>CM038673.1:375484819-376684819 GCA_021605145.1 Aegilops bicornis | reverse complement strand
AGATAGAACTGCACATAAGGTATTGCAATCTGGTTTTATTGGCCTACTCTCTTCAAAGATGCCCGTAAGTTTGTTTTGTCTTGTGATGAATGTCAAAGAATTGGTAATATTAGTAGACGCCAAGAAATGCCTATGAATTATTCACTTATTATTGAACCATTTGATGTTTGGGGCTTTGATTATATGGGACCTTTTCCTGCCTCTAATGGATATACACATATTTTAGTTCTTTGTTGATTACGTTACTAAGTGGGTAGAAGCTATTCCAACTAGTAGTGCTGATCATAACACTTCTATTAAAATGCTTAAGGAAGTTATTTTTCCGAGGTTTGGAGTCCCTAGATATTTAATGACTGATGGTGGTTCACACTTTATTCATGGTGCTTTCTATAAAATGCTTGCTAAATATGACGTTAATCATAGAATTGCATCTCCATATCACCCGCAGTCTAGTGGTCAAGTAGAATTGAGTAATAGAGAGCTCAAATTAATTTTGCAAAAGACTGTTAATAGGTCTAGAAAGAATTGGTCCAAGAAACTTGATGATGCATTATGGGCATATAGAACTGCATATAACAATCCTATGGGTATGTCTCCGTATAAAATGGTTTATGGAAAAGCATGTCACTTACATCTCGAACTAGAACACAAGGCATATTGGGCTATTAAAGAGCTCAACTATGATTTCAAACTTCTTTGGTGAGAAGAGGTTATTTGATATTAGCTCACTTGATGAATGGAGAACCCAAGATTATGAAAATGCCAAGTTGTTTAAAGAAAAAGTTAAAAGATGGCATGACAAAAGGATACAAAAGCGTGAGTTTAATTTAGGTGATTATGTATTGCTATACAATTCTCGTTTAAGATTTTTTGCAGGAAAACTTCTCTCTAAATGGGAAGGTCCCTACGTTATCGAGGAGGTCTACCGTTTCGGTGCCATAAAAATCAACAACTTCAAAGGCACAAATCCGAAGGTGGTAAACGGTCAAAGAATCAAACACTATATCTCAGGTAATCCCATAAATGTTGAAACCAATATTATTGAAACCGTAACCCCGGAGGAATACATAAGGGACACTTTCCAGAACGTTCCAGACTCCGAAAAGGAATAGGTATGTGGTACGGTAAGTAAACCGACTCCAAAACAAATTTTAAGGCAATTTCTCTCCGTCTTGGAATATTTAGAAAAATAGAAAAATAAGTAGCAGTCCGGGGAGGACACGAGGCCTCCACGAGGGTGGAGGGCGCGCCCTACTCCCCTGGGCGCGCCCCCTACCTCGTGAGCACCTCGTGTGCCCTCTGGACTCCGTTTTCTTGGACGATACGTATTTTGGTCGGTAAAAATTCATTATATATTCTCCCAAAGGTTTTGACGACCGTATCACGCAAATATCCTCTGTTTTCGTTTCTAGCTGTTTCCGTTGCAGATTTGAGGATTCCGGAGACTCGATCATCCTTCTATGAGGGTGAGCCTATGCCATGGAAGGTGGACGACAAGCTTGCATCATCAACAACACCTCCACCGCCAACAACAAAGAAGGATACATAATCACATGGGTATGGGCACTCCCCTTGGCAACTGCCAAGCTTGGGGGAGGTGCCCCGGTATCGTATCTCCATCACAACTCCTATCTTTACTGCTTTTTCTTAGTTCGATCCTATTAGTAGTATCTTGATTTAGTAGAATAAAGTCATGACATGATCTAGTTCTGAAGTTTTGCTTTATGATCCCTCTATGCAATCGAGTCCATGAGCTATATATAATAAAGATTAGTGTTGAGTCAAGGGCTTGATTACTTTGCCATGATCTTGAGTGAATAAAAGAAAATAATAAAAAGAAACAAAGAGCTCATATTGATCTTATTGAAAGTAATGACTTCACATAGAAAGAGTATGATGATTAAAAGTTGTTGGGAGTTGGCAAATATAGCTTTGGTCATCGTTGCAATTAATAGGAAGTAATAAGGAGAGAGAGGTTTCCCATATAGATATATTATCATTGACATCTTTTATGACTGGGAGCACTCATTAAAATATGACATGCTAAAGAGTTGATGTTGGACAAGGAAGACAACATAATGAGTTATGTTTTCTTATATCTGAGACAAAGTATATTGTCATGGATCTCCTAACATGTTGAGCTTGCCTTTCCCCTCATGTTAGCCAAATTCTCAAAGCACCAAGTAGAGATACTACTTGTGCTTCCAAATACCCTTAAACCAATTTAGCCATGAGAGTCCACCATATCTACCTATGGATTGAGTAAGATCCTTCAAGTAAGTTGTCATCAGTGCAAGCAATACAAATTGCTCTCTAAATATGCATGACTTATTAGTGCAGAGAAATAAGCTTTGTACGAACTTGTTGTGGAAGTAATAAAAGCGACGGACTGCATAATAAAGTTCCACGTACAAGGGGCAAGGGGCAATATAAAGTGACGTTCTTTTGCATTAAGATTTTGTGCATCCAACCATAAAAGCGCATGGCAACCTCTGCTTCCCTCTGCTAAGGGCCTATCTTTTATTATTATTATCCTCTACCTTATGCAAGAGTCACGGTGATCTTCACCTTTCCTTTTCATTTTATCCTTTGGCAAGCCCAAAGATGTTGGAAAGAACATGATATATATATATATATATATATATATATATATATATATATATATATATATATATATATATCTAATTGGATGTAGGGGAGCATGAATTATTATTGTTGACATTACCCTTGAGGTAAAAGGTTGTGGGGCAAAACTATAAGCCCCTATCTTTCTCTGTGTCCGGTTAAAACTCCATAACCACAATTATTGCGTGAGTGTTAGCAATTATGAAGGACTAAGTGATAGTTCAGTATGTGGACTTGCTTTTAAGCTCTTACATAGACTCTTTCCGATGTTATGATAAATTGCAATTGCTCCAATGAGTGAGGGTATGATTTGTTGGTGCTCAATAAGGTTTCTGATTCATACTCTGGCTTTGTGAAAAGATCATCAGTTGAACATGAGTAATCATATGACAAAATCTATTTATGTTGCTGTTATGAGAATAATCATCATGCCTTCATGTCCGTATTTTTTTATCGACGCCTCTACCTCTAAACATGAGGACATATTTATTGTTATCGGCTTTTCGCTTGAGGACAAGCAAGGTCTAAGCTTGGGGAGTTGATACGTCCATTTTGCATCATGCTTTTATATCGATATTTATCGCATTATGGGTTGTTATTTCACGTTATGTCACAATACTTATGGCTATTCTCTCTTATTTTACAAGGTTTACATGAAGAGGGAGAATGCCGGCACCTGGAATTCTGGGCTGGAAAAGGAGCAAATATTGAAGGCCTATTCTGCGCAACTCCAAAAGTCCTGAAACTCCACGGAATACCTTAAAATAAATAAAGAAAAATCGTCGCCAAAGATGAAGGCCAGGGGGCCCACACCCTGCTCACGAGGGTGGGGGGCGCGCCCCCTCCCCCTGGGCGCGCCCCCCTACCTCGTGGGCCCCCTGGTGGCTCTCCGACGTCCATCTTCTCCTATATGAAGTCTTTCGATGAGGAAAAAATAATAAGCAACCTTTCGGGACGAGACTCCGCCACGAGGCGGAACCTTGGCGGAACCAATCTAGGGCTCCGCAGAGCTGTTCTGGGGACACTTCCCTCCGGAGGGGGAAATCATCGCCATCATCATCACCAACGCCTCTCTCATCGGGAGAGGGCAATCTCCATCAACATATTCACCAGCACCATCTCATCTCCAAACCCTAGTTCATCTCTTGTATCCAATTCTTGTCTCCAAGTCCGGGATTGGTGCTAGTAGGTTGCTAGTAGTGTTGATTACTCCTTGTAGTTGATGCTAGTCGGTTTACTTGGTGGAAGATCATATGTTCAGATCCTTTATGCATATTATTACCCCTCTGATTATGAACATGAATATGCTTTGTGAGTAGTTACGCTTGTTCCCGAGGACACGGAGAAGTCTTGCTATTAGTAGTCATGTGAATTTGGTATTCGTTCGATATTTTGATGAGATGTATGTTGTCTAACCTCTAGTGGTGTTATGTGAACGTTGACTACATAACACTTCACCATTATTTGGGCCTAGAGGAAGGCATTGGGAAGTAATAAGTAGATGATGGGTTGCTAGAGTGACGTAAGCTTGAACCCTAGTTTATGCGTTGCTTCGTAAGGGCTGATTTGGATCCATATGTTTCATGCTATGGTTAGGTTTACCTTAATACTTTTGTTGTAGTTGCGGATGCTTGCAATAGAGGTTAATCATAAGTGGGATGATTGTTCAAGTAAGAACAGAACCCAAGCACCGGTCCACCCACATATCAAATTATCAAAGTACCGAACACGAACCATATGAACGTGATGAAAACTAGCTTGACAATATTCCCATGCGTCCTCGGGAGCGTTTTTCGTATTATAAGAGTTTGTTCCGGCTTCTCCTTTGCTACAAAAAGGATTGGTCCACCTTGCTGCACCTTATTTACTTTTGTTACTTGTTGCTCGTTACAATTTATCTTATCACAAAACTATCTGTTACCACTTATTTCGATTCTGCAGAGAATACCTTGCTGAAAACCGCTTATCATTTCCTTCTGCTCCTCGTTGGGTTCGACACTCTTACTTATCGGAAGGACTACGATAGATCCCCTATACTTGTGGGTCATCACTATGACGACCATTATCACGTGGGCTGAAGGTGTTATTTCGATGGCAGAGCCTCCGATGATGTCAGAGTGTTCGGGATCTGGTGTTGTGGCCGGGTCCGGACTATTGTTACTGGTGTCCCCTTCCCATACCACGGATGGCTTGAACAGTCTTTCCAAGAAGATGTTAGGTGGGTCAGTGTCGCGCTTAGCGCCGATGCGGGCGAGGATATCCGCCGCCTGATTGTTTTCCCGAGCCACATGGTGGAATTCAAGTCCCTCGAACCGAGCTGACATTTTGAGGACAGAGTTGCGATATGCCACCATTTTTGGATCCTTGGCGTCGAAGTCTCCATTTATTTGGGATATTGCAAGGTTCGAGTCCCCACGCACCTCCAGGTGTCGAATGCCCATGGAAACTGCCATCCGGAGACCATGTAACATGGCCTCATATTAGGCTGCGTTGTTGGAGTCTGTGTACAGTATTTGGAGTACGTATTGGATTGTATCTCCGGTGGGGGACGTCAGGACGACACCATCCCCCAGACCAGCCAACATTTTAGAGCTGTCGAAGTGCATGATCCAATTGGAGTACGTGTCGTACTCTTTAGGGAGTTCGGCTTCTGTCCATTCGGTGACAAAATCGGCCAATACTTGCGACTTAATGGCTTGCCGAGGTTTATATATTATGTCGAATGGGAGGAGCTCGATGGCCCATTTGGCAATCCGGCCTGTGGGATCGCGGTTGTTTATTATGTCGTTGAGTGGTACTTCCGAGGCCACTGTGATTGAACACTCTTGAAAGTAGTGTCTTAGTTTCCGGGATGCCATGAATACCGCATATGCTATCTTTTGATAATGCGGGTACCGTGATTTGCATGGAGTGAGAATAGTGGATACATAATATATCGGCTTTTGGAGTGGGAACTTATGTCCGTCCGTTTCTCGTTCGACGACGAGCACTGCGCTTACAACTTGATGAGTTGCCGCTATATATAGCAGAATTGGTTCGCCGATGTTTGGCGCGGCCATGATTGTGTTGGTGGCCAGGATGGCCTTTATTTCTTCCAATCCGGCCGTCGCCGCGTCCGTCCACTCAAAGTGTTCGGTGCACCGAAGAGGGCGATAAAGGGGTAATGCCTTTTCTCCTAATCGGGAGATAAAGCGGCTTAAGGCCGCCATGCATCCAGTTAACTTCTGGATTTGCTTGAGGTCAGTTGGGATGGCCAACTGCGACAGGGCTCGGATTTTAGCCGGATTTGCCTCAATTCCTCTACTGGAGACGATGAAGCCCAGGAGCTTTCTTGCGGGCATGCCGAAAACGCATTTTTCCGGATTGAGCTTGATGTCGTATGTTCGGAGATTGTCGAACGTGAGCCTCAAGTCGTCTATTAGGGATTTGACGTGTCTGGTTTTAACGACCACATCGTCTACGTATGCCTCCACTGTTTTGCCGATCTGTTTTTCCAGGCATGTCTGAATCATGCGTTGATACGTTGCACCGGGGTTCTTAAGCCCGGAAGGCATAGTGTTAGAACAGAAGGGGCCGTATCGGGTGATAAATGCCGTTGCGGCTTTGTCGGACTCCGCCATATTAATCTGATGGTATCCGGAGTATGCGTCGAGGAAACACAATGAGTCGTGTCCTGCAGTAGCGTCGATAATTTGATCGATGCGGGGAGGGGGAAGGGGTCCTTGGGGCAAGCCTTGTTCAGGTCTTTGAAATCCACACATAGGCGCCAGGATTTATCCTTCTTTGGTACCATTACCAGGTTTGCTAGCCAGTCCGGATGTTTTATTTCTCTAATGAATCCGGCCTCCAGTAACTTGGCTAGCTCCTCTCCCATGGCTTGTCTCTTAGGTTCATAGAAACGCCGAAGAGTCTGCTTGACCGGTTGAATCCCTTCAGAATGTTAAGGCTATGCTCGGCCAGCCTGCGTGGGATTCCTGGCATGTCTGAGGGATGCCAGGCAAATATGTCACAATTCTCGCGCAGAAACTCCCGTAGGGCGGCGTCTACCGCGGGGTTTAACCGTGCCCCGATGGAGGCTCTTTTTGTGGGGTCCGTTGGGTGGACTTGGAATTTGACTATTTCATCCGCTGGTTTAAAAGAGGTGGACTTGGATCTCTTGTCGAGTATCACGTCGTCCCTGTCCACTGTGGAGCGCAGCACAGTTAATTCCTCGGCCGCGAGGGCTTCGGATAACGCCTCGAGGGCCAATGCGGCTATTTTGTTTTAGGCGCAGAGTGCTATGTCCGGATCACTAGCTAGAGTGATGATTCCATTGGGCCCGGGCATTTTGAGCTTCATGTACCCGTAATGGGGTATGGCTTGGAAGATCGTGAATGCCTCCCGCCCTAGAAGGGCGTGGTATCCGCTACTGAACTGGGCCACTTGGAATATGATTTCTTCGGACCTGTAATTCTCCGGGGTGCCGAATACCACATCTAGTGTGATTTTCCCAGCGCATCGTGCCTCCCGACTAGGGATGATTCCTCTGAAGGTCGTGCTGCTTTGCTCAATGCGGTTCCTGTCTATTTCCATTTTTTGAAGAGTCTCCTCGTAAATGAGGTTTAATCCGCTGCCGCCGTCCATGAGTACTTTGGTAAGTCGAAAGTCGTCCACAATTGGATTGAGGACCAAAGCGGCTGGTGCTCGGGCTGTTCAGAATTTGGGTTCGTCACTGGCACTAAAGGTGATAGCCGTGTCGCTCTATGGATTTATTGCTGCCACATGGCAGACAACGGCGAGGCCGCGGAGTGCTCGCTTACGCCTATTATTTGAGGCGAAGGTATCAAAGACTGTAAATACTGTATTGTTATCCACGGGATGGTGCTCTGCGGTGTTTTGAATGAGGAGATCCTCACCGCTCTTGGCCAACATGCTCTAAGGCTGTGTGTTGGTATGGTATCCGCTGTACTATGAATTTTGCAGGGCCTGTTGAGCCATCCCTCCAGTACGGTTCCACGCCCTGCAGTGGGCTTTTGCTTCTTTGTAATTGAGTCGGGCGACTTATGAGAGTGCACCATTTTAATTCGGACTGGGTGTTTAGTCAGAGCCGGATTATCCCCGAATTTTGTTTGGGTTTCCAGGCGCTTTCCATCGCATAGTACTTCTGTACTATGGCCGCCAAGTCTTCGAAGTGTGTTATATCACGGCGACTTATGGCGTTGATGATTCCCTTGTCCGTGCAGTTATTGCAAAAGAATGAAATTGCGTCTTCCTCGCGACAGTCCTTGACCTTGTTCATTACAAGGAGGAATCTGGCCCAATAGTGATGTACTATTTTCTGGGGCTCTTGCCTAATGTGGGAAAGATCATTTGTATTTGGGTGGGTGGTGGATTTAAGTCTGAAACTTGACCCGATCTGGGACCCAGGGGCAGAGGAGTTTCCGATCTAGGAAGTTCGGGCTCCGGGATGTTGCCCAACAGGTCCGACCCGCTGCCTGATTCTAGGTTCAGGGTTTGGGCAATGTCCTCCCGTAGACGGGTATCCGGCTCAGAGAGCTCGGGAATCCGGACATAGCTTGTCCTCAAGATGGACGAAGAATCGCCGTATTTCGCTTCCACCACCGCTATCTGATGGGTGACCGGCGGAGAGTTAATCTCCCTTTGGTCGGGTTTAAGCCCAATCCGATCATAGTCCGTAGCAACTCCCAAAGCGGCGATGTGATCCAAGAGCTCGTTCAAGGAGGAGAGCGCCATTGGGTTCATCTGCTCGGTAAACTCCGAGCCGATGTGAAGCCTATTTTCGATGACCCGAGAAGTCACCATCGGTGCAGCGGCCGAACAGGCGGTCATGACGAAGCCGCCTAGTCGGAGGGTTTGGCCTACAGCCAGGGCTCCCCCAGAGGTGATGTTGTCCCTGACAACGAGGCGAGCCATCCTTCCTTGTCGTGACGGCACAGTGGAACTCTCAATGAAAGCACCAAGGTCGGTGTCAAAACCGGTGGATCTCGGGTAGGGGGTCCCGAACTGTGCGTCTAAGGCGGATGGTAACAGGAGGCGGGGGACACGATGTTTACCTGTGTTCGGGCCCTCTCGATGGAGGTAATACCCTACTTCCGCTTGATTGGTCTTGATGATATGAGTATTACAAGAGTTGATCTACCACGAGATCGTAGAGGCTAAACCCTAGAAGCTAGCCTATGGTATGATTATTGTTGTCCTACGGACTAAACCCTCCAGTTTATATAGACACCGGAGGGGGCTAGGGTTACACAGAGTCGGTTACAATGGGAGGAGATCTACATATCGCCAAGCTTGCCTTCCACGCCAAGGAGAGTCCCATCTGGACACGGGATGAAGTCTTCAATATTATATCTTCATGATCCTATAGTCTGGCCAAAGGATATAGTCCGGCTGTCCGGAGACCCCCTAATCCAGGACTCCCTCAAGGGCATTAAGGATTCCCTCATCCATACAGTTGTTGCGAAATACTGAAATTGCGTCGTCGTCGCAGTAGTCTTTTATCTTGTTTTTAATAAGGAGGAATCTAGCCCAAAAGTGACGGACTATCTCCCAAGGCTGCTGTCGCACATACATTAGGTCGCATATGTCCGGAGGGCCAGAGTTGCTTGGAGAATATTGCTTGTGGTGGGTGGGCGGGCTTGAATTTGCATCCTGGCCCACTGTGGAATCCGGAGTTTGAAAAATTTCCGAGGTTACCAGCCCAGGCTCCAGAGTGTCAGGCGAATTCTCAGGCTTAACGTCCGGTTTTGTGTTCGGAGGACATGGAGTGTCCTCTCGAGGATGGGTATCTGGCTCTCCGGGTTCGGAAATCCGAACGTAGTTTGTAATCAACGTAGGAGAAGAGTTATTGTCAGCATGTTCTTCCACAACCGCTACCTGGTGGGTGGTCGATGGAGTTTTAATTTCTCTCTGATCGGGTTTAAGCCCGATCCGATCATTGTCAGTTCAGACCCCCAGGGCAGTGATGTGATCTAGCAGCTCGTTCAAAGATGATAGATCTGCCGGATCCATCTTGTCGGAGTATTCGGTGCTGATACAGAGGGGGGTTTTGGCGACTTGGGGGTTTGCCTTCGGCTTAAGGGCCGAACGGGCACCCATGGTGAAGCCGCCAAGCCGAAGGGTTTGCCCTGAAACTAGGGCTCCTCCGAAAGTGATGCTGTCCTTGACGACAAGGCGAGCCATCGATCCTTCTGTCGACACCACAGAGGAACTCTCAACGAAAGCACCAATATCGGTGTCAAAACCGACAGATCTCAGGTAGGGGGTCCCGAACTATGCGTCTAAGGATCAAAGGTAACAGGAGGTAGGGGACACTATGTTTACCCAGGTTCGAGCCCTCTCAATGGAGGTAATACCCTACTTCCTTCTTGATTGACTTTGATGAGTATAGGGGCTATAAGAGTTGATCTACCTCGAGATCGTAATGACTAAACCCTATATGTCTAGCATGTCTGATTATGATTGCCTCTATGGACTAAACCCTTCGGTTTATATAGATACCGGAGGGGGCTAGGGTTGTACAGAGTCGGTTTATAGAGGAAGGAATCTTCATGTCGCACGCCAAGCTTGCCTTCCACGCCAAGGAGAGTCCCATCCGGATGCGGGGGAAAGTCTTCCGTCTTCACAGAGCCCGGACGCCCGAGGACCCCATAATCCAGGACTCCCTCAGTGGGTCAACAATTTCCCATCCCTATCATAGAAAGTTGCTTGGGATTTGGGTGTTTCTTGGGCATGGCTGCATGTAGAGAAGTTTGGGAACGACTTATTGGAGGGTACCCTCCGTGGGGGGGGGGGGGGCAGTTTTCCTACGGAGGAGCGCCAGAGAACGCCATGTTGTGTGTCTTAGCGTAGCCATGTGTCGTGTTGGACGCTTCCTATCGGTACATTTTTTATTTTCCTGGCTTTCATTTATTGGGAGGGGGGATTTTGGTTCTTTATTTTCCAGTTGTTTTGGCTTTTCATATATATATTTTGCATGTGATGACAAAAGCACAACTCTGTTTCCCCAAGTTGTGCTTCTAACGTGAAATAACAACCGTGCTTCCCCAAAAATGAAGTGCAACTGTGCTTGTCACGCAAGAAGCATAGTTGTGCTTCCGTGGGAAGCACGTTTGTATGTGCTTCCCACATGAAAAGAACAATTGTGTTTCTCCCAAAGTGAAGCATGGTTGTGCTTCTTGCAGGAAAATCACAAATGTGCTTCGTCAAAAGTGAAGCACAGTGTGATTTTTCATGAACTATAATTGTGCTTTCCAAAAAATGAAGCATAAATAGTATAGTTTTGAACCGTAGGTTAGTACACCTTTTAAGCCCATGGCAGTGCAATTTTGGAGCATATATTTTATCTATTTTTTCATCAAAATCTATCAACATTGGATCTAATTTTGAAGATCTCGGCGCTCGGAACACAACGACAAAAACGGTTCGTGATTTGGACGCATGGTTTGAACGATGATTTGTTTTAAAAAATTGAAACCTTGAAAGAAAAAAACACAAATAAACCCGACCATCCCGGGTTAAAATCCCACCAAACCTCTATCATTATTACAAGTGGAGCATATGCGGTTTAGTAAACCACCAGGGGAGATGGGAGTGACCTTTGCAAGGGGTACCCCTTAAGTAATGATATCATAGAAGTTTAGTTAGATGGGTGGGAGAACCGCTTTTCTCGTGAGAATACACCCAACCCTTCCATGAAGAAACTATTTGAACCCAGAGTTTATCGACCATTCGACCTTATTAAAAAGGTGGGAAATGTACTTCAGAAGTAAGGCCTCATTTTGGAGCTACAAATCAACTATGCCAAGACCACCCCTAGCTTTAGGATGGAAAACCATATACCTATAGTGACCCGACCTCAAACGGTCAAGTCTCTGTGCTTCAGTGTCATCCCTGGATCGGTAATGCTGACACACACAGTACTCGAAGGATTTATAACAGAGTAGCAATCACACACTTATTACATCGAATGTCTCAGAAGAGAACTTATTACAATAAATATGGCTTAAGGCCATTTAATACGATAACAGCGGAAGGCTTGGAAGATAAAGTGAGTCCATCAACTCCAACGGCAAAGCTAAGCTGCACGGCAACGACCTAACATACCTTACTCCTCGTCCGAAAAGTCTGCAACATAATACGTTGCAGCCCGAAAATGGGTCAACACATGGAATATGCTGGCAATATAACACAGTAGAGCAAGAACATAATAATGCTATCACTACATGCATATTTGGCTGGTGGAAAGCTTTATGGTTATAGTTTTTGCGAAAAGCCAATTTTTCCCTACAACAAAGGAATAAGTTTTATTTTAATTATCATGGTAGTTGAAACATCATTGAGAAGGTTCCTCCAACTCAATCCCAATTAAAAATAATTATCAACCCAATAATATTAATTAAAAGTGATGAGATACTTAGGATAATCCAAGTACTAGATACTCAAGATGTCCATAACCGGGACACGGCTAACCATGATTAGATTGTACACTCAGAGAGGTTTATGACTTTTCCCCACAAGACTCGATCTCCTCCGTTGGATTTCTCGCACTACATGGTGTTTGAGAAACGGATGACCGAGACACGCCTTTCGTAAACATTAACTCTTTACTACGGGCAGACCATACCAAACCTACATCCCTCTACCTGCTGATCCACCTCTTCAAGAGCTCATGCAACTTACTCAACTATGCTAGAGCCCATGATAGCTTGTGGCTGCACACGGAAGTTTCTAGCATGAAAATATCTCAGTTCCCTTTGAGCATGGGTGACGGACCTTAGGATGATCACACGAGTACTCCGGGATATCCTAGGACAACACTGGATTCTCCAGGTGCCCGACAAGCAATCCACCCAGATGTGTATTAAAGTTGCCACCTTAAGTTGAACCATTAATTAACAATCTCACATCTGTCATGGATTCACTCACCCAAACCACGTCTACGAGCATAGCATAGCAATATAAGCAATACGTAGAAGTAACTCCCAAGGGTTTGATAGTAACAGGGCAATAGGTTCTACCTCATCAACTACTTCCCAATACCCACAAGTTAATCACATCCTAATCATGCAATGTTTGAGGATTGGAACTAATGCATAAAAACTGGGTATGAAAGGAGTATGATCAATGTGTTACTTGCCTTGCTGACGATCCGCAAAACCTAGGGACTCGTAGTAGCACGCTTCGCACTCCGGGAATTCTATCGCAAACAAACAATAGCATACATAAGCAATCAAGCAAATATGCACGGGCAAAACTCAAATAAGAAGAATTGACCAGAAAGTTCAACTTAAGAACTCCGGTTTGCGAAAAGAATCAAATCAAACGGAGCAACGAAACTCAAACTGCGAAAGAAACAAGATCCGTTTACTAATCTGAACTAAAGTCAAATTTTACAGTACCAAAATCTTGTTCAAGTTGATTAAACAGAAACAGGGGTTCGAGACGAAGATCTAGGCGCTTGAATCGCCTGATTCCGATAATCGAGCGAAAAGATAAACTAAAACGAAAATCGGATCAGAAATCGCGATCGAAAATAATCGTGGAAAATCCGAGAAAAGAAAATCGACGAAAGTGCTAACGAATCTAACGTTCGCTGATCGTAACTAACGAGCGAAAACCGTTCGTTAAAACGAACGTACGGACGAACGTCCGCTATATAAACTAAACCGTGAAAATCGGCGAACCGATCTAAAAAACGAAACGAGGGTTTAAAAAAAACCGACAGTTTTTACCTAAACCGAAAACCGAACGGCGAGATCGGATCGGCGGCGGTTCAAGGGCGGTGGGCGGCGGCGCGGCAAAGGCGGCGGCGGCGCGGGCCGATGCTGATGCTTGCGGCGGCGGGGTGGCGATTTGGGGCCGGGGGAGGCGGCTTATAAAGGGGAGGGGGGCTTGCTTGGGGGAGGGGGCAAGGCGGCGCGGGAAGAGGAGTCCCGGCCGGACTCGGCTTCGGCGGCGGCGGCCTCTCGGTCTCCTGGAGGGAGACGAGGCGCGGGGCGCTTGGGCCGGCTCGGCTGGGCTTCGGCCCAGTCGGGCGCTGGAGATTTTTTTGAAAATAATTTTGCCGGAACTTAAAATAAATCCTAGAAAATAAAGTAAAAATCTAAAAATGCCAAAACAAAATTTCACCGTCTAAATAAAATATTTAGAACGAGATGAACATTTTCTTGGCCCTAAAATGCAACTTTGAAAAACATGCAATTTTTCTAATTCAAATATAATAGCAATAAAATCCGAATAAAATCAAATATTTTATTTTAATATTTTTCCTTCAATATTTCAATTATTTCGGAGAAGTCATATTATCTCCTCTCATATATTTTAATATGAAATATTTTTGGAGAGAAAAATACTTAAAACCAATAATCCTCGTTTCAATATTTGATAAAATTCAAATATGAAAACAATGAAATCCCTAACTCTCTCCGAGGGTCCTTGAGCTGCTTAGGATTTCGAGGATCGCGGAACGAAATGCAATAAAATATGATATGCATGGATGATCTATGTATAACATTCCAAATTGAAAATTTGGGATGTTACAAACCTACCCCCCTTAAGATGAATCTCGCCCTCGAGATTCGGGTTGGCTAGAAAATAGGTGTGGGTGGTCTTTGCGAAGATCATCCCCTCGCTCCTGTGTGGCTTCATCCTCGGTATGGTGGCTCCACCGAACTTTGCAAAACTTGATAAACTTATCATGGGTGACTCGGCTAGCAAATTCAAGAATCGACCGGCTTCTCCTCATAGGTCGATCACCGTCCAACCGAATCGCCTCCAAGGGTAATCAGATTCTTAACGGTATATCGGCCATCTCAAAGCATGACACTTCTTCACCGTGAAACATGAAACACATCATGAACTCCTGATAGTCCTTCAGGTAACTCCAACTTGTAGGCAACTTCTCCCATACGTTCCAAAACACGATACGGTCCTACAAATCTCGGGGCTAACTTTCCCTTAACCCCAAATGGTTTCACTCCTCGCAAGGGTGATACTCGCAGATATGCTCTGCCTCCAATTTCATAGGCTACCTCCTTGCATTTCGAATCTGCATAACTCTTCTGCCTAGACTGAGCTAGCTTCAGTCTATCTCGGATCAACTTAACCTTCTCTTCAGACTCCTTGATCAAATCCAGTCCAAACAACTGTCGGTCCCCAACTTCATTCCACATCAATGGTGTTCTGCATCTTCGTCCATACAGGGCTTCGAACGGTGCCATCTTCAAACTGGCTTGATAGCTATTGTTATATGAGAACTCTGCGTAGGGCAAATTGTCATCCCAACTAGATCCATAATCCAACGCACAAGCCCTCAACATGTCCTCCAAAATCTGGTTGACTCTCTCGGTCTGTCCATCTATCTGCGGGTGAAATGCTGTACTGAACTCCAATCTCGTTCCCAAAGTCTGGTGCAGTTGATGCCAAAACTTTGATGTAAACTGTGTTCCTCTATCTGATGCGATGGTCTTCGGGACTCCATGCAGACATACGATCTTGGTCATGTATATCTTGGCCAACTTCGCACTTGTATAGGTTGTTTTCACTGGATAAAGTGAGCTACTTTGGTCAAGCGATAAACTACTACCCATATAGAATCATATCCTGATTTGGTCCTGGGCAATCCCGTGATAAATTCCATGCCAAGTTTATCCCACTTCCATTCGGGTATCGGCATAGGTCAGAATAATCCTGCTGGCTTTTGATGTTCGCCTTCACTCTCGACATACATCACATACGGCTACATACTCGGCAATATCCTTCTCCATACCACCACCGTAAATGTTCCTTAAAATACAAATACATCTTGGTGTTTCCGGGTGTATCGAGTATGGTGAGTCATGAGCCTCTCAAGTATTAACTTCCTGATCTCTGTGTTATTGGGCACATAAACACGGTCCTCAAACCATAAGGTGTCGTGCTCATCCTCACGAAAACCTTTGGCCTTTCCCTTGCTCATTCTCTCTTTTATCTCGGCAATCTCTTTGTCATCCTTCTGAGCTTCTTGAATCTTTCCTAACAATGTAGACTCAACCTCCATTGTTGCAACAAAACCTCTAGGAACAATCTCCAATCGAAGTTCCCTGATATCCTCTGCTAACTCCTTTGGCAATCCCGTGCTCACTAGGGTGTTAGCATAACTCTTCCGACTCAAAGCGTCTGCTACGACATTGGCCTTGCCTGGATGATAGTGCAGCTTCATGTCATAATCCTTTATGAGCTCCAACCATCTCCTCTACCTAAGGTTCAACTCTTTCTGTGTGAAAATGTACTTAAAACTCTTATGATCCGTGTACACATCACAACGGTTTCCAATAAGGTAATGTCTCCAAGTCTTGAGCGCATGCACTACTGCTGCTAACTCCAAATCATGCGTGGCATAATTCAATTCGTGCGGTTTTAGTTGTCGTGAGGCATACGAAACAACTCTCCGGTCCTGCATAAGCACACTTCCAAGTCCTAGGCAAGAGGCGTCGCAATACACTTGGAAATCCTTGCGTATATCTGGCAGAATCAGATCGGGCTGTAGTCAAACGCTTTTAACTCCTAAAGCTTGCCTCACATTCTTCTGTCCATTTAAATTTGGTATCCTTCTTCAATAACTCCGTCATTGGCTTTGCAATCTTGGAAAAATTCTCAATGAATCTTCGATAGTATCCCGCGAGTCCAAGGAAACCGCGGATCTCGCTAACTGAAGTGGGTGCCAACCATTCAGTGACTGACTGAACCTTGGTGGGGTCTACCGCTATACCTTCTCCTAATATAACATGTCCAAGGAATCCGACTTCCTTCAACCAAAACTCGCATTTGCATACAACTGGTGTTCCCTGAGTTTCTCGAGAACTAAATGCAAATGCTCTTCGTGCTCCTCCTCATTCTTCGAGTATACCATTATGTCATCAATGAACACCACAACAAACTTATCCAAATATTCTATGAACACTTTGTTCATCATGCTCATGAAGTAGGCAGGGGTGTTAGTCAGTCCAAATGACATGACCGTATACTCATACAACCCGTGCCGTGTGGTGAATGTTGTGTTTGGTATATCTTTCTCTCGAATCTTCAGCTGGTGATATCCTGATCGCAGATCGATCTTTGAAAACATCTTAGCTCCTTGCAGTTGGTCAAACAAATCATTGATCATCGGCAGTGGGTATTTGTTCTTGATCGTCACCTCATTTAACGCACGATAATCAACAACCATTCTTAGAGACTTATCCTTCTTCTCAACCAAAAGCACTGGGCTCCCCATGGTGATGAACTTCGTCGAGTGTAACCTTTCTCCAATAACCCCTTGATCTGCTTCTTAATCTCCTCCAGATCATTTGCGGGCATCCGATAGGGTCTCTTTGATATTGGCCCTGTACCTGGCAATAGCTCTATCAAAAACTCGATGTGTCGATCTGGTGGCATGCCTGGTAACTCCTCTGGAAAAACATCCGGGTAATCCTTCACTACAGGCACTTCCTCGTGAACAACTCCCGTGAGGGTATTTACTTGGCTCCTCCTAGGCGCGTGCCTAGATACATACTTGATCCTTTTTCCCTCCGGGGTGGTGAGATAAATCGACTTACTAGCACAGTCAATGCTTCCTCCATACTTTGACATCCAGTCCATGCCTAATATCACATCCAATCCTTGTGACTCCAAAATTATTAGGTCTGACGGGAAAACATGGCTACCAATGGTTAGGGGTATCTGGTCGCACCATCGACAAGCCATATACTCTACTCCAGGTGAACTCACTAACAGAGGGGTCCTAAGGTTTTGGGTTGGTAGTTTAAACTTATCCACGAATCCCCTTGATATGTATGAATGCGATGCACCAGTATCAAAAAGAACAAGGGCGGTAAAAGACTTAACCAAAAACTTAACTATAACCGCGTCTGGCTGCTCTTCAACCTCCTCCACGTTAACGTGGTTCACTTGTCCTTTGTTGAATGGATTGGGCTTCTTCCCAGCGCTCCCATTGCCGTTTCCATTCTTCGCTTCAGGGCATTCCGTGGCATAGTGTCCAGTCTTCCCGCACTTAAAGTAAGTAATGTGACTTAGATCTCTCTTGGCGGGTGTGGCTGGATTGGAGCGGTTCTGATTGTTGCTTGCTCCATTCCCATTCCCATTCTTAGAGCCATTGTGGTTATGCGAACTTCCTCCGGTGTGGTTATGACCTCCATGGTTATGAACAAGTCCTCCTGAGTTCGGGGTTAGGCGAGGTTTCTGCTGAGCTCCTGAGTTATACCTCCCTTGCCCATACTTCCTCTTACGGCTCTCAATTTGCCGTTGCTTCCCTTCAATCATAAGAGCCTTATCTACCAACTCCTGGTAGTTGTTGAATGTTGCCACCATCAACTGCATGCTCATCTCATCATTCAGCCCTTCCATAAACTTCTCACCTTTCGGCATCTGTGGCCACATCATCAGGGGCATAGCGAGATAACTTGCTAAACTCATCCACGTACTGAGCCATAGTATGGTTCCCCTGGCGTAAGTTGCGAAACTCACGCTTCTTCATGTTCATAGCTCCAGTTGAGACATGGGCTGTGCGAAAAGCTTGCTGAAACTGATCCCAAGTGACGTTGGCTATGGGGAAAGTGGCCGTATAATTCTCCCACCATGAGGTTGCCGGTCCATCCAATTGATGTGCGGCAAAACGCACCTTCTCAGCATCTGTGCATCCTGCGATGGTCAACTCCCTTCCAATACGGCGTAGCCAATCATCAGCAACTATAAGCTCGGTGCTACTGGAAAACACCGGCGGCTGCAACCTCAGAAAGCGAGCTAAGTTGTCAACTGGAGGTGGGTTGTTGTTGTTGTTGTTGTTGTTGTTGTTGTTGCCTTGGTTCTGGACTAACAATTGCATCAAGGCATTCTGCTGCTGGATCAACTGAGTGAGCTCCGACGGGAAGGCAAATCCGGTGTCACGTCTCGGAGGCATCGGGTGGGTTTAGAGGGGAGAGATTAGAATAGAAAAGGGGTCTAGTGAGAAAGCACTACCCATATGCACATGAGACAAACACAATCATTTCACTCAATCAATCAAGCAAGGGCATACAAACGGTCTAGAACTATCGTAAAAAAGTGCTCAATTACTACTATATACATGGGGGAATACTACTAGCCATTTGGTGGTCATCTAGAAATTTTGATCGGTGGAAGACTCCATGATGTCTGCTCCAGCTTCGTCTTCAAAGTCATCATCACTGGGGTCTGAGTCGGTGTCGTCGATGATGATGTAGTTCTCTGGGCAAGTTGAATCATCGTTCTCTCCTCCTGGCGCGGGATCTCCCATGAATACTCCGATCTTCTTTATCAGGTCGTCATTCTTCTCCAATAGTGTTGCAGTTTCCTACTCATATCCATCGCGTGTAGACTTGAGTTCTTCCTCCAGCTTGATGATCCTTGTCTTCGCC
Source organism: Aegilops bicornis (assembly GCA_021605145.1). Taxonomy (NCBI): domain Eukaryota; kingdom Viridiplantae; phylum Streptophyta; class Magnoliopsida; order Poales; family Poaceae; genus Aegilops; species Aegilops bicornis. Next base: position 376,665,782 of record CM038673.1, on the reverse strand, counting down.
TTCTTCAAATCTATCATGTCTGCGCACATCTGATTCTCCTGGCGTCGAATGTGCTGGTTTAACTCCTGGATGAAAGCTGCAATGGATCTGTCCTTCTTGGTGCTAATCATCTCCCATTGCTCATCTCGGTGCCCACATATCTGATACATAGTGTCCTTGAGATCGTTGTTGTAGACTTATCCAATGCGTCCCATGGTAATGTGGGCTGCCATGCTCTTGCCTAGACTCAAGGTGGGTGCTTCAAAAGAAAATTCTATGGGCTTAGTGGTTGGCGAGAACGTCCTTCCTGGAACATGAACTTGAATCATCCAGTGCTCCTCTTCTAGTAAGGTGGCGTTGTAAGTCCCGGTGAAGCTTGGTATTCCGATGTTCAAGTACCTAGTGACTTCCTTCAAGTGGCGTCCAAAGGGTGTGTCTTCATCCGGTTGTGCAAACATGTTCTTCAATTCCGCCATCCTAAGGAGTAGAAAATGGAGAGGAGTCAGAAATGAGTAGAGAAGAGTGACCTATGGCTTATCTTAGTGGTCGTGTCCTACACTCAGCGTGTGCTCTGATACCATCTAGTAGCGACCCGACCTCAAACGCTCAAGTTTCTATGCTTCAGTGTCATTCCTGGATTGGTAATGCTGACACACACAGTACTCGAAGGATTTATAACAGAGTAGCAATCACACACTTATTACATCGAATGTCTCAGAAGAGAACTTATTACAATAAATATGGCTTAAGGTCATCTAATACGATAACAGCGAAAGGCTTGGAAGATAAAGTGAGTCCATCAACTCCAACGGCATAGCTGAGCTGCACGGCAACGACCTAATGTACCTTACTCCTCGTCTGAAAAGTCTGCAACATAATACGTTGCAGCCCGAAAACGGGTCAGCACATGGAATATGCTGGCAATATAACAAGTAGAGCAAGAACAGAATAATGCTATCACTACATGCATATTTGGCTGGTGGAAAGCTTTATGGTTATAGTTTTTGCGAAAAGCCAATTTTTCCCTACAACAAAGGAATAAGTTTTATTTTAATTATCATGGTAGTTGAAACATCATTGAGAAGGTTCCTCCAACTCAATCCCAATTAAAAATAATTATCAACCCAATAATATTAATTAAAAGTGATGAGATACTTAGGATAATCCAAGTACTAGATACTCAAGATGTCCATAACCGGGGACACGGCTAACCATGATTAGATTGTACACTCTGTAGAGGTTTGCGCACTTTTCCCCACAAGACTCGATCTCCTCCGTTGGATTTCTCGCACTACATGGTGTTTGAGAAACGGATGACCGAGACACAGTCTTTCAGAAACATTAACTCTTTACTCCGGGCAGACCATACCAAACCTACATCCCACTACCTGCTGATCCACCTCTTCAAGAGCTCATGCAACTTACTCAACTATGCTAGAGCCCATGATAGCTTGTGGCTGCACACGGAAGTTTCTAGCATGAAAATATCTCAGTTCCCTTTGAGCATGGGTGACGGACCTTAGGATGATCACACGAGTACTCCGGATATCCTAGGACAACACCGATTCTCCAGTGCCCGACAAGCAATCCACCCAGATGTGTATTAAAGTTGCCACCTTAAGTTGAACCATTAATTAACAATCTCACATCTGTCATGGATTCACTCACCCAAACCACGCTTCACGAGCATAGCATAGCAATATAAGCAATACGTAGAAGTAACTCCCAAGGGTTTGATAGTAACAGGGCAATAGGTTCTACCTCATCAACTACTTCCCAATACCCACAAGTTAATCACATCCTAATCATGCAATGTTTGAGGATTGTAACTAATGCATAAAAACTGGGTATGAAAGGAGTATGATCAATGTGTTACTTGCCTTGCTGACGATCCTCAAAACCTAGGGACTCGTAGTAGCACGCTTCGCACTCCGGGAATTCTATCGCAAACAAACAATAGCATACATAAGCAATCAAGCAAATATGCACGTGCAAAACTCAAATAAGAAGAATTGACCAGAAAGTTCAACTTAAGAACTCCGGTTTGCGAAAAGAATCAAATCAAACGGAGCAACGAAACTCAAACTGCGAAAGAAACAAGATCCGTTTACTAATCTGAACTAAAGTCAAATTTTACAGTACCAAAATCTTGTTCAAGTTGATTAAACAAAAAGAGGGGTTCGAGACGAAGATCTAGGCGCTTGAATCGCCTGATTCCGATAATCGAGCGAAAAGATAAACTAAAACGAAAATCGTATCAGAAATCACGATCGAAAATAATCGCGGAAAATCCGAGAAAAGAAAATCGACGAACAAAGTTAACGAATCTAACGCTCGCTGACTGTAACTAACGAGCGAAAACCATTTGTTAAAATGAACGTACGGACGAACGTCTGCTATATAAACTAAACCGTAAAAACCGGCGAACCGATCTAAAAAAACGAAACCAGGGTTTAAAAAAACCAACGGTTTTTACCTAAACCGAAAAAACCGAACGGCGAGATCGGATCGGCGCGCTCGCGGGTTCATGGCTCGCTCCGGCGGGCGGGTGGGGCTGCGGCGGCGGCGGCGGCGGCGGCCGCTTCTTCTTCTTGGCAGTGGGGTGGCGATTTGGGGGCGGGGGCGGCGGCTTATAAAGGGGAGGGGGCTTGCTTGGGGGAGGGGGCAAGGTGGCGCGGGAGGAGTCCCGGCCGGACTCGGCTTCGCCGGCGGCGGCCTCTCGATCTCCTGGAGAGAGACAAGGCGCGGGGCGCTTGGGCCGGCTCGGCTGGGCTTCGGCCCAGTCGGGCGCTAGAGATTTTTGTTTTAATAATTTCGCGGGAACTTAAATAAATCCTGGAAAATAAAATAAAAATCTAAAAATGCCAAAACAAAATTTCACCGTCTAAATAAAATATTTAGAACGATATGAACATTTTCTTGGCCCTAAAATACAACTTTGAAAAACATGCAATTTTTCTAATTCAAATAAAATAGCAATAAAATCCGAATAAAATCAAATATTTGATTTTAATATTTTTCCTCCAATATTTCAATTATTTTGGAGAAGTCATATTATCTCCTCTGATATATTTTAGTATGAAATACGTTTGGAGAGAAAAATACTTAAAACCAATAATCCTCGTTTCAATATTTGATAAAATTCAAATATGAAAACAACGAAATCCCCAACTCTCTCCGAGGGTCCTTGAGCTGCTTAGGATTTCGAGGATCGTGAAACGAAATGCAATAAAATATGATATGCATGGATGATATATGTATAACATTCCGAATTGAAAATTTGGGATGTTACAATACCATGCTACAATTGAGTTTGGGTGCCGCTTCAAACAATATTTTCTTCACAGACATAGCCTCCAAATTTTATCCGCATTTAATGTTCAAGGTCTTTTGCAACTTAAACATGCACGCAGAAACGGTTGTGAGAGCAAACAAAAGGAAGTGGATGTAGGTTAAGTGACCTACATATGTCAAGAATCCGAGTAAATAGCATAGAACTACCATAATTCGGCTTCGGGCGCCCCCAAAACAACCTTTTTTTATGGAACATGACCACCCTGAAGGTAATACGTTCTGTCGTGGACTTAACACGGCAGATGCCCTAGCAAAAGGACTTAGGTGTGGATCCACTGCAACTAGGTTAGCTTGAAGGGGTTAAACGGGACAAAGGACACACAGAGTTTTACCCAGGTTCGGCCCCTCTCAATGAGGTAAAAGCCTACTCCCGCTTTAGGTTGTATTGCTTGGGTTCCGATTACCAGGGAGCGAATACGCTTGATCTAGTTCTCGGTGAGTTGTTTCTTGAGTTAACCCGCCGCCATGTCACCCCTTTATATACACAGGTCGATGCCCGGTGGCTCACAGAATCCCGGCCGGCTCATACACAACGTGTCCGGCTCGGTAACTAACTAAGATTGCCTTACAGTACAAGTTAAACATATGGCGGGTCGCACCCGTGGGCCTCAAATCATCCCCGGGTCTTGGGCCTTCAATAAGCTTGCTCTATGAACCACCATCTTCATCTCTTCTTGGGCCTCTTCATCTTAAGCCTCCAGTGGCATGACTCGGCCCCTCCTGGGCGGGTAACACCCAATAGTTATATCCCCAACATTAGGCCCCAAGTTGATTTGAACTTGTTCACATCAATCTTCAACACTTGACTTAGAAGAATCTTCCATTGCTAATCCCTTACCAATTCATTGTAACCCGCCATGACGTCACATCTCAGAATTGTGTTAACCTGCCATGATGTCATCTCACATTAACTTCGCACAAACCGCAAAAACAAGTTAGACGTCCTCTACTTTGTTGTTGCAAGTTTTACGTGGCTGCTACGGGCTTCTAGCAAGAACCGTTCTTACCTACGCATCAAAACCACAATGATTTTTTTGTCAAGTGTGCTATTTTAACTTTCAACAAGGACCGGGCGTAGTCAAACTTGATTCAACTAAACCTGGAGAAACAGACACCCACTAGCCACCTGTGTGCAAAGCACGTCGGTAGAACCAGTCTCATGAAGGTGGTCATGTAATGTCGGCCTGGGCCGCTTCATCCAACAATAACGCCGAATCAAAGTAAGACGTTGCTGGTAAGCAGTATGACTATTATCACCCACAACTCATTGTGTTCTACTCGTGCATATAACATCTACGCATAGACCTGGCTCGGATGCCACTGTTGGGGGACGCAGTATTTCAAAATATTTACCTACAATCACGCAAGATCTATCTAGGAGATGCATAGCAATGAGCGGGGAGAGTGTGTCCACGTACCCTCGAAGACTAAAAGCGGAAGCGTTAAGTAACACGGTTGATGTAGTCGAACGTCTTCGCGATCCAACCGATCCAAGCACCAAATGTACGACACCTCCGCGTTCAGCACATGTTCAGCTCGGTGACGTCCCTCGAACTCTTGATCCAATTGAGGCCGAGGGAGAGTTCCGTCAGCATGGTGGCGTGGCAACGGTGATGATGAAGTTACCGGCGCAGGGCTTCGCCTAAGCACTACGACGATATGACCAAGGTGTGTAACTGTGGAGGGGGGCACCGCACACGGCTAAGAGAAGACTTGGTGTGTCTTTGGGGTGCCCCCATGCCCCCGTATATAAAGGAGGGGAGGAGGAGGCCGGCCAACAGGGGGTGTGCCAGGGAGAGGGGAGTCCTACTAGGACTCAAGTCCTAGTAGGATTCGCCCCACCCTTTTTCCTTCTACCTGGGAGGGAAAGGGGAAGGAAAGGGAGTAGGAGAAGGAAAGGGGGTGGCGCCCCCTTCCCAAGTCCAATTCGGCATCCTCCCTTGTGGGGGGCGCACCAGCCCCTATAGCCTCCCTCCTATGGCCCATAAGGCCCATATATTTCTCGGGGGGTTCCGGTAACCCCTCACGTACTCCGGTATGTACCCGATGCACTCCGGAACCCTTCCGGTGTCCGAATACTACCTTCCAATATATCAATCTTTACCTCTCTACCATTTCGAGACTCCTTGTCATGTCCGTGATCTCATCCGGTACTCTGAACAAACTTCGGTCATCAAATCACAGAACTCATAATACAAATTGTCATCGAACGTTAAGCGTGCAGACCCTACGGGTTCGAGAACTATGTAGACATGACCGAGACACATCTCCGGTCAATAACCAATAGCGGAACCTGGATGCTCATATTGGCTCCTACATATTCTAGGAAGATCTTTATGGGTCAAACCGCATAACAACATACGTTGTTCCCTTTGTCATCGGTATGTTACTTGCCCGCGATTTGATTGTCGGTATCATCATACCTAGTTCAATCTCGTTACTGGCAAGTCTCTTTACTTGTTCTGTAATGCATCATCCCGTGACTAACTCATTAGTCACATTGCTTGCAAGGCTCATAGTGATGTGCATTACCGAGAGGGCCCAGAGATACCTCTCCGATACATGGAGTGACAAATCCTAGTCGCGATCTATGCCAACTCAACAAACACCATCAGAGACACCTGTACAACATCTTTATAATCACCCAGTTACTGTGTGACGTTTGATAGCACACAAGGTGTTCCTCCGGTATTCGGGAGTTGCATAATCTCATAGTCTGAGGAACATGTATAAGTCATGAAGAAAGCAATAGCAATAAAACTCAACGATCATAATGCTAAGCTAACAGATGGGTCTTGTCCATCACATCATTATCCTAATGATGTGATCCCGTCCATCAAATAACAACACATGTCTATGGTCAGGAAACTTAACCATCTTTGATTAACGAGCTAGTCAAGTAGAGGCATACAAGGGACATTCTGTTTTGTCTATGTATTCACACATGTACTAAGTTTCCAGTTAATACAATTCTAGCATGAATAATAAACATTTATCATGATATAAGGAAATATAAATGACAACTTTATTATTCCCTCTAGGGCATATTACCTTCAGTCTCCCACTTGCACTAGAGTCAATAATCTAGTTCACATCGTCATGTGATTTAACACCAATAGTTCACATCTTTATGTGATTAGTTCACATCTCCATGTGACTAATACCCAAAGGGTTTACTAGAGTCAGTAATCTAGTTCACATCGCTATGTGATTAACACCCAAAGAGTGATTATGTTTTGCTTTGTGAGAGTAGTTTAGTCAACGGGTCTGCCACATTCAGAGCCGTATGTATTTTGCAAATTTTCTATGTCTACAATGCTCTGCACGGAGCTACTCTAGCAAATCACTCCCATTTTTCAATATGTATCCATATTGAGACTTAGAGTCATCCGGATCAGTGTCAAAGCTTGCATCGACGTAACCCTTTACGACGAACTTTTTGTCACCTCCATAACCGAGAAACATGTCCTTATTCCACTAAGGATAATTTTCACCGCTGTCCAGTGATCTACTCCTAGATCACTATTGTACTCCCTTGCCAAAATCATGCTAAGGTATACAATAGGTCTGGTACACAGCATAGCATACTTTATAGAACCTACGACTGAGGCATAGGGAATGACTTTTCATTCTCTTTCTATTTTCTGCCGTGGTCGGGTTTTGAGTCTTTACTAAACTTCACACCATACAACTCAGGCAAGAACTCCTTCTTTGACTGATCCATTTTGAACTCCTTCAAAATCTTATCAAGGTATGTACTCATCGAAAGTCTTATCAAGCGTGAAAAATCATGGATGTCGCCTAGAGGAGGGGTTGAATAGGCGCTTTAAAATAATTATGGTTTAGGCTTGAACAAATGCGGAATAAACCTAGCGGTTAATTTGTCAAGCACAAAACCTACAACAACTAGGCTCACCTATGTGCACCAACAACTTATGCTAAGCAAGATAAACAACTAGGTGATAGCCAGATATATGACAAGAAACAATATGGCTATCACAAAGTAAGTGCATAAGTAAAGGGCTCGGGTAAGAGATAACCGAGGCACGTGGAGACGATGATGTATCCCGAAGTTCACACCCTTGCGGATGCTAATCTTCGTTTGGAGCGGTGTGGAGGCACAATGCTCCCCAATAAGCCACTAGGGCCACCGTAATCTCCTCACGCCCTCGCACAATGCAAGATGCCGTGATTCCCCTAAGGGACCCTTGAGAGCGGTCACCGAACCCGTACAAATGGCAACCCTTGGGGGCGGTCACCAAACCCGTACACCTTGGCAACCCTTGGGGACGGTCACTGAAACCCGTCAAATTGCTCGGGGCGATCTCTACAACCTAATTGGAGACCCCAACGCTTGCCCGGAGCTTTACACCACATTGATTGAGCTCCGAACACCACCAACTGTCTAGGGCGCCCACGCACCCAAGAGGAACAAGCTCAAGGGTACCAAGCACCCAAGAGTAATAAGCTTCTCAACTTGTAACTTCCACGTATCACCGTGGAGAACTCAAACCTATGCACCAAATGCAATGGCAAGGTCACACGGAGTGCCCAAGTCCTTCTCTCCCAAATCCCACCAAAGCAACTAATGATAGGGAGGAAAATGAGAGGAAGAACAAGAAGGAGAACACCAAGATCTATATCCAAGGGGTTCCCTAACATATAGGAGAAAGTGATTGGTGGAAGTGTGGATCTAGATCTCCTCTCTCTTTTCCCTCAAAAACTAGCAAGAATCCAAGGAGGGATTGAGAGTTAGCAAGCTCAAAGAAGGTCAACAATGGGGGCAAAAACGAGCTCAAGAGTTGGGGAACCATTGGGGAAGAAGACCCCCTTAAATAGGTCCCCATGAATCTGCCCGTTATGTGCAGAGAAACATAGGAGCGGTACAACCGCTATGAGCACAGGTACAACCGGTAACAGGCAATAAGCGGTACAATTGGCCCACAACCACCCAACAACCGTACCACAACAGAAACTAGTCCGGTGGTAGAGCGGTACATGGCCGGTACAACCTCCGGACCAATTCTGGAGCGGTACAACCGCTCCAAACACCGGTTGTACCGGTCAACTGGTACAACCTCTCTATGGGGCGGTACAACCTCTCTATATAAAACAGGCAATATCAAAACAACCACAACTTTCGCATACGAGCTCCGAATTCGACGAAATCAATTTTGTTGGAAAGCTAAGGACAAGAGCAAACACAATCGTGATAGAAATATAAAGAAATAGAAATTGAGAAAATACCCAAAATAAAATGGTGAGAACCCTTTCTTAATTAAGACCGGTAAAACCTCCAACACCGAAAACACAAAAGAAGACGCATATGAAATCGGTTTTCGATGAACTCGAGCTTGTCAAGAAGATGACCATGAGATCCAAATCTCACAAGGAGAAGAACCAAACAAGAACCAGGAGAGATGATGCAAGGATGCAATGGTTTGAGCTCTCGTGAGCGACACGATCAAGCTACTCACTAGAGAGCCCCCCTTGATAGTACGACAATCGATCCTACAACCCGGTCTCCCAACTACCACTGTGAGACCGGTAAAATAGAAAACCTATCAAGGGAAAACCTTTGCCTTGCACATAGTCCACTTAAGCTAGATGATGACGATCTTGACTTCCTCAAGTTGGACCACCTTTCTTGATTGTGTTGGCTCGATGAAGACTGTTTATTGCTCCCCCATACTCCACTATGGATGAGCCACTCTTCGGCACGTCTTCACAATTCCATTAACACCACAATGGATGGCAAGCTTCAAGCTTGATTGCTCCCCCATACTCCATTATGGGTGAGCCACTCTTCATGTTGCTCCACTTGAACTTGCACACTGCAAACTTGTGACGATCACCACTTGATGTCATCCTCCATGGGTTGTATGAGATCTTCCTCTTGACGCAAGACCATGGAAACATACCGAACTCCACAAAGAACTCTCACGTAGACCATGGGTTAGTACACAAAGCGTAATGGACAATACTTACCATACCATGGGATCACTTGGTCCCTCTCGGTACAACTTGTGCGCTTTGTGTGGATCAACTTGATTCACTCTTGACTTAGTCTTGATCAACCTTGAATCTTTCCAACTCTCTTCATTTGAATGATGTCTTAAAGGTAAATATGCATGATCACACAATCTTCTTCTTCAAGACATGCTTGCAATAAGCTCAACACTCACATGACTAATCTTAGAATAATTCCTTAATAGCACCTTGGTCAACTCATAAACTCCTTGAAACCAACACATGGACTTCAAGAAATGCATATGTACAAATCCTTCAAATATAACTCAAGGCAACCATTAGTCCATAGAGATTGTCATTAATTACCAAAACCAAACATGGGGGCACCGCATGTTCTTTTAATCTCCCCCATTTTGGTAATTGATGACAATCACTTTCAAGAGAGTTAATAGAAGGAATTATGCATCACCATGCAATGCAACATTCAATAATGCATGCGTAAGAGATGCAAATGCTTAGGAACAAAACCAAAGCAAGAAGAAATAACTCTCTGAACTTATCCACAAAACTCTCTGAAACTTCTCCCCCATTGGCATCGCTTGCCAAAATGGGCGAAGAGCTTAGAAGGCCAATATAAAAAGTGTGCCTCCATAAATTGTGTATTTCTCAACAAGAGAGTGGAATGCAATACACCTATCCAACGGTAAATACTTAGAGGAAGACAGACTATATTGAGGCCCAAAGATTGCAAAAGTATGTTATGCCATAAAGACATAGCAAAGAGAGAAACAAGCAATCATGCAATCAAAAGATACCAATTGAAGCAAGCAATCAAAGGATATCAATTGAACCAACTAGACCAAATATCCTATGAGCCACGAGAATAAAGGATATTACGATATGAGCAAAGGAGTGTTCTAAAGAAACTAGAGAAGCTCCCCATGATCTGTGCACACATAAGAATTTTTGTATTTGGATACACAAGACACAAAATAGGATCATAGCTCCCCAAAATCAATAGAAACTCACAACAAGTGCAAGTGAGCATATAGGAAACAAAGCCTAGCACTTGCAACAAACAAATGGTTGAGCAACATGTAAAAGAGGCAACTTAAGAATAGGCTCAACCAAAATGATGTGTGTGAGTCAAGGCAATGCACTTGAGAAGACTAATGTACGGATGATCATTAAGCATCAATAAAGTCTTGAAAGAATGAGGCACACGGTGCAAGGCCTATCATTCCCACACACAACTAGCAAAAGGGTTCACAAGCTTACTAATAAGCAAATAAAGAACCTATGCTTGTGACAACCCGTGGTGAAGATATAAAAGGTAGCTCCATTAAGAGGAGGGATACCAATTAAATTGGCAAAGCCTCATCATAACAAGCAAGAGGGAAATAACTTCACCACGCAGGAGTGCAACAGGATGCAACGAGAAATGGCCCACACTCAAGATAAATCCTTCCACAAAACCACCAAGGAAAACGGTGGACGTGAAAGAATAAGGATATCAACTAGAGATGTAACTTCTCTCAAGTGTATAATATTCTCGGTAGATCATAATCATGATGATATCAATCCGCAAAGAAGGATGTACACTTGAAATAGTTACAACAAGGAAAGAACAAGATATCCACAAGGAAGTCATAAATATACCAATAAGATATTTGCTAGAAAGCATAGCACTTGGCTAGATATGGTCTTATTGTATATAAATGAAGTCCACCCACGAACAACAAATACATCACCACTAGCAACAAGGGATCATTGTTGGGATGCTTTGAGAAAGGACACAAGTATCACAAGAAGGAATGAGTAACATGCCATGATACAACCTACACAAGGTTGATGCAAGAAATGTGTGCATGCATGAAGTATAAGAAGATACTTGTTACCGAGTTAACATTGGAAGGATGTAGTAGATACCAATTGAAGGTACAAATTAGTTCATTGATCATCCTAGCTTGAATCCAATAAGCACATGGTGACAACACCTTCCTTGTGAGTGAGCCGAGCATCCAGTGCATCTCCAATTGTTCTTAGAACAACATCACAAACAAAATGGTATCCAAACCCATTGGGACCAAAGAGTTAGAGAACCAACAATACATAGGACAAACTCCACATAAATATGTGCACATAGATATGAAAAAGAATTTCATGCACATCTCATCCAATTTGAGACTTCGTGGAGTTTCCCTATATATTGGGTCAAAGAAAGAGAGCATGCCAAAGGAACTACATGAAGTTAATATGCATGCTCAAGACTTTCAAGAACCGATACCAAAATACAAGGAAATACCAAGTGAAAAGGATACCAAATGGAGAAATCATCACTTGGAAGATATCAGTAAAAGATACATCAAGGAATGAGATATCCATTGGAACACACAAAATGATATCAAACTCCCAAAAGAGAGGATGGTTCCAAACAAACCAACCTCTCTACAAAGTTTCATGATGGCACAAGTACCAAAAAGAAACGGCTTGCCGTTCACCAACACACACTTAAAATGGATCACAAGATTAGTGTTTTATAGAAAATAGGATAGCTCCCCCACGAGTTGTGCATTATAGAGAATTTTCATTTGAATACAAAAAGCACAAGATGGGATCACCACTTTCACTATATCTATACAAACACTAGACAATCTCAAGGAAATAACAAGATCCACAAGTGTTATGGAATACAATGGGAGTTGACACAATCCCAGACAAGAGATAAGGCAAATAAAAGCAAAGGCCAATGTAAAGATGATCAATAATTTTTACCACACATAAGTGAGTACAAATTGTCAAAAGACAAGAAGTATTTGGAAATAATTCCATTGGTAGATAGCAAGGATATCCAACATCATCTTCACACCAAACACAAGCAAATTGCAACTTGTAGAGCTAACATGCCACCTAGGAACAAGATAATTTTTAATATCAATTCTAGGTGACAATATCTCAAATGTACACATTTTCTAGGTTTGTAATATGCACATATCATATTACTCCCCCATAATGTGATACCAATAAAAACTTAACAAGAGGCAATAAGAGGATCCAACAAGAGATAATTAATGGACTATTTAGAATTTGAATTTCCCATGAGAAGACATACCACATAGTGACTAGATAAGCTTGCAATATCAATACTACGTGGTATTCCTCATGTCCACACATTTGTGGGACCGTGAGGTGCACAAATCACATCACTCCCCCAAAATGGGATGTTCCATTAATCTCTCACACGAGCCAATTAAGATATAAACAAGATGCAAAAGGCTCAACGCATGACACACACGTACATGATGTGCAAACCAACACACGCATACTTGATTGCTCAAGATAATCAAGTTGGAAGCACAACATATACAAACACATGCAAGGAACGAAACCAAACATGCAAATGGGCAAGTAACAATCAATGTAAACACTTTAAGCACGAGTTACCGCAAGGAGGAACATTGGATATAAGATAAAAACTTGATAATCCGAATGACTTGGCTTGAGACAATATGAATGATGAAAATCCCGTTAATTCTTCATAATGTAGCCAAGTCTCCAATGCCCTCCGTAGACACCTATTGATCAAGTTCGAGCTAGTTGGTCCCCAACCAAGTTGGGTCCTAAGAGGTTAGTCACAATAGGCTTGGCAACCCAAATGGTTCTTTTCATGACACCACTTTGAGTACCAATAAACTTGGCAAACACATTGCCAACCTTATCCTTACCAAGAGAATAGATATCATCAGTAATAATTGAGTTGGATAAGTTACCACTAGTGCATGAAGAAGCGAGGTGACCTTTCTCACGACATAGGTAGCAACGTCTACTCTTCACTTTCTTCTCACTTGATTTCTCAACTTGAGAAGCATTAGCTCGAGTTTTCTTGGGAAGAGACCTTTCTTCAACTTGAGGGAGCATGAGATTGAACTTGTGGTCGCTTCCCTTGTTGCTTGTCACTAATGGCCTTCTTCTTCAATGGGCAAGATCTAACATGATGCCCTTCAAATTTGCACTTGAAGCAAACAATCTTGGCCAAATTCTTGACTTGTTATTGGCACTTCTTCTTGTTCATCTTGGACCTCTTCTTCTTATTGGAGTTGAATCCAAGTCAACCTTTGTCATTGGGGGATTTTTGCACACTCAAGATATTGTTGAGTGTGGATTTCCCTTCATGACACCTTTCCAAGTCTTTCTTCAAAGAAGTGACTTGGGCCTTGAGCTCTTTGATTTCCTCTACATGGTTAGTCTCAACACAAGTACTAGAGGAAGTATAAGCTTCATCGTTAGAGCAACAAGGCAAGGAAAGCAATTCATCACAAGATGTACCAACATTGTGAGTAGATGCATTACAAGGACTAGCACATGGCAATATAGTATTTTGACTAGAAGTGGTGCTAGTATCCACATGAGGCTCACTAGATGTTACCTTAGCAATCATGGCCTCATGAGCTATCTTTAGCACATTGTGGGATACTAGAATATCATCATGAGTGCTTGAGAGCTTTTCATGGCTTTCTTCCAATTTCCCAAAATTACTAGATAACAACTCAAGTTGAGCCCTTAGCTCAACATTCTCCTTCAATATGGATGCTTCACAAGAGATAGTGTTAGTAGATTTTGTGCTTCTGAGTGGTTATGCCACCATTTTTGCAGGATGTCTCAAATCATTTTGAGCATTTACAGCCGTTATGCTGTCCGATTCATCCCAGGTCTCTAAATAGTCTGATGCATTTGCAAATCCTTTCTTTCCGTTCCCGATGTCCTTTTTGGTCATAATAAGCACACTAACCGGTGTGTTGAGGTATTTCATTGCCTCAACATTTATGTTGGAGCTATTATTATGATCCTAAGTGTCTAGAGTATCACCTAGTAATTTAGCCATGCTTTGTGTTCTCAGTGTGATGATTCTGGCCGTCATTCTCAAAAGCATCCCGTGATGCCACTTAGTTAGTAGGTATTCTACTCCTGGGTTCTTGAACCCGAGATTGACTCTACTCATTCATGTTGATAGTGTTTGCTAGTTCCTTTAGGATATTAGTAACCTTTGCGATAGTCCTCGAGGTCCGTGGTATATCCTTCTTCCAAATACTATGAACCGCTTATGGCAGAAGTTCCTCGCTGAACCGAAGGATCACAATCAGAGTACTCTTGAGGAGTTCTCCATCCATAATTGTGAATCTGCCAGTTCTACCCTTTCCGCATGGGTTATCTCGAAGAAATGTTGAGCTTCGCTCGACATACTACTCTATGCATCCACAACTCAGAAAATTATATGTTCCTTTGAGTTGCTCTTTTTAGTTGTTTTCTGACCTTCGTCTATCAATTGATAGTCAAGGGTATGTGTGCGATCGTGTTTATCGATGCCTATTATCCTTGTGGTCCGTCAAGCCATTCTATTCCGGAATGACTAGGAGAAACAAACTCGATTACCTCATCCATATCCGAGGATTGGGTCAAAGTAGTTGTGCTCTGCAGATCAAATGCCAATCCATCCTTTGCTCTGTTCTACCTTGGAGTGTTACCATCTTTATGTCAAGAATGTCATAAGAATTGCACCATTTCTCATGAATTCTTGACGTAGTGATACTTCTCGCTATCATTATTCATTCCTTGGTCCCGTGTTGTTGTAACCGGAATGCCGACAAGTGAACTGTGATGTGTGAAATCGATACTCCTAGCAACCTCGTTGCTTGGTAGTTAATGGACAATATTCTCATTCTTAGCATGTTGGTTATTAAATCATCATCCTAAGATTGATCGTGCTACCTAGTCCTTATTTCTGGTGCATTCCTCGATTAATAAGTTAGGATTATTCAATTCCTTGCTTATTTGATCGTATCGTCTTGCTCTGGAAAGCAAGATTGTTCTTGAGCTTAGTAACATATTGGTGGTTCGTGATTTCCCGAATATCTTCTCGGAAGTATTACCGGGTTGTTTCCTGACTGTTATGTTGAGCTCGTGATCATGTTGGTTTTCTTCTAAACCACCCATTCTCCAAGAATCCGTGTTGGTTATCCCTGAGCTGGTTGGTTAAGCTGAACAACAACTTGGAGAGTTGGAAGATAAAAGCTTGCCTAACTTAGTTCATTCCAAAGGGATATTCTTGTGTAGTGTGTGTTGAAGAAAGATGATATCTTCATCGATTGGTCCCTGTGATCAGTTGTTGGACCTATTATCTTATCAATCCTTTGATTTGAGTGTGGGCTATCGTCAAATCAAATCAAGATTAACGATGCTCGTAATGTTGTCTTACTCATGGTTGATCCCTCGAGCATACACCATTACATCTTTTGGTCTCGACCAATACCAACACATTGTTCACATAATGGTGGAAGTCCAGTGATATGGAAATTCCGATGAGTTGTTGTTGAGCCCAACAACAGCATCTTGTCTCCTCCATGATTCATGTTGAACATCAAGTTAGTGTTGGAAACTTTCGTAAGCATTATCTTCATGTCCCGTTTATGAAGTATATGTTTGGATGAAAGAAGTGACTTCCTCTAGTTCATGTGCATTTGAAGCAAGTTGTCGCCGTGAATTCGAGAAAGTTTGTTTTGCTTCCCCTGGAATCATTCCAAGTCATTCATGCATACATGCGAAGTATTCTGTGGTCTGGAGACTTGCAACCTTCATTCTATATGTATTCTTAGCACACCAAGCCACTGAGCGACTTGTTCAAGGAAGAGAAGTCTATGCTTGGGCTCTAATCCATGGACTTGCGTAAAGACTTCGATATCCTCGATGATGGTTCCCCACCTGAACTCGGTAGTGTTTCATTATAAGACTACTACGTGGTCATGCTTGTCTGGGACAACATGCTCACATGTATGTAGCAGAACCAGCTCATGTTTTGGAGCTTGCTATCGTAGTTCATATCCCGAGAATCTCGCAACGTCATCTCGTCGATTTGTGTTGCAACCTTTCTTTTCAGACATGCTGAGTCTGAAGTGTCCTATCACCAATTGGATCTGAATCTTAGGCAGATATGATGGTTGGAACATTCCCAACAGTTGCATTTTGTTCCCAGCTTGCACCGCCATTGTGCCAATTCCCATGGGCTGCCCTCTCAGTAATTGTTGTTTAGGATCATCTTCAAAAGTGGTCCTACCATGGGTCCCATCCATTTCCGATGATAAGCAAAATCATCCATCGCGTTGTCTTCAACAAGGTAGTCCTCATCGTCCATTCGAATTCGGATATGTCATTGTTCCGAACTCCTTCAAACGATCGATTGTGATTGCCTTAGGCTTGTATTAAGAGTCTCAATGATCTCTATATCAAAAGTAATTCTTTTGCCACTTAAGGGAATAATTCTACGAGCCACCTTCCCTAAGGTGCCCCGTTACGGGATCATGGCAATTATCTCCTCGCTACTCTGACTCCATCTACCTTCTTTCCAAGTGTGGAATTGTTGCCCACTAAATAAAACCTCGTCATTAGTTCTTCCATCCCTCTCTATGTGTGTTTTGTGTCTCAACTCGAGATGTTTCAACATCTCATTCCGTGAGTTGATCTTGTATAGCTCGATCTTCGAGAAGATCAATCCTTGTAGAGTTTCTTCTCGTCATCATCGTGTCGATGAAGATCTCTAAAGCGAAGATGCCAAGATCAATATGACGCAAGGAGTCGACATCTTTAAGAAGGGCAGTTGGATCATGAAGATTGTGCTAAGCCTTGCATCCCCTTTTTCTTCTCACCTCACGTCCTGAATCTCGGGACAAGATTCTTGCTTAGTGGGGGTGAGTTGTCACAACCCTAGCTTAGTCCTTGCCTGACTCTGCATAAGCATCCATGCATCATGTTTAAATTTCATGAAACTTGAAATGGGGATTGTTGAAACCCTAGCACCAAATGAATTCAACTAGGTTCAATAAAAAATATTTTCAATGATCCCAAATGCCCTTTAGAAAAGTTCATGATTTTTGTCGAAGGTGAAAACCTCTGCCAAAAATGATGAACATATTTCTAGGTTATTCCTGGATTTTTGAATTAAATCATAAAGTATTTGCATTTGGGCATTTAAATGCTAATAAATAGTTTAAATGCTCCAATAATCATAAACTAAAATGTTTGCTCTTGGTTATATTCCAAACAGTGGCATTGATTAGTTTCATGATTTTTGGGTTTGATCTAGTATTTTTAATAAAGCCACACAGCTACAGAAAATTAAACAATTAAAATGACAAAAGAGAGAGAGAAAGGCCAGTGGCCACTTACCTGCACTGGGCCCGCCCACCTGGCCGCGGCCACCACCCACCTTCCGCCAGGGCGGAGGAGGGACACCGCGACGTCGCCGAGCTCGCCACGCCACCTCCCTGCCTGCCTGCGTCGCCAGCGCCAGCGCGACGCCTCAAAGGGCCTCCTCGGTGCTGTGGCCGCGCCCCTGGGCATCTCATTCTCTCCCCCTGTCCTCTCTCTCGCCCTTTCTCGCCATGGCCGAAGCATCTGCCACCGCACCGCCGCCAGAGTCACTGCCACCGCTGCCCTCGCGCCGCTTCCACTTGTGTCCATGAGCCCCGCCGTCGTCCGCTCCGTAGAGCTAGCCGAGCCCCGAGCGCTCGCACGCTCTGCACTACCTCCACCGACCTCGTCTTCACCGACCGTCGCCGGAGATCCCTCTCGCCGTCACCGCTGCAGCAGCTCGTCCCCGAGCTCGCCATCTGCCCCGCCGTGACCACCGTGAGCCTAGCTACCTCCCCATCCTCTCCGTCCCCTCTCTCGAGCACCGTAGCGACCGCACGAAGCTCGACCGCACGCGCCGCCGCCGAGCTTGTCGCCGACGAGACTCCGGCCATGCAACGGCCTAGCTACCCTGCCCGTTAGCCTCACCGCACCCCCAGGAGGCCGCAGCACCACTCCACGCACCTCTCTGTGCCTCCTAGCAACGAGCCCGAGCTCGCCAGAGCTTCGGCCACCGCCAAACACGTCGCCGGCGCCATTTCCGGCGACCCCGAGCCCAACCACCTGCACCACCCGCCGCGGCTCGCTCCCAGCTACCCATAGAGCCCAACGGCGCCCCGAACGGTGCCCTGTACGTGAAACCCGCACCTGCACCGCCGCGTTTGGCCTCGTCGGCGGCTAAACGCCGGCGGGTTTGACCCGTTGACCTTGACTGGGTGGGCCCAGGTTGACTTCCCCTGAGCCTATGACAAGTGGGGCCCGTTCTGCTAATTAACCTAGGGTTAGCGCTAACTAATAATAGTTAGTTAAACTAACTACTGACACGCAGGGCCCACAGGTCAGTTTGACCTGGACCAGCCCCGTTGACCACTGACGTCACCCTGACGCAATGCTAACGAAATAACTAATTACTGGAATTTTTCTTATACAGGAAATTCCAGAAAATAACCAAAACTTCTAAAAATCATAGAAAATCAACCGTAGCTCAGAATGAAATAATTTATATATGAAAAATGATCAGAAAAATCCAATCTATCCATCTGTACTAGTTTCATGCATGTTTAAACAAGTTAACTTGCTGTTTAGTGCAAAACATGATAAAGCACTATTTAAGATCACAAATGTGTTTGAACTTTGAATCTTTGATTCAAAATAGCTCAAACCCATCTGGTTGTAGTTGCATTACCCAGCACATTCATTTTACCATGTCATGATCATGCATCATATTGTGCATTGCATTGATTGTGTTTCTTCTCTGCTGTAGGTATTTGTCCCTCTCGATAGACGTGGTTTCGACGATGAGATCGATGACACTGATGAAGAGCTATATTATCTTCGGAAGTGCTAGGCAAGCAAAACCCCCTTGTTCATTCCGATACAATCCCACTCTCTCGCTCCTGCTCTCTTTTACTGCATTAGGACAACAACGATTCATCTGTTACTTGCTGCGGTAGCTGAACCCCTTTATCCTCTGCATGACCTGTCATTTCCACAAGAATAGATGAAACCCACTAGCATGAGTAGGAGTTGTTTGAGCCCTGATGTGCCTACTCATTCATGCTTGTTTGTCATGCCTGCTACTTCTTAGAGTTGAGTCAGTCCGATTCATCGAGGATGAATCGGAGGTGTGTAAACATGTCCCTACTGTGTGAGCTAAGTGTGTGAACACGATTTGGTAAAGGTAGCGGTGAGAGGCCATGTAGGAGTACATGGTGGGTTGTCTCATTGAAACCGGCCCTCGTGAACAGAGTTCTGTGTTTGTGATCCATGAACAGTTACTACGGACATTGGGATCCTTAATTGACTCTCTCGGCTTCTTAACCACCCTTGTTCTCTGTCCAGAGTTGCAACTAGTTTCTCGTGTTTGTAGGATATGTGTTGGAGGCCGTATGAAGGCCGACCTTAGGGGTGGGCTATGATGCGGTAGATACACCGTGGCACGGTGTACCGGGTGCCCGCTTGGTGTCTCGGGAACCCTGCTCACATCGTTCAGGGCCGTATGTGGAAACCTCGGCCGACTCCCATGGATGGAACCCGAATAGGCGATAAACCTGGACTAGAGACTTGAGTGTTTAGGTAGGCCGTGGCCGACACCCTCGCCAAAGCTTCCGCTTGAAGGTTGCCGAGATACATGACATGTACATGGCGGTAAGTGGCGAGAGCGTGTGTGAAGAAGTACACCCTCGTAGGGTTAACATCATCTATTCGAATAGCCGCGTCTGTGGTAAAGGACTTCGGGTTGCCTATAACAGTTCATAGACAAGTGAAAGTGGATACTCTAAAATGCGCAAGATAAGTGTGAGTCTTTGTGGATGGCGTTCTCGTAGGGAGACGGGAGCGGATCCATAGTGGTGTATTGAAATGGTGAATATGTGGACTCGTGTGCGCCACCTCAAAAGAGTTGCTTGTAGTCGTAGTTTAGGATAGCCACCGAGTCAAAACTGGCTTGCTGCAGTTAAACTCCACCCCCCCTTTGTTGATACCGATGCATATGTAGTTAGTTCTGATGTAAGTCTTGCTGGGTACATTTGTACTCACGTTTGCTTAATTTATGTTTTGCAGAAAGACTTCAGTCTCGCTAGTAGTTCCGCGTGGACTTCGACGTTTAGCTTGATACCTCAGCTACGATCTTGTGCCCCCGGCAGGATCTGGTAGATAGTCAGGCTTCTCAGCCTTTTTCATTTGTAGATGTCTGTACTCAGACATGTTAAGCTTCCGCTTGTGCTTTGACTTGTATGCTCTGAATGTTGGGTCATGAGACCCATGTTTGTAATATCTTGCTCCTCGGAGCCTAATGAATAAATACTTGAGTCGTAGAGTTATGTTGTGATGCCATATTGTATTTACACATATCGAGCATATTGTGTGTATGTTTGTAATGCTTGGTATGTGTGGGATCCGACAATCTAGTTGTTTATCCTTGGCAGCCTCTCTTATGGGGAAATGTAGTCTAGTGCTTCCTTGAGCCATAGTAGTCCGCCATGCCTCGATTCACCGGAGTCCTCCTAGCCCAAAGACTACCGCCAGACGCTTGATCGCCCACATGTGTTTCACTTTGTTCCTGTGGTTCGTCCCTTCGGGAAATGTCACGCAGTGACATCCGAGTCCTGCCTAGCTTTACAGCCCGGGTTCCCTGAGTCCTATTAGCCCAAAGGTTACAGCCCGGATTCACACGCCGACCGACATGCTCAAGTTGATTCATGTATGCCTGTCCCCATGGGTTAGTGCCACTTTGGGTTCACGACTAGCCATGTCGGCCCGAAGTTCTCATCATATGGATGCTAGCGACACTATCATATACGTGAGCCAAAAGGCGCAAACGGTCCCGGGCCATGGTAAGGCGACACCCGTGGGAATACCGTGCGTGAGGCCGCAAAGTGATATGAGGTGTTACCAGCTAGATCGATGTGACTTGGAATCGGGGTCCTGACACATCCCTTTTCCAATCACAGTATATACTTTTTCTGTATAAGATCCATCCAAACACATGAGTTCTTCCACTGCCTCCAGTTTAGGTCTAGAATTTATTTCCTTTTTCTGAACCTCTGTAGATCCAAAATTTTAGCACCAAACCATGAAACCTTTTTGTTCATGACTTAACAAAAATTACTCATAGAACCACTGTACTGGAAACGTGCGGGCGGTTCATACCATAACCCGCCACATAGCATTAGTCCCCTTGTTAAGCTGCCAGCATATATGGTCACAATCCGTATGACCCGGCACTGTCTTCTGGCTTAGTCATGTCAATCTTATAGCACTTACTTTTCAATCACTGGCCGGCTTAACAGCATAATCTTAAACCGACAATATATTTTCCTTTGTAGCCAAAAAGATTTCTAAAGCCAAGACCGTCACCTCATGCATCTGGGTCATCTCCCGGGTTACCGAAGAGACATTGAACGAGTATGTTCAGACGGGTGTCTTAGCCAACAAAGATGTCATCCATTGGAGGGTCCCAGGCACAGAAACCCCTCCTCAGCCCAAGGAAGGTGAAGTAATTGTCTTCACTGACCATCTGCTCCGAGGTTTACCCCTCCCGGCTCAAAATTCTTCTGCGATGTGTTGCACTTCTTCAAGCTCCACCCTCAAGATATTGGGCCCAATTCCGTCTCAAACATCTGCAACTTTCAAGTGTTCTGCAAGGTGTACCTTCAACAAGAGCCCACTTTAGAACTATTCAGGGACTATTATTATTTAAACCGGCAGACTAAGTTCACCGACGGGCCCAGCCTAGAGTTAGGTGGCATTTCGATTTAAAGGCAGAAAGAAGCCACGTTCCTAGCCGCCAAACTGCCAGTCATCCCAAGGATTGGAAAGAAACTTGGTTTTATGCCGGGTTATCACGAAAGCCGGCTTAGCAGTAGGCACCCTCTGCCAGAGTGGATCAGCACAAAAGAACGGGCCAAATATATGCCCGTCTTTTCAAAGATCAGAGCCTTGATGGCTAACAGGTTGACTGAAATCGACCTAGTTCAATGCTGGGTCGCTTGGAGAATTTTGCCCTTAAGCCGCCGCTCCAACTTGATGTGTGAGTATACTGGCAATATCAAAGATCCTCAACGCCACTGTCTAATTGAACTGACTGATGATGATATCAATGATATGACCAAGTTCCTGTTGAACGAGAGCTTCGTAGATTGTAGCAAAACATGGTTGAGTCCTTTCTGCGTTCTCAACAAGCCGCCAGCTGTAAGCTTTAAACAAATTTCCGGTTTAATCATTTCTTGACTTAAACTGTCCTCTTATACCCATTTGATTTCTGCAGGCTGATTCTCCTTTTGGAATAGAAAGCTGCAGGATAAGCTATCCAAGAAGACCTGCATAAAGAATAAGGCTCAGAAAAAGCCTGCCAAGAAGAAGACCACACCCTCCGAGTTATTTAACTTGGATGATGATGAGTCAGAGGTAGAACTTGACTCCCTTGGCTCATTTTTTGTACATATTATTGACAATGATCACTATCAGGATGACGCGGAAGGCAGCCACGCGGATGGTGAAGAGGTAACTATCCTTTCCTCCGACTCATAACCTGTGCCAAGACAGAAAGTTCTTCAATCGAGCCAGAAAGTAAGGTTTTCTCACCCTTTAGCTTACTTGGATCCCAACTTTATTTTGAAGAAGTAGTAGCATGAAGCTCGCCGCACAACCCGGAACCTTGGCGGTGGGGTTCTATCCTCCGGCTTACCCAACACGCCGGCTGCTCGCAAGCACCGTGCAGAGGTGTCACCGATTTCCGACTTAACTTTTCCTAAGGCGGGTCTTTTTCGACAGCCTCTTAACCCTTCCGATTCAAACTATCAGGGAACCTCTCACTCGTCATCAGGCGATTCCATTGGGGCTCACGTTCTTCACTGATCATCTACTCCAAGGTTTTACCCCTCTCGGCCCAAAATTCTTCTGCGATGTGTTGCACTTCTTCAAGCTCCACCCTCAAGATATTGGGCCCAATTCCGTCTCAAACATCTGCAACTTTCAAGTGTTCTGTGAGGTGTACCTTCAACAGGAGCCCACTGTAGAACTATTCAGGGAGTTTTATTATTTAAATCGGCAGACTGAGTTCACCGACGGGCCCAGCCAAGATTTAGGTGGAATTTCGATTCAAAGGCGGAAAGAAGCCACTTTCCCAGCCGCCAAACTGCCAGTCATCCCAAGGACTGGAACCAAACTTGGTTTTACTGCTAAGACACTTCTCTAGAAGGGGAGAATCCTCTGCCGGGTTATCACGAAAGCCGGCTTAGCAGCAGGCACCCACTGCCAGAGCGGATCAACACAGAAGAACGGGCCAAATATATGCCCATCTTTTCAAAGATCGGAGCCTTGATGGCTAATGGTTTGACTGGAATTGACCTAGTTCGATGCTGGCTCGCTTGGAGAATTTTGCCCTTAAGCCGCCGCTCCAACTTGATGTGTGAGTATACTGGCAATATCAAAGATCCTCAATGCCACTGTCAGATTGAACTGACTGATGATGATATCAATGATATGACCAAGTCCCTGCTGAATGAGAGCTTGGCAGATTGCAGCAAAACAGGGTTGAGTCCTTTCTGTGTTCTCAACAAGCCCC
This sequence comes from Aegilops bicornis, assembly GCA_021605145.1. Classification (NCBI taxonomy): domain Eukaryota; kingdom Viridiplantae; phylum Streptophyta; class Magnoliopsida; order Poales; family Poaceae; genus Aegilops; species Aegilops bicornis. Next base: position 376,642,012 of record CM038673.1, on the reverse strand, counting down.
CAGCTGTAAGCTTTAAACAAATTTCCGGTTTAATCATTTCTTGACTTAAACTGTCCTCTTATACCCATTTGATTTCTGCAGGCCGATTCTCCTTTTTGGAATAGAAAGCTGCAGGATAAGCTATCCAAGAAGACCCGGACGAAGAATAAGGCTCAGAAAAATCCTGCCAAGAAGAAGACCACACCCTCCGAGTTATTTAACTTGGATGATGATGAGTCGGAGGTAGAACTTGACTCCCTTGGCTCATTTTTTGTACATCTTATTGACAATGATCACTATCAGGATGACGCGGAAGGAAGCCACGCGGATGGTGAAGAGGTAACTATCCTTTCCTCTCGACTCGGAACCTCTGCCAAGATGTAAAGTTCGCTGCTTAGCCGAAAGTAAGGTTTTCTCACCCTTTAGCTTACTTGGATCCCAACTTTATTTTGAAGAAGCAGTAGCATGAAGCTCGCCGCACAACCAGGAACAGTGGCAGTGGGGTTCTATCCTCTGGCTTACCCAACACGCCGGCTCCTCGCAAGCGTCGTGCAGAGGTGTCACCGATTTCCGACTTAACTTTTCCCAAGGCGGGCCTTTTTCGACAGCCTCTTAACCCTTCTGATTCAAATTATCAGGGAACCTCTCACTCGTCATCAGGCGATTCCACTGAGACTCAAGTTCCTATGTTCAAGATTGTTCCTGGGTAAGAACACTTAAGCCTGCTTGTTTTAATATCTTACTCAATTAATATACTAATCTGATCATATGTTTTATTTTCAGCGTGATGGCCAAACCCAGCAAGAAGCTGAAGGTTGATAAACTGGCTGAAGATCCCAAGGCCGCTGACCCGGAGAAACAGATAATGTCTGAGTCTTTCCATCAAACATCAGAAACGGCCATGGATGATCCGCCACCAGAAGAGGACCCTCTCACTATGGACCCCATGAATAATGATCCAGAGAATGCTAATCCGCCCAGCCCCGCTCAACCGTCTCAAGAACCCGAAGACATCATGGTTACTGGGACGGCTTACACAGCACCAGGTAACCCCTGTCCAAGCACAGCGCCAAGGAGGAATTCTCCGCTGTTGACAAAGGCAAGTGGAAGATGGGTCTGGAGAGCTATGCTCAATTCAATGTCCAGGAGCTTCACGCAGGTTACTTGAACCGCCTCCACACCAGCCGTGACTTTGAGGCCGGCTTGGTTAATCTTATGAAAGATCATTTTGAGGTAAGCAAAAAACTTGTCTCATACAAATATATATCTGTCAGCTACCAAGTCTACTGGATATGATAAACTTAAATATGTTGTAGACTTCAAATATCCTTGTTGATCTTGATGTCCATGTCATAGCATGTTAGAACTGCAGAATCAACACAAGTAGCCCCCAAGGGCCGGCTTAATCAACATGGTTAAGTCGGGACTTCAAAAATGTAGCTCTTAATTTCACATATGTAGCTCCCAAGGGACGGCTTAAACTGACAAGTTAAATCGGAACTTCAAATAGTAGTGCTTAATTTTGCACGTGTAGCCCCCGAGGGCCGGCTTAATCAGCATGGCTAAGCTGGGACTCATCACCATAATTATGGATAGAATCCAAATATGTAGCCCTCATGAACCGGTTTTATCGTAGAAATTTATCCGGGTCATCATAGAATTGTCTTCAAAAAGAGCAATGTGCATTAGCCCCCAAGTGCCAAGTAAAATACTTGTATTGTGCTTGGGACTTCAAATAAGATGATCATAAGGCCTCCTATCTTGTTCATGTTGTAGGCTGGATTAAATATGAAGGAATCCCAAGTTAATGATCTGAGGGCAAACATTCAAACCCAGCAATCCGAGACTTCAAAGGACAAATCAGAGCTGAAGACCGCTTTGGAAAACATTGAAAAGCTAAAACAGGACTTCAGTGCTGATAAAACCGGCTGGGAGACCGAGAAGGCAACTCTATTGAAAAGAGCAGAAGATGCTGAAGCTGCCCTTCCCGGTGACTGATGAGTTGTCCGGTTTAAAACATCAAATTAATAGCATGACAACCGCCATCTTTGGTAAGTAATTCCATACTTCTTTCTTTCATCAGGAATGCCTTGAATAATCATGCATCCGGCTTACCAATTTCTTTGGTAATGCAGGCTCCAGAGTTTCCCACTTTTGTTCCGACATGCGCATGAAGTTGAAAGCCGCCTACACTCTTGTAGAGCAATTATACACTGGCGCTCAACGAGCTATCTCTGCTGCCTCCCATAAGAAACAACCCCCTTACCTCATCAAGGAAACATTAGAAAAGCTGTTTGTGCTACCGCAAAGGGTTGAGGAGCTAAAGCGATCAGCCGCCAGAGCCGGTGCCATCACCGCCCTGAGCTGGGCAAAGGCATGGCAGGCAGAACTTGACCCGGAAGAGATATCAACCGGCTGTCCCAGTTTTAAAGAAGATGGGTCTCCATTCAGTGCTGATGACTATACCAACATAGTAAGGGAGATGCGTCCTTGGGCAAGCAAACTGGCTGAAGAGACAGACCTCTCCATGTATCACACGGTTTATGACGCTGAGAACACCAAAGTGAAGGCGCCGGTTCATGAGGCCATGGACCTTATCCCGCCAACAGGTAAGCACACCTTCGCTCCTGACATTGACCCGTCAACCCTTATAGATGATCAAGCTGTTTTCAAGGCTTTGAATGGGATCAATTGGTCAACGCCTAACTTCCAGACGATAGAGGAAGAAAAAGAACCGACACAGGATGACCCGGAAGCCTCAACCCAGCAAGACCAGGAGACTTGATCCATGGGGTGGTTCTTTAATCTGCATCACCCTACTGTGCCTTTTCTCAAAAAACACTTAATCATTTGGGCTCGGGGAGCCATGTAATAGGCTAGATGAAAAACCATGATCTGCCATGCCATAGTGCATGTTTATGTGCATAATACTTTTGAACTGCCGACCTGATGTTGAAGATCTGCCACTTATGCATATAATATCATCAATCATGCATACCATATTTATCATATTCCCTGCACACAAGCAGATAACATGTGCTCTGGCAGTTTACCCCAGGGCGGGTCATGATGTTCAATAGAACAACCACTAGTGACTGTATAGTCCAGGACCAGGGCGGGTTATCAAAACATACTGGCGACTTATCATCCAAAGCCAGGCCGTGTTAGAAAAACTCCGGATATGCTCTTATATGAGCCACAAAGATTAAGGCTACATGGCCTAAATCACTTTAAACTACATGTCAATGTGGTACAAAAGATGCACCAAAATCAAGTTCAAAATAAAATATCAAACCAGAAAATAAGGCTTTCATAGGCTGCCAAACCTCAATATCAAGTGATATTTAAGGGCCTCACAGCCACGGAGTTAATCCATTATTCAAACCTGTAAGCCGGGCTCACATGACCAATCGCCATTTTAACTTTGACTTGTTCAAGGTCTTTATAAGATTGACTGTCAAGAGTTCGGCGAGTCATTCCAGGATTACCTGGGCGGAGTGGTAGACATACAAAGGCAGGATAACCCAGATTTTTAGTGAATACACCTGGCGTCCAAGCCGATCAAAAGGGTAAATATAGCTATGTTCATTGAATAGGGAGCCCCCAAGTGACCTTTAACAAGCCATCAAGGCAGGTTACCTATGTTTGAACTGCACATTATAGTAGTTCTCTTTGGCAACCATTCGACTTGAGCAAAAAGGCCCCAAGTCGTTTGAAACAAGGCGTATAAGCCGGATCAAAGGGTATTCATAGCTATGCTCAATGAGCAGGAAGCCCCCAAGTAATTTAGCAATCAAGGCGTACAAGCCGGATCAAGAGGGTAGTTATAGCTATGCTCAAAGAGCAGGAAGCCCCCAAGTGATCTTATGAATTGACAATAAAGACTCAGATACTCAGAAATGAAATGACACAGACCCTGAATTATCAGGGATGCCAGCTTTATTATACTAATCATAATATATACATTGGTAGAAGTGTGTACATCACAAGAGCCGGTGGCTCAGGTGTTAATAAGGCCGAAGATGAGCAATATTCCACGACCGGCGGGTCTCCTCCTCTGACGTGCGTGAGTCCTTGTGGTCTCGAACATCGATAAGGTAGTATGACCGGTTGTTTAAATTTTTCCTGACCACAAAGGGCCCTTGCCAAGGTGGGGATGACTTGTGCATGTATGTTTGATCCTGGATGAGCCGGAGCACCAAATCACCTTCTTGAAAGGTCCGGGTTTTAACCCGGCGGCTATGATAATGATACGTCTCCAACGTATCTATAATTTTTGATTGCTCCATGCTATACTATCTTCTGTTTTGGACATTATTGGGCTTTATTATTCACTTTTATATTATTTTTGGGACTAACCTATTAACCGGAGGCCCAAATTAATTGCTGTTTTTGCCTATTTTAGAGTTCTGCAGAAAAAGAATATCAAACGGAGTCCAAACGGAATGAAACCTTCGGGAACGTGATTTTTGGAACGAACATGATCCAGGAGACTTGAACCCTACGTCAAGCAACCAACAGGGAAGCCACGAGGTAGGGGGCGCGCCTACCCCCATAGGGCGCGCCCTCCACCCTAGTGGGCCCCCTGTTGCTCCACCGACGTACTTCTTCCTCCTATATATACCTACGTACCCCCAAACGATCGGATACGGAGCCGAAAACCTAATTCCACCGCCGCAACCTTCTGTACCCATGAGATCCCATCTTGGGGCCTGTTCCGGAGCTCCGTCGGAGGGGGCATCGATCACGGAGGGCTTCTACATCAACACCATAGCCCCTCCGATGAAGTGTGAGTAGTTTACCTCAGACCTTCGGGTCCATAGCTATTAGCTAGATGGCTTCTTCTCTTTTTGGATCTCAATACAATGTTCTCCCCCTCTCTTGTGGAGATCTATTCGATGTAATCTTCTTTTGCGCTGTGTTTGTTGAGACCGATGAATTGTGGGTTTATGATCAAGTTTATCTATGAACAATATTTGAATCTTCTGAATTCTTTTATGTATGATCGGTTATCTTTGCAAGTCTCTTCGAATTATCAGTTTGGTTTGGCCTACTAGATTGATCTTTCTTGCAATGGGAGAAGTGCTTAGCTTTGGGTTCAATTTTGCGGTGTCCTTTCCAAGTGACAGTAGGGGCAGCAAGGGACGTATAGTATTGTTGCCATCGAGGATAACAATATGGGGTTTTATCATATTGCATGAATTTATCCCTCTACATCATGCTTTCTTAAGGCGTTACTCTGTTCTTATGAACTTAATACTCTAGATGCATGCTGGGTAGCGGTCGATGTGTGGAGTAATAGTAGTAGATGCAGGCAGGAGTCGGTCTACTTGTCTCGGACGTGATGCCTATATACATGATCATACCTAGATATTCTCATAACTATGCTCAATTCTGTCAATTGCTCAACAGTAATTTGTTCAACCCCTGTAAAATACTTATGCTCTTGAGAGAAGCCACTAGTGAAACCTATGGCCCCCGGGTCTATCTTCATCATATTAATCTTCCAACACTTAGTTATTTCCGTTGCTTTTTACTTTTCTTTTCTTTTACTTTGCATCTTTATCATAAAAATACCAAAAATATTATCCTATCATATCTATCAGATCTCACTCTCGTAAGTGACCGTGTAGGGATTGACAACCCCTTATCGCGTTGGTTGCGAGGATTTATTTGTTTTGTGTAGGTGCGAGGGACTCGCGCGTAGCCTCCTATTGGATTGATACCTTGGTTCTCAAAAACTGAGGGAAATACTTACGCTACTTTGCTACATCACCCTTTCCTCTTCAAGGGAAAACCAACACAGTGCTCAAGAGGTAGCAAGAAGGATTTCTGGCACCGTTGCCGGGGAGGTCTACGCAAAAGTCAAGATACCAAGTACCCATCACAAACCCTTATCTCCCGCATTACATTATTTGCCATTTGCCTCTTGTTTTCCTCTCCCCCACTTCACCCTTGCCGTTTTATTCTCCCGCTCTTTTCCGTTTGCTTCTTTTTGCCCGTCTCTTGTTTGCTCGTGGGTTGGATTTCTTGCTTGTCACGATGCCCCTTCCTAGATTTAGTGATGTTCACCTTAAAAGGTTAGAAGAGATCGAAAGCAACGTCAGGAGTTTTATGATTTTGCAATTTGAGCATAATAATTTCTTCAGAAACGAGCTAAACCGGATTTCTATGAAAATAAAGATGAAGATCTAAAAGTTATTGATGTGTCCCCTATTAAATCTTTGTTTTGCAATACGAATCTTGATAATGATGGGACTGAATATGATCCACCTTTACCTAGAAGGCGTTCAAAAAAATCGGAGTTTTTAGATCTTGATGCTAAAATTGATAAAAGTGGGATTGAAGAGATCAAAACATTAGATATTAATAAACCCACTATTTTGGATTTCAAGGAATTTAATTATGATAATTGCTCTTTGATAGATTGTATTTCCTTGTTGCAATCCGTGCTAAATTCTCCTCATGCTTATAGTCAAAATAAAGCTTTTACCAAACATATCGTTGATCCTTTGATGCAATCTTATGAAGAAAAACTTGAGTTGGAAGTTTCTATCCCTAGAAAACTTTATGATGAGTGGGAACCTACTATTAAAATTAAGATTAAAGATCATGAATGCTATGCATTGTGTGATTTGGGTGCTAGTGTTTCCGCGATTCCAAAAACTTTGTGCGATTTGCTAGGTTTCCGTAATTTTGATGATTGCTCTTTAAACTTGCACCTTGCGGATTCCACTATTAAGAAACCTATGGGAAGAATTAACTATGTGCCTGTAGATTTTATCGTTCTTGACATAGATTGCAATCCTTCATGTCCTATTATTCTTGGTAGACCTTTCCTTAGAACGATTGGTGCAGTTATTGGTATGAAGGAAGGGAATATTAGATTCCAATTTCCATTAAAGAAAGGCATGGAGCACTTCCCTAGGAAGAAAATAAAACTACCATATGAATCTATCATGAGAGCCACTTATGGATTGCCTACCAAAGATGGCAATACCTAGATCTATCCTTGCTTTTATGCCTAGCTAGGGGCGTTAAACGATAGCGCTTGTTGGGAGGCAATCCAATTTTATTTTTTGATTTTTGATTTTTGCTTCTGTTTAGGAATAAATATTTGTTCTAGCCTCTGGTTAGATGTGTTTTTATGATTTAATTAGTGGTTGTGCCAAGTTAAACCTATAGGATCTTCTTGGATGATAGTTATTTGATCCTGCAGAAATTTCCAGAAACTTTCTGTCCACGAAAACAATTGTTAAAAATCACCAGAACGTGATAAAATATTGATTCTAGTTGCTGCGGGTCAATAAACAAATTGTCTAGGTCGCCGTATTTTGGCTTATTGTTTGGAATTCCAGAAGTTTGCGTTAGTTACAGATTACTACAGACTGTTATGTTTTTGACAGATTCTGTTTTTCGTGTGTTGTTTGCTTATTTTGATGAATCTATGGCTAGTAAAAGAGTTTATAAACCATAGAGAAGTTGGAATACAGTAGGTTTAACACCAATATAAATAAAGAATGATTTCATTACAGTATTTTGAAGTGGTCTTCTGTTTTCTTTCGCTAACGGAGCTCACAAGATTTTCTGCTGAGTTTGGTGTTGTGAAGTTTTCAAGTTTTGGGTGAAAGATTTGATGGATTATGGAACAAGGAGTGGCAAGAGCCTAAGCTTGGGGATGCCCAAGGCACCCCCAAGATAATCTAAGGACACCAAAAATCCAAAGCTTGGGGATGCCCCGGAAGGCATCCCCTCTTTAAATCTACCTCCATCGGTAACTTTACTTGGAGCTATATTTTTATTCACCACATGATATGTGTTTTGCTTGGAGCGTCTTGTATGATTTGAGTCTTTGATTTTTAGTTTACCACAATCATCCTTGCTGTACACACCTTTTGAGAGAGTCACACATGATTCAGAAATTATTAGAATACTCTATGTGCTTCACTTATATCTTTTGAGTTATATAATTTTTGCTCTAGTACTTCACTTATATCTTTTAGAGCACGGTGGTGGATTTGTTTTATAGAAACTTTTGATCTCTCATGCTTCACTTAGATTATTTTGAGAGTCTTAAATAGCATGGTAATTTGCTTAAATAATCCTAATATGCTAGGCATACAAGATTAGTAAAAAAGTTCTTATGAGTGTGTTGAATACTATGAGAAGTTTGATGCTTGATAATAGTTTTGAGATATGAAGATGGTGATATTAGAGTTATGATAGTTGAGTAGTTGTGAATTTGAGAGATACTTGTGTTAAAGTTTGTGATTCCCGTAGCATGCACGTATGGTGAACCGTTATGTGATGAAGTCGGAGCATGGTTTATTTATTGATTGTCTTCCTTATGAGTGGCGGTCGGGACGGCGATGGCCTTTTCCTACCAATCTATCCCCTAGGAACATGCGCGTAATACTTTGCTTTGATAACTTGTAGATTTTTGCAATAAGTATATGAGTTCTTTATGACTAATGTTGAGTCCATGGACTATACGCACTCTTCTTCCTTCCACCATTGCTAGCCTCTCTAATACCGCGCACTTTTCGCCGGTATCATACACCCACCTTATACCTTCCTCAAAACAGACACCATACCTACCTATCATGGCATTTCCATAGCCATTCCGAGATATATTGCCATGCAACTTTCCACCGTTCCGTTTATTATGACACGCTCCATCATTGTCATATTGCTTTGCATGATCATGTAGTTGACATTGTATTTGTGGCAAAGCCACCATTCATAATTCTTTCATACATGTCACTCTTGATTCATTGCATATCCTGCACATCACCGGAGGCATTCACATAGAGTCATATCTTGTTCTAAGTATTGAGTTGTAATTGTTGAGTTGTAAGAAAATAAAAGTGTGATGATCATCATTTTTAGAGCATTGTCCCAAGTGAGGAAAGGATGATGGAGACTATGATTCCCCCACAAGTCGGGATGAGACTCCGGACGAAAAAAAGAGGCCATAAAAAAGAAGAAGAAAGGCCCAAATAAAAAATGATGAGAGAAAAAGAGAGAAGGGATAATGTTACTATCCTTTTACCACACTTGTGCTTAAAAGTAGCACCATGATCTTCATGATAGAGAGTATCCTATGATATCACTTTCATTTACTAGTGGGAATTTTTCATTATAGAACTTGGCTTGTATATTCCAATGATGGGCTTCCTCAAAATGCCCTAGGTCTTCGTGAGCAAGCGAGTTGGATGCACACCCACTTAGTTTCTTTTGTTGAGCTTTCATATACTTATAGATCTAGTGCATCCGTTGCATGGCAATCCCTACTCACTCACTTGATATCTATTGATGGGCATCTCCATAGCCCATTGATACGCCTAGTTAATGTGAGACTACCTTCTCCTTTTTGTCTTCTCCACAACCACCATTCTATTCCACATATAGTGCTATGTCCATGGCTCACGCTCATGTATTGCGTGAAGATTGAAAAAGTTTGAGAACGTCAAAAGTATGAAAAAATTGCTTGTCTTGTCATCGGGGTTGTGCATGATTTAAATATTTTGTGTGGTGAAGATAGAGCATAACCAGACTATATGATTTTGTAGGGATAACTTTCTTTGGCCATGTTATTTTGAGAAGACATAATTGCTTAGTTAGTATGCTTGAAGTATTATTACTTTTATGTCAATATGAGCTTTTGTCTTGAATCATTCGGATATGAATATTCATACCAGAATTAAGAAGAATTACATTGAAATTATTCCAAGTAGCAATCCGCATTAAAAATTCTGTTTTCATCATTTACCTACTCGAGTAAGAGCAGGAATTAAGCTAGGGGATGCTTGATACGTCTCCAACGTATCTATAATTTTTGATTGCTCCATGCTATATTATCTTCTGTTTTGGACATTATTGGGCTTTATTATTCACTTTTATATTATTTTTGGGACTAACCTATTAACCGGAGGCCCAGCCCAGAATTGCTGTTTTTTGCCTATTTCAGAGTTTCAGAGAATAAGAATATCAAACAGAGTCCAAACGGAATGAAACCTTCAAACGTGATTTTTGGAACGAACATGATCCAGAGAGACCCTCGTCAAGCAACCAACAGGGAAGCCACGAGGTAGGGGGCGCCTACCCCCTAGGGCGCGCCTCCACTCTCGTGGGCCCCCTGCTCCACCGACGCATTTATTCCTCCTATATATACCTACGCACCCCCAAACGATCGACACGGAGCCAAAACCTAATTCCACTGCCGCAACCTTCATGCCCACGAGATCCCATCTTGGGGCCTGTTAGGAGCTCACGAGGGGGGCATCGATCACGGAGGGCTTCTACATCAACACCATAGCCCCTCTGATGAAGTGTGAGTAGTTTACCTCAGACCTTCGGGTCCGTAGTTATTAGCTAGATGGCTTCTTCTCTCTTTTTGGATCTCAATACAATGTTTTCCCCCTCTCTCGTGGAGATCTATTCGATGTAATCTTCTTTTGCAGTGTGTTTGTTGAGACCAATGAATTGTGGGTTTATGATCAAGTTTATCTATGAAAAATATTTGAATCTTCTGAATTCTTTTATGTATGATTGGTTATCTTTGCAAGTCTCTTCGAATTATCAGTTTGGTTTGGCCTACTAGATTGATCTTTCTTGCAATGGGAGAAGTGCTTAGCTTTGGGTTCAATCTTGCGGTGTCCTTTCCCAAAGGATGAGGGGCAGCAAGGCACGTATAGTATTGTTGCCATCGAGGATAACAAGATGGGGTTTTTATCATATTGCATGAATTTATCCCTCTACATGATGTCATCTTGCTTAAGGCGTTACTCTGTTCTTATGAACTTAAAACTCTAGATGCATGCTGGATAGCGGTCGATGTGTGGAGTAATAGTAGTAGATGCAGGCAGGAGTCGGTCTACTTGTCTCGGGCGTGATGCCTATATACATGATCATACCTAGATATTCTCATAACTATGCTCAATTACATCAATTGCTCAACAGTAATTTGTTCACCCACCCTAAAATACTTATGCTCTTGAGAGAAGCCACTAGTGAAACCTATGGCCCCCGGGTCTATCTTCATCATATTAATCTTCCAACACTTAGTTATTTCCGCTGCTTTTTTCCTTTGCTTTTAGTTTACTTTGCATCTTTATCATAAAAATACCAAAAATATTATCCTATCATATCTATCAGATCTCACTCTCGTAAGTGACCGTGTAGGGATTGACAACCCCATATCGCGTTGGTTGCGAGGATTTATTTGTTTTGTGTAGGTGCGAGGGACCCGCGCGTAGCCTCCTACTGGATTGATACCTTGGTTCTCAAAAACTGAGGGAAATACTTACGCTACTTTGCTGCATCACCCTTTCCTCTTCAAGGGAAAATCAATGCAGTGCTCAAGAGGTAGCAGGTAACGACGCAGATCTTGCTGGTAAATTGCCGAATGAGCCGCCGCAAGGTCACGCTCCTCATCCAAAAGGTCAAGAGCATCTCGACGTGCTTTTTCATTATTAGCTTCAACATAAGCCGCCACACGGGGCGAGTCATGACGGATGTCACTAGGGAGAACCGCCTCTGCTCCGTAAACCATGAAGAAAGGCGTGTAACCCGTAGATCTATTGGGGGTAGTATTGATACTCCATAGCACTGAGGGCCTCCAGCCAACAAATCGGCGTCCTCTGCAAAGGGACCATAAGCCGGGGTTTGATGCCTTACAATATTTCTTGATTGGCTCTTTCAGCTTGACCATTAGACTTGGGGTGGGCCACTGACGAGACGTCAAGACGCATATGTTCTCGTTGACAGAATTTTTTCATAGCACCCTTGGACAGATTAGTGCCATTATCAGTTATGATGCTGTGAGGGTAGCCAAAAACGGAAAATCACCTTTTTTTATGAATTGAACCGCCGTTGCTGCGTTACACTTGCTGACCGGCTCTGCTTCAACCCACTTAGTAAACTTGTCCACTACCACCAAGAGATGAGTCTTTTTTGTCTTTGGACCGCTTAAAAGGCCCAACCATATCCAACCCCCAGACTGCAAACGGCCAAGTAATTGGAATCATCCTCAATTCTTGAGCCGACACATGAGCTCGTCTTGAAAATTTCTGACAACCATCACACTTGCTAACCAAATCCTCTGCATAAGCATGAGCCGTCACCCAATAGAACCCATGACGAAAAGCCTTAGCCACGAGAGACTTAGAGCCAGCATGATGACCACAATATCCTTCATGAATCTCTCGTAGAATCTCATGGCCCTCCTCGGGAGAAACACAACGCTGAAATGCCCCTGTAACACTACATTGGTGCAACTCACCATTGACAATAGTCGTTGACTAAGACCGCCGGGTTATCTGCCTGGCCAAAGTTCCATCCTCAGGCAACTCACCCCGGGTCATATAAGCCAAATATGGAACTATCCAGTCAGGAGTAGCATGAGAGCCGCCACCAATTGTGCCTTCGGGTCAGGAACAACAAGATCTTCCTCCGTAGGAAATTTAACTGAAGGATTATGCAAAACATCAAGGAAAACATTAGGTGGTACCGGCTTACGCTGGGACTCCAACCGGCTTAAAGCGTCAGCCGCCTCATTTTTCCTGCGATCAACATGCTCCACCTGATAGCCCTCGAAATGACCAGCGATAACATCAACCTCTCGGCGATAAGCCGCCATGAGTGGGTCCTTGGAATCCCAAGTGCCTGGAACTTGCTGAGCCACCAAACCTGAGTCACCAAAGCACCTCACCCGGCTTAGATTCATCTCTTTAGCCATCCGAAGACCATCGAGCAAGGCCTCATACTCAGCTGCATTGTTAGTACAAGGGAACATCAACCTTAAAACATAACAAAATTTATCACCTCGTGTGGAAGTTGAAATAACCCCGGCCCCGAGCCTTCCAACTACCTGGATCCATTGAAGTGAATAGTCCAATATGTGCTATCCAGCTTCTCCTCAGGCATCTGCAACTCTGTCTAGTCATTGATGAAATCCACAAGTGCTTGAGACTTGATAGCTGTCTGAGGCATATACTTCAAACCATGGGGTCCAAGCTCAATGGCCCACTTGGCTACCCGACTTGTGGCCTCTCTGTTTTGGATAATATCTCCTAAGGGAGCAGAACTGACCACAGTGATGGGATGACCAAGGAAATACTGCTTTATCTTATGACTAGCCATGAACACTCCATAAACCAGCTTCTACCAATGTGGGTATCTCTGCTTAGATTCAATGAGTACCTCACTGACGTAGTAAACCGGTCTCTAAACCGGATATTCCTTGCCTGATTCCTTCCTTTCCACAACAATTGCCACACTGACGACTCTACTATTAGCAGCCACATATAAGAGTAAGGGCTCCTTATCAATAGGAGTTAGGATCGGTGGCTCAGCGAACTGTTTTTTCAATGCCTCAAACGCCTGATTAGCAACATCACTCCAGACAAAGTGATCTGCTTTCTTCATCATCTGATAGGGAGGGATAGCCTTTTCCCCCAACCGCCTTAATGCCGCAATACGACATGCCAAACGCTGGACATCATTAATGCACGCCGGTTTAGCCAAAGAAGTGATAGCCTTGATCTTCTCCGGGTTAGCTTCAATGCCTCTTTCAGAAACCAAAAAACCCAAGAGCTTGCCCGCTGGCACACCAAAGACACACTTGGCCGGGTTAAGCATCATCTTGTAGACCCGGAGATTGTCAAAGGTCTCTTTCAAATCATCTATCAAGGTCTCCTTCTTCCTGGATTTCACAATGATATCATCCACATAAGCATGAACATTGCGTCCAATCTGGTCATGAAGGCAATTTTGAACACACCGCTGAGAAGTCGCCTGGGCACTCTTGAGACCAAAAGGCATAGACACATAGCAGAAGGCTCCAAAGGGAGTGATGAAAGCCGTCTTCTCTTGGTCCTTAAATGCCATCTTAATCTGATGATACCCAGAATAAGCATCCAGAAAACTCAAACGCTCACAACCTGCCGTAGCATCAATGATCTGATCAATACGAGGGAGAGCAAAAGAATCATCCGAACATGCCTTATTAAGGTCTGTGTAATACACGCACATGCGCCAGGTGCCATTTTTCTGAAGTACCAGCACCGGGTTAGACAACCATTCAGGATGAAAAACTTCAATGATGAACCCAGCCGCCAAGAGCCGGGCCACTTCTTCACCAATGGCCTTACGCCTCTCTTCATTAAAACAATGAAGGAATTGCTTGATTGGTTTAAACTTTGGATCAATATTGAGAGTGTGCTCAGCGAGTTCCCTCGGTACACCTGGCATGTCTGAAGGCTTACATGCAAAGATGTCCCGGTTCTCATGGATGAACTCGATGAGTGCGCTTTCCTATTTTGGATCCATATTAGCACTGACATTGAACTGCTTAGATGAGTCACCAGGAACAAAGTCAACCAACTTAGTGTCATCTGCCAACTTAAACTTCAACAAAGGGTCATGCTCTGTAGTTGGCTTTTTCAAAGGTGTCATATCGGCCGGGTCAACATTGTCTTTGTATAACTTCAACTCTTCTGTTGCACAAACAGGCTCCGCATAAGCAACATCGTCCTCTTCACACTCAAAAGCTCTCTTCCTGTTGCCGTGTACTGTGATGGTGCCCTTATGACCTGAAATTTTAAGCTGCAAATAAGCATAATAAGCCGTGCCATGAATTTAGCATAAGCCGTCCGTCCAAACAGGGCGTGATAAGGGCTCTTGATCTTGACTACTTCAAAAGTCAATGTCTCAGCTCTGAAATCACGATCATCTCCAAAAGCCACTTCCAAAGCTATCTTACCCACTGGGTACGCCGACTTACCAGGCACCACCCCATGAAAAACAGTAGAAGACGGCTTAAGATCTTTGTCAGTCAAATTCATACGGCGAAAAGTATCATAATAAAGGATATTGATGATGCTGCCTCCATCCATAAGCACCTCGGTAAACTTGTACCCTCCAACCTAAAGAGCAACCACCAAAGCCAATTGACCCGGATTGTCAACCCGGGGCGGGTGATCTTCACGGCTTCAGACAATAGGATGTTCAGACCATCTCAAGTAGCGGGGAACCACCGGCTCAACCGCGTTCACTGCCCGTTTATGAACCTTCTGGTCTCGTTTGCATAAACTTGTGGTAAACACATGATATTGACCACTATTCAGCTACTTCGGATTACTCTGATAACCAGACTGCTGCTGATTTCCTTGACTAGATTGCTGATTAAAACCACCTTGGTTACCTTGTCCCTGAAAACCGGAGTTCGAGCCGCCACCCCCAAAGCCAGGTCTGTGAGAGCCGGATCCCGAGCCGCCATTTGGGTCATGATTATTTTGGAAAAAGCTAGAATTTCTATACTCCCTCATGATGAAGCAATCCTTCCAAAGATGACTGGCCGACTTCTCTTGCGTACCGTGCTTTGGGCAAGGCTGATTCATCATTGCCTCAAGGTTGAATTCTGGCCCACCAAACCGGGGCACTGACAACTTCCCCTTACGACGCTGATTATTATTCTGCGTATTGGTGTTAGCCACAAAGTCTAAACCGCCGTCGGCCTTGCGCTTACCGTTGCCACCTTGACCTGCCGGATTATGTTACTGTCCCTTTGCATTGCCACTCTTCTTTCCCTTGCCAGCCTTCTCCTCATCAGACTTGGGGTCCTTAGTACTACCAGAGTTGGCATATTTGATGAGAGCCGCCATGAGCTCTCCCATGTCATTGCAGTGGCGCTTAAGCCGCCCTAGCTTCTGCTTAAGGGGAAGGAAACAACAATTCTTCTCCAACATTAGGAGACTGAACCGGCATTGATACTGTCCGATGAGTGTATGACGGCCGAGATCCGGCGCACCCAATTGGTGGTTGATTCACCCTCACCCTGGATGCAAGAGTCTAAATCAAGGATCTACATAGGCTGCTTGCACATGTCCTTGAAATTTTGGATAAAACGCGTCTTCAATTCGGCCCATGACCTGATGGAGTTAGGGAGCAACCCTTTCAGCCAAGTGCGTGTCGGCCCATCCAACATCATGGTGCAGTACTTAGCGCACGCAGCATCACTACCATCCAACATCTCCATGGCCATCTCATAGCTCTCAATCTGGGCCTCAGGGGCTGATCCGCTGTGTAATTAGGCACGTTGCGGGGGCCCTTAAAATCCTTAGGCAAACGATCATTACGTAGAGCCGACACTAGACATGGCACACCAAGGGTTCTAGAGGTTACTCCTGCCTCCACAGACACCGATGGGTAAGCCGGAGATTGTTGTTGAGTCGCTAACTGAGCCGCCAGCTCAGCTTCCCGACTCGCCCTGCCCTGATCCACCAAAGGCTGAGCATCGTTACCAGCACGCGGCGGGTCATGCCTACGAGGCTGGTTATGTGCCGCTCACTGCTTGAAACTGTTGGCGAGTCAATATTCCTGCTATAACTCCGACTTGGACGAGGGGTTGAATGAATCCGTTCACAGCTGTACGAATAAGCCGCCTGTTGAGCCACCGCTGTCTGAAGAAGCTCTCCGGCCCTCCGTATATCCATCGCGGCTGGAGACTCGCCTTCTCTCCCTGGGAGAGCTGCCATTCGTGTAGCCGCCACAATCATATTGTACAAAGGGTTAGAATAATGACCCGATGGAGTTGGAACATGCTGAGGCGGAGTCAAATTCAAACGAGGTGGGTCTACAGCACATGGCTGAACCGGCGCTCCGGTCACAGGTGTCTCAACGGCCCGGTTCACCACGGGCGGGTCACTGGTCCCTGCCCCAGGCGTGTTAAAAAGGTTCCTAGCCTCAAACTCTATGGGTAGACGGGTCTGGTGCCTCCTTCTCATAATAGCGTTTGAAGCATTCTGATCCAAGGTGAGCCGGAACGACTCCGCCTGGATCCGTTGTGATTGTGTGTCCAAGACGGCTCACTCTGTCGCCATCCTAGCATTCTCAACAACAAGTTCTTCCTTGTCTTGGGCTATCTCATCTCGCATCTTCGCGACATCCATTTTGTGTCGTTCTTGAGTCTCCAGGGTTACCTCTGCCCCCATTAAAGTCGCCAAAGCATCCAATAGCTCGGTCAAAATCTGAGCCGGCGGGCGCGCAGAGACGCTTGCTCCATCCGTCGCTGCAGCTGTTGAACTGGAAGTCATAGCCGCCGCAGTTGACGAATTGAGTACTGGTTGCATACCAGCCATGAAGACCGCAACCCGGTTCGGCGGCTCATACGGGTCCGGAATACTGTCGCCACCAGAACAGCCCCCAAGCCTGCCGTTTTGCAATTGATACATTGAATTGATCTCACCAGTTGAAGACTCACCATCAGAGTAGATTACTGTCTCTCCCCTGGACACAGATCCTTCCTCAAGATCCGCCCCATGGATGAAACCAACAAAGGCATGCTTCATGATGGCTTGAACCTTGGCGGGTCGTGCGCATTGAGCCGCCTCGACGATGTCGGTGCAGGTGTCCGGCTCAGGCCCTGACTTGCCGATCTTGCCGATGAAGACGTGGATTCCGCCGAAGGGGACCCGGTACCCATACTCAACTAAGCCGGCCTCGGGGCCCCAGCCAGCGACGTTGATGTAGAGTTTGCCGCGACGACTCTTGGTCATCCGGCCCACGGCGTATCCCTTGATCCCTGCGAAGCTGCCCTTCAAGAACTCGAAACCACCGTGCGTTGGCCCCATGGTGGGTGCCAACTGTCGTGGACTTAACACGACAGATGCCCTAGCAAAAGGACTTAGGTGTGGAGCGATCGCAACTAGGTTAGCTTAAAGGGGTTAAACGGAACAAAGGACATAGAGAGTTTTACCCAGCTTCGGCCCCTCTCAATGAGGTAAAAGCCTACTTCTGCTTTAGGGTGTATTGCTTGGGTTTCGATTACCAGGGAATGAATACACTTGACCTAGTTCTCGATGAGTTGTTTCTTGAGTTAACCCGCCGCCGGGTCACCCCTTTATATATACAGGTCGATGCCCGGTGGCTTATAGAATCCCGGTCGGCTCATACACAATGTGTCCGGCTCGGTAACTAACTAAGCTTGCCTTACAGTACACGTTAAACATATGGCGGCTCGCACCCATGGGCCTCAAACCATCCCCGGGTCTTGGGCCTTCAATAAGCTTGCTCTATGAACCACCATCTTCATCTCTTCTTGGGCTTCTTCATCTTAAGCCACCAGTGGCATGACCCAGCCCCTCCTGGGCGGGTCACACCCAATAGTTATATCCCCAACACGTTCCAAGTAACTATTTCTGCTAGTGAGTGGTTTGGCCGATTTAACCTTGATTATGACAGGACCGGCCTACCAGCTAGGTCCACATGTGCTCCATGGAGATGGCGACACGATGACGACCATTAGAGCACTTGGTTGGTCCTGCCCTAGTCAAAACCGACATGTCTTGTCTCTCTCCTGCAGTAGCAACTCACTCACTCTCCTATCTCCCCATGGTTTCTTCCACTAGCCTAGGTTAGCCATGGCAACGACAAAGTCAAACTATAGAGGCGACTCGGGGGCGGAAAAGGCACGGCAAAATGGGCGGTGAGTACTCCGAGGTTGACAATCGACTCAGGAGTGGTAGCTTTGCGACATAGTCTCTCGGCATCCGACCCAGCTGTCGCCGGCTTCCCCCCTCGACAGCGCAAGGTATGGCAATCTTCTCTCTACTTCCCGCCTCCATGGTAGTATGCTTAGTGGATGTGGGGTTTGAATACTGTGAAATAGTGAATTGTGGTAGGCACATAGTTCTCTAAAATATGAGTAGCTATAGTCTGAATCAGGCTACTTTTGTAGTAAATATTAAAATTGGAGATAGTAATCTTTAAGTGTGCCTAGTAGCAACATAGATGATGTTTAGTAATAACATTTTTTTATGGTAGTGCCTTACTAGTGTACTGAATTTTGTTATAGTTTGGATGATGAAACCTATTAAATAAGGTTGCATTTCCAAGAAAGACAATCCTGAAAGAAAAATTTCCATGTCAAATATCACTTTAGTCAATATGGTGGCCTTGATTGAGATTGAGGGCTATGGAGTAGAGGATTACATGTACTTTGTGAGGGGGTGGAAGGGATGGAGCATACAGATATAGAAGAAATGTTGGGCCTGTTTCAGTAGAAAAATGTTTCGAACATAACTGTCATGAAGGTCGTATAGCCAGCTCCAGGATATATAAACAAGGGTAGCTTCATTGTTGAAGAACATGTCCCAGTTAGTCAGTTAGGAGAGCACAAGTGGACATGATTGGTGGGCCAATCCTATCATAATCAGGGTTAAATCAGCCGACCCGATCTCTAACAGAAAGTTATATATTTTTTGCAACATATTATCTTCAGGGTGGTAGTGTTTTGTCAACAAAAAAGTGGTAATTTTTGGAACCCTAACCTAAGTTGTGGTAGTTTTGTGA
Source organism: Aegilops bicornis (assembly GCA_021605145.1). Taxonomy (NCBI): domain Eukaryota; kingdom Viridiplantae; phylum Streptophyta; class Magnoliopsida; order Poales; family Poaceae; genus Aegilops; species Aegilops bicornis. The sequence continues at coordinate 376,622,680 of CM038673.1, read as the reverse complement.
TATTTACTCCAAGAATCTTAGACGAAGTACCCATACGTCTATCAACAATATCAACTAGAGGTGCCTGGTCATTGATTATTTGCTTAGTTGTGCCCAGGGGGATGCCCGGTAAAGTAAAAGGCGTAGAGCCAATAGTGCATCCAAAGAAGTATGCAAGAACTTGAGCGTGACATGAATCGAAATTAATCGGTTCCAAACAATATTTATGAAAGTTTACCTTCAAACCTATAGCAAATTGGAAAGCCAACCATGCATCTTTAGACACAAGTAGTTGATCAAATATTGCTTCATCAAATGTTAAAAGTGTGTTTTCAACGTATTGTACAATCAGAAAGTCATCACATTGGATATGCACCGGAGAGGAAAGATTGCCAAGCTGAAACTGGTCATTAATTACTGTCCGAGGTAAACCCGCACAATGATGAAAAGAGGGGCAAGAGATGATCACCTTGATGAACACCTCGCTTGCTCAGATTTTTCTTTCCAAATTCCCATTTAATAAAGAAAATATGGAAGTCTCTAGAATGTTTTCAATCCAGCTCGACCATCCTTGATTAGACCCATTTTGCTCAAGAACTTTGCAAAGTAGCTCGATGCTCAACTAGATCAAACACTTTCTCAAAGTCAATTCTGAAGGAAATATGCCCTAGAGGCAATAATAAAGTTGTTATTTATATTTCCTTATATCATGATAAATGTTTATTATTCATGCTAGAATTGTATTAACCGGAAACTTAGTACATGTGTGAATCCATAGACAAACAGAGTGTCACTAGTACGCCTCTACTTGACTAGCTCGTCAATCAAAGATGGTTAAGTTTCCTAGCCATAGACATGAGTTGTCATTTGATGAATGGGATCACATCATTAGAGAATGATGTGATTGACTTGAGCCATCCGTTAGCTTAGCATTATGATCGTTTAGTTTACTATTTTTGCTTTCTGCATAACTTATACATGTTCCTCTGACTATGAGATTATGCAACTCCCGAATACCGGAGGAACACTTAGTGTGCTATCAAACGTCACAACGTAACTGGGTGATTATAAAGATGCTCTACAAGTGTCACCGATGGTGTTTGTTGGGTTGGCATAGATCGAGATTAGGATTTGTCACTCCGATTGTCGGAGAGGTATCTCTGGGCCCTCTCGGTAATGCATATCATTATAAGCCTTGCAAGCAATGTGACTAATGAGTTAGTTACGAGATGATGCATTACAGTAAAGAGACTTGCCGGTAATGAGATTTAACTAGGTATGATGATACCGACGATCGAATCTTGGGCAAGTAACATACCGATGACAAAGGGAACAACGTATATCGTTATGTGGCTTGACCAATAAAGATCTTCGTAGAATATGTAGGAACCAATATGAGCATCCAGGTTTCGCTATTGGTTATTGACCGGAGTGAGTCTGGGTCATGTCGACATAGTTCTCGAACCCGTAAGGTCCGCACGCTTAACATTCAATGACGATCGGTATTATGAGTTTATGTGTTTTGATGTAATGAAGGTAGTTTGGAGTCCCGGATGTGATCACGGACATGACGAGGAGTCTCGAAATGGTCGAGACATAAAGATTGATATATTGGAAGACTATGTTTGGACACTGGAAAGGTTTCAGATGAGTTCGGGCATTTTCCGGAGTACCGGGGGGTTACCGGAACCCCCGGGGAGTTAATGGGCCTTAATGGGCCATAGTGGGAGAGAGGAGGAGGCGGCCAAGTGGGAGGCGCCCTCCCCCCAAGCCCAATCCGAATTGGGGAGGGGACTGGCCCCCCTTTCCTTCTCCCTCTTCCTTCTTCTCCTACTCCAACTAGGGAAAGGGGGGAAACCTACTCCTACTAGGAGTAGGAATCCCCCTTGGGGCGCGCCATAGAGAGGGCTGGCCCTCCCCTCCTCCACTCCTTTATATACGGGGGAGGGGGCACCCCATAGACACTCAAGTTGATTGTTTAGCCGTTTGCGTTGCCCCCCTCCACAGATTTCCACCTCAGTCATATCGTTGTAGTGCTTAGGCGGAGCCCTGCGTCGGTAACGTCATCATCACCGTCATCATGCCATCATGCTGACGAAACTCTCCCTCGGCCTCAGCTGGATCAAGAGTACGAGGGACGTCACCGAGCTGAACGTGTGCAGATCGCGGAGGTGCCGTGCGTTCGGTACTTGATCGGTTGGATCGCGAAGATGTTCGACTACATCAGCCACGTTACTTAACGTTTTCGCTTTTGGTCTACAAGGGTACATGGACATACTCTCCCGCTTGTTGCTACGCATCACATAGATAGATCTTGCGTGATCGTAGGTAAATTTTTTGAAATACTGCGTTCCCTAACAGTGGCATCCGAGCCAGGTCTATGCGTAGATGTTATATGCACGAGTAGAACACAAAGAGTTGTCGGCGATAATAGTCATCGCTTACCAAAGATGTCATACTTTGATTCCGTGGTATTGTTGGATGAAGCGGCTCAGACCGACATTACGCGCACGCTTACGCGAGACTGGTTCTACCGACGTGCTTCGCACACAGGTGGCTGGTGGGTGTTTGTTTCTCCAACTTTAGTTGAATTGAGTGTGACTACGCCCAGTCCTTGTTGAAGGTTAAAACAACAAACTTGACAAAAAATCATTGTGGTTTTGATGCGTAGGTAAGAATGGTTCTTGCTAAGCCCGTAGCAGCCACGTAAAACTTGCAACAACAAAGTAGAGGATGTCTAACTTGTTTTTGCAGGGCATGTTGTGATGTGATACGGTCAAGACATTATTATATAAATTGGTGTATGAGATGATCATGTTTTGTAACACAGTTATCGGCAACTGGCAGGAGCCATATGGTTGTCGCTTTATTATATGGAATGCAATCGCCATGTAATTGCTTTACTTTATCACTAAGGGGTAGCGATAGTTGTAGAAGCAATAGTTGGCGAGACGACAACGATGCTTCGATGAAGATCAAGGTGTCAAGCCGGTGACGATGGTGATCATGACGGTGCTTTGCAGATGGAGATCAAAGGCACAAGATGATGATGGCCATATCATATCACTTATATTGATTGCATGTGATGTTTATCCTTTATGCATCTTATTTTGCTTAGTTTGGCGGTAGCATTATAAGATGATCTCTCACTAAATTTCAAGGTATAAGTGTTCTCCCTGAGTATGCACCATTTTGACATTCGTCGTGCCGAGACACCAAGTGATGATCAGGTGTGATAAGCTCTACGTTCACATACAACGGGTGCAAGCTAGTTTTGCACACGCAGAATACTTGGGTTAAACTTGACGAGCCTAGCTTATGCAGATATGGCCTCGGAACACTGAGACTGAAAGGTCGAGCGTGAATCATATAATAGATATGATCAACTTAGTGATGTTCACCATTGAAAACTACCCCATCTCACGTGATGATCGGACATGGTTTAGTTGATTTGGATCACGTGATCATTTAGATGATTAGAGGGATGTCTATCTAAATGGGAGTTCTTAAGTAATATGATTAATTGAACTTTAATTTATCATGAACTTAGTACCTGATAGTATTTTGCATGTCTATGTTGTTGTAGATAAATGGCCTGTGTTGTTGTTCCGTTGAATTTTAGTGCGTTCCTAGAGAAAGCTAAGTTGAAAGATGATGGTAGCAATTACACGGACTGGGTCCGTAACTTGAGGATTATCCTCATTGCTGCACATAAGAATTACGTCATGGAATCACCGCTAGGTGCCAAACCCGCTGCAGGAGCAACGCCATATGTTATGAATGTCTGGCAGAGCAGAGCTGATGACTACTCGATAGTTCAGTGTGCCATGCTTTACGTCTTAGAACCGGGACTTCAACGACGTTTTGAACGTCATGGAGCATATGAGATGTTCCAGGAGTTGAAGTTAATATTTCAAGCATATGCTCGGATTGAGAGATATGAAGTGTCCAATAAGTTCTATAGCTACAAAAAGGAGGAGAATAGTTCTGTCCGTGAACATATACTCAGAATGTCTGGGTACCACAATCACTTGACTCAGCTGGGAGTTAATCTTCCAGTTGATAGTGTCATTGACAGAGTTCTTCAATCACTGCCACCAAGCTACAAGAGCTTCGTGATGAATTATAATATGCAAGGGATGGATAAGATGATTCCCGAGCTCTTCGCAATGCTAAAGGGTGCGGAGGTAGAAATCAAGAAGGAGCATCAAGTGTTGATGGTCAACAAGACCACTAGTTTCAAGAAAAAGGGTAAAGGGAAGAAGGGGATCTTCAAGAAGAACGGCAAACAAGTTGCTGCTCAAGTGAAGTAGCCCAAGTCTGGACCTAAGCCTGAGACTGAGTGCTTCTACTGCAAAGGGACTGGTCACTGGAAGCGGAACTGCCCCAAGTATTTGGCGGAGAAGAAGGATGGCAAAGTGAAAGGTATATTTGATATACATGTTATTGATGTGTACCTTACTAATACTCGCAGTAGCGCCTGGGTATATGATACTGGTTTTGTTGCTAATATTTGCAACTCGAAACAGGGGCTACGAATTAAATGAAGATTGGCTAAGGACGAGGTGACGATGCGCGTGGGAAATGGTTCCAAAGTCGACTTGATCGCTGTCGGCACGCTACCTCTACATCTACCTTCGGGATTAGTTTTAGTCCTGAATAATTGTTATTTGGTGCCAGCGTTAAGCATGAACATTATATCTGGATCTTGTTTGATGCGAGACGGTTATTCATTTAAATCAGAGAATAATAGTTGTTCTATTTATATGAGTAATATCTTTTATGGTCATGCACCCTTGATGAGTGGTCTATTTTTACTAAATCTTGATAGTAGTGATACACATATTCATAGTATTGAAGCCAAAAGATATACGTTTAATAATGATAGTGCAACTTATTTGTGGCACTGCCGTTTACGTCATATTGGTGTAAAACGCATGAAGAAACTCCATGCTGATGGGCTTTTGGAATCACTTGATTATGAATCAATTGATGCTTGCGAACCATGCCTCATGGGCAAGATGACTAAGACTTCGTTCTCCGGAACAATGATGCGAGCAATAGACTTGTTGAAAATAATACATACTAATGTATGCGGTCCGATGAGTGTTGATGCTCGCGGCGGGTATCGTTATTTTCTGACCTTCGCAGATGATTTGAGCAGATATGGGTATATCTACTTGATGAAACATAAGTCCAAACATTTGAAAAGTTCAAAGAATTTCAGAGTGAAGTGGAAAATCATCGTAACAAGAAAATAAAGTTTCTACAATCTGATCATGGAGGAGAATATTTGAGTTACGAGTTTGGTCTTCATTTGAAACAATGCAGAATAGTTTCGCAACTCACGCCACCCGGAACACCACAACGTAATGGTGTGTGCAAACGTCGTAATCGTACTTTATTAGATATGGTGCGATCTGTGATGTCTCAAACTGATTTACCGCTATCATTTTGGGGTTATGCTTTAGATACGGCTGCATTCATGTTAAATAGGGCACCATCTAAATCCGTTGAGACGACACCATATGAACTGTGGTTTGGCAAGAAACCCAAGTTGTCGTTTCTTAAAGTTTGGGGTTGCGATGCTTATGTGAAAAAGCTTCAACCTGATAAGCTCGAACCCAAATCGGAGAAATATGTCTTCATAGGATACCCAAAGGAGATCAAGGTACACCTTCTATCACAGATTCGAAGGCAAGATATTCGTTGCTAAGAATGGATCCTTTCTAGAGAACAAGTTTCTCTCGAAAGAAGTGAGTGGGAGGAAAGTAGAACTTGATGAGGTAACTGTACCTGCTCCCTTATTGGAAAGTAGTTCATCATAGAAATCAGTTCCAGTGATTCCTACACCAGTAAGTGAGGAAGCTAATGATGATGATCATGAAACTTCTGATCAAGTTACTACCGAACCTCGTAGGTTAACCAGAGTAAGATCCGCACCAGGGTGGTACGGTAATCCTGTTCCGGAGGTCATGTTACTTGACCATGACGAACCTACAAACTATGAGGAAGCGATGATGAGCCCAGATTCCGCGAAATGGCTTGAGGCCATGAAATCTGATATGGGATCCATGTATGAGAACAAAGTATGGACTTTGGTTGACTTTCCCGATGATCGGCAAGCCATAGAGCATAAATGGTTCTTCAAGAAGAAGACTGACGCTAATGGTAATATTACTATCTACAAAGCTCGACTTGTTGCGAAAGGTTTTCGACAAGTTCAAGGAGTTGACTACGATGAGACCTTCTCACCCGTAGCGATGCTTAAGTCCGTCCGAATCATGTTAGCAATTGCCGCTTTTTATGATTATGAAATTTGGCAAATGGATGTCAAAACTGCATTCCTTAATGGATATCTTAAAGAAGAGTTGTATATGATGCAACTGGAAGGTTTTGTCGATCCAAAAGGTGCTAACAAAGTGTGCAAGCTCTAGCGATCCATTTATGGACTGGTGTAAGCCTCTCGGAGTCGGAATATACGCTTTGATAGTGTGATCAAAGCATATGGTTTTATAAAGACTTTTGGAGAAGCCTGTATTTACAAGAAAGTGAGTGGGAGCTCAGAGCATTTACGATATTATATGTAGATGACATATTGTTGATCAGAAATGATACTAAATTTCTGAATAGCATAAAAGGATACTTGAATAAGAATTTTTCAATGAAATACCTCGGTGAAGCTGCTTATATATTAGGAATCAAGATCTATAGAGATAGATCAAGACGCTTAATTGGACTTTCACAAAGCACATACCTTGATAAAGTTTTGAAGAAGTTCAAAATGGATCAAGCAAAGAAAGGGTTCTTGCCTGTGTTACAAGGTGTGAAGTTGAGTCGGACTCAATGTCCGACCACTGCAGAAGATAGAGATAAAATGAAAGTCATTCCCTATGCTTCAGCCATAGGTTCTATCATGTATGCAATGCTGTGTACTGCACTGATGTGTGCCTTGCTATTAGTTTAGCAGGAGGTACCAAAGTACTTCAGAGTGGATCATCGGACAAATGATCAAGAACATCCCGAAATACCTGAAAAGGACTAAGGATATGTTTCTCTTTTATGGAGGTGACAAAGAGCTCGTCGTAAACGGTTACATCGATGCAAGCTTTGACACTGATCCGGATGAATCTAAGTCACAAACCGGATACATATTTTTATTGAATGGTGGAGCTGTCAGTTGGTGCAGTTCCAACCAGAGCGTCGTGGCGGGATCTATGTGTGAAGCGGAGTACATAGCTGCTTCAGAAGCAGCAAATGAAGGAGTCTGGATGAAGGAGTTCATATCCGATCTAAGTGTAATACCTAGTGCATCGGGTCCAATGAAAATCCTTTATGACAATACTGGTGCAATTGCCTTGGCAAAGGAATCCAAATTTCACAAGAGAACCAAGCATATCAGGAGACGCTTCAAATTCCATCTGTGATCAAGTCAAGAAGGGAGACATAGAGATTCGTAAGATACATGCGGATCTGAATGTTGCAGACCCGTTGACTAAGCCTCTCTCACGAGCAAAACATGATCAGCACTAATACTCCATGGGTGTTAGAATCATTACTATGTAATCTAGATTATTGACTCTAGTGCAAGTGGGAGACTGAAGGAAATATGCCCTAGAGGCAATAATAAAGTTGTTATTTATCTCTCCCTACATATAATAATAAAGCATAAATTGAGTATGTCGGGTTCACCGTCACGGCGTTTTTACACAAATGCCGCTGTAGTTTTTAGGAGTTAACCCGCAATCACGTCCCAAATAACGGTTCGTTCGTTGGGAAAAAAGAAAGGTCACCTGCACGCCTACGCATCGCCCCATGGCTTGCTGGACGCGCTGCGGGCCACGCCGTCGGGCGCCGCCTCGTCCGCGCGCTGTCAAGGCTGCCGCCGACTCGGTGCTTGCGCTCACGTCACGCGGGCAGTCGCGCTGGAGCCGCACCATCCTGCTGGCCGGCGCCGCGTCCTGCCTCCACCGCGTGCTCATCAAGGCAGGCGGGAAGATCCAACACTACCGTCACCCGCAGGCGCGCGCCGCGGCCGCTGCGTCCAAGGCCATCACCCGAAGGAGGCAGTTTGTCCATTTACCCCTCAGCCCCCGAGTCCACCCTCGCCTCCTCGAGCCGCTTCCGACCTATACGCTGCGGTCCTGCGCCACTGCCTGCAGATGGAGCGGAAGTGGGTGCGGTCGGCCATGGATGGCACGAGGCAGTGTATGCCAGGTGCTCGATGAATAGCTTGACGGGCAGAGATGGGGACGGGCAGGAAAGGTTGCTAGGGGAGGATGTGCCACGGGGGCATGTGAGGTCCTGCACGGGAGGCAAGATTGGCGAGGGACGCAGGGCCGCACGGAGATGTGAGGTCGCCAGGGGGAGGGCTCAAGGAGCTCGCTGGCAGTCGGGAGGGGTGTCGACTGTTGACCCTGATGTAGGAGGGTGCAGGCGATGCGGATGAGTGGGCATCATGCAAGGCGTGGAAGATTGCAGCTGCTCTCGGTTGGAGAAGATAGACATAGAGAGGAGGAAATTTTCCTGTTGCGGACTGATTTGCTATCGCATCAGCTGTTTTAGTAGTGCAAGCCATGGCTTAAAGACCAAGTAACATAGATTCGTTGAGAGAGAAATATTGCTTTGGCATGATGCTGCTGCTTTTCGAGTACTGCTATATGTTACTGATGTCTGCTAGATGTTGAGAGGAGAGCCTGTGAGACTGGTGATTTATGTTGTAACTAACTAATTTCATTTCACTGAATTTTCTCCTTTTTGTTCTCACTTCAGTTGACTCTTTTGATTTGTTCATTCATTTGTATCTGTTTTAAAAGAAGTTCATAGAGAGTTTTTTAACACAGTTCATAGAGAGTTGTTGCTGAAGAAAATCAGAGAAGTAGGGATGAACGTCATCTATATGAAGCAGATTTGGTGGGTTTATTTGTTTGTTCTCAACTATCATTCGGCCAGTAAGTGTGATGATTCATTTAATTCCCTTTTGGTTCTGCAATCCACAATGATGAGCTCAACTGTAGTTGTGCTTGTAGAATTTATTTGGTGCAGGTATAATTGTATAAATACCTTCGGTACCTTGCAATACCATGGAATTTCTTAAACATTGATTGACGCCATGATTCATGTGTTTCTAGAGGGAGCACTAGCAGAGGGAGGCGGTTGAAATGCTAGAAGAAATCATGCTAGGTGCAGCAACCACCGCAGAAGAAAAAATGCAATAGCAAAAAGAAAAAGAAAAAGTAGAGAAGATGCATCATTGTAGTGAGAGGAAAAGATAGAGGGAGTGTGGCAGAGAAAAGACTGCCACATCCCCATGGCGCATTAGCTAATTTTTTTTTCTTGTGCAAAAAAAATAAAAATGCTACTCATATTGTGGTTAGACCTATCTGTGGATTAAGAAAAGAAACTAGGAGGTACTATGCAAGGTATCATAATAAATAGCAAGACAATGTTGTTGTATTGAAATTTTTGAATAATCCCAGTGTTTCAAAATTACAATTCTTGGGTAGGAAGAGCTCAAATGACTTATACTTACAAACATCGATAATTTTCTCCAGCTTAACTCTACAAAATCACCAACAGTACATAGTCAAAAATGACCAGAACTTCTTGTCGGACGACTACTGCCAATCCGAACGCTTATGTCCTCGTGCCTCTAGGAGGATCTCGACCCGGTCCACCGTTGGTGAGTATCACTAGCGTCGACCCAACGCTTCTATCACAAATTTTATCTTCAATATAAAATATGATCTGTCTCATTTTCAGATTAAAAACATCGGCCTGCCCACGTATCTGGTGGAGCCGGCAAAACAATGAATAACTTATTGGTAAACAAAGAGGCGGTGAACAACACCGAGAGGTGGGAATGGGAGAGGAACTTTAGTGCTTACCACAAAATATTTAGAGGCATTCATCACCTTTGCCTTGTGGCAACGCACGGGCATTAACTATTCGTTAATTGTGTCCTGATTTTTTTTCTCATTCACTGAAACTGCCCTTGAAGTTGAAGTAAATTACCAACCCCGTCACCCGTAAGTAAAAATAAACTATTCATTAATTATTTCTCTGAATTTCTCATCTGCCATTGAAAATGCCCCTAAAGTCAAACTAAATTAGCCACCTCAGCACCCATAAAAGTAAAAAAAAAATGAGAGTTCCTTCCTTCTAATTATGCGTACGTCATAGAGACCTCCAATTTTTATACATCGTGAGACCGTCCTTTTCTTTTTCCTTCTCATGCACATCTGTACTTCAAAAATATACACGCATCAAGAATCAAGTTCAACATTGATCAATTGTGAGCATGTTAGAATGCACGTGTCTTACGTCCACATGCGCGCCGGTTGGTGCACAAATATTCAAATACGTGTATATACATACCCCATAAAAAATACGTCTATATACACATAGTGAATATTTGGAACTTGATTTGAAGACTATAATTTTATTATCCCGTTGCAACGCACATGCCTTTTTGCTAGTATTTCCTTATATCATGATAAATGTGTATTATTCATGCTAGAATTGTATTAACCATAAAATTAGTACATGTGTGAATACATAGACAGACAAAGTGTCACTAGTATGCCTCTACTTGACTAGCTCGTTAATCAAAGATGGTTAAGTTTCCTAGCCATAGACATGAGTTGTCATTTGATGAACGGGATCACATCATTAGAGAATGATGTGATTGACTTGACCCATCCGTTATCTTAGCACTATGATCGTTTAGTTTATTATTTTTGATTTCTTCATAACTTATCCATGTTCCTATGACTATGAGATTATGAAACTCCCGAATACTGGAGGAACACTTAGTGTGCTATCAAACGTCACAACGTAACTGGGTGATTATAAAGACTCTCTATAGGTGTCTCCGATGGTGTTTGTTGAGTTGGCATAGATCGAGATTAGGAGTTGTCACTCCGATTGTCGAAGAGGTATCTCTTGGCCCTCTCGGTAATGCACATCATTATAAGCCTTGCAAGCAATGTGACCAATGATTTAGTTACAGGATGATGCATTACGGAACGAGTAAAGAGACTTGCCGGTAACGAGATTGAACTAGGTATGATGATACCGACGACCGAATCTCGGGCAAGTAACATACCGATGACAAAGGGAACAACGTATATCGTTTTGCGGTTTGACCTATAAAGATCTTCGTAGAATATGTAGGAACCAATATGAGCATCCAGGTTCCACTATTGGTTATTGACCGGAAGTGAGTCTCCGTCATGTCTACATAGTTCTCGAACCCATAGGGTCTGCACGCTTAACGTTCGATGACGATCGATATTATGAGTTTATGTGTTTTGATGTACTGAAGGTAGTTCGGAGTCCCGGATGTGATCACGGACATGACGAGGAGTCTCAAAATGGTTGATACATAAAGATTGATATATTGGAAGGCTATGTTTGGACACCAGAAAGGTTTCGTATGAGTTCGGGCATTTTCCGGAGTACCGGGGGGTTACCGGAACCCCCCGTGGAGTTAATGGGCCTTAATGGGCCATAGTGGGAGAAAGGAGGAGGCGGCCAAGTGGGAGCCCCCCCCCCAAAGCCCAATCCGAATTGGGGAGGGGGCGGGCCCCCTTTCCTTCTCCCTCTTCCTTCTTCTCCTACTCCAACTAGGGAAAGGGGGGAAACCTACTCCTACTAGGAGTAGGAATCCCCCTTGGGGCGCGCCATAGAGAGGGCCGGCCCTCCTCTCCTCCACTCCTTTATATACGGGGGAGGGGGGCACCCCATAGACACACAAGTTGATTGTTTAGGCATGTGCGGTGCCCCCCTCCACAGATTTCCACCTCGGTCATATTGTTGTAGTGCTTAGGCGGCCTCGCCGGTAACTTCATCATCACCGTCATCACGCCGTCGTCGATTTAAACTATCCCTTGGCCTCAGCTGGATCAAGAGTACGGGGACGCCACCGAGCTGAACGCAGCAGATCATGGAGGTGCCGTATGCTTGGTACTTGATCGGTTGGATCGCAAAGACGTTCGACTACATCAACCGCGTTACTTAACGCTTCCGCTTTCGGTCTACGAGAGTACGTGGACACATTCTCCCGCTTGTTGCTATGCATCACATAGATAGATCTTGCGTGATCGTAGGTAATTTTTTTGAAATACTGCATTCCCCAACAAATTCAGTAAAATAACTTCCTTTATTGAATGCTTGGACTGATGCATATATTCAAATGACCACAATAGGAAGTCTTGTATGGTACGAGATTTAATAAATCAATACTGGTTATAATATACCAAATCCAGGATTGTTGTTTGGCGGCGATTTGCAAGTAGCTTAGTAATGTCTACTAGGCAACCTTCTTCTTGTAGACGTTGTTGGGCCTCCAAGTGCAGAGGTCTGTAGGACAGTAGCAAATTTCCCTCAAGTGGATGACCTAAGGTTTATCAATCCGTGGGAGGCGTAGGATGAAGATGATATCTCTCAAACAACCCTGCAACCAAATAACAAAGAATCTCTTGTGTCCCCAACACACCCAGTACAATAGTAAATTGAATAGGTGCACTAGTTTGGCGAAGAGATGGTGATACAAGTGCAATATGGATGGTAGATATAGGTTTTTGTAATCTGAAAATATAAAAACAGCAAGGTAGCAAGTGGCAAAAGTGAGCGAAAACGGTATTGCAATGCTTCGAAACAAGGCCTAGGGTTCATAATTTCACTAGTGCAAGTTCTCTCAACAATGATAACATAATTGGATCATATAACAATCCCTCAACGTGCAACAAAGAGTCACTCCAAAGTCGCTAATAGTGGAGAACAAACGAAGAGATTATCGTAGGGTACAAAACCACCTCAAAGTTATTCTTTCTGATTGATCTATTAGGCTATTCCTATAAGTGTCACAAACAACCCTAGAGTTCGTACTAAAATAACACCTTAAGACACACATCAACCAAAACCCTAATGTCACCTATATACTCCAATGTCACCACAAGTATCCGTGGGTTTGATTATACGATATGCAATCACACAATCTCAGATTCATCTATTCAAACCAACACAAAGAACTTCAAAGAGTGCCCCAAAGTTTCTACCAGAGAGTCAAGACAAAAATGTGTGCCAACCCCTATGCATAAGTTCACAAGGTCACATAACCCGCAAGTTGATCACCAAAACATACATCAAGTAGATCACGTGAATATCCCATTGTCACCACAGATAAGCACATGCAAGACATACATCAAGTGTTCTCAAATCCATAAAGACTCAATCCGATAAGATAACTTCAAAGGGAAAACTCAATCCATTACAAGAAGGTATAGGGGGAGAAACATCATAAGATCCAACCATAATAGCAAAGCTCGCGGTGCATCAAGATCGTGCCAAATCAAGAACACAAGAGAGAGAGAGAGAGAGAGAGAGAGAGAGAGAGAGATCAAACACATAGCTACTAGTACATACCCTCAGCCCCGAGGGTGAACTACTCCCTCCTCATCATGGAGAGCGCTGGGATGATGAAGATGGCCACCGGTGATGATTTCCCCCTTCGGCAGGGTGCCAGAGCAGGGTCCTGATTGGTTTTTCGTGGCTACATAGGCTTGCGACGGTGGAACTCCCGATCTAGGTTTCTTTTCGGGGGTTTATGTATTTATAGGAATTTTTTGCATCGGTTTCACGTCGTCAGGGGGGTCCACGAGGAGCACACAAGGAGGGAGGGCGTGCCCTCCACCCTTGTGGAGGCCTCATGGCTCTTCTGGCCCAAATCCTTTGCTTCCGGGGCTTCTTCTGGTCCATAAAAAATCACCATAAATTTTTAGCTCGTTTGGACTCCGTTTGATATTGCTTTTCTACGAAACTAAAAAACAAGGAAAAAACAGAAACTGGCGCTGGGCTCTAGGTTAATAGGTTAGTCCCAAAAAACATATAAAATAGCATATAAATGCTTATAGAACATCCAAGATGGATAATGTAATAGCGTGGAACAATAAAAAATTATAGATACGTTGGAGACATATCAAGCATCCCCAAGCTTAATTCCTGCTTGTCCTCGAGTAGGTAAATGATAAAAAACCGAATTTTTGATGTGGAATGCTACCTAAAATATTCATCCATGTAATTTTTCTTTATTGTGGCATGAATGTTCATATCCATAAGATTCAAAACAAAAGTTTAATATTGACATAAAAATAGTAATACTTCAAGCATACTAACAAGGCAATTATGTCTTCTCAAAATAACATGGCCAAAGAAAGCTTATCCCTACAAAATCATATAGTCTGTCTATGCTCCATCTTCATCACACAAAATATTCAAATCATGCACAACCCCGATGACAAGCCAAGAAATTGTTTCATAATTTTGATGTTCCCAAACCTTTTCAACTTTCACGCAATACATGAGTGGAATAGAATATGGTGGTTGTGGAGAAGACAAAAAGAAGGAGATAGTCTCACATCAACTAGGCATATCAACAGGCTATGGAGATGCCCATCAATTGATTTCAATGTGAGTGAGTAGGGATTGCCATGCAACAGATGCACTAGAGCTATAAGTTTATGAAAGCTCAAAAAGAAAACTAAGTGGGTGTGCATCCAACTTGCTTGCTCATGAAGACCTAGGGCAATTTGAGGAAGCCCATCGTTGGAATATACAAGCCAAGTTCTATAATGAAAATTTCAACTAGTATATCAAAGTGACAACATAGGAGACTCTCTATCATGAAGATTATGGTGCTACTTTGAAGCACAAGTATGGAAAAGGATAGTAAGATTGCCCCTTCTCTCTTTTTTCTTTTCTCTCTTGTTCCCCTTTTTTCTTTCTTTTTCTTTCTCTCCTTTTTTCTTCTATTTTCTTTCTTTCTTTTATTTCCTCACATGGGACAATGTTCTAGAAAGGAATATCATCATACTTCTATTTAATTACAACTCAAAACTACAACTCGATACTAGAACAAGATATGACTCTATATGAATGCCTCCGGCTGTGTACCGGGATGCAATGAATCAAGAGCGACATCTATGAAAGAATTATGAACGGTGGCTCTGCCACAAATACGATGTCAACTACATGATCATGCAAAGCAATATGACAATGATGAAGCGTGTCATAATAAAATGAAATGATGGAAAGTTGCATGGAATATATCTCAGAATGGCTATGGAAATGCCATAATAGGTAGGTATGGTGGCTATTTTGAGGAAGGTATATGGTACCGGCGAAAGTTGTGCGGCACAAGAGAGGCTAGCAATGGTGGAAGGGTGAGAGTGCGTATAATCCATGGACTCAACATTAGTCATAAAGAACTCACATACTGTCGTGGTGGGCGCACGGCAGATGCCAAGGGATGGCTAAAGATAGGAAGATTCTCGAGGGCACTGGTGGGCTCCAGAGGCGTGGTCGGCATGAGCGAGCCGGGACGCAAGACATACCCAGGTTCGGGGTTCTCCGGAGAGATAATACCACTAGTCCTGCCGAGTGTGGTTTATATGTAACAGTACAGAGTTGCTCCTTGAGATGTATGGAGGAAGAAGGAGGACAGGCCAGGGCTTAGGCTGCTCCCTCTCCTCAGGTGTTGCTTGCTAGGTGTGTATGAGTAAGGGAGTGGGTGATCGAAGGTGTTCGCCTGTGTGAGTTCAGTGCTTTTTTGTCTGCATGAGGGCTCCTGGGGGGTTTTATAGGTCAACCCCCTATGGGTATAAGGGTAATGTTACAAGGTCGTGGGCCGGGTTGTCATTGTCCGGGAAGCCAGTGCCGGGACCCGCCGAGGGTCAGGGCTCGCCGGGTTCTCCGGGCGTGGGGCTCGCGTGGTACGAGGGCATTGTTGGCCGTCTTGTCGATCGTCAGGGAGTGGCCGGGTCGAGTCGGCTACTGTGGCTGTCGGTGTCAAAACCGGCGGATCTCGGGTAGGGGTCCCGAACTATGCGTCTAGGCGGATGGTAACAGGAGACAAGGGACACGATGTTTTTACCCAGGTTCGGGCCCTCTCGATGGCGGTAATACCCTACTCCTGCTTGATTAATATTGATCATATGGGTAGTACAAGAGTAGATCTACCACGAAATCGGAGAGGCTAAACCCTAGAAGCTAGCCTATGGTATGATTGTTGTTCGCCCCACGGACTAAAACCCTCCGTTTATATAGACACCGGATAGGTTAGGGTTACACAGAGTCGGTTACAATGGTAGGAGATCTACATATCCGTATCGCCAAGCTTGCCTTCCACGCCAAGGAAAGTCCCATCCGGACACGGGACGAAGTCTTCAATCTTGTATCTTCATAGTCTTGGAGTCCGGCCGTGATGATAGTTCGGCTATCCGGACACCCCCTAGTCAAGGACTCCCTCAGTAGCTCCTGAACAAGGCTTCAATGACGACGAGTCCGGCGCGCATATTGTCTTCGACATTGCAAGGCGGGTTCTTCCTCCGAATACTTCATAGAAGGTTTTGAACACAAGGATAGTGTCCGACTCTGCAAAACAAGTTCCACATACCACCGTAGAGAGAATAACTTTTTGCACAGATCTGCTGACGTATTCCGCGGCGTGACATCACACCACGGCCAGGCCTTTATATGAATTGTTTTTTACCATTCCACCTTAGCGCGTTTAGCGAGGCAGTTTCCTTGGCACGTCTTATCAAAGCATAGATCATGCCCCCTTATTCCGGGATTCTCATCAATACAGACGTGGGTAACCCATCCGCGCCATTGATTACGGCGCTTGGGAGATAAGCGAGTTTTACCAGTTGGTGGGGGACGATAGCTTCGTCCGTCCATATAAGGGGATAAGGATCCACCTTTTACCCACGCCTTCTTCCTCCTTTGCTCATCCATTTTCGCAAGACTCGAGCTCCAAATACCAAGTCCGCACATCCCACCTCAACATTCTCCAACTATGTCCGGAGTGGGAGGCAGGTGGATGGCCTCCTCCGTCACGGAGGGGCACATCACAAAGCTGCGGGAAGCCGGATACTTGTCCAGCAACATCGCGCACCGGCTGCCCGACGAGGGGCAGCTCATTCCAACCCCCAGGCCCCATGAGAGGGTGGTGTTTCTCCCCCACTTCCTCCGCGGACTAGGTTTTCCACTTCACCCATTTGTCCGGGGGCTCATGTTCTACTACGGCCTGGACTTCCACGACCTGGCCCCGAATTTCATCCTCAACATTTCGGGCGTTCATCGTCAGTGCGAGGCCTTCCTTCAGATCCAGCCCCACTTCGCTTATGGCTGAAGATCTTCAATGTCGTCCGAAGGTAGTGGGCGGCCGTCAAGCGAAGTATGGAGGCGCCATGGTTGGCAAGATGGCCAAAGTCCTATGGCTCGAGGGCTCCTTCGTGGAGACAATAAAGGGGTGGCAATCGGGGTGGTTCTATATCACCGAGCCGCGCGACTCCAAATGGGCAGCGGCCCCCGAATTCAGATCTGGCTTCCCCACACGGCTCTCATCATGGAAAGAGACGGGTCTGACGTGGGGGAATTCTGACGAGCTATCCGTACTCCAAACATGCGTCCGAAACCTGGTGGACAAGAATCTCAGGCTTGTCAACGTAATCCAGGTGATGCTCATCCGCCGGATTCTCCCATGCCAACAACGGGCCTTCAAATTGTGGGAGTTCGATCCGCACAAGACTCAACTCTCGACAAGGCTCTTCGACACTATGTACGAAGATGCCCGGAAGGTGTTGTTCAAGGGCGCCGAGGCTCCCACATCCGCCACCAAGATCGCGGATTCAGCTCGCAGCGCCAAGCCAGCGAGGTGAGTTATTTTACCCTTTATGGGACTCTTTTTCATAGTTTGACTATATGCGGATCTAAAACTCCCTAACTTTTAACAGATCGATGAAGACGTCCGACAGGTTAACTGTCCGGCTCCTTTGCCGTAAGACCCAGCGGACGCCGATTGACGGGCTGGCTCGTACCTCATGTGGTGCCGGAGAAGAAGGTTAAGAAGGAGGCAACGGAACTCAAGGAGCTCCCGACGCCTTTGGTCTGTCGGTCTGAAGCGTAATCTTCTCCCGAGAACGAGGAGGAGGAAAAGAAGCCTCTCCCTAGCGGGGAGGAGATGAAAAGGAAGGCCGCCTAACCGGGAGGCCGGAGGGTCCAAGAAGGAAAGAACCCTTCCTCCGGACTTCTCCACCAACGTCGACAATGACGAGGAGGATTGGCCGACAAGGGCCAAGCCCCTGGCGAGATCGTAAGTGTCCGGATACCCATGGCTTTTTTATTGCATAGTGTTCTCTAATGCCGAACAATCATGCAGCCCGCCCAAGGGCGAGTTCGCCGCTTCATCGAGCGGGTCCCTGAGTTCGTCGGAAATGGAGAGTACTTCACTTCCGGCCGCCTCATCGCCTCACGCTGCGGACGACGCCGAGGTGGTGCCCCATGGGGGGCCTGGTCAAGAGGAGGTGGCGCAGGAGGTGCCGCAAGGCAACCTCCCGGACTCAGCGTGGGGGCGAGACCCCGGGGCTCTAAGCCCGACCCTCGTCCCGACTCCATGCCGGAACCTTCAGCCGTTCCGGAGTCCGCAAGCGGTCCTTCGTAAGAAGGGTAAGACGCCGGTGTCTTCCGCCCAACCGAGGCACCGGATAGCATCGAGGCGCTTAACAGCGCCTCCATCGAGGAGGAGCACCGCACTGTTATGAGTGTGGTGATCCAGAAAGTTCAGTCCGCCAAGAGCGGGCTGACCGAAGCCTGTACCAGCCTTCTAACAGGCTTTGAGGTAAGTTTAGAATATGTAAAAATATTACCGCATAGACAGTAGCCCCTGATGCTTAGTTCGGTGTTCGGGAAGAAAAGCCGGACTAAGGATCTAAAAAGATATACGCAGGAGTCTAACATAAGTATGTCAATGAAAGCACCAATGTCGGTGTCAAAACCGGCGGATATCGGGTAGGGGGTCCCGAACTGTGCGTCTAGGCGGATGGTAACAGGAGACAAGGGACACGATGTTTTTACCCAGGTTCGGGCCCTCTCGATGGAGGTAATACCCTACCCCGCTTGATTAATATTGATCATATGGGTAGTACAAGAGTAGATCTACCACGAAATCGGAGAGGCTAAACCCTAGAAGCTAGCCTATGGTATGATTGTTGTTCGTCCCCACGGACTAAAACCCTCCGGTTTACATGCATAATCGGATAGGTTAGGGTTACACAGAGTCGGTTACAATGGTAGGAGATCTACATATCCGTATCGCCAAGCTTGCCTTCCACGCCAAGGAAAGTCCCATCCGGACACGGGACGAAGTCTTCAATCTTGTATCTTCATAGTCTTGGAGTCCGGCCATGATGATAGTTCGGCTACCGGACACCCCCTAGTCCAGGACTCCCTCAGTGGCTCTCTGTCAGGTCGCCGCTTGCTAGCGTCATTGGTGACGACGGTTGTACTGTTGCCACGCCGACCCTGGTCAGCGGGTAGGTGGGGCACTGTTGCCACGCCCCGGCTGACCTGAGGCATGGGCGGGGTGCTGTTGCCTCTGTCATCGGTAGGTGGAGACTCGTCCCATCATATGGCTGGGATGGGACGAGAGCTGACCCGTGGCCGGGTTGGAGAACACGCCAAGGGAGGAGCTGGCTTGTTGGGGAAGTCTTGGTGCGCCGGACTCGGTTGTCTTGAGCTGGTTGTTGGGGCCAAGTTGAGGAGTCCGGACGGGTTGGAGGATTTGGCCGGGTCGAGGGGCTTGGCCGGGTCGAGCGACCCAGCCAAGTATGGGCCGGCTTGAGGGGCATCGCTGGCCCTGTTGTTTTTGAAAAGGATTCGGGTTCTGTTGCCTGCCTCAGGTTCATCCCCCTGACAGTAGTCCCCGAAGCTGTGAAGGTCTACCGTAGATGGGAGGGCCTTCGCAGTTTCCCTTCCCTGAGGAGGCGAATTTTATGGCCGCCAGGTCCGGCAACACCCACTGTGTGCCGGCGTTCGGAAGCCGGATTGTGGCACCCCATCAGAGGCGGGAAACCAAGGAGTCCGACAAATCTTGGGGTAATCTTTTGGACTTCGCGCAGGCGCCACGTGGCGCCCGGAAGCTGGAGGGGCCTGATAGGCCACGCGCACGATGGGACAAGGCGACATGTTGGGGCCCGTGGCCGCGCGCCCTTGGCCCACGCGCGTGGATTTATTGCGGCGTCCGCAAGTCGGTTGCCATTCTGGAGGCAGTTATTGCGCACGTACGTGCACGGTTATTGCAGGGAAGTGGGAGAGGCAGGCGCAAACGATCCCACTCCCCCACGTTTCAAACCAAGGCTTATAAATTGGGGTGAGGAGGGGGCGGCGAAAATCATTCTCGCTCGCGCCCCCTGCCTTCTTCTTCCTTCCTCTGCTTCTTGCGACCGCCACGCGCTACGATGCCCGTTGCTTTGAGCAGAGCTTCGTCGCCATCTTCTTCTTCTTCCTCCTGCATCTTCATCGATGGCGCTGCCATCGGGTTCGTGGATGGGCTCGACTGTCACCCTCGATGACATCGCCTATCTCCGCACCACCAGGCTCCTGCCGGGGGCGATGGAGGTCGCCGCGCGCCTTCTACAGGGCGAGCGGGAGCCGCAGCCCAAGGGCACGGAGCGCGTGGTCTTCTTCTCGCACTTCAAGCACGGGTTCGGGCTTCCTACGAGCGGCTTCTTCCGCAGCTTCTTGGAGTTCTTTGGGCTCCAGCCCCATCATCTTGGCGCCGGCGCCATCATGCAGTTGTCGGGCTTCGTCACCCTCTGCGAGGGGTACCTGGGGGTCGAGCCTACGATCGATCTCTGGGTGCGCTTCTTCTCCTTCAAGCAGCAGGGGTCGATGGCCGGAGAGATGTCCGAGTGTGGGGCCGCTGTCATCTCCAAGCGGCCGGGCGCTGACTGCCCGAAGATGCCGCTGGAGTATTCTGCCAAGAAGTGGCAGAATTCTTTCTTCTACGTCCGCAACCTCGGCACGAACCGTATCAACTTGCCGCCCTTCGTCAACTCGTCGCTGAGGGAGAAGCAGAACTGGGGGTACTACCCCAAGCATCCGTCGCAGGAGGTGCTCAACCTGTGCAAGTGGGTGTCGGTGATGAAGGAGCAGGAGGGGCTCACCGGCACCAACCTCATCACCGCCTTCATCGTCCGCCGAGTGCTGCCGCTGCAGCAGCGCAGCCACCTCATCGGTCAGATGACCGGCCTTCAGGACCCCAACCACATGGCAAACTTGCGGCTGGGGGCGGACCAGGTCGCGCTCCGGGTTAATGACATCTCCAAGGCCAACCTGCGGGATGGCTAGGAGTTCGAAAAACCCCCGTACAGCCGCGCGAACCCGACACCGATGGTGAGTCCTTGGTCTCCATACTTTGCTACTGCTCATCTTCTTATTCGCCCTGACGCGATGCGGGAGGTGCTTCTGAACGCCATCCGGCATCCTTACGACCAGGCGCATGCGCAGGTGGTGCGCGTTGCCTCGGAGGAGCCCGAGGCCCACGGCGGAGGGGAGGAGGCGACCGGCGACGCAGGCGCAGGGCGCCGAGCGGGTAAGTCTTCTCTTTACTTCTTGAGTCCCCAGTCGCGGGACGGTCTTGGGAGGCTGACGCGAGTTGCTGTCGCAGTGGCGCCAGGTGGAGGAGGCGGCGGTGCGGCCGGAGTCGGGTCGTCCCTGGGGGCGCTGGCGGCGAGCCGGCCGCACGGGAAGGACAATGTTGTGCCGCGGTCCCCAGCCGTGAAGCGTGCGGCAAACCTGGCCGGGGGCGCGAAGCCACCCGCCAAGAGGAGGTGTGGCGCTCCGCGGGAGAGGGCGGCGCGGCCCACCGTTCTGGTGGTGCCGGGGGTGAGTTCCTCTTTCACTTGAACCGAGTGGTCGAGCGGCTCTGCTTGGCTTGCATTTATTTTGTCTTGGGTTTCAGGTCGCCGATCTCACTGGCGCTGGCGGCGGCGGACGCGGCATACAACGAGGGTGCCATGTTCCGGAGGAGCCGGTCCGGCACCGTCGTCTAGGACTAAGAGGAGGAGGAGGAGGAGGAGCGGGCGGACCCGGATCTCGGCCTGGACCCGGCCGACACCGAAGGCCTGGCCTGGCGGGACCGGAACCGGGCCGAGGCGCAGCTGGAGATGGCGTCGACCCATGCTTGGGTTGATGCTGCGGCGACGTGGGCGCGGGCAGGCGAGGAGCCGTCGTGGCCGGAGATGCCGGCAGGGACGATGGTGGCGGCGACAGTCTTCATGCCGTCGCTGGAGGGGAGGCGCGACCAAGGCGGCCGCGCGGATGTGATGGACCTCGACCGAGAGGTCGTGGTCGTTGGGGATGACACCCCGCCGCGGATCGATGTGGTCGAGCAGACGGGGACCGACAGAGGCGGCGGCGACGCTGTCTCAGAGGAGGCGCCACGGATGGCGCCGAAGGGAACACCCCAAGTGCCGACGAAGGAGGCACCGCCGGTGGGGGAGTTGCAGGCCGCTCCGACGATCGAACCGGAGAGCACGCCGGCCGCAGGGGGCGCGGCCAGCGGGGAGCATGCCCTGGTGCTCAGTTCAGGGGGTCGCTGGGCCGTCAGGTCGCAGCCGACGCAGAGCGAGACCAGCGAGGTCTTCTTTGGGCCTCTGACCCAGGAGGTGGCGGTGATGGCCGCCGTGACCCGGCGCCTGCAAGGACGGATGGACAGGATCTAGGCCTTCGCCCAGGCCGAGGTGGAGCAGACGCAAGAGCTGGAGCACGCCGTGCTCGTAAGTTTCCCTTGATTTTCTTCTTTGTGGGGGCGCGCCAGCGCACCCACTGGGTGTATCCCCCGAGATTCGGGCCAACTGCGTAGCAGTTGGGTCGAATCTTAAATTGTTGTCTTGTGTTGATTGTTTCCTTCTGCAGCAACTGGACTCCTACCAGGTCAGCGTCTTCAACCGGCTCCTGGAGACACATCGGCGGCTCAAGGAGTAGCTTGCCGCCAAGGAGGAGGAGCTCCGCACCGTAGCAGGTATTTTCTTTGCGTGCTCTTTTTTAGTGGGGGCACGCTAGCGCACCCACTGGGTGTAGCCCCCGAGATTCGGGCCAACTGCGTAGCAGTTGGGTCGAATCTTAAAATAGTACTTTCTTTCTGAATCTTTCTTCTTCAGCTGAGGTGCTGTCCTGGAGGACCCGGCTGATTCAGGCCAGCTTCCACTACGACCGGCTCGTTGTCGATGATGGCCAGCTTGGGGCCGATGTGGCGAGGGCGGAGGCGATGAGAGCCTGGCAGGCGCTCGATGAAGCCAGCCGGCTGCGGGAGCGGCTGGCGGGTGACAAGGGCCATCTTGAGGCTAAGGTGGAGCGCCTTAAGGGAGAAGCCGCCAAGGTTGTGGAGGCGCAGCAGGCCCTCGTCGAGGCGGACCAGCAACGCGGCAAGCTGGCCGTCGACAAGGATCAGCTCCAGGCCGAGGTGGAGCGCCTGAAGGCGCTGGTGGCCACGACGGAGGAGACATGCCAAGGGGGAGACCCGACACCGTGAGGAGGCCGTAAAGGCGGCCGAGGACAAGGATGCTGAGCTGAAAGCGGCCCTTGCCAAGGTTGCCGAGCTGGAGAAGACGCTCCAGGAGCGCGACCACACCATCGCCCAGGAGCGGCGCGGTACGTTGCTCGAAGTGCAGCACCTGGAAGAGTCCTTCTACAGTAAGTGCTTTCCCTTGGTTTTTTGCCGGGTTGAGACCTCAGCTTCTTGTTCTTGGCGACTTTCTTCTGACTTGCTTTTCTTCTTTCTAGGGGCCTTCCCAGAGACACGCCAGCTGGTGGAGGAGGCGGTCCGCTTTCAGCGCGATCCGCAAGGGATCGTCGGCTCCGGGACTGACCCGCGGGTGGCCTGGACCTTCCCGGAGATTGTGACCGCCGCCGAGGCCCGTCCGCGAGTTTTGAGCGAGCAGATGGGGCGGCTCTCTGAGGCCGACGCGATGATGAAAGCGGCCCTCTGGCCGGGTTCCATTGCGCCGAACAGCTTCACGCGGCTGGTGCGGTGGTTGGAGGCGGGGTCGGATCGGCTCCATGACTGGTGCGTTTCCGCCGCCCGTGCTGGTGCCGAGATGGCGCTCAGGTTCGCAATGTCTTGGCATCCAGACCTGTCGCTGGACGCGTTGATGGGCCGGCGAGCCGGCTCGGAGAGCCAACTGCAGGCGGAGGCGGGCCGGATCGCTGCTCGGGCCAGCTACATTGCCGGGTTCACCTTCCACGACGAGTTCCGGCTAGAGCGGGTGGAAGATGGCAGAGTCGTGCCTGCTGATGAATACGGCCTACTTCTGGACAACCCGGAGGGCAGCTCTGAGGAGACGGATGTCTACCGCGAGAAGGGGGACACCGGCACCTCGGCGGGCCCGGAGGCCACCGAGGGAGATGCCTAAGGCTGCCTGTTTTGAACTTAGCGAAAATTTCTGTTAGTTAGCAGGTCCACCCATCCACTGGGTGTTTCCGGGTGTAATGAATTCTGGCCTTGGGCCTGTTTAAATTTGAACTGCTGATGTATAAATTTCGTGAATGTTTGCACTCTTGCTTTTTTTGCCCCTTGAGTCGTTTTCTTGCCGTTTTCAACTCTCGGGCTCCCCCCCCCCCCCGAGTATGACGGCCGAGGCTCCGGTCTGTGACAAGGAGTTCGGCCTTTGAGAGGTGCACGCCGTACTTAAGCTGTCAAAACGTTGAGCGCGAGCGAAACACCCACTGGGCCGGGTGGCGGCTATCCGGCGAAGCCGGTTGGCGAGCAGCCGGTCGTGCGACAACTTAAAGTGGCGAGGCCGGGTTGGGTGACCCGGCGGTCCTTGACTTAGTGTTTGTGGATTACTGGTGCTCTAGCCTTGCGTGCTTGCCAGCCGACAGCCGAAGCCGGTTCTGTGGCTTAGGGCGAAGTGGAAGGCCGCGACGATCCCAGTGCGTCAGGAACTGCTAAGGAAAGGCGATGGGTAGTGACCAAGCCGGCCAGCCCCCGAGCCCCCGGGTCGATCGAGTCGGACCGGTGGCTGGGTTCTGACAAAGGGGTAAATAGTGCACAAATGCAGGAGACACAATAGCTTGGTCGGGAAGGGCAGCCCCCGAGCATCGTTCGGGGACTCCATAGTTTTCAAATGATTACAAAAGGCAGTGATACATACATGCACACGGCTAACCTAAAACGGGCGGAGGAGTTCTGCGTTCCACGGCCGGATTGTTTCTTTGCCGACGGTGTCTCTCTTGCGCTTGTTTGACTTGCGGGAGTCGATGAGGTAGTAGGTGTTGCGATCGCACAAGGCTTTGCTGATGATGAAGGGGCCCTCCCATGGGGAGGACAGCTTGTGTTGGTCGGTTTTCTCTTGGACGAGTCGAAGGACGAGGTCTCCTTCCCGAAAGGCGAGGGGCTTGATCTTCTTGTTGTGGTAGTGCCTCAGGCCTTGCTGGTAGATGGCTGAGTGGCTGACCGCTAGGAGACGTGCTTCTTCGAGCAAGTCGACACCGTTTCGCGGGCTTCTCTGGCTTCGTCATCGGTGTACATCGTGACACGCGGCGAGTCGAACTCGACGTTGGTCAGAATGACGGCTTCTGCTCCATAGACGAGGAAGAACGGGGTGAACCAGGTCGACCGGTTTGGCGTTGTTCAGAGACTCTAGAGGATGGCCGACAACTCGTCAAGCCAACTGCCGAGTGAACAGATGAGTGGCTCGACGAGCCGTGGCTTGATGCCGGATAGGATGAGGCCGTTGGCCCGCTCGACCTGGCCATTGGACTGCGGGTGTGCAATGGAAACCAGGTCGAGGCGGATGCCGGAGATGGAGCAGTACTGCGCGAGCACGCCCTTAGTGAAGTTGGTGTCGTTGTCCGTGATGATGCTGTTCGGCATGCCATAGCGCACCGTGATGTCCTTGACAAATCATACGGCCGTTGGCTCGTCCAGCTTCTTGATTTGCCTTGCTTCGATCCATTTGGTGAACTTGTCCACCACCATGAGCAGATGCATCATGCCGCCTCGAGCGGTCTTGAAGGGCCCCACCATGTCGAGTCCCCAGACCGCGAAGGGCCAGGTGTCGACATTTTGGGAACGGGGGTCCCCAGACTTGCCTGCCTGCGGCCCACGGCGTGGCTATGCTAGCAGGCCGTACGGCCCATCTTCATCAACAATGCACTCAAGACCCTCGCGAGGGGCCAAGCCTCGCGAGGCGGACAACGCGAGACCTCCTCGAAGCAGCCTTGCCAGGCAGGCTCGCGAGGAGCGGAGATATCAAGGCAGGGCAAACCTTGTGAGGCACTCGTGACGTGAGCCATGACGATCGATACCAAGCGGGCACCAGATGGGCGCCAGGGCGCGCAAAGTCCTTGTTTCCTCTTTGGTGCTAAGGAGGCAGGCGCAGGCGCGGAGTACCGAGGCATCTAGCAAAGGTTTCCATATCAGTGCAACAAGACCAAGACCAGCAGGACGGCGAGACGGAGGTCACCATGGAGCCCAAGACGACGTCATCACCAGAGCCTTTAGTAGGCGAAGACCACTTTTGTCAGGATAGCTTGTACTAGCTGTCCCCTTTCAAATTTGCCCACCGTTGTTGGCTCCCTTCCCGCTCAATATTTGGGGAGAAGACCAGGGCCTATATTAGTAGAGCTATCTACCACAGTAGAGGCATCTGATCCAGAGGTATCTCGCTCACACACCACGCACAAGAACACCGCAACCTCAGGAGGCTGTTCTTCACTTTGTATTGTTCCTCATCAGCCCAAGAGGCAATCCACCACCACACACTGGAGTAGGGTATTAGACCAAAACGGTGGCCCGAACCAGTATAAATCTCATGTCTTTCTGTGTTGCGAGTTCATTGAGTTCGTCCGAGAGATCTTAGCGAGCTAGGGCGTTGATCGGTGGGAGGGGAAGAACTTCGCGCGCACCCCAGAGTTTGAACCTTAAGGGTTTTGCCGGAACCCGAGATCCGACATTTGGCGCGCCAAGTAGGGGTGCGCCGTAGCTCCTCTCCATCAGCCTACGCCCCGCGCCACCACACTTCACCCCCTTGGCAGGCGTCCCGCCATCCGCTCCTGCGGCCAGCATAGACGACGGGGCCGCAGGGTTCCGAGCCCTGGCCCCCGCCCTACGGCGGGTGCGGTGGCCAACCAAGTTCAAGTCGGAGATGCCGCCGCGCTATGACGGCGCGGCGGACCCAACGGCTTTCCTGCTAGCATATGAGGTAGCCGTCCTCGAGGCCGGGGGCGATGACAAGATCATGGCCAACTGGTTTCCCATGGCCCTCGCCGGCGAGCCACGCGCCTGGCTGCTCAACCTCCATGATCCACGGTGGCGTCCTGGGGGCACTACAAAAAAAAGACACATCCGTGACATTTTGGGCTGAACGAATTTTTTTCTGTCATACATATGACACTTCTATGACGATAATTGTGACAAAACCCGGTAT
This sequence comes from Aegilops bicornis, assembly GCA_021605145.1. Taxonomy (NCBI): domain Eukaryota; kingdom Viridiplantae; phylum Streptophyta; class Magnoliopsida; order Poales; family Poaceae; genus Aegilops; species Aegilops bicornis. Next base: position 376,595,426 of record CM038673.1, on the reverse strand, counting down.
CATCATAGATGTGGTGGGCTCCTACTTATATGACACAAAATCATGACAGAAAATGGACTTTTCGTCTTAGGCGGGCCGGAGACGCAGCTGCATGACATTCTTTGGGCCGTCCATGACGGAAAAAACCGTGGTAGAAGCGAGGGGGAGAAAAATTTCGGGAGTTCTTGCTACGGTGGGAGGTCGGGGCCGAGCGATGCGTGTTTCTCTCGTGACACGCATACGCTGCGTGTGTGCGAGGCGTTAGCTCTAATCAACCCGAGCGAGGCGTTGGGCTCTAATCAACCCGGCGATTGCACCGCAGGTTACGTGTTATCGAACCCGAGCGATCGATCGATGGCTGTTAATGTAACCCGGTCGGCGATTCGCCATCTTGTTGCTAATCAAGCCGATCGATGCTGCCTCTGGGATGAACAATGAGTGTTGCGGGGGGTTGGATGAACAGTGAGCGGTGGCGTTTGCCTCTGGACGAACAGGACCCCGTGGTGTGGAGGGCTGGATGAACAGTAGACGGTGGAGGGGTGCTCGTGGAGGGGTGGTTGAATAGGACCCCGTGGTGTGGAGGGCTGGATGAACAGTAGATGGTGGAGGGGTGGTTGAACAGTAGCCGGTGGAGTAGTGCGCGGTGGAGGATGGATGAACAGGAGCCAGTGGAGGCTGGAGGAGGTCGACGGTAGCCCGTGGAGGCTGGAGGAGGTCGACGGTGGAGATGAACAAGATCCCATGGAGTCCTGCTTTTGCGGTACGCCACACCCTCCCGGCGAACAGGACCCTGCCGACCGTGAAGCGCCCAACACAAGTCCGCTTTGGCCCGCTTTATGCACGCCACACTCCTCCCGATCAACAGACTCTGCTTCGACCGTAGGAGGTCCATTTCGTCTGCTTTTGGCGATACGCCACACCCTCCCGATCAACAGGACCCCCTGCTCCGAACGTAGGAGGTTCGTTTCTCCGCCAGCGGCACGCCACACCCTCCCAATCAACAGGACCCTGCTCAATGTAGGAGGTCCGCTTCTCCTTGTGCGGCACGCCAGCCTCGCTTCCATCGCATGTTCCGCCCAAGCCTCCCGATGAACACGACCACGCATTCCGTTCCGACCCAGCCGGTTGGCTCCCACGCGTTCCGTTGCCTCCCGATGAACACGACGCATTCCGTTGCCTCCCCATGAACACAACGCATTCCGTTCCCTCCCCATGAACACGACGACGACGCTGTTTCTCCGTTCCGACCCAGCCATGTACATGAGCCCTTGCCGTACGCATGCGCGAGTAGGCGTTTGAGACCCCGCCCATATGTACACATACGTGGCCGTATTTTCTCTCTTGCACCCTGGCCAGACGTGACGCAGTACATGCTACGCGGCGCTTCTACTACTTACACGCGGCGCCGCCTCTACATCCACCAAAGATATATGCACGCATATCGCTCACGACCGTAATGACAAAGCTACGCACACTCGACCGTGGGTCCCGATCGCCGTGCACTTCCTTGCTCGCGAAGATGTAGCCGGTGGGTCCCAGCAATGGGGCGAATCATTTTGGTTTTTTGCCCGGACGCACTTCCTTGCATGCGAAGATGTAGCTGGTGGGTCCCAGCAATGTGGGGCGAATCGTTTTTGCCCGGACGCACTTCCTTGCGCGAAGGTGTAGCCGATGGGTCCCGGTCGAGGGAAAAGTTTTTTTTAAGTGAAATACGGTGGCCCATCCGGTGGGTCCCTCGCCGTCGGTGGAGGAATCATTATTTTTCATGTAATAAGGAGGCACTTCCTTGTCGCCGTGGACCCAGCTATCGCCTCTCCACGCATACCCACGTCCGATGGAAGTCGCCTTGACCACGTTGACCACGCCGCGCCGAGAGCACCAGGGTGGTGGACGACGGCGAGGCCTAGGAAGGGGACGATGCAGAGCCGGTGAAGACGCGGCAGTGGATGCCCACGCGGAGAGGAATATGAGGGTTCACTCGTTCGGCTGCGGTGTGAGGCTGCCGTCGCTGCAGGGCCTAGCCAGCTGTGGGAATAGTAGGGGGCGGTGAGGCCTCCGCAGAAGCACATCCGGCCACGGGAGGCAGGAGTAGGTGGCACGACCGGCGCTGCTTTGGGCGGCTAGAGCAAGAAGACCAAAGGTTGAAGAAGCACTACGGCCGTTGGATGTACATCGCACGGTCACTGGAGCTAGAATCGTTCATATTGACTAAGTTGACAAAGCCCTCTGTCCCCGTCAACTTAGTAGGCCCATTAAGTCAACCTCCCCACCAAGGTGGGTCCTGTGTAGTAGGAGGAGTATTCATTTTTTGTGCGTAATAAAGAGGCACTTCATGGGTCCGAAATGACAATGGGGGAACATTTTTTTTTGAAATTCGTGGCCCGTCCGGTGGGTCCCAGTCGTGGGGAAACGTTTTTCATGAAATAAGGTGGCCCGTCCGGTGGGTCCCTCATCGTGTGGAGGAATAATTATATTGCGCGTAATAAGGAGGCACTTCCTTGCGGCCGCCATGGACCCAACCGTCACCTCTCCATCGCATAAAGATTCTTCCGATGGAAGTCATTGCCGACCATGTTGACCACGCCACGCCGAGAGCACCAGGCGATGGACGACGGGCGATGCCTAGGAAGGGACGACGCGAGCCGGGAAGACGCAGGAAGTGGAAGTCCGCGAAGATGAGTATGAGGGTTCACCGGTTCGGCTGTGGTGTGAGGCTGTCGCCGCCAGTAATAACAGGGTGTGGGTGAGTGGAGGGATGCCCGCCAGCGGTGGGAGTAGTATGGGGCGGTGAGGCCTCATGACAAAGACAGCCGACCACGGAGGCAGGAGCAAAGCGGCACGACCGGCGCTGCTTTGGGCGGCTGGACCAAGAAGACCAGAGGTTGAAGAAGCACTATGGCCGTTGGATGGACATCGTACGGTCACTGAAGCTAGAATCGTTTATGTTGACTAAGTTGACAAAGCCCTTGGTACGCTCCAACTTAGTAGGCCCACAGGTCAGCCTCCGAAATGGTGCGCCCAGATGTCAGGGGGAGGAATCATTTTTTGGGCGGCCGAAGCTAAGAATATCCGAGATTGAAGAAGAAGCACGACATCTGTTGGATAGACATCCAACGGCCACTGCTGCTAGAACCGTGTGTTGACTATAATAAGTTGGCAAAGCCTTGCATACGCGTCAACTTATTTTTTTAGGGGACGCGTCACTTAGTAGGCCCACAAGTGTGTGGCAGAGAACTTATAGCCCATTTGCGTTTTGTAAGAATGTACAGCCCATTTTTGAATTCTAATGGAATTTACAGCAGCCCATTTACAGTTTGTTAAAAGTACAGCCCATTTTCTAGCTAGGACAATGATTAATAATTTCAACCAACCGTTGAAGACAGAATTCAATAAAAATTTCCCACATTTTGATGGGATCCAAAATATTTTTATCCCGAAATTTCTAGTCAGATTAAATATAAATTTGTATTACGTAAAAATCCAATGAAACATTGCGTGCGCAACAATGAAAATTTAGGATTTTCAAAATCCATAAATAATATTTTATAAACTAATTTCGTGTTTGGTGCATTTTTTATAGTTACCGTCCAGTTTTTATAATTACAACCCATTTATTATTTTTAAAGCCCATTTTCATGTTAAGCCTAATGCATCCCTCCTAGGAAATATTTGCAGCCCAGCGGGGCGGAGAATAACAGGTTGACCTTGCCTGGGTATTCCTCAAAAAGACGTATAGCTGGGCTAGCCATTTTCATCTTGAAAAATTAGTATCCGGCTGGATATCTGGTTTAGGCTAGACGGGCCACAGCCCGCCCGCTAATACCCTGTTCTCCTCTCGAACAACAACGAAGTCATCGCCAAGAAAAACTTTGCAGGTTTCACGCCTCAAAAACACAAATATCGCTCGAGCTGCTTGGTCCCACTGTCGGCCGCACCTTGTGCAATTCTCTCGCTTATATTGACTAGATAGGTTGACAATGGTGTGGGACAGTGATGTCAGGAAACCAGGAGAAAGCAAAAAAAATATAGTTGTACATAATAAGGAGGCAGTTGCGTACGTACGGCTATGGCCCTGGTGGGTCCCTAGTGTCATCCAGTCAAAATAAAGTAATCTCCTGAATCCTCATGTTCGTTGACCATGTTAACAATGCTCGGCGCCACAGCGAGCACAACAACTCGAAGGACAACGGAGAGGGCCTCGCCGGCCCTATGGAGGTCTGATACAGCGCCCGCTGCTCATTCAGGAAGCCAGGATCATCGGACACCTATGAGCACCTTCGAGAAACTAAGACGGCATGAAACAGTAAGGCCGCGCTTGGGAGCTCTGGTTTATTTCAAACCTGTATTAACATACAAGTGTAATTTACTCGTCATCTGAAACAACGCCAAAATACAAAGCGTAATGAAAACCGAGGGCCCGAGGTCCGTAAGTAAAACCGCGGGTTACACGTGTAATTTGAGAGACTAGTGTATATTTTACGAAAGCATCGCTATATGGCCGACATTACCAGACGATACATGCACGACGTGCGTATCATGCCATCCATTGGCAAGGCTGAAACAACAGCTAACGGTTGGATTAGCAATCGTCCGAGTGTCGTTCAGCGTTTTTATCGTGTGTGAAGTACTTCCGATATTTTACTAGTCGAAATCGACCAACCAAGCACCTTCGCCCGAGACCATCTGCTTTAATTTACAAGCGTCAGTTTTACTAGCGGTTTTGGTTGGAAAACGACGATCCAATCACGGCCTAATATCATGAGTTGGTCGGAAGATCATATGGTTTCATGTCTAACCTACCCGACATGTCGTATAGGCTATGAGTGAAACATCAGACAATGAACTTCTTACGCACGGAAACAACAGAAGAGGATGATCTTCTTAACAAGCAAATCACTGGCATTAGATCGACATGCAAAACAATACGAAGCATTATTCTCAGAAGGCACGATGAACAGCTCGTGATGCCGCATGCCACAACATTCCAAGCTCAACTTTGCAATCAAACACAAGGCCTGGCATTACATAGACAATATTCGTAACAAACTCTTAACACAGGAATATCTCAGCAGAGTAACTATTTACTTCTAAACCGAACACGTGAATAGGAAAAACACTATTAATCGCTTTGCTCACGCAAGGGTGTCCCACTCAAAAATATCAAATGCATGTCTTCTGGCTAACATCAATAAGCAAATTTTGACAAGGTTTTCCAATTCCAATATATTAAACTAACGTCTTCTTGCTAACATCAATGATTAAACTTTTACAAGCTTTTCCCATTCAAAATATGTAATGGCTATGATCGTGGAGTCCTGTCGTAGCTTTTTGTACTTGTTTGGGCACTTTTTGCCCAGGGCACTCCACGTGTTGTTAAATTGCCAATGGTCTCTGCAGACTAGTCATGTCACCGTGTCTAATAATACTGTAAAGCTTCTCGGTCATTCCTTCTATAATGTACCGCAAACAGTGACTGCTTCTTTCTGCAAAGTGGAACGACCAACTGGACCCAGTAACGCAGCAGTTTGCCTTGGACACATTGTCTCCTTTTGTGTAGTTCAACTAAAATCAAAGTCGGAATAAAACCGAGATTTAATTTTGATATCCCTGTAAGCAACAATAGGTATAAGGGAAACAATTACTGAGAAATAACGGTTGATGACTTGTCTTAATGGGAAACAAAGGTGAGAGTAGCAATTCTCCATCAGTGTGATTCATTCATATTGACTGAGACATTATCTTAACAATGCATTTTTCAACATGTATAAAGAACGACAAAGCAGAAAAGTACCATTCCTAATACAATGCAACTGATTCATTTTAACAGAGACATTATCTTAACAATACCTTGGTTAAACATGTAGAAAGAACTACAAAGCAGGATAGTACCATTCCTAACAAGTGTTGTAGTTTTGAACTAAGATTCAGTAGTTAATTAATTCTAAGAGTGGCAATGCTTAATTTTACCAGCGGCATTAGATTAACGAAAAGCATAAACAGTTCCAGGGGAGAGTGGGCGCAACAACAATATGTCCTTCCATCTACTTATAAAGGGGGTGATGCAGAGTTTGTTGTAACAAAGCAACAAGCATCATGTCTGGGTTGGTCCCATTTTTGTTCACTACTTAATGGGAAAAGACGGCAATACAATAGCTTCAATTCAACATTTATTTAAAACAGTACCAATACAAGTAGCACAACATCTCAAAGCACACTGCACAATCATGTGGGTGAAGGCTCAGACCGACCTTTCATGAGAACACCAGATAAAATACGAATCTGCCAACACAAATAGGAAATCCAATCTCGTTTTGTGCAACAGTAATCAAATCAAGCAAAGTGTTTCATGAGCGAAGCAAAATCTCGCAATAGCAACAAGTTGAATAGATATCCTTGTTTAAACAGAGGCAAAAAGGAATCACCATCGCTAATAAAGGAGGATGAAACATGCGGCCACAAAATGGTAATCCCGCCAATCCCTAACAAGTGTTGCAGTTTTGAAATAAGATTCAGTAGTTAATTCTGAGAGTGGCATCAATTACTGGCTTATAAAGGGGGCGATGCTGAATTTGTTGTAACAAAGCAATAAGCGTCATGTCTGGGTTGGTCCCATTTTTATTCACTACTTAATGGGAAAAGACAGCAATACAATAGCTTCAATTCAACATTTATTTAAAACAGTACCAAAACAAGTAGCACAACATCTCAAAGCACACCAGACATCATGTGGTTGAGACCAAGATTTGAAACAACTCGCCATTTAAGACCTGAAACAAATCTCGATCTCCTTTTGTACAGTTCCACCAAAATTAAGCAAAGTCATCGGTATGACATTCAAGTTGAACTGCACAAAACACTCTTAAAACATAAGTGTTTCGAGTAGCGAAGCAAAATGTGGCAATAGCAACAAGTTGAATTGATACCCCTGTTTTAACAGAGGCAAAAAAGGAAACAATTACTTGCCGATAAAGGAGGATGAAACAAACGGTGACAGAAAGAAGCATCTAACTTATCTTGGATGGAAAACAAAGTAGGATAGTAGCATTTCTAAAATGGTTGCATTGATTCATATTAACGGAGACATTCTCTTGAAACAACATTCGTTAAAACTGTAATTTACTTTTTAATAAGGGCATTGCTTCAATTTTCCGGTGGCATTCTTAGATTAACAACAGCAAAATAGCTGTATGGGAGATGCTAGCACCATGTGCGTCCACACGTATAAATGGGTGATGCAGAGTATGTAGCCAAGCAACATATCTGTGTTGGTCCCATATTTGTTCTCTTTGAACTTTTTTCCTATGTGAAGGCAGCAAATCTAGTCCTGCACAAACTACCCGACCCCCCAGTTTCTTTCCCTTTTCAACAAAGAGATCGGTTCCTTACAGATGTGTGTACTGGGTTACCCCTTTTTCCATTTTCGACCAACAAAGAGAAGGCTTAGAGATCAATACAAAACTTTTTCTCAAGTTTGGGTGAGGCACCTATGAAGTTCAACAAATCCTCACTGTGGTCTGTTTCTTCTCAGTAATCAAGCTCGAGGAAGGAAGAACCACGTGGCAGAGGACAGTGAGGCGGAACAACAACGGCCATCCAATTTTGTGCAGTTCCACTAAAATTGAGGAAGACATGCCCGAGTATGGAGACACGCATCGCTGTTTCCAAAAATATAAAAAAGGGATAGCAACGACATCTCAATTGTCAATAAGAATTAATGAAAAGTACACCAACAAACAGAAGCATCATAATTATATCTTGATGGTAACTAAACCAGGATACCCGAGAAAAAAGCATTTCTTCATTTAACCAGTGATAGTACTACCACCATATGGACAATGACCGCACAAGCACCATGTACTTTTTGTCGAAACAACATGTATACCTCCACCGCGGCATAAATCAGGACAACTTTTCGAGTGGCATTTCCTCTATAATAGTACTAGTAGGTGATGTTGGACCAGCCGACGAACCCTAGCTACTATGCATGGGGAGTTGGGGAGTAGTCGCATAGAAGAAAACCCGCACGCAGCGACCTGGGGAGCTGGACCAGTACAAGAAGTTATACCTCAGGTGGGTGAGATGTCGTTTAGGCGGCCGGGCGGGATCTGCCCACACGACAGCAACGAACAAGGGCGCAGAGGATATTCGTCCGCGCCAGCACCGGCTCCGAGAGGACGGTGCGCATCGGCTCCCTCCGTCGCCGACGGCGACAACGTCAACGCTGCACCTCCTCACCTCCCGCAGCGGACGGGATTCGGCCGGATCTGTGACCACCGGTGAGGAGAGAGATAGAGTGGACACCGTCATCTTGTTTTGATATGGAGAGGGGGAGAGAGCGAGACGCGAGAAACTCTATCAAACAAGAGGCTATAATGGAGTAAAAAAATCTCTCCATAGCAGTGGTTTTAAATAGAATACGAAGCGCTCCCCGGAAAAAGAAACGAAAACTGGCGGACAATTTTTAAGGGTCTGTTTAGGACACATCTAGATGTGACATAGTTATGTCATATCTAAGTTGATGTCCACTGTCTGTGGTCTATTTTTTTGTCCTAGTTTTTTTGTTTCTTGTTGCTACATTATATACTTGTGGGAGCTTAGATGTGATATCCTTAAATAACATCTAGATGTGAATTAGACAAACTGATTTTCTAACGCATCAAGAAAGAAAACTCGATCAAAAACACGCCTCGCTCCGGTCGCGATAGTCATCGCGCACACACACATAGACGTAGACATGCATATCCGTGTTTACGTAAAATTCCATTTCCATCTCCATCTCCAATCATATTTGTCCAACTGGCACATTATTTACATTGTTAATTATATACGCAGCAATATTAACATACATCATCTCTTGTTTGCGCACGTCCGAACCGCTACCACGGCCAGTCCTGACTAACCCGAACCCTCTTCATCACCCGCGCGTGCTTCCCGCCCGAAACAGTCAGTGCCGCATTCATGCCCGGCCAGAGCGGACGCGACCTCTCACTGGCGCCGGCATTGAAGCGGCGCGCAGGCCGAGAGAGCGTCGCCCGCACCGCTTCCGGGTGCATGCGGCTGCTCCGCGTTCAAAGTTCGCAATAGCCGGCTACAACATGCATGTAAAAAGTTCTTGGGAGTCAGTGCTACGGCTAGTTGTCCTCCCCCAACTCGTCAATCTCTTCCAGTAGTACTAGTACTCCATGGCGCGATCCATCGACAAGCAGGCAGGAAAGTTATCGTATACTCGGTTTGTGGTGAGTGTCATGCCGAGCGACTGCGTGGGGTCGAGCCGTGGAGGAGGGTAAGACACGAACACGACAGACATGATTTAAACGTTGGTTTTGCTCGATGGCGCGATCCAACGAAACGAAACGTTGGTTTCTCTCCGTTTCCATTTTTTCTCTGGAAAAACGGAAACTTTCCACTCCACTTTCATTCCTATTCCAAGGTTGCCCCGTTACAACATTCCATCAAATACAAAGGAAAACTAACACGCATGCTGATGCATCTCAATGATTCATAGATCATAGCCAATATTTACTTCACAACTAAAGAAAAAAGTTGTGAGAGCGTGTACGAAAGAAAAACTACTGATGGGTTCACTACGACTTAAACCCTAAACTCTAAACATGATTTAATTCCCTGGCTAGGTAGAACCTGTCAAAGAAAAGACGGCTGGCACCCTCGGATCATACGATGCTTTTGTGTAGTTCCACTAAAATTGACCTGAGCATCCCTGATGGCAAAGATATTGAAGAAGTGTGATTAGAATAATAGTACTGGCACTAGTTCATGAGACATAAACTCGTCACAAGTAGAAGCCGGTAGAAGTAGAGAAATATCGACATGGAGATCGAGCTACGGCAGTGGAGCAAGCCGGCTCCAAAAGGAAGATGGACTACCTGGGACGTCGGGCTGTAGCTAGAAGGGCGGTTGGGACATGGCATCGGCCCATACCGTGGTGACCCCCGATTGGGACGCACCGACTGTGGGTTTTCTCCCTCGCCGATGTCGACCGCGTCTACGCAGAACATTGTTCCCTTTCCCCAGCTGCGGGATCAGGTCCGTTGTTCTATGCTCGTGAAGAGAGCAACCTTAGCAAGCATGCTTGTAGCTTAGGCTCCTGCTAGTGTATATATAGTGGTTTTCTTTTTCTCTCAATATCAACCATTTTATATTGCGTACATGTCATTCAAGAGTGAAATGATGGTTGCTTCTTCCGACTAACTTATCATGTGATTTGACTGCTCCTTAGTGGCCCCTACACATACTCCCCCTACGTGTATGCAACAGTCACACGTACACATGGACGCAAAAACGCGCGCGATGCCCTAATGCATGCATGTCCGAGCACACGACGGAACACACATGGTCACGCTAAGTGCTTAACCTACACGTGCATGCACACACATACTCAGTCAGGGTGAGCTAGTGACCGTATAAACACCGGAATATATATATATATTGAGCACAATGAGCATATTATGAAGTCCACTGACCGTATTTTTACAAATATACAATGATAGACAATGTATTTATCTCGTTTCAAATTAAGCCATATTAACCGGAGAGGAGGCAGTATGGACTAGCATTACTTTGCTGTGTCCCGTCAACTTGCCGAATGAGGAGAAGGTTGCTGGACGGGAGAAGCTTGCGCGCGATGGCTCGCAGGACAAGGAGAAACTTTTGACTAATGCAAGATCTCCCTCGCTCAGGCGGTGGACGTGCAACAGTTAATTCGGTGTCAGATTGCCAAAAGCATACACTATACTACTAGTGCTACTATTGTTCGACTTCCCGAACAGGCGAACAGCCAAGCGCAAAGTTTACTAGTACTAGTACTACTACTATAGTCTATAAAGGTAATGTACTATACTAGTACTAGGAACCGGATGGAGGAGCCGTCAGCACTCTTATTATAATTTTAAAGTGTGATAAAGCAGTCTTCAACACATTTTGTTCTCTTCGAGGGTTCTCGTGATGTGATAATGAAAGTTGATTGCATGGAACACTCACCACAATTCTCGCTTAATTCTGGCTCATATCCTATTACAAATAGTAGCGCCGTAATATTTCCTCTTTTTTGTTATTCAGCATGTAAACAGGTCAGCAAACCTTGCGGTGCATCTTCATGCGAACCGTGCTTGCTGCACTTTGAATGTGGCTGAGAGCTGGCTTGATGAAACACCTCGCTTCCTACTTCTTTTTTTGCGGGGTACCTCGCTTCCTAGTGACCATTGTCTTGGTTGATCATCCTAAGAATGCTTATATATGAATAAAGCTCTCTCATTTACCCGCAAAAAAGATTAAGCCATATTAACCGGAAAGGAGGGAGTATGGACTAGTACTACTTTTTGGTGTGTCCCATCAACTCGCAGAATGAGGAGAAGCTTGCAGGACAAGGTGAAGCTCGCTTACGCCTTTTGACTAATGCAACCTACCCTTGGTGGACATGCATCAGTCCATTCGGTGTCAGATTGTCAGAGGCATACACTGTAGTACCCAACATGCGGAGTACCATCATTGTTCGACTTCACGATGAGGCGAAGAGCCAAGCGCAGTAGTACGAGTAGTACTACTACTAGAACCGCATGGTGGAGCCGCCTGCATTTTATTTTTTATCTCTGATAAAGTACACGCTTATTCCGGAGAAGGGCGGAAAACGGCAGCCCAACATGTAATGAATGATATCGATCAACCAACCATGCTCGAATATATCTTGGCCTCCATGCGAGCCCGTGTGTGTGTTCTCGCTCCTCGTCTCTCTCAAGGAACGGCGGGTTGGCTCTTTGCCGTCAATTGAGATCGGTTTGCTCACACTCCTGTCCCACGTGTCAGTGATATGCCAAGAGGAGGTGTGTTGACCAACTGGCAATACGAGTACTTGGTTTTGCACCTTCATACTACTCCTCCCGTCGTCACAGTTTACAGGGCGCACTTCATTATGATGCATTTCTCTCAATGCATTTCAACCACCAGAGAGACTTTAGCCATGTTTGGTTTAATGCTCAATTAATTAGGGTGTGGTAACCGCAATCAAGTCCACAATTTTCTCTCCATGTACTCTGTACTACTACGGAGTGGAGTAAGTGCATGCATGTGTGTACTCGGGGTGGAAGCATCGCATGCATGTGTGTACGCATTATTCCCTCTAGTAATAGACGTTGTGCTATAACTACCAATGCTATTTTTCAGGCAGATCGCTAGTCGCCTTGGTCCCACAGATTTTTTTTCTTTTTTCTGAAGCGCGATGTATAAACAGTGACGGATGGAGTAGTATGAGCAGATTCAAAGAAGAGCGTATTGATGGTTGCTTCTTCAGAGCAACTTACAGTGGGAAAGGTGGGGCTTACGATTTGACTGCTCATTACTCACTATTAATGCGGCGCAACGACCGGGCTGAGTTTCCCATGGGTTGTGCACTACCCCCTCGGTTCTTAAATATACTCCAGAGTATATTTGTCTTTCTAGAGGTTTCAACGAGTGACTACTCAAATATTTGTCTTTTTAGAGATTTCAAATGGACTGGTACATATTTTAGAGTGTAGATTCACTCATTTTTCTCCGTATGTAGTCACTTGTTGAAATCTCTAGAAAGACGAATAGAATATTTAGGAACGGAGGGAGTACACATACGAAGCAAAATGAGTGAATCTACACTCTAAAATATGCCCGTTTGAAATTTGTAAAAAGATAAATATTTAGGAACAAAGGAGTATAATTTTGTGCATGGCACATGGACCCGGATGATGAAGAGGCTTCTGGCAATGCTATCAAGCTTCCATCATTTGTTTACATAATTGACGTAGTATACAAATAATTTTCCAAATGACATGAAATTGTACAATGGTGTGAGCTTTCAGCTTTTGTTTCATGTGTCTTGCCATCGATGCTCTTCCTAAACAATAAAAACTAACTTCCTTGTTAATGCATGTCAATTATTAGCAGATCGAGCTAATAATTACATCACAACCGAAGACAGAGTTGTGAGAAGGTGTTAAATTAAAATTGATCCATGCTTTCATTGGCAGCAACATCCCCCAACTCTGTCTAAATCAACAAGGCATGTTGGGAAAAAAGTAGCTGTCTGGAGCATGCAACATTCCGATCATTTTGTGCAGTTCCACTAAAATAGAGCTAAGCGTCCCTGTTCCAAAGATATTAGGTGTGATTACGATAATAGAGGACTGCTGATGAAATAATAAACACACAAATAGAAGCCGGTCACCTTTGCAGTCTCTCTTAAGACTAACTAGTTGGAGAAGATTAGGCTCGGAGTTGGATGAGGAGGATAGAGCACAACCAATCTCCCTTTGTGCAACAAGACCGAAATGTAGAGACGTTGCCCATGTGACATTTTAGTACAACTGCACACAACACTCTTAAGAAAAAAGTGATTTGTGCAGTTCACCAAAAGGTCGCAATAGTAACAAGGTGAAATGGATAGCCCTGTTTGCAAAAAAGAGGTAGAAAGGAAACAATTACTGGCCAATAACAGTTGATGACACATGCGACGACAAAAAAGAAGCATATTCCTTGCCCTAAGGGAAGATAACAACGCGGTTGTGTTTGTCTAAAACGGTGTGAGGACGAGAATGCAATATGGAAAGTACATCGGATTTGTGCCACGCTTTGGGCAAAGAACTATGGAAGATCCACATGCAGCGACGGGAAGACGGGCAAAGGAGCAAGGCCGAGGGATACCGGAGGTTGTCGGGATGTAACTAGGTGAGCGGCGGTGGGCGGAATCTGAAAGGTGTGGCGAGGGCCCCGCCACCGGAGCTTGGTCAGAGAGAACGGCATGTACCACAGATCGGGACGTGCTGCCTCGGCGCCATCGAACGGAGAAACGATGCACTTCCACCCTTTCCCCCGGCGGACGGGATGCGGCCGGATAAGTGACCAACGGTGAGAGAGAGAGAGAGGCCACCGCACTCCCTTTCCCCCGACAGACGGGATGCGACCGGATCAGTGACCAACGGTGAGAGAGAGAGAGAGGCCACTGCAGCCTTGTGTGAGATACTCTGAAGAGCAACAAACCAGGCACGCAAGGCTCCATTGTATATAGTGAGCGGACTACCTTTTTCTCCATAAAAATCATTTTATATTCTGTGTACGTGCCATTGAGTGCTATAACTTTATTTAAGAATAATGCGGCAACGCGTCAAGTCGAACTTTGTTTCGTGCAGGCGTGGTACACGACCTCCCTAGGTAAACAACCGCTACAGGCGTTCAAATTAGCACGTGGGCTGCCATTTCATAAAGAAATGAGCTCCACCGTGTACCCACGCGGGTGTGGCTGGGCACAAAGCGTGAGTACGTGCACAGTGCACCTATTCTCTTCTTGTATATGTACACCACCTACGTGGGGTTGTGTGAGAGAGATACAAACCTAGAGAGATATAGTGTGTGGGTTCTTGAGAGTTTTTTTGGGGGGGAGGGTCAATCAAAAAATGTAACATATGCAATGTGTGTGAAATAGAGTCCTAGATATAACATATATATAGAGGGGGCGATCCACGAGAAGAGAGTGGAGGTATCATCGGCTTGAGGTGTCCACAGAATCGAAAAGAGGGATGATGATGTGTGTGTGTGTGCGCGCGCGCGCGATCGATAAAGAGTGCCATCGAATTTGTGTGTGCCCACGTCAATGATATAGAGTGGCTGGCCCTCTTGGAATGTGAGAGGGACATGTGCAGTTTGTCTCGTGCTATGGATACCTACTGCAGCTTCGACTATCGGTGTGTGGTGGGGAAGAGGGAGGCCCAATTAACTATAGAGGTACAATGGCTGGTATATGTGTGGAGGAGGAGAGAGGCCTACCTCATGTATTAAGGAGATCGATTTGCCTCATGTATTAAGGGAGCTCGATCGGCATCCATGCATATGCGCAGGAGAGGAATAAGGTTGGGAGAGAGACTGAGCTAGAGTGTTGGAGGGGGTGGTAGTGGAGTTGCTTCTAACAAATGGTGGGATAGGCTTGCTAGACAAACGGAGGGCACGCCCGCATTATAAAAAAGAGAGGAGATGGCTGCTTGTTGTCTGTGCACGTGCGTGTGAGAAACGGGCCAGGAGGCATGCACGAATGATGAGGGGGGACGATGTGGCTGTGGTAAGCAGACATAACTACATAGGAAGATCAATCACCCTTTGTTAGAGAAAGGAAGACATAACTTGTGAGGTACATCGATCTATGGGGGGGGGGGTAGTTAAAGTCGATCTAGGTATATGTTGGGAGATCGATCGGTATACATGCGTGTGTGTGTTAGAAGCAAATGAGGCACGAGGAGAAGGATAGAGAGAGAGGGATGCATGTAGGAGGTGGTACGAGAGGCATACTATATCGAGCGGGGAGGAGTGTGCGAGTACGAGAACAATGAAAAGAGTGGTGGGAGTGAGGCATGGATGGTGACAAGAGAAGAGGGTAAGCTTGTGTTTGTGCTAGGCACACCTGGCTAGAGAGGCATATCGATCGATGTGTGCCGTAAAGAAGGAGTTGGGGGGCCTACACACACCGTGGGTGAACGACCTAAAGTGAAAAGACGAATTTGCGCGATGGAGCTAGAGAATGCTGAGGGAGGGTGAGAGGGATGTGGGCATGTGCATGCACAAGAGAAAGTTAGCGCTACCTACAAAGATAAGAGGGTTGTGTGGGTGTAAAAGACGAATAGAGATCACATATACTTCATTATAAAAAGCAAATTCGGATATTTGAAGAATTTATCATAGTGTTTTAAACCGACGCATGTGTGAATATATATAACGGTGATACACATGGTGTGTTTATGAACATGTTATACTACATTTAATATATTTTATCTCTACTCTTATAAAAACGGAGTTGTTGATGATGGTGTGCCTGCCATCCTGCATTATAGGTCATCCGATTTATATCTCATGGATAGCAAGGAAACTATGATGGTTGAAGTTGGCAACAATCATGATTGTAGATTCTTATTGAAATAGAGAAACGAACTCAAATTTAGTTCGAATTGCAGCGGTAGTATAGACATTTGGAATGCACTAAAATGTTGGTATGAGTAGGTTACATGCATTATACAGCAAGCGGAAAAATTTAATCGGACATAACATGGATTCATACTCCCTCCTTCCATCTATATATGGCATAATGAGATTTTTAAGACTGCTTTTGACTATTGACAAGATTAATAGTACATGACATGCATAATGTGAAAATTATATCATTGAAAGAACCTTTCATGCACGGGTTAACGGTGTGCTTTGTGTAAGTTGCATGTCATATATCATTGCTCTAATATTTGGTCAAAGTTAGAATCGAAAAATGCATTAGGCCCTATATAGATGGAAGGAGGGAGTAGCTTTGAATAGCATTTGTATAGTAAAACGGGGCAAGACTCTCTCTTTGTGTGGTGTGTATAGTTTTATTTTTTTCGTTTTCTTTTTGGTTGAGGGAATTGCGAATTAATTTGGTACGCATAAGTACAATATTACTACACGTTAGGCTTGTCCCTAAAATTCAACCTGCGTCTTGTTATATCCCGAAAATTCAGATATCGTGCTCCCAAAACTAGCGCCTTCACAACATGCACCTTGCTATCCCGAAATTACAGCGCGCGCGAAAACTCCCTCCAGCTGCCAAATCCCGACACGCGAAATCCCCCTTCTAAACCTGAGCCAAAAGGGCCGCTAGTTCAAATCGGTGGGGGGGTACTTTTGTAACACACCCTACATTTTGGACAAGCGCGTCCCTAAGTCATGCTTCACCCCCTCCCATCGCCCCCTGTTCGCCATTCAAAATCCCAGGCCGCCATAACCTCTCCGCTCCAGCCGCGAAACCCCACCCTCCTCCATCTTCCACGTCACTGTTGCCCAGCCGGAGCCTCTTCCCCGACGACATCGTCCACCGCAACAGCTCGACGTCCCTCATCCACCTCCCCGGATGAGGATCTGTCGTCCATATCGCCGTCCCGCCGGTCCAGCCGCCCCGTGCTCCACCTCCAAGGAGCTGCTTCGACGATCACCTCGTCTATCGCGGCTACTCCATCCCCACATCGCCGCCTTAACCTGCTCCACCGGAACCGCAACATCTTCACCGACTCCTCGGACGAAACAGTGGCCTACTCGGTGCCACCAAAGAGGTTGTACACTCATCGCATCGCCCTTCTCCTTAACTCGACCTCCCGGCGCCGACGGTGCTCCATCCCGCACCCCCATGGAGCGGCTACCTTGAAGCCGGGCGCTGGCGACATATCCACGGGCGGCTATCCCCGGCGAGGCCCCTTCGTGGCGGCGGCCATACCAGCCTGGATCTGCTGCTGCTGTTCGCTCGCTCGATCGCCGCTTCGCCCACTGCCTCTGCTCGATTAAGCCACACTTGATCGACCGAATCGACTTCTGGGTCTGTCGATTTTCAGGGGGTGGGGGGCTCGCCGGAGTTAAGGAAGAACCACCCGCAGCGGGGTTGGGGGCTCGCCGGAGAGGTACCCCACTATCTATCTTAGGGTTCAGGGTGGGGGCGGGGGGGCTAGAGGGCTGGCCGGGGCGGTGGTGGCGAGTTGTTTCAGGGCGGCGAGGCGGCGTTGGGGCCGGCGGTTCGGTCGGTGGTGGTCATGGCTCGAGGGGTGTAGGTTGAAGATGAACTGCAGGCCCTCCCTAAACTACATGTCAAGTGCCTCTCTGCTACCATTATGCTCAGTTTCGACAAAGAATATTCAGATTCCATAGTAAATTTCAGTTTCGACAGTTAAGTTCAGAGTCAACCGTTTTTACCTCATCTGTTGTAGTCAGGTGGTTTGTGGTGATGTTAATTTTACATCCATTTTACATCATCTATTGGAGATGCTATTAGAATCCCACTTGAGATTGAAGATGTCTCTCTTGTGCTGCTTCAGCCTTGACGTCTTACGGCTCACTGGAGCTGCTCCAACGACAGAACGATCCATCACAACAGAGTAGTGCCCTGGACGCCGTCTACAGATTCCTCAGATCTTCCTCCACACCTTCGAAATTCACCTCTCCCTCAACTGCTTCAGCGACCAACCCCAATGATGCTGAGGTCGACACGGCTACGGCAAAGAGGTTGTACACTTGTTGCATCCCTTATTACTATACATTCACGTCAATCCATTAGGGCTATTTGGGTTCAACGGAAAAACGTCGATCCACTGGTTGTTACCATCACTCTAAATTTCTGCATGCTCTCCTTACATAATCTCACCATATTTTTTTCGTATGCATGTCAGATATTGTACATAGTCATGCTGAACATGTAGATAAAAAGAGAAGAGTTATGCGCGTCAATACAATGTCATGCAGACATCACTCCATGGTGGGTTCAATGGCAAACCCTCCCTACCCCTCTCCAGGTTGTAATCAAGAGGAAGATATCAGTTCTGAGGCGGATTCAGACGCCGCTGACCACTCCTATTTACCCCCCAAGGTGTTTGCTCTACCTTGGCATGATGATGTTAGTCATATCATGCATATGTTGCCTTGCAGTGCCTACTTTTGACATCATATATGTCATCTACTTAGTTTAGACATGTTCAGTAATGCCACCTGCTTAGTTTCTATATCATATATGGGAATTATGCAGTCTCATGTCTTTTAGCCAGCCATAATATATGTGAAATGTGCAATGCCATCATGTTTAACCAGGCATCATATATTTGAATGATATCTTGCCCATCCTTTTCTTCATTACATTTCCATTTGTCGACAATGTTTGTACATTAAACTACTCTTCCTATGAATCAACCATTTGGGTGGGAGATGGAAAAATTTGGAGTGAAAAAAACACCTTCAGAGCATACAGTGCTACATGTCGAAGCAGATCTCTTGTTGGGTCCCGATAGCTCCTCGTAGATGGATTCAGAGACAGATGACCAGTCCTATTCCCCCACTGAGGTGTATGCTCTAACTTGGCACGGTTATACTGCTCATATCATGCATACGGTGTCTTGCATTGCATAGTTTAGACATCATATACACAATATTCAACACCATGTTCTTAGTTCGTATATCATATCGAATGCCCTCTGTTTAGCATATAAATCACATATGTGAATTAGATGATGCGATCCTAATTACTTAGACAACATGTAGGTGAATTATGTCATGCGATCCTGTTTAGTTATTCATCATATCTTTGAATAATGATATGCTATGCTATCCAGTTTAGATAGACATCATATATGTGAAATTATGTCATGCTATCCGTTTTAGTTAAACAATATACATGTCAAGTATTTCATGCCCTCTTTTTTCCACACTATCTATTGCATCTATCTCTCATACAATGTCTCAGACATTCAACTATGTTTACTGTTTATCAGCCATTTGAATTGGAGCGGTGATGCCAGATTCAGCGGAATAAAAACACGATCTTCAAATAAAACAAAGGCTACCTCTTGGTGGAGATAGCACCCCGGTTGTACATGCACAAGAACCAACCCTACCACACATAACCCAAACTCTCGCAGATTGTACCCCTACTGCGATGGACAGAGAACCAGCTTCACCCAATCTAACCCCAACCCCAGCCAATAGTAACCCAGTTCCTGTTGACACAACACCATCTCCACCACAAAGCTCCCAAACAAAGAGCAGTTAGTAAGGCAGCTCTAGTGCCCAAAGGGCCAGTACTATCACGGCGAACCCCAACTCCACCAGTTAGTACGCCTATTCCTGTGGAGGAAGCACAACCAGCCAGTCGTAGTTTAGCATCTATCGCATTTGATGTTGTTAAATCGTATGTGCGTATCTTCCCATCTAGGAAATATTATACTGAAGATGAAGGAAAATGCCGATTGCGGTGTGTTTGTCCGTGAGTTATGTGTAAGTAATGTTATTCATGGCAATTACTTTGCTTCGTCCCATACATCCTACCTCCATGATGGTTATAATACAACAAATTTTCCCATTTTTGCCTATAGAGAAGGACCGATTTGGAAACTCAGGATGAGGTAACCTATGCTAATACCTTTGCTATCTTCAAGAATGCTTGGGGGCAGTATCGGAATTACCTGAAGAAAATGTACTTCAGCGGCAAAGAAACTCATCAAATTCCCTTTACGCTCTCCCCGAGACACATTTATCGGACGATGACTAGGAACGCCTTTGTTCATCTTGGTCCCGAACCAAGAATGTGGTATGGTGCTGTGAGCTCATTTTCTATTTTTAAGTATTTTATTCTTGCGTCTTCTTGTCAGACTGCTCATGTAGAACAAGTGCCTAAACCTGAAGGACAACTGTTCTAATTTAAGATTCCATTGCTATCATAGTTCAAAAAGCGCTAGGCATTAATTGTGCGTTTGCCACCGCCATGCGCTTTTATCGACCAAAGCGCATGCTTATGCGCGATTATGCATAGATTATGCGTAGTTATGCGAATGCGCTTTTGCCAACGCTTAGAGCCTAGGGCGCGCTTAAGCGCCGCTTAGGCGTGCCTTTTTAACTATGATTGCTTTGCTCTTGTATCACTGTATTTACTCATACAAACTTATTTTTAAATTGAAGGATCCAATCGAAACTCCAATGGCACAGCAGGTATGTTCACGCATGTTTCTTTAACAGGTTTGTTCTTATCAATAGCTCCGTTGATTTCAATTTCAATTGTGTATACAGTTGACTATCATATCATGCACATTACTAGCATCACAACAGAGCCAATAGTGTTGTTGTACATGTAGACCCGTGGTACCCATCTGAAATCTTGTTGTGCCGTGTAGTTTCCCACGCTTTGTATTCTTTCACTGCTGCTTTGTTTTGAACTGATATGATTTGAGCCGCGTCTCTATTTTGATTTGGCAAGACAATGCAAAGGACCATAGGACATAGATATATGTTTGTTTGATGCTTTTATTATGTACTAGTACTTGGCAATAGAAGACTTGGTAGTTTAATCCTGTCCACCTTACTAATGAACCGGTTCACCAAATGAGTTTCATATACTAGTACATGCTAAACTTGTTATGTGTCTCGCTTGTTTCTTCTTTTAGAATGTCGATGAATATTGGGGAAGAGTGCCTTATTAAGCAATGGTAAATGAAGTAATGCGAGATAAGGTTCAGGATAGTGACACATCCTTGTTGGTCTCCAACAAAGCCGATAAAACAGCTAAGGAAGACTATCTTGAAGACAATGAGACAACCCCAAAGTCCTGTCTTGGTTTAGTGTTCGAGTTACTGGCCACTACCGCTGGCACAAGCTATTCAAACTCACCGTCTGAATCAGTTCGCTTTCTTGAGTCTCAACTACAAGCTGAAAGACATCGATCACCGTCTTTGCGACAAGAAGCGGAAGGACTGCGGATGTCCCCGGAGCATTCAGATGCATACTTTTCCGTGCAACAAAGAAGCGTTGGAGGATTTTAGTGCCAAACAGACAAAGCTAATCAGCTCGCTAAGCTTATTGCCAGATGGTGGATACCGTGATAACGCTTTCTTGAGCTCTTCCAAGTTGTTTCGCTTATGCTCTTGTTTTGTCACACGCTTATTTGCACCGTGGCCAATTTTGATGGCCATGTATGTAATATGCTGCTTTGTTCCCTATATTTGCACCGGTGGCGAACTTTGATGCCCAAAGGATGTAATATGTGTAATAAGCGGTAATAGGCTAGCGTTAATTGCTTGCTTATTTATTTCCTTATTGTCTTGTTTAGTTGTTTGCTTGTAGTCACCGCAGTTCTTTTTCTCGTGTTTTTCTAGTGGCCACAATAGCCTACTTTTGGTAACTAGGCCAAAATAATCATGGCAACACACCTGATCGTTGTAACCATGGGCCTCCTGCAGTCAGATGATCCATGGGCCTTCGTTCGGCCTTAGGATCCATTGGCCTTCTATACGGGCCGTAGGATCCATCGGCCTTCTATACGGGCCTTATGGTCCATGGGCCTTCTACGGGCAGTAGGGTCCATGGGCCTTCTACGGGCCATACGATCCATGGGCCTTCTATGGGCCGTACTATCCATGGGCCTCATACGGGCCGTACTATCCATGGGCCTCATACGGGCCGTAGGATCCATGGGCCTTCTACGGGGCGTATAATCATTTCGCCAATCATGAGCCGTACTATTCGTGGACCATAACGGGCCATTAATAGGCCGTATTTGATAACTCTATGAAAATAGCCCAACGGTTTTTTTACATGAAAACGGCCCAACGTATTAACGGTCCGCAAACAGCCGATCAGAACGACGGGCTGAATTTGGCCCACAAGCGTAAAATGACAAGAACAGTCAGTATGTAACCGAATCGCAAATGAGCCCAAGAATCAATGGGCACCGAGAAGGCCGAAAGATAACTTAATGAAACGGCCCAATGGAATAACCGGCCGTTAATGGGTATAAAGTGATACACTGTTCATTACGGGGCAGTTTCACCACGGGCCGTTAATGGGCCAAGAGTTACAAAGGTCCTCATATGGGCTGAAAGAGGTCATGGGCCACACATGGGCAGGAAGTTAAAACGGGCTGAATCATATTGGATGGCCCAGATGATGCTACTGGGCCTAATTCGGATAGGGCGTAACGGGCCCCGGGTTAGCGGGCTGTAAATGGGCTATATGCGAACAGGCTGTTAACAGGCTTTTCGTGGGCCGGGCCGCCACCTTTTGACCAAGTCAAATGGGACGGCCTTTTCAGAGGAATGGGCCTCATGGGTCAGTACACGTGTCGCCAGATTCATATGCGACTTTGGTCCAATGAACGGATGACATCTGTCCCAACGGTGAGCCGACACGCAGTTTCCTCCAGCCAATGATGATTTTACACGTGGAAAATCCCCATTGGTCGGGGCTGTTAACGGGTTATCGGATCCAAAACCCGACCCGATAGCTTAACGGCGTTCCGTTACGATGGATGCCACGTGTCGGTCACCCTTGGCGAAAGCACTTCTATGATGCGCGATTTATCGTCATGGAAGTGGACACTTCCGTGATGATAATTTTGGTAATGTCATGGAACACTTCTACGACAGCACAGGTATGACTATCTTGATTCTGTCATAAATTTGTCATGGATGTACATGCATGACAAAAAACGCGACCTACTGTGACAAACACGTATCATCACGAAAGTGTATTTTTTTGTAGTGGGGGAACTCCATGACCTCTTCACTGCTCGCTACGTGATGCCGGCGCATCACGCAGTCGTGACCCTGCTGGGCGGCTCTCAAGCACCGCCTTCGGATCGCCACGTCAAGCCGTTCCTCCATCAGATTGGGGCCGCTTCCAAGCGCCCGGGGGCTCCGCCAGGGTGGGCTGCGCCAGAGGCCGACCTGACTTTCGGCTCAGAAGACCACCCCGACTCCACCGCCGGCTCGGGCATGCTTCCAATGCTCTGCACGCCTACCATCTGCATCTGCAACGTGCCTGTTGCCAAGACCCTCATCGATGGCGGTGCCTGCCTCAACTTACTCTCCGTAGAGGCCTTCAGCCTTCTTCACGTGCCGCTCGAGCGGCTCAGTCTCAGCAAACCCTTCTCGGGAGTTGGTGGCGGCGCCGCCCACTCTCTGGGGCAGATCTGTCTCCCAGTCACCTTCGGTACACGCGACAACTACCGCACCGAGCTGGTCAACTTCGATATCGCCTGCATCAATCTCCCATACAACGCCATCCTCGGCTACCCAGCTCTCGCCCAGTTCATGGCGGCGACTCACCCGGCCTACATCCTCATGAAGATGTCTAGGAGCAAAGGCGTCCTCACCATCAAGGGGGACACCAAGGAGGCCGTTCAGACCAAGCTTGCTTTCAAGATCAGCGGCGGCAGCTCAGCCGCACCTGCATTCCCCAAAGTCAAGGAAGGCCGCGCCTACCAAGAAGAAGCAGTTGTTCACCCAAGACAAGGCAGAAACCAAGCAGGTTCCGGTCGATGAGGACGGGTCCTCAGGGGCCACCTTCACCATAGGTGCCGGCCTCGATTCCATCCAAGAAGAGGCGTTGGTGAAGTTCTTGCGTGCAAACAAGGATATATTCGCGTGGGAGTCCGATCAACTGGTGGGGGTTCCGAGAGAGGTGATACAACATCACCTAAATGTGTGCCCCAACATGCGCCCTGTCAAGCAACGAGCGAGGCGGCAATCCACGGAGAAGCAAGCCTTCATCGTTAAGGAGACCCGCAAGCTGGAGGCAGCGGGTGCCATTCGCGAGGTTCGGTACCCCACATGGCTGGCGAACCCCGTCATAGTGCCGAAGAAGGGTGGGAAGGAACGAATGTGCGTCGACTTCATCAACCTTAATAGAGCTTGCCCCCAAGATCCGTTCCCGCTCCCACGCATTGATTAGATCGTCAGCTCCACCGCCGAGTGCGACCTATTGTCCTTTCTGGATGCGTTCTCAGGATATCACCAGATAAAGATGGCGGTGGAAGATGTGGGGAAGACAGCCTTCCTGACCCCGTGTGGGGTGTACTGCTACACCTGCATGCCCATCGGGCTGCACAACACGGGCACAACCTTTCAGCGGCTGATGCACATCGCCTTGGGGCCACAACACGGGAGAAACACAGAGGCCTACGTCGAGGACATAGTGGTGAAGTCCCGGGAGGTGAGAACATTGATTCAAGACTTGGAGGAGACCTTCGAGAACCTGCGCCAGGTGAACTTGCGGCTTAATCCGGAGAAGTGTGTGTTCAGTGTCCCTTCCGGCAAGCTGCTGGGATTCCTCGTGTCCCACAGAGGGATCGAGGCAAACCCAGAGAAGATCAAGGCCATCGAGGACATGAGCCCACCGCAGACCCTCAAAAAGATGCAGAAGCTGGCGGGATGGGTGACTACTTTGGGGCGCTTCATCTCCAAGCTAGGAGAGCGCGCCTTACCCTTCTTCAAGCTCATGAAGAAGAAGGGCCCGCTCGAGTGGACCCCGGAGGCCAACCGAGCCTTCCAAGACCTCAAGAAATACCTGACCAGCCCTCCGGTGATGGTGGCACCACGGCCTCTCGAGCCCCTGGTGCTCTACCTTGCCACCACCCCGTACTCCGCCAGCGCAGCGTTGGTGGCGGTTCGGGAGGACCACCAAGCCAAGGGAGCACTGCGCCAAGCTGAAGCTGAAGTAATATCGGGTCAGGAAGGCGTCGCAAAAGCCTTAGCAGCAGAAGACCAAGCTCGACAAGACGATGTTGTCGAGATTCCCGGAAGCAATCAGGCCTCAGGAGCCTTGAGGGAGTCCTGGATTAGGGGGTATCCGGACGGCCGGACTATGTATAACGTCCGGACTATTGAAGCGTGAAGATACAAGACTCAAGACTTCGGCCCGTGTCCGGATGGGACTTTCCTTGGCGTGGAAAGCAAGCTTGGCGATCCGGATATTATATTTCCTTCCTTGTAACCGACTCCATGTAAACCCTAGCCCTCTCCGATGCCTATATAAACCGGAGAGGTTGGTCCTTAGAAGGCCGATCACAATTACAATCATACCATCATAGGCTAGCTCTTAGGGTTTAGCCTCTACGATCTCGTGGTAGATCTACTCTTGTACTACCCATATCATCAATATTAATCAAGCAGGAAGTAGGGTTTTACCTCCATCGAGAGGGCCCGAACCTGGGTAAACACCCATGTCCATTACTTCTTGTTACCATCAGCCTTGACGCACAGATCGGGACCCCCTACCCGAGATCCGCCGATTTTGATACCGACATTGGTGCTTTCATTTAGAGTTCCTATGTGTCATCACCGTCAGGCTCGATGGCTCCTCCAATCAGCTTCAACGACGCTGTCCAGGGTGAGACTTTCCTCCCCGTACAGATCTTCGTGTTCGGCGGCTTTCAAGATCAAGGGCCAACTTCGCTGGCCATCTGACCAGATCGACAGCCACGCTTGCCACCAGGTCAGGTTCGGAAACCTGAACTACACGGCGGACATCCGCGGAGACTTGATCTTCGGCAGATTTGGGCCCATGCCAGGAGCACCGGACAGTCTCGACGAGCACGGTTTAGACCTGCCATCGGACGAAGCTCGGGGTATCGCCCCCGTAGTATCTCTGGACCTAGATCCGGAGCAGGCTGCGTTGCCTAAGGACAGAGGGATGGACCCCGCCCCCCAGGTCGAGCCCTCATCGGTAGTGGAGCTGAACACGGGTCTTACCTCTGCGGTGGCCCGCGACTCCGAACCCTTGGATTCGTATCCGGACGTCGGTTCTAGTCCGTACACTCCCGAGCCCGTCGGGCCAGGATGGGCTCCGGTAATGGAGTTCACCGCTGCGGATATCTTTCCAAAGACTCGCCCTTTGGCGACATGCTGGACTCATTAAAGTCTCTCTCTTTGTCAGGAGGCTCTTCGCCGAACTATGTCCGACTCGAGTGGGAGGCAGACGACGAAGGAATTCGTTGCCCACCCACCACCCACTTCATTGCCACGGTCGATGACTTAACCGAGGTAATCGAACTTCGACTCAAGACATCGACAAGATAGACGACGATGCAGAGAAGAACATAAACCATCAAGAAATCAAGCGGTGGACAACCACCTATTCTTATGATATATATATATATATATATATATATATATATATATATATATATATATATATATATATATATATATATGGTGGACACTCCAAAGGAAACAAATGGCGATGAGGCTACAGAGGATAAAACCTCGGGGGGAAAAAACAAAGAACGGATGCCGTCGGCGCCACTCCAAGCCTCGCCACACCAATACCGGCCCAGGAGAAGAAAACTATCCGAATGGTGCCGAAGATTTAATACAACCTCGATCAGCCCGCCGAAAGCAGGCCGAACAGAGGATGAGCAGGTCAGCCTGTAAGAACAAGCGACTTGACGAATACCCGGGAGGAGGACAGCTACATGCCCCCTCTCAAGATTTAGATTAGCCTCGGCGACGATTTAGTTCGGGCGTGCTGAGGATCCCGTAGAGCAGGAGCGCTTCAAGCGTCGGCTTATAGCCACCGCGAGGAGCCTGAAAAGAAAAAAGCAGCAACTCTAAGTTGATCAAGATCTGCTCACGTATAGATAGACTAAGTCCCGCAGCCGTGGAATACGGACTCAAGCACCATACGGCTGGCGGCCACCTCGTGGCGGGATAAAACGGCATACCAGTCCGCATACCAGCCAACACCCCCACGCCAACATACTACTGCCCGGGGCAGCAAAACGGGACAGCCAAGATCGATCTACGGATCGCGGGGGCGCGCCTCGGTATGCGACGAGGACCGTCACGCCAGACACACCTTCAACAAGTCCGACCGGGCCGAATATAGCCATCCAGAGCAATTCGACCTGTGTAGCCACATAGCCCGCATGTAGGCGCCACAAGACCCCTCTCGCTTTCATCGATGAAGTAATGGATCATGAATTCCCGTAAGGGTTTAAACTCAGTAAACATCAATTCATACGATGGCACAATAGACCCCCGCAGTATGGCTCAAGATTTCCTTCTCCACATTCACATGGCCCGTAGACGATCTACACGCCATCAAGTATCTTCCACTTAAGCTCAAAGGACCAGCCCGGCATCAAGCTAAACAGCCTGCCAAAGAAATTCCATTGGCGCTTGGGAAAACCGGAGGACGCATTCCTCGACAACTTCCAGGGCACATATGTGCGACCACCTGATGCCGGTGACTTGAGCCGCATCACTCAACAGCCCGGAGAGTCAGCCAGGAAATTCTAGACTCGGTTCCTAACCAAAAAGAACCAAATAGTTGACTGTCTGGACGCCGAAGCCCTAGCGGCCTTCAAGCATAATATCCATGACGAGTGGCTCGTTCGACACCTCGGCCAGGAAAAACACAAGTCCATGGCAGCTCTCAAAACATTAATGACCCGCTTTTGCGCGGGCGAGGACAGTTGGTTGGCTCAAGAAGAAGACTACGCGCCACGCCTGAAATTCGGATGGTCATGACAATAACGGCAAGCCACGACATAATGTATATAAGCGATTTAAACAACGGCGACAAAGATCAAGACATGACAGTCAACGCCTAAATCAGAGGGTCTAAGCCCGGTCAGCGGAAGAATCCGTTCAAAAGAAATAATCGGGGACCGGCCCAGTCTAGACCGTGACATCGGAGCGCCTCACAAATTCATGGCACCCCGGACAAGCCAACCAACCACACCAATAGAGATTGCTTGGTATTCAAATAGGCCGGCAAGATAAACACTGAAGACAAGGACAAGGGGCTGCACAGCGACGACGATGAGGAGCCCCGACGTCCGAACACGGGGGGACAGAAGAAATTTACCCCCGGGTGAAAACGGTCAACATGACCTATGCCACGCACATCCCCAAGCGGGAAAGAAAGCGGGCACTAAGGACATCTATGCGATGGAGCCAGTCGCCCCCAAATTCAACCCATGGTCAGCTTGTCCGATCACTTTCGATCGTAGGGATCACCCTACTAGCATCCGTCACGGTGGCTCAGCCGCATTGGTCCTAGACCCAATCATTGACGGATTCCACCTCATGCGCGTCCTTATGGACGGCGGCAGCAGCCTGAACCTGCTTTACCAGGACACAAGGCGAAATGGGCATTGACCCTTCAAGGATCAAGCCCACTAAAACCACCTTTAAAGGTGTAATTCCTGGAGTAGAGGCCCGCTGTACGGGCTCTATAACATTGGAAGTGGTCTTCGGATCCCCGGATAACTTCCGAAGCGAAGAGTTAATCTTCGATATCGTCCCCTTCCGCAATGGTTATCATGCACTGCTCGGACGAACCGCATTCGCCATATTCAATGCGGTACCACACTACGCATATCTCAAGCTCAAGATGCCGTGACTGCTGGGTCATAACGGTGAACGGAAATTTGGACCGCCCCTACAAAATGTAAGAACATACTGCAGCCCTTGCGGCGGAAGTACAATGCGGCCTTCTCCAACAAACCAATCCGCGACAACAACTTCGAGCACAGTCAAGCGAGTCCGAGCACCCCTGCAACAGATCGCTGTGCACGCCAAGAGCGCGAATAGCAGTCCGCCTCCGCCGAGCCCCATCAAAGCAGCATTTCTGCCACGTGCACACAATTACGCACTTAAAATACCATGGGCATAGGCGGAGGCGCATCAACGACTCGGTAATAGTGCGGTAACCGCCAAATACTTTCATACTCTTTCCTCTTACCTTTCAGACACAAATACATGCAAAGATCCTCCAAAGAGCCGAATTGCCGGACTTATAGGGAAGAGACATCCAAGGAGGCAATAGACATTGTGCATGTATGAAATACCCAGGTGGAATCTATTTACGATCATTATACCTGCTTTATCTACCCGAACACAAATACTGGATAGGACATGTCAAATAGTCCTATTTTATCTCTCGCTTAACGCACTCCATTGTAAATGTACGCTTAAACGATTTTTCGTCAATGGGAGATTATATATAGCGCCAGCTTATTTTTCTTATTTGAGCATTTTTATTTTTGCATCCATACACCTTTGGTGCGGCTGGTTTGCTGTGGGCTTCTTATGGCGCCTCGCTATATGGCAACTAAAGTCCGAACACTTTCAACAAGGCGGCACCCGAACTTATAGCACTATATGCATCAGCTCGAATCATGTCTTGGGTCTACAGCTTGGGATAGCCCGGCTCCCTTGTTTTGGTGCCTTACGTTCCGTTATATTGGCTCTGAAGCCTTGAGGAGAACTACTGCGATTGTGTCCCGGTTCTTCCGGACGAGCACCTCAGTAGAGAAAGCCGAAACTAACCGGCATGATGTGGCGAGAGCTGGTCGCTGTTCGGGAGGTTTTAAACTCCTTAAAGATTTTCCGCTTTAGGCGATAATTCGGCTTTGTCTGATCTAGGCGTGTATAGCGCCCCAATTCGGCCTTCCGGATTCTAGGGGCTTTGCCAAAATTTAAAATTGTAGACTTCTATGGCTAAGTGAAAGTTATAAAGCCGCATAGTCCGATTGCCTTGTTCGCTGCGCCGGACACCTCCTTAAGGGACCAAACATTTGGGTAAAGAGTGTATGGGTTTTCCACGAACACCCCAGTGCTAGTCACGTGGGGGCAGAAGCCGATGACTGGGCTACTTTCAGGATTTTATAAACAGCCGCACAGAAGGTAATATTTTAAAAAACAAAAGTGCTACATAGCGCAAGTAACTTCGTCTTTAATTACAAACATGACAGAAGTGAATTGATTCAAATATGGCGTCCTTGGTACACTCATTGGCAACCCAGACGAGCACCCTTCATCACGCCCATCATAGTACATTTCGGGATGGCGATGCGTTTTACCTCGCGGCGGCGTCTGCCCTGACCAGCTTCTCCGCATCCAGCTTGCCCCAATGCACCGGACGCTGGCAAGAGCTCGGCGGGCACCTTCGATGCAAACAGATCGCTGATCACTTCAAGCCGCGAAAGGCATCCACCTTCCGCTTGATCGTGCCAAAGTAGCTCTTGGGCAGGAGCTCACCAGCCACATCCGGACTATGAAGTCCTACATAGCCGCTTCGGCCGCCTGCGGAGTTCGATCAATCGCTTCAGCTTGGTCGCCAGAGGCATCGGATGATCGGCCCCAAAGATACCGGGACCGTAACAGCTTCTCCGCTGAGCTCCCCTCCCGAGCACGGTAGAACTCCGCAGCGCCCGAGATGTCAAGCGTGGCAGATCTGCAAATGCCCCTGGAGAGCTCCGTATTCGAGTAAGTAAAAGAAACGCCTCCTCCACATGTTTGCTTTGCATAATGAATTTCTTACCCGCTGCTATATTTTTGGCCTCCTGGATCTCCTGCTGTGCTTTCTCGGCTTTGGCCCTGGCATCTTTCAAATTCAGAAGGGCCTTCGCAAGCTCGGCCTCCTTCGCCTTCAGCTCATGCTCCACAGACTCGCACTACTTGCCGAGGTCCTGGAGCTCCTGCTATACCTCGCCCACTCTAGCTCTTTGCTTTTCGTGCTCCTTACACTCCGAGGCCGCCTTGTTTTCAGCCTCGGACAGCGCCTTCTTCAGGGACGCCAATTCGGCGGTGGCCCTCACATACCTGGGTCAGACACTTAGGTGTTAGACTCATCAATTCTGCCTATCCTTAAACACATAAGAGCGGGAATTACTTACCCTTGTTCTCTTCAAGCTGCCTCTTTGTGAGGATCGAGGCTCTCCCTCGCGCCGCTTCCAGTGCCGCTTCGGGCCGGCAACCTCGGCAAGACGGGCAGCAGCAGAAGCAAAGACAACCTGCTTATTCACAACAATACTTATTATTAGACTCCTGCGGATTATAATTGACCCTCCGCTTGGCTTTTCTTTCCTAACACCAAACAGAGTATCGAGGCTACTACCTATTGGGTGGTAATCTTATACATTTTTATTACTTACCTCAAAGCCCGTCAGGAGGCTTGTGCAGGCTTCGGTTAGTCTGCTTTTGGTGGACACGACCTTTTGAATCACCGCACTCATAAGAGTATGGTGCTCCTCTTCCATGGAAGTGCCTCAAAGTGCTTCCACCAGACTATCCGGCGCCATTGATGCGACAGAAGTACTTGGCATGGGCGGCTCGCCCTCCGTAATGAGGGGCTGCCTGCCCAAGTCCGGAACCGTTGGATGTTTCGGGGCAGTGTTCGGTCGGGAGTCCGCCTTGTTGCGGCTCTCGTCGACGCGATCCGCGGGGATCTTGAACCCCACATGCCCGACATCTGAAATACCGCCGTGGGGCGTCTCCAGAGTCACCTCCCCCTGCTCTGAGAGCCTTCGGGACAACACCTCTGTGTCATTGTGGAGGGGTAGTGGCCGTCGGGAGCGAATTTATCGCCGAATCGCTCAGGTACCCAGAGGAGGATTCCTCGGGGTGAGCCCTGGCCGGACTACATATATGTTCGGCACTATAAGTACAAAAACTATGAAGTAAAACCACGATAGGATGTGGGTACTTACGATCGCACCGGGGGCTTCCCCCGGGGCAGCCACCCCTCCTCGCTGTAAGCGGCCGTGGCGGAATAGTCCGGAAGGGTTACCTTCCCCTTCTTGGACGCCCTCCCCCTCCGGGGCGGCTTTTCTCTTCTTCTCCCCCCTAGTGCGGGGAGGTGGAATTTCTTCTTGATTCCCCCCACCTCCGCAGGAGGAATGAGTCTCGTCGTCATCGGACGACAGAGGAATAACGGCCTTGCGCCGAGGGCCTTTTCCGGCCCCCTCCGCTTCACCGGGCCCCTCATCCTTCTCGGATGGGGCGTCTTCTTCTTCTTCTTCCTCCACTTCGTGGGAGGAGTCCGCCTCGTCGTCTTCGGACGAGGCTTCGGACGCAACCTTACGCCGGAGACCCTTCCTGGTCCCCGGGGCCTTCTTCTCGGTCTTCTTCTCCGGCACCTTGTACGGTGCCGGACTAGCATCTCCGTCAGAGAGCATCCAGCCGGATCTTCCCAAGAACGGAGCCGACAAATCAATCTGCTTCATTGTCTTCACATAATCCTAAGGCAAATATATATAAATACTTAAAACTACCCCATGAATGTATTGGGAAAAAACTAAACCCGGTAGTGGTCCCAAAACTCACCGGATTCGGGGGCCGTGCTGCATGAAGTCCACGGTCCTCGGATGTGGGAGGAGGTACTTCGGAGGCCTTGAACAACACTTTCCATGCGCCTTTGTGCGTCATTCCCTAGAGCTTCCGGAGCATCTGGTGTTCGGCCGGGACGAACTCCCACAGATTTACCGCCCACCTTTGGCAGGGCAGGATCCGGCGAACGAGCATGACCTGGATCACGTTGACAAGCTTGATGTTCTTGTCCTTCATGCTTTTGATGCATGTCTTGAGTCCGGCCAGCTCCGTGGAATCGCCCAGACAGGCCCTTCTTTTCCTGTGAGGTGAGCCGCATGGGGATTCCGGATCGAACT
This sequence comes from Aegilops bicornis, assembly GCA_021605145.1. Taxonomy (NCBI): domain Eukaryota; kingdom Viridiplantae; phylum Streptophyta; class Magnoliopsida; order Poales; family Poaceae; genus Aegilops; species Aegilops bicornis. Next base: position 376,562,698 of record CM038673.1, on the reverse strand, counting down.
CGGGGCCGCCGCCCAGTTGGCGCCAAGGTGGCTCGGTGATGTAGAACCACCCCGATTGCCATCCTTTTACGGTCTCCGCAAAGGAGCCGTCCAGCTAGGTGACGTTAGGCATCTTGCCCACCATGGCCCCTCCGCACTCCGCTTGTTGCCGCGTATAATCTTCGGCTTCACGCAGAAGATTTGCAGCCACAGGCCGAAGTGAGGCCGGATGCGGAGGAAGGCCTCGCAAACGATGAAGAACGCCGAGATGTTGAGGATGAAATTCGGGGCTAGATCATGGAAATCTAGCCCTCAGTAGAACATGAGCCCGCGGATGAAGGGATGGAGTGGAAATCCCAGTCCACTGACGAAATGGGCGACGAACACGACTCTCGCGTGGGGTCCTGGGGTCGGAATGACCTGCCCAGCATCCGGTAGCCGGTGCGCTATGTCTGCGGCCAAGTATCTGCCCGCCCAAAGATCTGTGATGTGCTTCTCCTCGACGGTGGAAGACACCCACTTGCCTCCTGCTTCATACATGTCTAGCTGTGCGGAGGAGACTTGGGCTTGGGTGCTGGAGCTCGAGGAGGCAGGAGTGGGCAGAGAAGGAAGAAGGCGTGGGTAAAAATGAGGAAATCTTATCCCTTTATAGAGGCGACGAAAGCGGTGCGCCTCCCCACTTGCCCATTGGGAATCGCTTGCTTCCCAAGCGCCACCATTAATGATGTGGTGGGATTACCCGTACCCGTATTGATGAAAATCCCGTAATGAGGGGCACGATCACTGCTTTGACAAGACGTGTCAAGGAAACCGCCTCGCAATATGCGTTGTGGCTGGTTGTGGAAAGACGGTTCGAATAATGACCTGACCGTAGTGACACGTCGCGTTGCCTAAAAAGTTGTCGCTAGATTGCCTTTGTGAAGCATCATTCTCTCTACGGTGGCATACGAAGATCATCTTGTGGATCCGGACACGGTTTGAGTGTTCGATAATTACCTTGAGTATTCGGAGGAGGAACCCGCCTGCAATGCCAAGACACATCGCTACCGGACTCATCGTCATTGAAGCCTAGTTCAGGGGCTACTGAGGGAGTCCTGGATTAGGGGGTATTCGGACAACCGGAATGTGTATAACGTCCGGACTATTGAAGCGTGAAGATACAAGACTCAAGACTTCGGCCCGTGTCCGGATGGGACTTTCCTTGGCGTGGAAGGCAAGCTTGGCGATCCGGATATTATATTTCCTTCCTTGTAACCGACTCCATGTAAACCCTAGCCCTCTCGGTGCCTATATAAACCGGAGAGGTTGGTCCTTAGAAGGCCGATCACAATTACAATCATACCATCATAGGCTAGCTCTTAGGGTTTAGCCTCTACGATCTCGTGGTAGATCTACTCTTGTACTACCCATATCATCAATATTAATCAAGCAGGAAGTAGGGTTTTACCTCCATCGAGAGGGCCCGAACCTGGGTAAACACCCGTGTCCCTTACTTCTTGTTACCATCAGCCTTGACGCACAGATCGGGACCCCCTACCCGAGATCCGCCGGTTTTTACACCGACAAGCCTCTCCACCTCAGGAGACGCCGCAACCTCTGCAAGACCCGAGCCTCAACAGCGTGCCAGCCCTCGTTGAACACCCAGTGTACTTTGTCAGCACAGTGTTGCGGGACGCGAGGGCACGATACCCCATGCCTCAGAAGCTCCTGCTCGCGCTCTTGGTGGCCTCACACAAGCTGCGGCACTACTTCCAGGGCCACACCATCAAGGTCATCTCGGCCTACCCATTGGGGAGGGTGCTCAGGAGCCCCAACTCAGTTGGAAGGGTCGCTGAGTAGAATATCAAGCTGCAAGCATTCCAGTTGGAGTTCAGCACTACCGGGGTCATCAAGGGGGTCGGGCTCGCCAATTTTGTGGCGGAATGGACGGATGCCCCGACACTTGAAGAAGGCGAAGACCGATCCACCTCGCCAGGAAGCGAGGCACCGGACGGTTGGGTCATGTACTTCGATGGTGCCTTCGCGCATCAAGGCGCAGGGGCTGGAGCAGTACTAATCTCGCCCACTCAGGACGAGCTCTACTACGCCGTGCAATTCTGCTTCTAGCACTGCGAGAAGGTCTCCAACAACATTGTAGAATACTAAGGCCTCATAGCTGGCCTGAAGGCCGCGACAGCTCTGGGGGTAAAACGCCTTACCGTTAGAGGCGACTCGCAGCTCCTCATCAACTTCTCCAACAAATTATACGAGCCAAAGGACGAGCATATGGAGGCATACCTCGTGGAGGTGCGCTAGATGGAGAAGCAATTCTTTGGCCTGGAGCTGCAGCACGTGCCCCGGGGCACCAACAAGGAAGCCGGCGACATCGCCAGGAGAGCATCCAAGCGGCAGCCGCAAGAGCCTGGCGTCTTTGACGAACAGCTCTTCAAGCCATCAGCGACACCGCCACTTTCAAGCACGGCCCAGCCTCGGGAGGATCTCCCACAGCCTCCTGCCACAGGAGCCCAAGCCTGTGGCCCGACCTCAGGAGCTCGCCTACTCTTGGCGCTCGAGCCTCAGGAGGAATGCTGGACCAAGGAATTCAAGGAGTACCTAATGCAAGGGACGCTACCAAAGAAGGAAGAGGACGCAGAGTTTATAGGAAACGACCAAACAATGTTACGCTGCGCTGCATCTCCAGTGACCAAGGAAAGGAGTTGCTGGTTGACATACACGGTGGGGACTGCGGGCACCACTCGTCGTCACGGACTCTCATCGGCAAGGTGTTCCGCAGTGGATTCTACTGGCCCACGGCGCTCAACGACGTGGTCGAGTTGGTGAAGTCATGTGAAGCTTGCCAGTTCCACGCCAAGCAAATTCATCTGCCGGCTCAGGGCCTCCAGACCATCCCACTCACGTGGTCGTTCGCGGTCTGGGGGCTGGATATCTTGGGTCCGTTCCCTCGAGTGCTAAGGGGCTACCGCTACCTCTACGTCGCCATTGACAAGTTCACCAAGTGGGTGGAAGCGGAAGCCGTTCGTACCATCCCAGCCGGCTCTGCTGTCAAGTTCATCAAGGGCCTCGTAAGCCGCTTCGGGGTCCCTAACCGCATCATCGCAGATAACGGCTCGCATTTTACTAGTAACCTCTTCAAAACCTACTGTGCTAACCTTGGAACGCAGATCTGCTACACTTCAGTGGAGCACCTAGGAGCAATGGTCAGGCCGAACGCGCCAACGTGGAGGTCCTGAGGGGCCTCAAGACGAGGACTTACAAGAAGAAGCTCGAGGCCTGCAGCAGGGGCTGGCACGACGAGCTTCAGTCCGTGCTGTGGTCCATCCGCACCATTGCCACCAAACCAACGGGCGAAACCCCATTCTTCCTTGTCTACGGAGCTGAAGAAGTCCTTCCTCACGAGGTCAAGCATCGCTCCGCATGGGTCCTAGCGTTCGACGAAACGCAGCAGGACGCCATGCGGGGGATGGATCTCGTGATGGGGAAGGAACGTCGTCGCGAAGCTGCACTGAGGGCGTCAAGGTACCAGCAAGCGCTGCGGCGATACCACTGCCTCAATGTCCGCTCCAGGACGGTTGAGGTAGGTGACCTCGTCCTGAGGCGGGTCCTCTCTAGGGGAGGGCTGCACAAGCTCTCACCATGTGGGAGGGCCTGCCTGTGGTCGCCCATGTTCGCAGGCTCGGCGCTGCAGGCGCTCGAGACGCAGGACGGGATACCCATCCAGAACGCCTGGAACGTCCAGCACCTCCGAAAGTTCTACCCATGAAGCAAGGCCCAGAGCCTGTGAAGAAAGGCCCAGAGCCTGTGAAGAAGGCCCGGTGCCTGTGAAGAATCGCCGCCCGTGACACTCTCACGTAATAATAGTGGGGCTGTACACTCCTCGGAGTCTCAGGAGCGCCGGCCTCAGGCCCTGGGGCTCCCTCCCACGCCTAGTGGCAGCACTTATCTCTGCACTGGTGAGAAGACTTGAGGACTAGATTAGGTGCCGGACGCGGCTTTTCATTTGCTTTCCGTAGTTGGCTCGCTTTTCCTTAATCGAAGTTTGCTTTTGATGTTCCTAGCTGATTCGATTCCCTCACCTCTTACCGCATTTTTCGGCTCTGGTTCGCTCGTGTTCTCTCTCTCGCATGCCTCGCGAGGGGGCTAGGCAGGTGCCCTCTCGAGCAATTTTCTCCTCTCTGCCTTCTTGCGAGCCACCCTTGTTCGAGCCCAAAAAATGGCGCATCTCTCCTAGTCCGTGCCCCCTCGGGTACCGCGATACAAAGCGCCAGGTCAAGGCTTGGGTGAACAGAAAATCTTCTAGTGCACCCCCTAACGGATTTTTGCAGTTCCTGAGCAAACAGGTCAAGATGGACACAAGGGAACAAACACCTCAGAAGGAAGAAGGCGTCCCGAATGCACCAGGTTAAGGTATCTTTGCACAAAATAACAACACGGCACGGGAACAACACGCGTAGTGCGATAACCAAGGAACCACAGCTCGATACACGCCCCTCTGGGCCCATACTGGTTTCATTTTTGATGCAGGAAAAAGAGCAAAACAAAAGCAGCATTGCAGCGATCATGGAGGCAGGCCCCTGGCGACGTCTCGAGCCTATTCAGACCCCTCCTCACGCTTCACAGAGGCGCGACGACGAGACGACCCACTGCCGCCTTCAAAGCGGGTGTGGCGGCTAGTCATAGCCACCACTGCTGGAGCTATCATCGGAGGAAGAGCCACCGTAGTGGACGAGACGGGTCACCGTCGAGGGCGAGCTCGCCTTCATCCTCGTCGCAACCGTCGCCAAGGCCGAGCACCTCCTCACCGTCATTCGCCTCGGGGCAGCACCCGGCGCGGCGACCATCTTCCCCAAACACCCTCACATAGAGGGTCGCTCCACCATCATACTTGAAGTGGAGGGTGCACCGCTTGCCCAAAGGCCACAGCATGGCGAATCGCCCGCCACCAAGGGCTGTGGCTATGTTGCCCGTGGTGGAAGTCTCGACCGCGACCCAAAAGGCCTTGCTGCAGCAACCATCCGCCTGCAACCAGAGCCCGCTTGGACCAAAGGCCAGCAGTTCATTGATGAAGAAGCGCGGAAGTTGGAGCTAGTTGCCGGCCGGGTTCTCCGACCAGACGACGAACTCCGGCGACACCTCCGCCGAATAGAAGCACGGATGGGGAGTCCGCACAATCATGGCACGCCTCCCTTCGTCAACTGCTGCCACGGCTGGGACGGTCCCCTCCGCGCGCCACGGTGCCGCCACGACGGTGGGTCGCGGCATGCTTATGCGGACAGCCACGTCCGCGCTTGGGTGCCGGGGAGCCGGGTCCCTTGCGAGGGGCTTTCCCCTTCTCAGCGGCGGAGAACCTCCTTCGTGGTGCCATTGTTGCAAGCAGAGAAGCAAGGAGGAAGAAGCAAGCGAGCAAGGAAGAGATGGGCGACGGGGGCTCCGCCCCCCTCCCCATTTATAGCAAAATAAGGCCAACCAAATACTTACGATCACGTGTAATGATGGTTTTCCTTGCATGTCGCAGGACTTTGTCGGTGTTCGAAACGGGGTACCTGCACTTGCTCGCTGCGGCTGCGGCGTGGCTCAAGGGGTGGCCCAAAGACGGCCCATCTTCATCAAGACAAGCTCAAGACCTCACGAGGGGCCAAGCCTCATGGGGCGGACGACAGGAAGCTTCCTCAAGCACGGCCTCGTCAGTGGGCTCACGAGGAGGCAGAGAGATCAAGGCGGGTACCTCACGAGGTGCCCATGACGCAAGCCATGATTTACCAAGGGCGCCAAAGTGGCGCCCAGCCCGCAAAGTGTCCCTCATTTCCTCTTTGGTGCGAAGGGAGCAAGCGCAGCGAGAGCATCAAGAAAAGGCACCCGCTTTGGTGCAACAAGACCAAGACCGCCGTGAACGGCAGGAAGGAAGTCATCGTGGAGCCCAAGCCAGCGTCACCACCAGAGCCTTTGACAAAGCGAGGACCAACTTTAGTCAGATAAGTGTACTAGATGTTCCCTTCAAATGGCCAATTGTTGGCGCCTCTTCCCGCTCTATAGTTGTGAAGAGTCCCAGGGCCTCCGCCTATAAATAGGTCTAGCCACACACAGGGTAGGGGCATCGAGAGATCAATCGCAGAGAGAGAGAGAGAGAGAGAGAGAGAGAGAGAGAGAGAGAGAGAGAGAAGCGACTGAACTCCCCCTAGAAGTTCATCGCACCAGCCAAGAACAGACCCTCGCGAGGCTGTTCTTCCTTGTACTGTTCATCATCCGCCCAAGAGGCAATCCACCACACCACACACTGGAGTAGGGTGTTACACCACAATGGTGGCCCGAACCAGTATAAACCTTGTGTCTCTTGTGCTGTTCTTTTGGTAGTTTAGATCCTAGCGAGGCGACGAGGTGCAGGTAGGTAGGGGGTGAGATCTCCACGTGCACCCCAGAGTTCGAACCTAGAGGGTCTGCCGGAACCCGAAATCTGACATTTGGCGCGCCGGGTAGGGGTGCACCGGAATCCGTCTTCCGCTGCCCTGTTCTTCGCCACCCATCGCATCCATGTCAGACACTCGTCAGGCCCGCGCTACCCGCGTCACCCAGACGGCCCCCGTCGGCGGCCACCCCCGCCGTTCCCGTCGCCTGCCATCAACGCCGCCATCGGCCCGGCGGGGAACGAGCAGCAAGCATCATCCCAGCATCCGTCCGTGAGGCGAGACGGCCGTACTGCTACTCCTTCACTCGCGCCAGCTGGTTTCGTCTCACAAGGCTCCGCCTTTATGGAGGCTCGAGCTGCGCCATCGCGGCAAACGAGCTCCTGCGCTACCGCCTGTCGACGACGCTCACGAAGAGTGGCTCGACCGCTGCCGCCGAGCTCGTCTGCACCGCAGGGGCTCCTAACGCCGCCCTTCTCGCTGCACCGCCGCTTCGCCGCCTGGCGATTGAGCCTGTGGGCGCCAGCCGCCCCACTCAAGAAGGCGCTTGGCCCCAAGGCGCGTGGGCCCCTGGCGGAATCCACTCCGTCTGGCGACAAGCCAAGCAAGAAGAGCAGAGCTGTCAAGAGGTCCTCGCCCCCAAGAAGCTGCCCGAGTGCTCCCTCGTGACGGCTCGCCACGACCGCCCTACCTGTAACGCCACAAGACCCGCTACCGCTCCCAAAGCAGAAGGCATGGGGACCCGCAAGACCAGGCTGTTCGTCACCAAAGGCCTCCCGTGGCCACAGCAGGCTGCCGCGTCTTCACCATCGAGCTGCGCAGTGTCGCGTGGCCCGGCAAGTTCAAGCCAGACCTGCCTCCTCGTTACGACGCCACGGCCGACCCTGCGGTGTTCCTTCAGCTCTACGGGCTGGGCATCGAAGCTGCCAACGGGGACGAGAAGGTCATGGCGAACTGGTTTCCCATGGCACTCAAGGACGGGGCCCGCACCTGACTCATGAACCTGGCTCCCGGCACGATGTCCTCCTGGGACGAGATGCGCACCCGCTTCATCGCCAACTTCCAAGGTACCTGTGACCGGCCTCCTGCCGTGAGCGACATGCGCCGCATCAAGCAGCAGCTGTGGAGACCCCGCAGAAGTACATCCAACGCTTCAACAACGCACGCCTCAAGATTCCTAAGGTGACCGAGGAGGCCATCATCTCAGCCTTCTCCGACGATGTGCGAGACGTCAAGATGAAGGAGGAGCTGGCGATGCATGAAGATCTGTGCACATCCTTGGAGCTGTTCAACTTGGCGACCAAGTGCGCCAGGGCTGAGGAAGGACGCCTTTCCCTCCTCGAGCTGCTAGCCGCAGACCCAGAAGAGAAGAAGCCCAAGGCAAAGGACGTGAAGCGGAAGGGGGCTGCCGTGCTCGCGGTAGAACCAGACACCAAGCGAGGCAGAGATCAGCCCGAGTCTTCGAAGGGCAGCCGGTACTGTGTGTACCACGACCTCCACACTCACAACACCAACGAATGTCAAGAACTCCGAGCCGTGCGAGAACGGAGAATCGGTCGACGTCCCGACCGCAACGACCGAGGCTACGGCCAAGGAGGAGGAAGAAACGCAGGACGCTAAGAAGACCGTGGCCCTCGCCAAGGGTGGCGTGACCGACATCGCGAGGATTGCTGGCAGGATCAGCCTCGCGAGGGAGGCTGGAGGGATCAGCCTCGCGAGGATCGCCCGCAAGGAAACGCATGCCTCCCTCCTCTGCCGCCGCAGCCAAGGAGAAATGAGGACCATCATCAGGACGAGGGGGCTGGGGCTTCTGTGAGCCGCCACGATCGCTTGCATCCTGGGTGGAGCTCAAGCCCCAGCCTCTCAACACATCTTCAAGCAGTTCGCCCGCAAAGTTAATGCAGTCCTCCCCAAGCTCGAGGTAACGCGCCCTCTCAGGTGGTCAGCGTGCGCCATCACGTTCAGCTCAGCAGATCAGCTCAAGTGCGCGGCCACAGCCGGAGTCCTCCCGATGCTTTGTTCCCCGATCATCAGAAAAGTGCAAGTCACCATCACCCTCATCAATGGTGGAGCAGGGCTCAATGCCCTGTCCGTAGAGACATTCAACAATCTCCAAGTGCCTTACAATCAGCTTCAGCCACCAAGCCTTTCTCCGGAGTCACCGATGGCTCCAAAGTTCCGATTGGGCAGGTCCGCCTCCCCATCACCTTCGGGGCACGCGACAACTACCGCACCGAGCTCGTCGACTTCGATGTCGCCCACATTTGCCTGCCATACAATGCCATCCTCGGGTACCCAGCTCTGCCCAAGTTCATGGCTGTGACTCATCACGGCTACAACGTCCTCAAGATGCCAGGAAGCGGCGAAGTCATCACGGTACCTTGTGAAGAAAGAGACGCAGTGTGCTCCCTGGAGCGAGCTTTTCAAGCTGCGTCACTTGAAGACCCAAATCGCAGGAGCGGGAGGCTCCCTGAGACTACTCCCAAGAATAAGAAGACATCGCCAGGCCCGACCCCTCGGGAGGCAGGCCTCTCAGGGTCCATGCCTGTTCAGGGGGCACCTCCTTCTGTTGCATAGGAAGGCACGCCTGGCGCCCTCCTCAAGCAAGGCTCGGGGGCACTCTCCTGGAGGGCCACCGACCTTGCTAAGGTCACGAGGGAGGCGCTTTGGGCACCACTTGGAGGCGTGAGCCAAGCACGCTTCCCTCAGAAGGAGCGAGGCAAGGAGAGCTAAACCCTCGTGGAGCTCGTCGGCTAGATCATTCAGAGCTGCAGGAGTCAAGAGTCATGAGTGGCAGCCGCCACTACTGGCCAGAGCTCCCCATCCAAAGCGAGGATGGTGGGCTGCGATCTGCATCGACATACCAGGGCTCAACCGAGCCGCCTCAGAGAGCTTCGCCCTCACGCTGGGCCGCTGCGAAGGTCCACCCCACGCCTACGTTCGCATGCCCCACGGCTGCAGGCCGAACGCGGCCGCCACGCCGCCAAATACCATGGGGAACATCCCGAGGCTCAAGAGGCCAGCGCTCCGCAGTCCCGGGCAGAGATGGAGATGGTCCGCGAGGAGCCACTAGCCTCCCGAGCCTCACGAGGCTCCCCGGCCTGGGGCTCGTGGAAGATCGGCCTCCGCAGCCCATGATGTCCGCCATTTAAGCATCCCTTCGCCTTCAACGTTATCGTGACATCCTTCAAGTTTCATTTCCACCGGAGCGCCTCTGTGGCTGCATCATTCCTGTGCCGCGTGGGTCCATCCTCGCGGCGTATATCCCTTTACTTCATGTTCCTAGCTTACTTTGTTGGGGCGCCCTCGGCTGCATCATCCCCAAGTCGCCGGGCTGCACTCCAAATGCATGTACCCCTCTTGCGTTTATTTCGGGTCATGCGTTCGAACCATCATGATTGTTATTTGATGCCTGTCCACGGCACCCATTCTTCCTTCATGTCGTCCGCTTGCACGTTAAAGGGGGGGTACCTGAGCATCGCGACTCATGGGCTCCTACTGGCTCTCCAACCCTCACCCTCTGGCCTTGTCCACGGCATCGCGACCTAGCATACCAGCGTCGGCTGAGACCCGCTCGAGGGCCGGGACCCGAGGACGTAGAGCGTCGACATCTAACCAAATTTGCAGGAACACGTCACAAGTTAAGGCCCAATGCCAAGCACAACCCGCCTTGAGGTAGGGCCCCGTGAGTCCCGCGCTGGCTCACGGGTGCCCAGATACACCTCGTCAGGCCCTACCGTGCCAACCACGTGTCGTATGGGCTGTTCACGCCTGGCTCCTCCCGGAGGGGAGCCCCCTCCCACGCACCAGTGGAAGCACCATGCTCCACGCTGGCTGACGACACTGCCGAGGAGCGGCTATGCGCGTACACATACGGAAGCGCTATGCTCCACGCTGGTGATAAACAACTGAGGGTGGCCTCCAGCCGCATCAACCTCAGGGAGCCCAGAGCTCAATGTCTGGCCTCATAGCAACGCCTCCCCTCATGAGTGCCGCGCGAGGGGGCTGGGCACGGGGGCTACGCCTGGGTCACGCCCAGACACACGCCACCCAGCCAGGCCCCTTGGGCCTGGTTCGTTGCACGTCCCTCCCCGAGCGAAGCCAAGGTACGAAGGCTGTTTGAACGTCAAGGGGGACTCCTGAGCATCGCGACTCAGGAGCCTAACTGGTCACGTAGCCCCTCACTCCTTAGTTCCGAAAGGCTAACGGCGGTTGAGCTATCGCGGGCCGGGCTCGCAGACGAGAATGGTAAATTCACCCATACATCTCGCCTCCCTACTTGCTGCTTTGTGCGCTAAGGGGACTCTCGAGCATCGTGACTCAGAGCCTAACTTGTCACGTAGCCCCTCACTCCTTGGTCCCGCCCCGGTTTCCGCCGAGGCTAATGGCGGCTGAGAGGCGGGGCCGGCTCACGCCACAGAGAACATAAGCAAGTAGGAAGGAAAAGCACAAATCTGAAGGAATTCAAAAGCAAATATTACAGTCCATAACTGTTGTCACAACACCAAACGCAAGTTTAAACGCCTCCCCGAGGCATGACGCATGTTGCAGGAGCTGAAAGCAGAACAGGAGCCACAAAGGAGTCACTTGTTGACGGCGGAGCTGCTACTGGGCGGTTCGCCTCGTGAAAGTTTTAGACCGCAGCACCTCGCTTTGGCTTGGTGCTGAAGGCCGAACTTCGCCAGAGAGCCTCCGCCGACTTCACGGCTCAGCAAGAGCGCAGCGGCAAGCTCACCGCTCACGGGCTCCGGCAGGCTGTCGAGGTCGACGTCGGGATCGCGAAGGTAGACGTGGGTAAGGACGCGCGTTAGCGCTGCAGAAGACAGGACACGCGCCTCGGCCTCAGCCGTAGGACCAAGGCCAAGGGTGACATCTTCAAGGGCGCGGATCAGGAAGGGAAGCAGCTTGGCAGGGCCGTCCTCGGCGCCAGCCATGCTGGCTTCTGTGCCGCGCCGTAAAGCTTACCTCAAAGAAGGTGCGAGCCTTCACCTCCATCTCCGCTGAAGGCCACGCGGTCTCGGCGAGGACCCGCGCTTTGCCGCCCAGCTCGACCTCTTCGCCTCCAACTCCCCGCTCAAGCGCACTCCAGCGGTCACAGCGCTTGTTAAGCTTGGCGCCCCGGTCCTGACGGCCGCTTTGCGAGCCTTCATGTTCCGCCTCCTTCTTCTGGCGAATCGCGGCCTCCTTGGCGAAGCCGTCACGCAGGCCCCGTGAACTCGCTCTCCAAATACTTCTTGCAGCGACCTCGGACATCGCTTCACCTCCCCAAGGTGGCGTCATGAGCAGCTCTCGCCCAAGGACGGCCCGCTTCTCCTTGTCGCATAAGCCGTCATGCTCGAACCAGCGCCGCGCCGAATCAGCGTCGAGTGAACCCAGCCAGGCTAGCTCCAAGCGCCTCGCCACCAAGCGATGGTCGGCGCCGTAAGATCTTTTGCTGCTGCCGTCCAGCCAGCAGAAGACGATCCAGACAAAGGGGAGGAGTCGGAGAGACAACAGTTGGTGGAGTAGGAGGAGAGGACGGCAGCGTAACCACAAAGACTGAGGTGGGACCTTCATGCCCCCAACAACAAGGGCGGTGGAGTCGACAAGGATACCTCAGAGTCGCTTGGACCATGGCGGCCGAGTTTGCCCCCAGCCTAGCTCCGCCAAGCCTCACGAGGATGACTGGCAGGAGAGGCCCGTGTCTTGCCGGCCACCTTCTTTCTCAAGTGAGGAGCTGCCCTGTGCAAAGCGTCGGGAGCTCCTTCATTTTCATAATCGCCGTGAGGCGCCTGCCCTAGCCAAGAGATACGTATATCAAGCCTCAGCGACAAAGCAAGGAATAAAACAAGAATCAAGCACTTACTGGTCATTGCTCGCGGGCTCGAGCAACCTCCGGCCATACTTGAAGCACTAGAGCCGGCTGCAGGGATCACCCTCAAGAGGCTCGGGAGCAGGAGGCACGTCTGCGGATCGCCTCGGAGCTGGGGCAGACCCGCGGGGGACCAGCCTAGTCCTGTCCTTCTTCGGGAACGGGGGCAAGCTCTCGCCGCCCCGCTCATCACCATCCTCGTTGTCAGGACCCCGATCCTAAGTCACACCGATCTAGCATGTAACCCATCATATCACTTTGCGGCCTCACGCACGGTATTCCCACAGGTGTCGCCTTACCATGGCCCGGACCGCTTATGCCTTTTGGCTCACGTATATGATAGTGTCGCTAGCATCCATATGACAAAGAACCCGGCCGACATGGCTAGTCGTGAACCCAAAGCGGCACTAACCTATGGGGACAGGCATACATGAATCACATCGAGCATGTCGGTCATCAACGTATGTATTCGGCTGTAGCACTGGCTATCAGACTCCGTATCCCGGGCTGTAGCGAGCTAGGCAGGACTCGAATAACACCGCGTGACATTTCCTCAAGGGATGTATATAGGAACGGCGTGAAACACATGCCGCTACCAAGTGTCCAAGCAGAGGTCTTTGGCTAGCGTGACTCGTGAACCGGTCAGAAGCGGACTACTATCGCCGTAATCACGAGACTACATTTCCCCATATGAGAGGCTGCCAAGGATAAACAACTAGTTTGTCGGATCCCACACATACCAAGCATTTCAAACATACACACATTATGCTCAATATGCGTAGATACAACATGGCATCACAACATAACTCTACGACTCAAATATTATCAATAGGCTCCGAGGAGCGAGATATTACAAACATGGGTCTCATGACCCAACACTCAAAGCATACAAGTCAAAGCACAAGCGGAAGCTAATCATGTCCGGGTACAGCACAACTATAAATGAAAAAGGGCTGAGAAGCCCGACTATCTACTGCATCCTCGCCAAGGCACAAGATCGTAGCTGAGGTAACAAGCTAAACGTCAAGTCCACATGGAACTACTAGCTTAGACCGACGCCTCTCGCAAAACATAAAATAAGCAAACGTGAGTACAATTGTACTCAAAGCAAGACTTACATCGTAACTAACTACATATGCATCATTATCAAAAGGGGTGGTGGAGTTTGACCGCAGCAAGCCAGCTTTGACTCGGTGGCTATCCCGAACTACGATCGCAAGTAACTCTTTTGAGGTGGCGCACACGAGTCCACATATTCACCATGTCAATACACCACTATGGACCCGCCCCGCCTCCCTACGAGAACGCCATCCATAGCACTCACGCTTATCTTGCGCATTTTAGAGTATCCACTTTCACTTGTCTATGAACCGATATAGGCAATCCAGAAGTCCTTCTCCGTGGACACGGCTATTCAATAGATCATATTAAACCCCGCAGGGTGTACTTCTTCACACACGCTCACCACTTACCGCCGTTTACCACGACATGTACTCTGCAACCTTCAAGCGGAAGCCCAACGTGGGTGTCGGCCACGACCTACCTAAACACTCGTGTCCCTAGTCCGTGTTTATCGCCTATTCGGGTTCCATCCGCAGGAGTCCGCCGAGGTTTCCCATACGGCCCCGAACGATGTGTACAGGTTCCCGAGACACCAAACGGGCGAATCGGTACACCGGCCACGGTGCCTACCGCAACACAACCCACCCCTAAGGTCAGCGCTATGCGTCCCCAAAGATACTACAAACACCGTAAACTACTTGCAACTCCCGGACCAGGAACAAGGGTGGTTAAGAAGCCGAGAGGGTCCATTGGTTTCGGGCCCAATGCGTGGTAGTAGCTAGTTCATGGATCACAAACACGTAACTCAGTTCTCGAGGACGGCTGCAATGAGACAACCCACCATGTACTCCTACATGGCCTCTCACCGCTACCTTTACCAAATCGTGTTCACACACTTAGCTCATACACAATAGGACATGTTCATAACAATTCCAATTCATTCCCGATGAATCGCACCCGACTCAACTCTAAGCAAGAGGTGCATGACAAACAAGCATAAATGAGTAGGCACAACATGGCTCAAACAATTCCTACTCATGCTAGTGGGTTTCATCTAATTCTTGTGGAATGACAGTCATGCAAAGGATCAAGGGGTTCAGCTACCGCAGCAAGTAACACATGATTCGCTGTTGTCCTAATGCAAAAAATAGAGCAGGAGCGAGAGTGGGATTGTATCGGAATGAACAAGGGGTTTTGCTTGCTCGGCACTTCAAGATAATAGTTCTTCATCGGTGTCATCGAATAATCATCGCTTCGGTACATCGCTCACCGAGGGAACAATTTACCGCAAACAAGAGAGAACACAATCAATGCAATGCACACATATATGATGCATGATCATGTTAAGGTACTGAATTCACCTAATGCAATGATAATCCGTTAGTTGAAGTGGAATTCAAACAAGGTTGAACCCCAACTCCAAATGCTAGTTCATAAGTTACCCTAATCATGATTCATCCTATTCAGTGAGGTTAACTTGTGCAAACATGCATGATCATGGCATAAACAGATTCTTCATATTTTTCTGATCATTTTTCATATATAAATTATTTCCATCCGAAAGTTACGGTTGAATTTATATGATTTTAGAAGTTTAGAGTATTTTCTGAAATTTACTGAATTAAATTAAATCTAGAAAAAGAATATTGCGCCAGCATTGCGTCACTATGACGTCAGCGGTCAACTGCGGTGGTCCAGGTCAAACCCTGACCTGCGGGGTCCACCGGGTCAGTGATGAGGCGCTAATCCCTGCTGACTTCGGGCTTTGACACGCCTTGGGCCCATTGCCGTTGTCTAAGGGTGGTTAGTGGCGAGGATTAGTGCTAATGACGAGGCCACGCCGGCTCGCCGGAGTTTCACCGACGGCGACCCAAAATCGCGCGGCAACTCGCCGGAGTTGGGCTGCAGGCGACGGATGGATGCGCCAAGGCCACCAGAGGGTAGCCCCGCCGACCGCTGCTTCAGCAGAGTGATCGGAGGGTCTCGAGTCGCCGGAGATGACGACGGCGAGCACAGAGCGGGCGGCCGGAGCTCGGGCGAAGCTGGTCGGGCCACATCGGCCTTTGGCGATGCGGGGTTAACACCACGGCGCTCTGGCTGCGCGGCGAGGACGTTGACGATGCCCGGGACCAACCGGTCACCGGAGCGTCATCGCCGGCGAAGCTTTATGGCGGCGGGCGCTGGCTGGGTGAGAGAGGTGCGGAGGCTACCGGTGAAATTGAGCATGAGGAGAGAGAGGGGAGGCGAGGAGCTCACAAGGGGTCGGGAGGCAGCTCTGGCCGGGCTCGGGAAGCTCTCGCGACGGCCGAATCGAGGCGGCGGGTCCAAGAGGGGAAAACGATGGGGCGGCGCCTCGCGCCTCCCGGCGCCGTGGAGGCTCGGTGAGGAGGGCGAGGATGGGGTGGCGGGGCTTGGGGGCATGTCGGGAGGTAAGGGGAGGCGGTGGTCATGGGCGAACGGCGACGGTGGCGACGAGGCCGCCTGTCCGGGCGAGAGGAGGGAGCAGCGGAGAGGGAGGGGTCGGGAGAGAGTGAGAGAGTCCAGGGGGGCGCGTGGCTGTTCCAGGCGTCGCGAGAAGGTCGGGAGGCCGCCAACAGCAAGGTGAGGTGGTCAAGGCATCGCTGGGCCGCCATGCCTCGCCTCTGCCTTTCTCGGGCAGAGGGAAGACGATGAGCGGTACTGTGGCTGGGCCAATCGGGCCAGCCAGAGGAGGGGGGGGAAAGAAGGTGGGCTGTGTGGGCTGCCGTGTAAGCCAGTGAGGTTTTTCCTATTTTGTTTTTCTTTTCTAATTTCGACATTTGTTTGATTTATTTGAAATACCAAATCACTTTATTTAATTGTGCCAATTTTTTATATGAGCTAGTGGTAATATTCCGTAGCTCTCCAACAAAAGGCACAACTTTTGGCCAATATTTTATATATATAATAATATATATCCAATGCAATAGGTATGCATTAATTCCAAATGCCCAAATATAAATACTTATGAACCCCCAAAAATATTGGTTTGATTATTAACTCTGTCCAATATTTTCAGAGGGCCACATGAGCATTTTCCTGGACCCTTTGGAGCAATTTTTTTATTTTTGGGTCATTTCCAAAAATTATTCTGAGGGTTTCACAAATCCCCATTTCAATTTCATGAAAATTAACATGATGACATGAATGCCTTAATGCAACTAATGTCAAACAATTCCAGGGCTGTGACAACTCACCCTCACTAAACAAGAATCTCGCCCCGAGATTCAAGACGTGAGGCAAGAGGAAAAGGGAAGTCACAACTATCCCAATCTTCATGATCCAATTGCCTTCCTCGAAATTGTTGATTCATTCCATCATCTTAGTCTTGACGTCCTTGCTTTCGAGGTCTTCACCGACACGACAATAGAAGGAAAGGGAAACCTTACATGATTCGATCTTCACGAAGATCAAGTAAACATGATCAACTCACGGACCGAGACGGTGACATATCTTGAGTTGAGACATAAAATGCATCGAGAGGAATGGAAGAACAACAACGGGTTTGATTGGTGGCAACAATCCCACGCTTAGGGAGACGGTGGATGGTGTCAAGGTGGTGAGGAAATATTTACTATGATCCCGTAACGGGGCACCTCGAAAAAGGTGACGCAAGAACTATTCCTTTAAGTGGCAAAAGAATTACTTTTGATCCATAGATCATTGGAACTCTTTATACCAGCCTAAGGCAATTCACAACGATCGTTTGACGGAGTGCAAAGGAATGGTACACCCGGACTAGAGTGGATGATGTGGACTACCTTGTTGAAGACAATGCGATGGATGATTTTGCTTATCATCGAAGGTGGGGGGACCCATGGTAAGTCCACTTTTGAGGATGATCTTGAACAGAAATTACTAAGAAGGCAGCCTATGGTGAAAAAGCACAAAGACGGTGCAAGCTGGGAACGAAATGCAACTGTTGGAATGTTCCAACCATCATATCTGCCTGAGATTCAGATCCGATTGGTAGTAGGATACTTCAGACTCAGCATGTCTGAAAAGAAAGTTTGCAACACAATTCGACGAGATGGCGCTATGCGAGATTCTCGGATATGAACTACGATAGCGTGCTCCAAAATATGAGCTGGTTCCGCTACAAACCCATGAACACGCTGTCCAAGACAAGCATGACCACGTAGTAGTCTTATGATAAAAATACTACCGAAGTTCAGGTTGGGAACCATCATCGAGGATAACGAAGTCCTAACATACGCCATGACTAGTTGTTATGAAGGAACTCCTTCTCCTTGAACAAATCAATCGGTGGCTTGGTGTGCCAGAACACATATGGAATGGAGGCGGCCAACCTATCAAACCATAGAGCACTTCGCACGTGCATGACTGACTTGGGATGGTACCATAGGAAGCAAAACAAACCTTTCTCATAATCATGGCGGCAACTTACACCTAACGCACATGAATTTGAGGAAGTCACTTTTTCCATCCAGGCATAGGCTTCATGAACGGTACACGAAGAAATGCCTACACAAATTTCCAACACTAGGTTGATGTTCAACATGACTCATGGGGGAGACAAAATGTCACCGATGGGCTCAACAACAACTCATCGGAATTTCCATATCACCGACTTCCACCATCATGTGATCACGTGATAGTATTGGTCAGACCAAAAGATGTAATGGTGTATGCTCGAGGGGTCAACCACGAGTAAGACAACATCACGAATATCGTTGGTTCCGATTTGACTTGACAAATGGCCCATACTCAAATCAAAAAAATTGATAAGACAATAGGTCCAACAACTGATCACAAGGACCAATCGATGAAATATCATATTTCTTCCACACACACTACACAAGAATATCCCTTTGGAACGAACTAAGTTGGACAAGCTTTTATCTTCCAACTCTCCAAGTTGTTGTATAGCTTAACCAACTAGATCATGGGTATCCAACACAGATTCTTGGATAAGTGGTGGTTCAAAAGAAACCAACTTGATCACTAGCTCAACATAACGGTCAGGGAACAACCCGGTAACACTTCCAAGAAGATATTTGGAAAGTCACGAATCGCCGGTATGTTACTAAGCTCGAGAGCAATCTTGCTTTTGAGGGCAAGACGATATGATCCGATGAGTGAGGACTTGACAAGATCCTAACCCATCAATCGAGGAGTGCACCAGAAATAAGGACTAGGTAGCACGGTCAATCTTAGGATGATGGTTTAATAACCAACACGCTAAGAATGAGAATATTGTCCATTTACCACCAAGCAACGAGTGGCTCGGAGTATTGATTTCACACATCACAATTCACTTTGCCGGCATTCCGGTTACAACAACACGGAATCGAGGAATGAATAATAATAGCGAGAGTATCACTGCGTCAAGAATTCCTAAGAGGTTGTGCAATTCCCATGACATTCTTGACATAAGATGGCAATACTTCAGGGTAGAACAGATTCAAAAGCTGAATTGGCGTTTTGATCTGCGGAATACAACTACTTTGACCCAATCCTAGAAATGGATGAGGTACTGGAGTTTGTTTCTCCTAGTCATTCTGGAATAGAATGGCTTGACGGACCACAAGGATAAAATGCATCGATGAACACAAATGCGCACATACCCTTGGCTATCAATTGATAGATGAAGGTCAGAAGGCATCTAAGAGAACAACTCAAGGAACATATAATTTTTTTTGAGTTGTGGATGCACAGATTAGTGTGTCGAGCAAGCTCAACATTTCTTCCGGATAACCCATGCAGAAAGGTAGAATTGGCAGATTCACAATTATGAATGGAGAACTCCTCAAGAGCACTCTTATTGTGATCTTTTGGTTCAAAAGAACTTCTGCCATAAGCGGTTCGTAGTATTTGGAAGAAGGAAATACCACGGACCTCGAGGACTATTGCAAAGGTTACTAATATCTTAAGGGCACTAGCAAATACTAACAACATGGAGTGAGTAGGGTGAATCTCGGGTTCAGAAACCCAGGAGTAGGATACCTACTAACTAAATTGCATCACGGGGTGCTTTCGAGAATGATGGCCATAATCATCACACTAGGGATACAAAAGCATTGCTAAATTGCTAGGTGACCTCCTAAGCACCTAGGGTCATAATAGTAGTTCCAACATGTATGTCGAGGCAACAAAGTACCTCAACTTACCGATTAGTGTGCTTATTCTGACCAAAAGGTCATCGGAACGGAAGAAGGGATTTGCAAATGCATCAGACTATTTAGAGACCTGGGATGACTCGGACAGCATAACGGCTGTAAATGCTCAAAATGATTTGAGACATCCTGCAGAAATGGTGGCATAACCACTCAACAACATCATAACAAGATTCTGAGATCAACAGCTATCATACAGAGTAGTAAGAACTGATCTGAGGATTAAAACCAACAATCTTAAAGGTCTATGGATTAGTAACACGTCATCCTGATAGATAGATGAGAAGCCTAGTTCTTAAACCCGTAGAAGAAAAGAGGATGACTCAGATCAGAAGGCCATGAGGTATAAGGAGTAAAAAGAGCCTTACGTTCCTTCCACAATCAATTCCCTTACATAACTAAAGCATTTCTAGACACAACTTCACCAGTTTGGCTTGGTAATCCCACAGCAACAAAGCTCGATACCAACGCTGTCGGACCCCGATCCTAAGTCACACCGATCTAGCATGTAACCCATCATATCACTTTGCGGCCTCACGCACGGTATTCCCACGGTGTCGCCTTACCATGGCCCGGACCGTTTGCGTCTTTTGGCTCACGATATGATAGTGTCGCTAGCATCCATATGACAAAGAACCCGGCCGACATGGCTAGTCGTGAACCCAAAGCGGCACTAACCTATGGGGACAGGCATACATGAATCACATCGAGCATGTCGGTCATCAACGTATGTATTCGGTAGCAGTAGCAGGCTAATGTGACTCCAGTATCCCGGGCTGTAGCAGGCTAGGCGGGACTCCGAATAACACCAAGGTGACATTTCCCGAAGGCGACGTATATAGGAACGAAGTGAAACACATGCCGGCCAAGTGTCCAAGCAGTAGTCTTGGGCTAGCGGTGACTCCTGAACCGGGCTGTAGCGGACTACTATCGCCGTAATCACGAGACTACATTTCCCCATATGAGAGGCTGCCAAGGATAAACAACTAGTTTGTCGGATCCCACACATACCAAGCATTTCAAACATACACACATTATGCTCAATATGCGTAGATACAACATGGCATCACAACATAACTCTACGACTCAAATATTATCAATAGGCTCCGAGGAGCGAGATATTACAAACATGGGTCTCATGACCCAACACTCAGAGCATACAAGTCAAAGCACAAGCGGAAGCTAATCATGTCTGGGTACAGACAACTATAAATGAAAAAGGGCTGAGAAGCCTGACTATCTACCAGATCCTGCCGAAGGCACAAGATCGTAGCTGAGGTAACAAGCTAAACGTCGAAGTCCACATGGAACTACTAGCGAGACTGACGTCTCTCTGCAAAACATAAAATAAGCAAACGTGAGTACAATTGTACTCAAAGAAGACTTACATCGTAACTAACTACATATGCATCATTATCAAAAGGGGTGGTGGAGTTTGACCGCAGCAAGCCAGCTTTGACTCGGTGGCTATCCCGAACTACGATCGCAAGTAACTCTTTTGAGGTATGCACACGAGTCCACATATTCACCATGTCAATACACCACTATGGACCCGCCTCCCGCCTCCCTACGAGAACGCCATCCATAGCACTCACGCTTATCTTGGCGCATTTTAGAGTATCCACTTTCACTTGTCTATGAACCGATATAGGCAATCCAGAAGTCCTTCTCCGTGGACACGGCTATTCGAATAGATCATATTAAACCTCGCAGGGTGTACTTCTTCACACACGCTCACCACTTACCGCCATTACACGACATGTACCGGCAACCTTCAAGCGGAAGCCCAACGTGGGTGTCGGCCACGACCTACCTAAACACTCAGGTCCCTAGTCCAGTTTATCGCCTATTCGGGTTCCATCCGCAGGGAGTCCGCCGAGGTTTCCCATACGGCCCCGAACGATGTGTACAGGTTCCCGAGACACCAAACGGGCGAATCGGTACATCAACACGGTGCCTACCGCAACACAACCCACCCCTAAGGTCATGCGGCGGCCCCCAAAGATACTACAAACACCGTAAACTACTTGCAACTCCGGACCAGGAACAAGGGTGGTTAAGAAGCCGAGAGGGTCCATTGGTTTCGGGCCCAATGCGTGGTAGTAGCTAGTTCATGGATCACAAACACGTAACTCAGTTCTCGAGGACGGCTGCAATGAGACAACCCATCATGTACTCCTACATGGCCTCTCACCGCTACCTTTACCAAATCGTGTTCACACACTTAGCTCATACACAATAGGACATGTTCATAACAATTCCAATTCATTCCCGATGAATCAGACCCGACTCAACTCTAAGCAAGAGCAGCATGACAAACAAGCATAAATGAGTAGGCACAACATGGCTCAAACAATTCCTACTCATGCTAGTGGGTTTCATCTAATTATCGTGGAATGACAGTACATGCAAAGGATCAAGGGGTTCAGCTACCGCAGCAAGTAACACATGATTCGCTGTAGTCCTAATGCAGTAAAATAGAGCAGGAGCGAGAGAGTGGGATTGTATCGGAATGAACAAGGGGGTTTTGCTTGCACCGCACTTCAAGATAATAGTTCTTCATCGGTGTCATCGAATAATCATCGTCGGTACATCGCTCACCGGAGGGAACAATTTACCGGCAAACAAGAGAGAACACAATCAATGCAATGCACACATATATGATGCATGATCATGTTAAGGTACTGAATTCACCTAATGCAATGATAATCCAAGTTAGTTGAAGTGGAATTCAAACAAGGTTGAACCCCAACTCCAAATGCTAGTTCATAAGTTACCCTAATCATGATTCATCCTATTCAGTGAGGTTAACTTGTGCAAACATGCATGATCATGGCATAAACAGATTCTTCATATTTTTCTGATCATTTTTCATATATAAATTATTTCCATCCGAGTTACGGTTGAATTTATATGATTTTTAGAAGTTTAGAGTATTTTCTGAAATTTACTGAATTAAATTAAATCTAGAAAAAGAATATTGCGCCAGCATTGCGTCACTATGACGTCAGCGGTCAACTGCGGTGGTCCAGGTCAAACCCTGACCTGCGGGTCCACTGGTCAAGTGATGAGGCGCTTAATCCCGTTGATTCGGGCTTTGACACGCCGGGCCCGCTGCCGTTGTCTAAGGGTGGTTAGTCAAGGGATTAGTGCTAATGACGAGGCCACGCCGGCTCTCGCCGAGTTTCACCGACGGCGACCCAAAATCGCGGCGGCAACTCGCCGGAGTTGGGCTGCAGGCGACGGATGGATGCGCCAAGGCCACCGTAGGGTAGCCCGCGCCGACCGCTGGCTAGCGTAGTGATCGGAGGGTCTTGAGTCACGGAGATGACGACGGCGAGCACAGAAAGCGGCGGCCGGAGCTCGGCGAGCTCGGGTCGAAGCCACAGCCGCCTTTGGCGATGCGGGTTAACACCCACGGCGCCTACGCGGCGGCGAGGACGTTGGACGCATGCCCGGACCAAATGAGTCACCGAGCGTCATCGCCAGCGAAGCTTTGGCGGCGCTGCTTGGGTGAGAGAGAAAAGCGGCGGCTACCGTGAAATTGAGCATGAGGAGAGAGAGGGGAGGCGAGGGAGCTCACAAGGGGTCGGGAGGCAGCTCAGCGGGCTCGGGAAGCTCTCGCGACGGGCGAATCGAGGCGGCGGGTCCAAGAGGGGAAAACGATGGGGCGGCGCCTGGGCGCCTCCGGCGTCGTGGAGGCTCGGTGAGGAGGGCGAGGATGGGGTGGCGGGGCTTGGGGGCATGTCGGGAGGTAAGGGGAGGCGGTGGTCACAAGCGGCGACGACGGTGGCGACGAGGCCGCCTGTCCCGGGCGAGAGGGAGGGAGCAGAGGAGAGGGAGGGGTCGGGAGAGAGTGAGAGAGTCCAGGGCGCGTGGCTGTTCCAAAGCGTCATGAGAAGGTCGGGGAGGCCGCCAAGAAGCAGTGAGGTGGTCAAGGCATCGCTGGGCCCACGCCACGCCTCGCCTTCCGGGCAGAGGAAGACGATGAGCGGTGGGGCGCTGTGGGCTGGGCCAACTGGGCCAGCCAGAGGAGGGGGAAAGAAGGCTGGGCTGTGGGCTGCCAGTAAGCAGGTGAGGTTTTTCCTATTTTGTTTTTTCTTTTCTAATTTCGACATTTGTTTGATTTATTTGAAATACCAAATCACTTTATTTAATTGTGCCAATTTTTTATATGAGCTAGTGGTAATATTCCGTAGCTCTCCAACAAAAGGCACAACTTTTGGCCAATATTTTATATATATAATAATATATATCCAATGCAATAGGTATGCATTAATTCCAAATGCCCAAATATAAATACTTATGAACCCCCAAAAATATTGGTTTGATTATTAACTCTGTCCAATATTTTCGAGAGGGCCACATGAGCATTTTCCTGGACCCTTTGGAGCAATTTTTTTATTTTGGGTCATTTCCAAAAATTATTCTGAGGGTTTCACAAATCCCCATTTCAATTTCATGAAAATTAACATGATGACATGAATGCCTTAATGCAACTAATGTCAAACAATTCCAGGGCTGTGACACTCGTCGTCGCTCGGCAAGAGGCGGAGAGCGCGGGACCTGCACCGAGGGAGGGGCGCTCTCGACTCCCCGTCGGTCGCCTCGGAGTCAGGCCCCTCTTCCCGCTCCTCTTCTTCCTCCTCTCTGCTGGAGTCGCCAGAGGACACGTTCACCGTCGCCAGGGCCGCCGGGTCCTCGGGAACCTCCGCGGGCACGGGCCCGTCCCCATTGAAGATGGGCATGTAGTCCACCGCCTGCTCCCAATCATCTCGAAGGAACAGGGGTACAAGAGCGCCCTCCAGCCTCGCCACGTCTCCCCCGACCAAAGATTGGTGGACCGCGACCAGATCTTCGTCGGCCAAGACTACGGGGCTCGGGCGAGGCCTCCACAATGAAGCGAGTAATCGACGGCCGGGCCACCTGGTGCTCCAGAACTCCCTCAGAGCGACGCCTGGCCAGCTTCGCCACGCCATGTTGCCCGGCCACAGGTCTGCGTTCATCTTCTCCAAAGACCGGCTTCAAGGGGATCCACGAGTTCCATGAGACCAATCGTCGGAGGTCGTGGGCTGCTCCGTGGGCAGAATCAGCCGAGGGTGGATGCGCCCAGCATCTACCATGACCCACTTGCTCCTGAAGCCCTCAATCCTCTTCCCGGGCTTCGAGATGGCGTTGGAGCTGCCATACGCGACAAAGCTCGCGCACGCGGAGATGGGCCCGCGAGAGGTCCGGAGGTAGAAGTAGTGGCGCAACAAGGCCACTGAGGGCTGCACCCCGACATGAGCCTCACAATAGTAGGCGAAGATCGCCGGAAGAAGAACTGAGTTGGGTTGGAGGTGCAGTGCTTGCTGTTTGTAATGGTGGAGGACAGAAAAGAAGAACTCAGAAAAGGGAGGCACCAGACCAGCAGCAATGGCGCTCACGAAGAGCGGATAGAAGGTGCTTCCTTGGCCCTCGGGAAGGGCGGAGCCGGCCCTGAGCACCGCTGCCCCGTCGTTGCCTTGCGCCGCCACCATCCGGCGCGCCCGGGCAAGGCCCTTCTCCGACACGTTCGGCGAGTCCAAGGCGGGTGAGTACCAAGCTCCGGCCGGGGTCTGGCGAGGCGCCATGTCTTGCTAGGGCACACGGTCGAAGTAGATCTGGAGATTTCTAAGCGTGAAGGAAAGGCGCAAGAAAGGGGATCTGGCAATCGACCGGAGGAGGCAAAGGAGGCAAAGCCTAGACGGGTGATGCACTTTTGTCGATTCACGCAGTTGCTAAAAGCGCCCACGTCCAATCAACCGCCACGCGGCTCCCAAGGCCGCAAGCTGTTAGGGCCCGCGGCGCTTCGCACTTGCCCCTTCGCTTCTCTGCTCAGCCAAGTCCAGGCGCGCCTTGGGCCTGGGGGCTGGCGTACTGGGAACGGGGGTACTCAGACTTGCCTGCCTGCGGCCTGCGGCGTGGCTCAAGGGGTGGCCCAGCACGGACCATCTTCATCAGCACAAGCTCAAGACCCTCGCGAGGGGCCAAGCCTCACGGGGCGGACGACAGGAAGCTTCCTCAGGAACGACCTCGTCAGGCTGGCTCACGAGGAGGCGGAGAGATCAAGGCGGGGTACCTCACGAGGTGCCCATGACGCAAGCCATGACGACCAAGGGCGCCAGGCGGGCTCCAGCCCACGCAGTGTCCTCATTTCCTCTTTGGTGCAAAGGGAGCAAGCGCAGGCGAGAGCATCAAGCAAAGGCACCCGTTTCGGTGCAACAAGACCAAGACCGTTGCAACGACAGGAAGGAAGTCATCGTGGAGCCCAAGCCGGCGTCACCACCAGAGCCTTTGACAGGCGAGGACCAACTTTAGTCAGGATAAGTGTACTAGATGTTCCCCTTCAAAATGGCCAATTGTTGGCGCCCTTCCCGCTCAATATTTGGGAAGAGGCCCAGGGCCTCCGCCTATAAATAGGACTAGCCACCCACAGGGTAGGGGCATCGAGAGATCAATCGCAGAGAGAGAGAGATAGAGAGAGATAGAGAGAGAGAGAGAGAGAGAGAGAGAAGCGACTGAACTCCCCCTAGCAGTTCATCGCTGACCAAGAAACAGAGACCCTCATGAGGTCAGTTCTTCCTTGTATCTGCTCATCATCCGCCCAAGAGGCAATCCACCACACCACACACTGCAGTAGGGTGTTACACCACAATGGTGGCCCGAACCAGTATAAACCTTGTGTCTCTTGTGTTGTTCTTTTGGTAGTTTAGATCCTAGCGAGGCAACAAGGTGTAGGTAGGTAGGGGTGAGATCTCCACGTGCACCCCTGAGTTTGAACAAAGAGGGTCTGCCGGAACCCGAAATCCGACAGACTTGTCAAGTCGGGCAGTTGCCGAGGCAGCGTGGGGAAGTGGAGACGCCCAAGTCCAATCAACGCCACACCTCAACCGAGGCCGCAGGCTTTTGGGGCCCATGGCGCTCCATACTTGACCCTTGGCTTAGCCCTGAGGCCAAGCCCGAGCGCGTCTTGGGCCCGGGGGCTACTGTCGGCATTCTGGGAGCGGGGGTCCCCAGACTTGCCTGCCTGCGGCCCACGGTGTTGCTATGCTAGCAGGCCGTACGGCCCATCTTCATCAACAAGGCACTCAAGACCCTCGCGAGGGGCCAAGCCTCGCGAGGCGGACGGCGCGAGACCTCCTCAAAGCAGCCTCGCCAGGCAGGCTCGCAAGGAGCAAAGATATCAAGGCAGGGCAAACCTCGTGAGGCACTCATGACGTGAGCCATGACGATCGACACCAGGCAGGCGCGGAGTACCGAGGCATCTAGAAAAGGTTTCCATATCAGTGCAACAAGACCAAGACCAGCAGGACGGCGAGACGGAGGTCACCATGGAGCCCAAGCCGGCGTCATCACCAGAGCCTTTAGCAGGCGAAGACCACTTTTGTCAGCATATCTTGTACTAGTTGTCCCCTTTCAAATTTGCCCGCCGTTGTTGGCTCCCTTCCCGCTCAATATTTGGGGAGAGGACCAGGGCCTATATAAGTAGAGCTAGCCACCACAGTAGAGGCATCTCGCTCACACACCACGCACAAGAACACCTCAACCTCAGGAGTCTGTTCTTAACTTTGTATTGTTTCTCATCAGCCCAAGAGGCAATCCACCACCACACACTGGAGTAGGGTATTACACCACAACGGTGGCCTGAACCATTATAAATCTCGTGTCTTTCTGTGTTGCGAGTTCGTCGAGTTCGTCCGTGAGATCTTAGCGAGCTACGGCGTGGACCGGTGGGAGGGGAAGAACTTCGCGCGCACCCCAGAGTTTGAACCTTAAGGGTTTTGCCGGAACCCGAGATCTGACACCAGGCGATCGGGATGGTCAGGAGTGCCGACTCCGGCTGGTGGTTGCGCTTGCTGAAGCGCTGGCATACCTCGCACTTGAGGACGAGTGACTCTGCGTCTTCAAGGGTCGTGGTCCAGTAGAAACCATGTCGGAAAGCCTTGGCCACCAGGGACCGCGAGGCGGCGTGGTGCCCGCACTCGCCCTGGTGTATGTCGAGGAGGATCTCAATGCCCTTGTCTTGCTCGACGCAGCGCCGGAACACGCCGGTGGAGCTGCGCTTGACGAGTTTGTTATTGATGATGCTGTAGGCGGATGCCTGGTGCTGCACTTGCCAAGCTTCTGTCTCGTCCATGGGGAGGACCCCGTTCTCCATTAACTCCGAGATATGCAGGGCCCATGATGGCGCCGTCACCACGGCGAAGACGGCCACCATGGCGGGTTCTAGGGCCGCAGCCCCCGAGCCGGGTTTAGCAGTCCCCGGGTCGGGAATGGCGGTGGCCGGGTTGGCGGCTGCAGCCCCCCGGCCGGGTTGAGCAGCCCTGGGTCGGGTTCGGCAGTCCCCGAGCCGGGTTCGACAGTCCCCGGGATGGGTTCAACTATCCCCGGGCCAGGTTGAGGCGCGACCGGGTCGTCTGGGACGTAGATTGACTCGAAGTCCGGAGAGGGCTTGATGAACGGTTTGTGCAGGTGCTCGAGGGAGACGCCGGACGAGATGGACTGCCGGGATGAGGCGATCTTGGCGACCATGTCGGCCGCCTAATTTTCCGTGCGCGGGACATGGAGGAACTCGCAGCCCACGAAGAATCCAGACAGCTTCTGGATGAGGAAGCGGTAGCTTGCCATGTTGGGGTCGCGGGCGTCCCACTCGCCGGAGCACTGCTGCACCACCAAATCCGAGTGTCCATAGCACAGGATGCGTCGGATGCCGAGTTCCTTGGCAAGCCGGAGGCCGTGCACAAGGGCTTCATACTCGGTGGCATTGTTGGAGGCGGTGAAATGGATCTGGAGCGCGTATTTGAGTCGGTCGACCTTCGGGGAGGACAACACAATGCCGGCCCCTAGGACGACATGCATCTTCAAGCCGTCGAATTGCATTCGCCAGTGTGTCGAGTCCGGTGGCAGCAGCAGGTACTGGGTCTCGGTCCAGTCGACGAGGAAGTCGGCCAGAGCTTGGGACTTGATCATAGTGCGGGGCTCGTAGAGGATGGTGTGGCCGGCTAGCTCGAGCGCCCACTTGGCGACCCGGCCAGAGGAATCCTGGCACCCGATGATTTTGCCAAGAGGGGCCGTGCTAACCACGGTAACAACGTGCTCTTAGAAGTACTGCTTCAGTTTCTTGGCGGTGAAGTACACACCGTAACACATCTTCTGCTAGTGTGGGTAGTTCTTCTTGGAGGTGGAGAGCACCTCGCTCAGGTAGTAGACAGGGCACTGGACGGCTTGGACCTTGTCCTTCTCTGGTCGCTCGACCACCATCACCGTGCCGACCGATAGCGAGGTCACGGTGATATAGAGCAATAGCTGCTCCTTCTCGGCCGGTGCGGCTAGGACTAGTGCGGTGAAGAGCATGCGCTTGAGATCCCGAAAAGCCTCGTCCGCCTGGTTGTTCCATTCGAACGGCGTCATCTTCTTCATCAGCTGATACAGGGGCAAGGACCTCGCGCCCAGCCAGCTGAGGAACCGGCTGACCAAGGTCAAGCAGTCGGTGAACTTCTGGACATCGCGCAGCCGAGCCGGCTTGCGCATGCGCTCGATGGCCTTGATCTTCTCCGGGTTTGCCTCAATGCCGCGCTCCGTGATGAGGAAGCTGAGTAGCTTTCCGGCCGGGACACCGAAAACGCACTTCTCCAGGTTGAGCTTGACCTTGTACTCGCATAGGTTGGCGAAGGTTTCCTTCGGGTCATCGAGGAGCATGAGATGCTTCTTGGTCTTCACCATGATGCCGTCCACATATACGTGGATATTGCGGCCAAGTTGCGGCAGCAAGCATTTCTGCATGCAGCACTGGAAGGTGGCGCCGGCGTTCTTCAAGCCGAACGACATGGTGATGTAGCAATACGCCCCAAAGGGCGTGATGAAGGACGTCTTCAGGGCGTCGGCCAGGTCCAGCTTGATCTGATGATAGCCAGAGTAAGCATCTAGGAAGGACATGAGCTCACACCCGACAGTGGAGTCGATGACTTGGTCGATTCACAGGAGGGCGAAGGTCCCACCAAGGATAGAACCACATATTGATACGCTTTTGCAAGGTGGATATCATTAAATCAACATTACATAATAGATGGGGATACTTACAAAGGGCATACAGTGCCACGCGAATACAACATCATCTTACAGAAGATCAACATCCGGCTACGGATGAAACACAAACAGAAACTCAAATGACATCCACCCTGCTAGCCCAGGCCGCCGACCTGGAACCTATCCCCTGATCAAAGAAGAAGCAGAAGAAGAACTCCAAAACAAGCAAATATCGCTCTAGCGTCAAGATCATTGCATAACATGTACCTGCAACTGTAGTTGTAGTAATCTGTGAGCCACGAGGACTCAGCAATCCCATTACCATGGGTATCAAGACTAGAAAAGCTTAATGGGTAAGGAAGGGGTAAAGTGGTGAGGTTGCGGCAGCGACTAAGCATGATATGGTGGCTAACATACGCAAATAAGAGCGAGAAGAGAAGCAAAAGGAACGGTCGTCAACTAGTAATGATCAAGAGGTGATCCTTAACTCCTACTTACGTCAAACATAACCCAAAACCGTGTTCACTTCCCGGACTCCGCCGAAAAAAGAGACCATCACGGCTACACACACGGTTGATGCGTTTTAATTCAGATCTGGTGTCAAGTTATCTACAACCGGAAATTAACAAATTCCCATCTGCCACATAACCGCGGGCACGGCTCTCGAAAGTTTATACCCTGCAGGGGTGTCCCAACTTAGCTCATCACAAGCTCTCGCGGTCAACGAAGGATATTCCTTCTCCCAGGAAGACCCGATCAGTCTCGGAATCCCGGTTTACAAGACATTTCGACAATGGTAAAACAAGACCAAAGAAGCCGCCCGATGTGCCGACAATCCCGATAGGAGCTGCACATATCTCGTTCTCGTGGCAACACCTGATAGGTCAGCCTGAGTAAAACCAGCCTCGAGTTGCCCCGAGGTGGCCCCTGCAGTTTGCCGGTTCGAACCAAAGACTTAGAGAAGCACTGGCCCGGGGGGGCTAAAATAAAGATGACCCTCGGGTTGGCCGGCCCAAGGGAAAGGTATAGGTGGTGGTGAGGCAAATGGTAAAACCAAGGCTGGGCCTTGCTGGAGGAGTTTTATTCAAAGCGAACTATCAAGGGGTCCCATAAATCAACCGACCACGTTAGGGACGCAAAATCCGGGAACATAATACCGATATGACGGAAACTAGGGAGGCAAGAGTGGAACAAAACACTGCATAAGGCCGAGCCTTCCACCCTTTACCAAGTATATAGATGCATTAATAATATAAGAGATATTGTGATATCCCAACATAAACATAATCCAACATGGAGCAATCTTCATCTTCACCTGCAACAAGCAACGCTATAAGAGGGGCTGAGAAAAAGTGGTAACATAGCCAAACAACGGTTTGCTAGGAAGGGTGACAACAGTTAGAGGCTATCATGCAATTTGGGAGGCTTGAGCAGCAAGTGGTAGGTAACGCAGCATAGCGATAGAACGAAGCAACTAGCATAGCAATGATAGTAATGAGATCCAAGGTGATGGTCATCTTGCCTGAAATCCCGCCAGGAAGAAGAACGAGTCCATGAAGAAGAACGAACGGGAGTAGTCGAACGGATCCTCACAATCGCAACATTACCGGAACTAAGAAGTAACACCGGAAAGAAACAAACAACATGGTAAATGCACAAGCATAAACATGGCATGATGCACAAAAAAGTATGACGCATGTCCGATTTAAAGAGCATGGCATGGCAAAGTGCAACAAACGATACTACAAGTTAAGTGGAGCTCAATATGCAACGAGTTGCATATCAACGAAACACCACATGCAATTATTTAGTTTGATCTCGTTATAAGCTACTCAACAATATTAAATGTTTTTAAACAGGAAAATGAAGTGCACCAAGTTAATCTATGCATTTTTCCACCCCATTTACATATAAAGTTTATTTAAAATGGAGCTACGGTTATTTAGTTATGAAATAAATCATTTTAACATGGCATTTGAGCAAATTTAAACAAACAACATGTTTAAAAATATTAAACATGGATGAAAATAGCATATTATGAAAGTGCATGAAAAACTGAGCAAGTTACATATATGACATGTTTAAATCCGATGCACGGTTATTTAGTTGTGACTAATTTAAAATCATGGCATGTTCTGTAATTATTAATGCACTGGTTTAAATCGCAAAATCGTCCAGGAAAAAACATGAGATGGGCCGAATCTGGCTGGCCCGACAGGAGCACTGGGTGCGGCTTAGAGATGGGCTGCAACTCACCTAGCTGGGTCTAGCCCAGGGCGGTGGAGGAGGCAGGCCGAAGCGGGCGAGCTGGTGGTCTAGGCGACTGGTCAACGCGAGCGGTGCGGCTCGATCTGGAGCAGGGGACTTGGCGCTGGGGTCGTCCTCCTTGACCGAAGGAGAGCAGGAAAACGGCCAGGGACATGAACGGCACGGAATCCCGGCGAGGGGCCGGAGGCGGTCTGCACTTGGCCTTGGCGTTCGATCTAGAGCATGGAAGCAGAGGCGGGGCAAGGGACTTGGCGGGGCAACGGCAGGGCTTCGGGACAACTTTTGGACGTGCTCGAGTGGTCAAGAGAGGTCAACGAGGACAAGGGCCTGACAAAATGACAATGGAGGCAAAGAGAGAAAGGGCAACTACGAACGGCTACGAGGTTTTATGAAACCATGCGGATGCAATGCGGATGATGCGATGATGAAATGCATGACATGAACAAAATGCAGAACAAAAGACAAAACCCAACCACGGAGGAAAAACATAGCACATAGCCGGAAATGGAAAGAGTTGGAGTTACGAATATGGAAAGTTACATCCGGGGCGTTACAACACTCCACCACTACAAGAGGATCTCGTCCCGAGATCTAGGATGGCACCGGAGAGAAACGGAAGAGAAAGAGGTAAGACAAAGTTGCTTCTTTGAGAAACGAGTGAAACCAATGAACCTTGAGAGGTTAAACAATTTAAAAGAAAGAGTACAACAGAGATGAACGAGATTGCAAATGATCCTTAGAAAAGGGGAACAAGGAACATTACGAGAACTTGAAGGTTGCAAAGACATGAATCAAGAGTTTAATGGACAAGATAGAATTCGAAACCACTCCGGTTAAAACAAGATGAGAGTGGAAGAATTCGGGCAGCACTCCGGTTGAACATGGAACGAATAGAACATGAACTTGAGAAGATGGGATGATACTTGATGAAATCAACAACACACTTCCTCCGGAACTAATGAAAGAATGGCACAATGGGTAAGAAGGATTTCAGACAGCACTCAGGTTCAAAAGAGAGGCAAAACTTGATAAGATGAAAGAACTTGAGTAGGGGACATAACACTCCTGTTAAACGGGTAAGCAAGGAAAAGAACAAGATATTTACAAAATGAGATGATGGGTCGAAGAGAGTAACATCACAATGCCTCAGGAAGAAAGAATAGAAGATAGATCATTGGAATAAATGAATGGAGAAGAAAATGCCAACTTCTGCCACAAATGAGCTTGGAAAGCACCCTTCCAAGAAGGTTATAACGGAGTTGTTGGAAAACCAACAACGAAAAGAATAAGCTTGTAGTGGGCTTATGGAAACATCTCAACACTTGAGGTGAAATTCTGCCACTAATCGAAAACCAATTGCTTGTTTGAGATCAAAGAAGAGATGAAAAAAACTTCTTTCACTGAGAGGATAGAGAGATAACTTGGATCATTGATAAGCACCACAATAGCAACATTCCTTAGGGAAGGCTTTAGGTGAAACATGACACAAGATGACTCCAACGAAGAGATTGGTGGATTTAAAATATCTCATTCTTGACAACATGTGAATCATGAAACACGAACTCAAATTGTCAAGAATGACATAACACCACCTCAAATGATAAGGTAGGAAGAATTGCACTTCGGAATGCAAGATGAAGAATGCTTGAACTCCTCAAAATAAAACATGTGTTGAGCACCATGTTTATTTTAGAGTATAGCTTATGGATCATAACTTCGAGAGAAATCTTGAAGAACAATTGAAGAATGAAAAGAATCCTTGATGAACCACTCATGTAGGGCCTCCATGAAGAACTCCGTAATAAAAGGATGATAAAAGAAAGAGAAGTTGAAAACACAAGGTGAAGCCTTGCGATGATTTAGATGGAGCTTCGCAACGAGATAAAGCGGAAAACTTGAAACTCCGGAAAATAAAAGATGAAAACACTTGGAACTAGAATTACTTCATCATGAACAATCTCCAAAAGAAAAGATTTGAATCACCTCGAGGAAATAAGAATAAGATTTATTGTATGCTTATCCTTCATCAAATTAAATTGATGGCAAGCAATGGATTTGGCATACTACTTATTACCGTAGAAAAGGATTGAGGAGTATAGCTAAACTTGGAGAAGGTATTGATGGAACCACCGGTTGGATTTGGAAACAACGAATGAATTTATATGATAACCAAGAAAAGAGAAATCTTGAACGAACCACCGTAAGAATTGAAAATGAACGAAGAAAAGATAAAGAAACACCAGGAAGAATTAGAAAATGAACGAAGATACTTGAGAGAATTTAGATACAAGTGAACGCAGAGATCCCGAGCTGATTAGATAATACTTGAATGATGCACCGGTATGATTTGGAGAACGAGAGCTGAAAGCTTGAATGAATAATTCTGAGATGATGGGCTCCGGAGACTCAAACTGAAAAGACTCCTGAAATGCTCCGGATGGGTGAAAACAATTCTCACAATCAAAAACAATTATGAGAGGATGGCATCAAGCTAGAACCATGAATCTTGAAGTGAATGGAGCAAGATTTAAGACAAACTCTTCTTCGGTCTTCAAATGTTGAGAATGACGATGAGAAACATCACCATGAATTGTTGAGGCACTCCGGAATGAAAATTGGAAAGGTTGAACCAACGATGAAAAGAATTTGAAAGATCTTGGAGAAAGACATATGACTGATGATAACCCATTCTTACGTCAAACTTTGAAAAGAATTTTAGAAGCTCCCGGAAAATTAGAAGAGTCAGGTAAGAACCTGGGAAAGGACCTGTGGGTTAGGGCCCACTCAAAAGAAAACACCGTTGAACAATTTTAAAGAGAGGTTGCACCAGTTGAATTAAATGGCTTGAATGAGATAACAACCTCGAAATATCTTGAACGGATTGAGAATGGAAACACAAGTCTTGTGAGATATCTTCAAAGACTCCGTAACAAAATGAAAAGCGAGAGGTGAATGATTAAGAGGTGCATCGGCATGAGAAAGCATTAGAAACGAGGAAAGGAATATGATGAATATCAAAAGCTTGAAATTGGATCCGCCGGAGAAGAAACAACAACGAAGGATGATGAACTTGAAACTGTTGAGCATCTTCATGGGAAATCACCGGATAAGAACATCGAAAGAAAAGAATGAAGAGACTTCTCTCAAATAAAAAGGATACATGATTAAGAAATCTGAGTCCTTGAAGAAAAAGGGGTGGGAGGGCGGGAAAACAAAGGCAACTTGGGGACGGATGAAACGGATACCGTTGAGAAAAACTTAGAATTTATCTTGCCGATGTTGAAATGATCGGATCCACTTAAGAGAAGCACGCCGGTTGGAAAAGAATTAACATGACGGCCTCGATGATCAAGAAGGATTAGTATTCACATAGCAATATGGGAACACCGTTTAGGGAAGGTATGGATCAACACTTGACATTGAAGCAACTCGAGTACCACAAATAAAACAAAACAAAGGATTTTGCTTGCAGAATAAGCCGGAACAAATACATATGATAGAGATTTACCAAATCTCATATCATGCATCTGTCGGAAAGATATTCTAGGAGCTACTTGAATTCCCACCTATAAACTCCCGAAACTTTCTGGTTATGCAATCATGTGTTGGGGATACAGGGGACACAAAATATATCACCCAAACTAACAATACCTAGATCCAAATTTGTATCCATCCGTCAACACATAACCAAGAAAACTCCGAAAATCGTGTACCTCAACCTTCGAAAAGCATCCGTTATAATGAGTTATGGCACATACTCCGAACTCCCCAAAGATCGGGTGGCGTCGAGGTTATCTCACCAACAACTGCATAAAAGAGATTTTCGATGTCGGCAAAACTCGTGTATTCCAGAACTGCAACGATAAAATTGCGGCGACAACACCTCGGAGCTCAACTCCCGGGCACCGCCACAACCCCTAAATGTCAGGAGGCACCAAGAACAATGTTCTCGTCACAAGACTATCGGAACGATCCCAAGATACCCGCGTGATCCTAAAAAAAAATTCGTGAAATTTGAGGAGAGGAAAGACAAAACATCTACGTCAGGAGGCCTCACCAGAGCGACGAAGGGACTGAGGAGTAAAAAGAATCCTACTCTCCGATATATATAATCCTAAGACTCAAAATAGTTTTCTTCTAGACTCAACAACGGCCAACAATCAAGGGGGCTCCTATGGTCGGTCGAGGCTCTGATACCAACTTGTCACGCCCAATATGTGATACTATCCTAAAGAGACACGAACGTCCCACCAAGGATAGACCGCATATTGATACGCTTTTGCAACATGGATATCATTACATCAACATTACATAATAGATGGGGATACTTACAAAAGGCATACAATGCCAAACGAATACAACATCATCTTACAGAAGATCAACATCCGACTACGGATGAAACACAAACAGAAACTCAAATGACATCCACCCTGCCAGCCCAGGCTGCCGACCTAGAACCTATCCCCTGATCGAAGAAGAAGCAGAAGAAGAACTCCAAAACAAGCAAACATCGCTCTCGCGTCAAGATCATCGCATAACATGTACCTGCAACTGTAGTTGTAGTAATCTGTGAGCCACGAGGACTCAGCAATCCCATTACCATGGGTATCAAGACTAGCAAAGCTTAATGGGTAAGGAAGGGGTAAAGTGGTGAGGTTGCGGCAGCGACTAAGCATGATATGGTGGCTAACATACGCAAATAAGAGCGAGAAGAGAAGCAAAAGGAACGGTCGTCAACTAGTAATGATCAAGAGGTGATCCTGAACTCCTACTTACGTCAAACATAACCCAAAACTATCAAGGGGGTCCCATAAATCAACCAACCGCGTCAGGGACGCAAAATCCGGGAACATAATACCGATATGACGGAAACTAGGGCGGCAAGAGTGGAAAAAAACACCAGGCATAAGGCCGAGCCGTCCACCCTTTACCAAGTATACAGATGCATTAATAATATAAGAGATGTTGTGATATCCCAACATAAACATAATCCAACATGGAGCAATCTTCATCTTCACCTGCAACAAGCAACGCTATAAGAGGGGCTGAGCAAAAGCGGTAACATAGCCAAACAACGGTTTGCTAGGAAGGGTGACAACGGTTAGAGGCTATCATGCAATTTGGGAGGCTTGAGCAGCAAGTGGTAGGTAACACAACATAGCGATAGAACGAAGCAACTAGCATAGCAGTGATAGTAATGAGATCCAAGGTGACGGTCATCTTGCATGAAATCCCGCTAGGAAGAAGAACGAGTCCATGAAGAAGAACGAACGGGAGTAGTCGAACGAATCCTCACAATCGCAACATTACTGGAACTAAGAAGCAACACTGGAAAGAAACAAACAACATGGTAAATGCACAAGCATAAACAT
This sequence comes from Aegilops bicornis, assembly GCA_021605145.1. Taxonomy (NCBI): domain Eukaryota; kingdom Viridiplantae; phylum Streptophyta; class Magnoliopsida; order Poales; family Poaceae; genus Aegilops; species Aegilops bicornis. Next base: position 376,525,566 of record CM038673.1, on the reverse strand, counting down.
GGCATGATGCACAAACAAGTATGATGCATGTCCGGTTTAAAGAGAATGGCATGGCAAAGTGCAACAAACGATACTACAAGTTAAGTGGAGCTCAATATGCAACGAGTTGCATATCAACGAAACACCACATGCAATTATTTAGTTTGATCTCGTTATAAGCTACTCAACAATATTAAATGTTGTTAAACAGGAAAATGAAGTGCACCAAGTTAATCTATGCATTTTTTCACCCCATTTACATATAAAGTTTATTTAAAATGGAGCTACGGTTATTTAGTTATGAAATAAATCATTTTAACATGGCATTTGAGCAAATTTAAACAAACAGCATGTTTAAACATATTAAACATGGATGAAAATAGCATATTATGAAAGTGCATGAAAAATCGAGCAAGTTACATATATGACATGTTTAAATCCGATGCACGGTTATTTAGTTGTGACTAATTTAAAATCATGGCATGTTCTGTAATTATTAATGCACTGGTTTAAATCGCAAAATCGTCCAGGAAAAAACATGAGATGGGCCGAATCTGGCTGGCCCGACAGGAGCACTGGGTGCGGCTTAGAGATGGGCTGCAGCTCACCTAGCTGGGTCTAGCCCAGGGCGGTGAAGGAGGCAGGGTGCAGTGGGCGAGCTGGCGGCCTAGGCGACTGGTCAACGCGAGCGGTGCGGCTCGATCTGGAGCAGGGGACTTGGCACTGGGGTTTTCCTCCTTGACCGAAGAAGAGCAGGAAAACGGCCAGGGACATGAACGGCACGGGATCCCGGCGAGGGGCCGGAGGCGGTCTGCACTTGGCCTTGGCGTTCGATCTAGAGCATGGAAGCAGAGGCGGGGCAAGGGACTTGGCGGGGCGACGGCAGGGCTTCGGGACAACTTTTGGACGTGCTCGAGGGGTCAAGAGAGGTCAATGAGGACAAGGGCCTGACAAAATGACAACGGTGGCAAAGAGAGAAAGGGCAACTACGAACGGCTACGAGGTTTTATGAAAACATGCGGATGCAATGCGAATGATGCGATGATGAAATGCATGACATGAACAAAATACAGAACAAAAGACAAAACCCAACCACGGAGGAAAAACATAGCACATAGCCGGAAATGGCAAGAGTTGGAGTTACGAATATGGAAAGTTACATCTGGGCGTTACAGAACAGGTCTTTGGGGCAGGCCTTGTTCAGGCTGGTGTAGTCGATACACATGCGCTAGGTCTTCTTCTTCAGGACGAGGACTGGGTTGGCCAGCCACTCGGGGTGAAACACTTCCATGATGAAGCCGATCCCCGAGAGCTTCGCGACCTCTTCACGAATTGTTCTTCTCTTCTCTTCGGAAAAACGTCGCAGGGGTTGACGGACAGGGGCGTCCTTGCGGACATGGAGTTTGTGCTCGGCGTACTTCCTCGAGATACCCAGAATGTCCTTTGGGGTCCATGCGAAAATATCCCGATTCTCACGGAGGAAGTTGACGAGCTCGCCTGCCTATTTGCTGTCGAGGCGGGTGCCCATGACAACGTACTTTCTGCAGCTGGGGTCTTCCGAGTTCAGATTCACTCTCTTGGTCTCCTTGGAGGGCTTGAACGAGGCCTCGTCGGCCGGCTCCTTGGCCGGGATCGGCGCGGCCGACGCCTCTTGCACCAAGGCGACGATTCGGTCAAGTTGGCGCTGCTCCTCGGCTATGACCAGCGACTCGGCCAGCTTGGCGCCATCTCGGGCGCACTCTATGGACTTGTGGTAGTCGCCGGTGATGGTGATGAGGCCCCTCGGACCCGACAGCTTCAGCTTTAGGTAGGCGTAGTGAGGAACTGCCATGAATTTGGCAAGCGGGCCGGCCCAGCAGCGTGTGGTACGCGCTGGTCAGGTCCACTACCTCGAACCAGAGCGGCTCGCGTCGGAAGTGGCTACTATCGCCGAACAGGACATCGAGCCGGACCCGACCGATCGGAGAGCAGGAGAGGTCAGGGACTATGCCGTGGAAGATCGTCTGGGTCGGCTCCAAGTCTTTGGCCTCGAGGCCAAGCTTGGTCATGGTGTTGCGGTAGAGGATGTTGATGCTGCTGCCGCCGTCGATGAGTACCCAGGAGAACTTGCACGTGCGCCGAGGTGCGATGATGGTGGGGTTGAGGACGAAGGCATGTACTCCGACCAGTGCATGTACTCCGGCTTGGCCGGGATGACGGTGTTCACCTCCTGATACGTCTCCAACGTATCTATAATTTTTGATTGCTCCATGCTATTATATATTCTGTTTTGGATGTTAATGGGCTTTATTATACACTTTTATATTATTTTTGGGACTAACCTACTAACCCAAGGCCCAGTGCAAATTGCTGTTTTTTTTTTTGCCTATTTCAGTGCTTCGCAGAAAAGGAATATCAAACGGAGTCCAAACGGAGTGAAACCTTCGGGAGAGTTATTTTTGGAACAAACATGATCCAGAGGACTTGGAGTGGATGTCAAGAAACAACCGAGGAGGCCACGAGGAAGGGAGGCACGCCTGCCCCCCTGGGCGCGGCCCCCACCCTCGTGGGCCCCTCGTGGCTCCACCGACCTACTTCTTCCTCCTGTATATACCTACGTACCCCGAAACCAACCAGGAGCACCATGGAACCCTATTTCCACCGACGCAACCTTCTGTACCCGTGAGATCCCATCTTGGGGCCTTTTCTGGCGCTCCTCCAGAGGGGGCATCGATCACGGAGGGCTTCTACATCAACACCATAGCCTCTCCGATGATGTGTGAGTAGTTTACCAAAGACCTTCGGGTCCATAGTTATTAGCTAGATGGCTACTTCTCTCTCTTTTGATCTCAATACAAAGTTCTCCTCGATCTTCTTGGAGATCTATTCGATGTAACTCTTTTTTCGGTGTGTTTGTCGAGATCCGATGAATTGTGGGTTTATGATCAAGATTATCTATGAACAATATCTGAATCTTCTCTAAATTCTTTTATGTATGATTGGTTATCTTTGCAAGTCTCTTCGAACTATCAGTTTGGTTTGGCCTAGTAGATTGATCTTTATTGCAATGGGAGAAGTGCTTAGCTTTGGGTTCAATCATGCGGTGCTCGATCCCACTGACAGTAGGGGAAACGACACATATTGTATTGTTGCCATCGAGGATAAAAAGATGAGGTTTATATCATATTGCTTGTGTCGGATTTCGGGTTCCGGCAGACCCTTGAGGTTCGAACTCTAGGGTGCGCACGGAGATCTTTCCCCTACCAGCTCACGAGTTAATGGTTTTCAAGGGATCTAAACTAGGAACGATAAACAGCGCAAGAGACACAAGATTTATACTGGTTCGGGCCACCGTTGTGGTGTAATACCCTACTCCAGTGTGTGGTGTGGTGGATTGCCTCTGGGGCTGATGAAGAACAGTACAAAGGAAGAATAGCCTCGCAAGGGCCTTTCTTGAGCTGGCGCGATGGACTGCTTGGGCGAGTCCAGTCGTTTGTCTCTCTCTCTCTCTCTCTCTGGTGGGTTCGACCTGTCTCCTCTCTCTGTGGTGGCTAGTCCTATTTATAGAGGGAGGACCTGGGCCTCTTCCCAAATAATGAGCGGGATGGGTGCCAACAATTGTCGGCGTTCTGGGAACGGGGGTACCCAGACTTGCCTGCCTGCGACCTGCGGCGTGGCTCAAGGGGTGGCCTAGTATGGCCCATCTTCATCAACACAAGCTCAAGACCCTCGCGAGGGGCCAAGCCTCGCGGGGCGGATGACAGAAAGCTTCCTCAGGCACGGCCTCGTCAGGCTGGCTCACGAGGAGGCGGAGAGATCAAGGCAGGGTACCTCACGAGGTGCCCATGACGCAAACCATGACGACTACGGGCGCCAGGCGGGCGCCAGCCCACGCAGTGTCCTCATTTCCCCTTTGGTGCAAAGGAGGCAAGCGCAGGCCAAGGCATCAGGCAAAGGCAACCATTTCGGTGCAACAAGACCAAGACCAGCAGGACGGCAGGAAGGAGGTCATCGTGGAGCCCAAGCCGGCGTCACCGTCAGAGTCTTTGGCAGGCGAGGACCGACTTTAGTCAGGATAAGTGTACTAGATGTTCCCCTTCAAAATGGCCAATTGTTGGCGCCCTTCCCGCTAAGTATTTGGGGAGAGGCCTCCGCCTATAAATAGGACTAGCCACCCACAGGGTAGGGGCCCGGAGAGAGTTCGGCATCTGGATACGATCGAGACCTAATCGATCGGATCGGCAGCTAGAGAGAGAGAAAGAGAAGCGATTGAACTCCCCCTGGCAGTTCATCGCACCAGCCAAGAACAGACCCTCGCGAGGTTGTTCCTCCTTGTGTTGTTCATCATCAGCCTCTGAGGCAATCCACACACCACACACTGGAGTAGGGTATTACACCACAATGGTGGCCTGAACCAGTATAAACCTCGTGTCCCTTGTGTTGTTCTTCGCGTAGTTTAGATCCTTGTGAGGCGACGAAACGTAGGTAGGTTGGAGGTGCAATCTCCGTGTGCACCCCAGAGTTCGAACCTAGAGGGTCTGCCGGAACCCAAAATCTGACATTTGGCGCGCCAGGTAGGGGTGCACCGGAATCCGCCTTCCGCCGCCCTGCTCTTCGCCGCCCCTCGCATCCATGTCAGACGCTCGCCGAGCCCGCACCGAGCACCGGGCCTCTCTCGCTACTGCTGCCGCCCGACGGGGTTCCCCCCATTGGCGTCGCCCCGCCATTCCCCGTCAGCCGCCATCAACGCCGCCACCGGCCCAGCGGGAACGAGCAGCAAAGCGTCCGTTTGGCGATCCTTCGCGTGCGGCGGGAAGGTCAAGATCGCCACCCCGTCACGACTCCACCGGTTCTTCGTCCACGCCTATCGCGCTCCTGCGACGCCAAGACGCCGCGCTGCTCGGCACGGGAACTCTTGCACTACCGTCCCGTCGGCGACCTTCTGACGAGTGGCTCGCCCGCATCACCGAGCTTGTCAGCCATTGGGCTCCCTGCGCCATCCCTCTCGCTGCCCCGCGCCCCGCCTTGCGCGGGCGATGAAGCTCTGGGGGCGCCTCAGCCGCCTCCCCCTCAAGAAGGCGCCTTGGCCCCAAGGCGTGTGGCCCCTGGGTGGAACCCACTCCGTCCGGCACTAGCACAGCAAGAGAAGAGCTGCCAAGAGATCCCTCGTCCCCAAGAAGCTTCCCGAGTGCTCCCCGCACCGGCCCGTCACGACCGCGCTCCTGCTCCAGCGCGCCAAGACCCCGCGCTGCTCCCGGCGGTAGCGCACGGAGACCTCCAAGATCAAGACCTCCATCACCAAAGGCCTCCCGTGGCCACTGCAGGCTGTCGTGCGTTCACCGCCGAGCTGTGCAGCGTGGCCTGGCCGGGAAAGTTCAAGCCAGACCTGCCCCCACGCTATGATGGCACGACCGACCCTGCGGAGTTCCTCCAGCTCTATGAGCTGGGCATCGAAGCCGCCAACGGGGACGAGAAGGTCATGGCGAACTAGTTTCCCATGGCGCTCAAGGACGGTGCCCACACCTGGCTCCTGAACCTGGCTCCTGGCACGATTTCCTCCTGGAACGAGATGCGCACCCGATTCATCACCAACTTCCAAGGCACCGCGACCGGCCCCTGACCATGAGTGACTTGCGCCGCATCAAGCAGCAGTCAGGGGAGACCCTGCAAAAGTTCATCCAACGTTTCAACAACGCTCGCCTTAAGATCCCCAGGGTGTCTGAGGAGGCCATCATCTCAGCCTTCTCCGACGGTGTGCGTGACGTCAAGATGAAGGAAGAGCTTGCAATCCACGAAGACCTGTGTACATCCCTGGAGCTGTTCAACTTGGCGACCAAGCGCGCCAGGGCTGAGGAAGGACGCCTTTCCCTTCTCGAGCTGCCGCCCGCCGACCCAGAAGAGAAGAAGCCCAAGGTCAAGGACGTGAAGCGCAAGGGGGCTGCCGTGCTTGCAGCAGAGCCGGACACCAAGCGAGGAAGGGATCAGCCTGAGTCATCTAAGGGTAGTCAGTACTGCGTGTACCATGACCTCCACACTCACAACACCAACAAATGCGAAGAGCTCAGGGCCGTCTTGGGGCGTGCGTGCGGCCGGCATGGCCGGGCGATCGGGGCTATGGCCGAGGAGGAGGAAGAGGTGGAGGGCGATGGGAAGACCGTGGCCCTCGCCAAGGGTGGCGTGACCGACCTCACGAGAACCGGCCGCGTGATCAGCCTCGTGAGGGAGGTTGGAGGGACCCGCCTCATGAGGAGGCTCGAGGATCAGCCTCGTGAGGATCGCCCACAAGGCAACGCAGGCCTCCCTCCTCTGCCACCGCAGCCAAGGAGAAATGAAGACCATCATCAGGACGAGGGGGCTGGGGGCTTCCAGGAGCCGCGCGCAATCGCTTGCATCCTGGGCGGAGCTCAAGCCCCAGCCTCTCAGTGCATCTTTAAGAAGTTCGCCCGCGAAGTGAATGCAGTCCTCCCGAGGCTCGAAGCCACACGCCCCCTCAGGTGGTCAGCATGCGCCATCACATTCAGCTCAGCGGATCAGCTCAAGTGCGCAGCCACAGCCGGAGTCCTCCCGATGCTTTGTTCCCCAATCATCAGCAATGTGCAAGTCACCAGGACCCTCATCGATGGCGGAGCAGGGCTCAATGTCCTGTCCGTTGAGACATTCAACAATCTCCAAGTGCCATACAATCAGCTTCAGCCAGCCAAGCCTTTCTCCGGGTCACTGATGGTTCCATAGTTCTGATAGGGCAGGTCCGTCTTCCTGTCACCTTCGGGACGCGCGACAACTACCGCACCGAGCTCATTGACTTTGACATAGCTCACGTCCGCCTGCCGTACAATTCCATCCTCGGGTACCCAGCTCTGGCCAAATTCATGGCCGTGACTCATCACGGCTACAATGTCCTCAAGATGCCAGGAAGCGGTGGAGTCATCACGGTGCCTTGTGAAGAGAGAGACGCAGTGTGTTCCCTGGAGCGTGCTTTTCAATCTGCGTCAATTGAAGACCCAGATCACAGGAGTGGGAGGCTTCCCGAGGCTGCTCCTAAGAAGAAGAAGACATCGCCTGGCCCAACCCCTCGGGAGGCAGGCCCCTCAGGGTCTGCGCCTGTTCAGGGGGCACCTCCTTCTGTCGCATAGGAAGGCGCACCCGGCGCCCTCTTCGAGCAAGGCTCGGGGGCTCTCTCCTGGAGGGCCACCGACTTTGCTAAGATCACAAGGGAGGCGCTCGGGCACCACTTGGACGCGTGTTTCAAAGCACGTTTCCCTCAGGAAGGAGCAAGGCAAGGAGGGCCAAACCCTCGAGGAGTTCATCGACAAGACCATTCAGAGGCTGCAGGAGTCAAGAGTCATGACTAACAGCCCACCGCCATCTCCAGTAGCTCACCATACAGGAGAGGATGGTGGGCTGCGCGTCTGCATCGAAATACCAGGGCTCAACCGAGCTGCCTCTCAGGAGCGTCTCTAGCCCTCACGCTTGGGACGCTGTGAAGGTCCACCCCACAGATATGTTCGCATGCCCTTACGGCTTGCCGAACGCTGCCGGCAGCTGGCCAGCCTCATGAGAAGCATCCTGGAGGCTCAAGTGGCCAGGCGTTCTGCAGTCTTGGCGGAGATGGAGATGGTCCGCGAGGAGCCACCAGCGCCTCCGGAGCCTCCCGAGGCTCCTGGGCCTAGGGGCTCGTGAAGATCTGCTTCCGCAGCGCACGGCGTCCGCTACTCCAGCGTCCCTTCATCTCCAACATCACCAGGTGACGTCCTTCTAGTTTCATTTTTAGTTGGGAGCGCCCCCCAGGGCTGCATCATTCCCAGGCCGCGTGGGTCCGTCCCTGCGGCATGTATCCCTTTTGATTCATGTTTCTAGTTTACTTTATTGGGGGCGCCCCTCGGGCTGCGTCATCCCCAAGTCGCTCGGGCCCGACCCAGTGATGTTCGCCTTCTCTGCGCCTATCTAAATGGATTTGCTCCTTCGTGATTAACGTGTTTGACCTAATCGCCCACTCGATTGAGACCAACTGATGGAGCTGCTCCCTAACAGCACGACGCTTACGCATGGGTCCGTCCCTGCAATGTCGCCAAACCTGAATGGCTGAGCTCTGGCCGCGGCAGCCCCGCAAGGCGCGACCTCGTCAAGCCTTCAGTGCCTCGTCACCCCTCCAGAGCAACCAACGGTTGACTGTCGATTGTCATGGCAAACTCTCGTTATTCTTGTGATGAGCCTGCAGGATCTCTTCAAGGAGCAGCGTCAGGCGAGGCCTTCACGGCGTTTCCTTCACTCTCGTCCGCGTGAACCGCTTGCACGTTAAAGGGGGGGGTACCTGAGCATCGTGACTCATGGACTCCTACTGGCTCTCCAGCCCTCACCTCCAGGCCTTGTACACGGCATCGCGACCTGGCATACCAGCGACGCTGAGCTCGCTCGAGGGCCGGGACGGGGCGTAGTGCGAAAGGGAGTAAAGGCGAGAGGGAAGAGGCACTGTGAGGACCTCGCCGGGCAACTCCTCAGCTGCCGATGCACGGACCTAACGCTGCACCAAGAAGCGGTTCCTGACTCCCGAGATAAGTCATCCTCCGGAAATACTAGCTATCGCAGCACCGACCTCACACTTAATGCAATCCCGTGTTGGCAACGTCGCGCTCCTTTCTTACCGAACGATGGCTGCTTGAGCGCTAAAGGGGACCTCCTGAGCATCGAGACTCAGGGGCTCTTACTGGACCCCGGGCCGCTCACCTCCTGGCCTTGACCACGGCATCGCGACATGGCATACCAGCGACGGCTGAAGCCTGCCTTGGGACATGGACCTGTCGGCGTAGAGCGTCAAGCCATCGCGAGGTTCGAAAGGAGGGACTAAGCTAAGATGGGATGAGCATCTCGCACCACTTCACGACAAGGATCATATTAAAAAATGGAACCGCAGGCACCTTACAAGCCCCCACGGGGTGTGTTCTTCGATTCCTCGCAGGGAACAAAAGGAGCAGATCCTAAAGAGAGCTAACTATGCGCGTCCCCGCAAGGAGACGCCATCATCAACAAGTGGCCGCCAGCACCGGGCGCCTAACCCCATCCAGATCACGGCTATTGGAAGCTCGACGCTGCCTGCTCCGGCGCGAAGCGAGCTCGAGGCTCGTAGCTGTCGTCGCTTGTCTCCGGAGTCGCGAAGAGCTCGGCGGAGTCGCTGGATCCTCCGACGCCTCCGCTGCCTGAGGAGCTGCTGGGGGAGCGGTCAGCGAACCTAGTCATCGCCACGGCAGGGCCCCGGCCGCCTCTCTCAGGGCAGCACTCCACCCGGCGTCCTTCCGCGTCGAAGACCTTGAATAACATCAAGGAAGCTCCATCGTACTCCAGGTGGATCACGAGGGCGCTCCTCGTCCGGCAGACCCGGGCGATCTCGCCCCAGCCTCTGGTCATGAAGACCTTACCCGGAGCGACGACCGCAACCTCCGCTCCGGTCGCAGGGGTGCTGCAGCCGGCATGCTGCAACCGAGCTCCGAAGAGCCCCTCTGCGGAATCACGAAGGCGAAGGAGGGAGGAAGGCGAATCCAAGACTGAGGAGGCATGGCGGCGTGGAGCACAAGCTCTCGGGAGGAGCCCTTTGCATGGACTCCGGGAGGAACAACGCGCACCGTCGTGACCCGCCGACGCCGACGGCGGCGTCGTCCCTGGCGCTCGGCGTCAACTCCTTCAGGGCCCTCAATGCGGGCGTACAAGGGCAGCGGGAACCCTGGCGATGGATGCTCGTACCAGGGCCTCGACACCTCCTGCCCGGCGCCCTCATCTCGGCGGCAGAGGGCTAGCCGTTTCTTCGGCGGAAGCGGATCGGGACCCTCTCGGGGGGCCTTTCCTTTCTCTTCTGCGGAGAACCGGCGGATCGGAGCCATTGTCGCAATGTGGAGCAAGGGCAAGGATGGAGAAGAAGGAGAAGCAGAAGAGATGGACTGGAAGGGCTCGCGCCGTTCATTACATATAGCCGGAAGGCCAACCGTCGACCTCCACGATCACAGGTAATCATGACCCGCTTTGCATGCGAGGACTTGTCAATTCGCAGCGATTCTTGAGGCGTCGTGGGGAAGCGAGGGACGCCCACGTCCTATCAACCGCCACACGGCGCCCAAGGCCGCAGGCCGTTGGGGCCCGCGGCGCTTCGCACTTTCCCCTTCGCTTCTCTGCTAAGCCAAGTCCAGGCGCGCCTTGGGCCCGGGGGCTATTGTCGGTGTTCTGGGAACGGGGGTACCCAGACTTGCCTGACTACGACCTGCGGCGTAGCTCAAGGGGTGGCCCTGTACGGCCCATCTTCATCAACACAAGGTCAAAACCCTCGCAAGGGGCCAAGCCTTGCGGGGCGGACGACGCAAAGCTTCCTTAGGCACGACCTCGTCAGGCTGGCTCGCGAGGAGGCGGAGAGATCAAGGCGGGGTGCCTCACGAGGTGCCCATGACGCAAGCCATGACGCACCGAGGCGCCAGGCGAGGCGCCACCAGCCAAGATGTCCTCATGTCCACTTTGGTGCAAAGGAGGCAAGCGCAGGCCAAGGCATCAGGCAAAGGCAACCATTTCGGTGCAACAAGACCAAGACCAGCAGGACGGCAGGAAGGAGGTCATCGTGGAGCCCAAGCCGGCGTCACCGTCAGAGTCTTTGGCAGGCGAGGACCGACTTTAGTCAGGATAAGTGTACTAGATGTTCCCCTTCAAAATGGCCAATTGTTGGCGCCCTTCCCGCTCAATATTTGGGGAGAGGCCGAGGGCCTCCACCTATAAATAGGACTAGCCACCCACAGGGTAGGGGCCCGGAGAGAGTTTGGCATCTGGATACGATCGAGACCTGATCGATCGGATCGGCAGCTAGAGAGAGAGAAAGAGAAGCGATTGAACTCCCCCTAGCAGTTCATCACACCAGCCAAGAACAGACCCTCGCGGGGTTATTCCTCCTTGTATTGTTCATCATCAGCCTCTGAGGCAATCCACACACAACACACTGGAGTAGGGTATTACACCACAATGGTGGCGTGAACCAGTATAAACCTCGTGTCCCTTGTGTTGTTCTTCGCGTAGTTCAGATCCTTGCGAGGCGACGCGACATAGGTAGGTTGGAGGTGCGATCTCCGCGTGCACCCTAGAGTTCAAACCTAGAGGGTTTGCCGGAACCCGAAATCCGACAACAATTGGCCATTTTGAAGGGGAACATCTAGTACACTTATCCTGACTAAAGTTGGTCTTCGGCTGCCAAAGGCTCTGACTGTGACACCGTCCTGGGCTCCACGATGACCGCCGTCCTGCCGCTCCACTGGTCTTGGTCTTGTTGCACCGAAGCGGTAACCTTTGCCTGATGCCTTGGCCTATGCTTGCCTTCTTTGCACCAAAGGGGAAACGAGGACACTGCACAGGCTGGCGCCCGCCTGGTGCCCGCCTGATCTCAATCATCATGGCTTGCGTCACGGGGCACCCTCGTGAGGTACCCTGCCTTGATCTCTCCGCCTCCTCGTGAGCCTGCCTAACGAGGCTGCTGCTGAGGAAGGTTCCTGTCGTCCGCCCCGTGAGGCTTGGCCCCTCACGAGGGTCTTGGGCTTGAGCTGATGAAGCTGGGTCGCACTGGGCCCCCACGTGAGCCACGCCCATGAGCCACAAGCGAGCAAGTCTGGGACCCCTGCTCCTGCATCGCCGACAGTAGCCCCCGGGCCCAAGGCGCGCCCGGACTTGGCTTAGCAGAGAAGTGAGGGAGCAAGTGCGAAGCGCCGCGGGCCCCAACAGCCTGTGGCCTCAGGCGCTGCATGGCGATTGATTGAACTTGGGCTTCTCCGCTTCCCCATGATCCCTCGGCAACCGCATGACTTGACAAGTCCCTGCACGTAGAAATAGGTCATGATTACTTGTGATCGTGGAGGCCGACGGTTGGCCGCCTCCACCTATAAGTTCGGAACAGCGCAAGCCCTTCCAGTCCATCCCCTCTTGCTACTCCTTTCTCTCCATGGCTCCGTCGAAGAGGTTCTCAGCCGCGGAGAAGGGAAAGGCCCGCCAGGTAGGGCCTGACTCTCCCCCGGCCAAGCGCGGTCGAGGCCGTCCTCGCAAGCATCCTGTGACTCCTGTAGTGGCTTCCCGCAGTCGTGGAGGCGATCCCCTGCGCGGCGATGGGCGCCAGGTTGTCGATAGGGGGCGCGCCGTGACTGCGCGGCCCCCTAGGCCACGCTTCCACTCGGCGGAGGTGCTGCCGGAGTTCGTCGTGTGGTCGGTGGAGCCGACCAGATGCACAACTCCAGCTTCCCCGCTTCTTTGTAGGTGAACTTCCGGCCGACGCTCCGGGCGGCCTCTGGCTTCAGGCGAACGATTGTTGTAGCAGGGCCTCCTGGGCTTCGCTGGAGGTCTCCGTCGCCAGGAATACGGCCCTGACCCGCGGCTGGCAATCGTTTGCCCGCGGGCGTGGCCTGAGCCGGCGGTGCACCCTGCACTTCAAGTTCGACGGTGACGCCACCCTCTTCGTGAGGGTGTTCGGAGAAGACGGTCGTCGTGCCGGGTGCTGCCCCGAAGACGATGACCGCGTCAGTACCCAGCCCCGACGATGATCGGGATGAAGATGACAGCGCGCGTGGTCGGCGGGCGCCCGGCTCGTCGAGCTTGGCGGCTCTCCTTCGGACAGCAGCTCCTCCAAATGGCCGCGACCAGCCCCTCAATGCCATTGCGCCCGCGCTGAGGGAGGTAGCAGTCAGCCCGCCCGTCGCGCCTCGGTGAAGCGTGAGGAGGAGTCTGGCCCGAGCTCGGAGGCAGTACGAGCCTTCGCCGCGAGTTGGCGCCGAGCAAGTCGTGCCTATTTTGTTTTTCTCCCTTCCCTGCACAAAGAGAAAGTAGTGTAGGGCCCCGTGGGGGTGTGCTGAAATGTTGCTGTTAATTATCATGATGTTTCCGCTATTTCTGTGATGTGCTTTTGTGCCGCATGCCCGCGTGCAGGAGTTACTTAGCTCAGGGGGACCTGTCGTGGTCTTCGCTTCCCGAGGCCGAGGCCTCGTCGCGCTTCATGTCCCGGAAAGGATTAGTCGGGAGGGTAGCTTCCGGCCTCGGTTGTGGAGGCGACCGACCCAGTCCTGTGTTCGGCGTCGTGATGCCCGTGGGGGCACGCAATTTGGGAGGGGTGCTCCGGTAGTGGACCTGGATAGGAAAGCTTCAAATGACAGGGGCAGAAAAAACTCGCGAGGGTGCCCGCGTTGCTCCCTCGCGAGACTTGCGCAAGAAAAAACGAGGCAAGTGAGCGAAAAAGACAAGGAGTCACAAGCTAAGGACGACAACAACTTCAATAAAACTTCAAATAGGAACGAACAAGCCAACTGCAGAAAGCAAATGAAAAAGCCGCGTCCGGCACCTAATCTAGTCTTCGACATCTTCTCACTATCGTGGAGCTAAGTGCTGCCACTGGGCGTGGGCGGGAGCTCCCGAGGCCCGAGGGTGGCTCTCCGGAGACTCCGGGGCGTGTACAGCCCCAACTCATTATTACGTGAGAGTGTCACGGGCGGCGAGCTTTATAGGCATTGGCCTTCTTCACAGGCTCCGGGCCTTTCTTGGGGAAATGAGCTTCACAGGCGTTGGCCTTCTTCACAGGCTCCGGGCCTTTCTCGGGGAAATGAGCTTCACAGGCGTTGGCCTTCTTCACAGGCTCCGGGCCTTTCTCGGGGAAATGAGCTTCACACGCGTTGGCCTTCTTCACAGGCTCCGGGCCTTTCTCGGGGAAATGATCTTCACAAGCGTTGGCCTTCTTCATAGGCTCCGGGCCTTTCTCCGCTCGGGGAGGCGCGCGACGACCAGGTCCGAGGGACTGGCTGGAGTGGCGACGTTGAGGCGTGGCAGGCGCAGCCCGTGGTCCAGCTCCCTCGTGCGGCACTCCCGAGGGGAGGCGTTGCGATGGCGCCAGACACTGAGCTCTGGGCTCCCTGAGGTTGATACGGTTGTGAGCCGCCCTCGATTGTTTATCACCAGCGGGGAGCATAGCGCTTCCGTATGTGTACGGGCATAGCCGCTCCTCGGCAGTGTCATCAGCCAGCGCGGAGCATGGTGCTTCCACTGGTACGTAGGAGGGGGCTCCCCTCCGAGAGGAGCCCCCGGGGCGTGTACAACCCCTCCCTGGCACGTGGCCGGCACGGTAGGGCTGGGAGAGGTGTATCTAGGCACCCGTGAGCCAGCGCGGGACTCACGAGGCCCTACCTCGAGGCAGATTGCGCCTGGCTCTGGGCCTTTATCAATGGTGTGTTCCTGCAGGGTGGTTAGAATGCAAATGTTCTACGTCCTCAGATCCCGACCCTCGAGCGAGCTCAGCCGCCGCTGGTATGACAGGTCGCGATGTCGTGGGTCAAGGCTAGGGGGTGAGGGCCGAGAGCCAAGAAGAGCCCATGAGTCGCGATGCTCAGTACCCCCTTTTAACATGCAAGCGCTTTGCATTAGGCGGAGAGGTCCGCGACAGGTAGTAGGCAATAATTACGTGAATTAGGTTAAGCGCGGAGGAGCAAATCCATCTAGATAGGTGCGGAGAAAGCACACGCCACTGGGTCTGGCCCGAGCAGCTTGGGGATAATGCAGCCCGAGGGGTGCCCCAACAAGGTGAGTAAAGTACATAAGCAAAACGGATACATCCGCAGGGACAGACCCACGCGGCCTGGGAATGATGTAGCCCGAGGGGCGCTCCCAGCTGAAAACGGAACTTGGAAAGGTGTCACCTGATATGGTCGGAGATGGTGGGATGTTGAGGTAGCGGATGACGCGTGATGAGGAAGCCGGCCCTCACGAGTCCTCCGGACCTGGAGCCTCGGGAGGCTCCGGGGGCACGGGGGGTTCCTCGAGAGCCATCTCCATCTCTGCCAGGACCGCGCGCTGCTTGACCTCTTGAGCCTCCAGAGCGCACCTCAGCAGGCGCTGATGGGCGGCGACCGCGTTCGGCAGGCCAAAAGGCATGCGAACATAGCTGTGAGGTGGACCCTCGCAACGCCCCACGCGTGAGGGCCAGAGGCGCCCCTGAGACGCGGCCCGGTTGAGCCCTGGTATGTCGATGCAGACCCGCAGCCTAGCATCCTCGCCTAGATATGGGGCCACAGCGGGCAAGCGGCGACAGCTGCGCATGACTCTTGACTCCTGTAGCTCCTGGGTGCTCCTCGTTATGGACTCCTAAGGGTTTGGCCCTCCTTGCCTCATACCTTCCTGAGGGAAACGTGCCTTGAAGCATGCCTCCAAGTGGTGCCCGAGCGCCTCCCTCATGACCCCGGCTAGGTCGGTGGCTCGCCATGAAAGAGCCCCCGAGCCCCGCCTGAGGAGGGCGCCGGGCGCGCCTTCCTATGCGACAGAGGGTGGCGCCCCTTGAACGGGCGCGGGTCCTGTTGCCACGCCTCCGGAGGTGCCTTCCCCATCAGGGCTTGGACCAGGTGAAGCCTTCTTCTTCTTAGGGATCGCCTCGGGAAGTCTCCCGCTCCTGTGATATGGGTCTTCGATTTCTGCGGCTTGGAAGGCCCGCTCAAGAGAGCACACTGCATCCCTTTCCTCACAAGGCACTGTGATGACTCCTCCGCTTCCTGGCATCTTGAGGACATTGTAGCCATGGTGAGTCGCTGCCATGAACTTGGCCAAAGCTGGGTACCCGAGGGTGGCATTGTATGGCAGGCGAATGTGGGTGACGTCGAAGTCGATGAGCTCGGTGCGGTAGTTGTTGCCCTGCCGAAGGTGACAAGAAGGCGAACTAGCCCTATCAGGACGGTGGAGCCATCGGTGACTCCTGAGAAAGGCTTGGTCGGTTGAAGCTGATCGTATGGCATTTGGAGATTGTTGAATGTCTCGACAGGTAGGGCGTTGAGTCATGCTCCGCCATCGATGAGGATCCTGGTGACTTGCACGTTGCTGATGACTGGTGAGCAAAGCATGGGGAGGACTCCGGCCGTTGCCGCGCACTTGAGCTGATCCGCTAAGCTGAACATGATAGCGCATGACGACCGCCTGAGAGGGCGTGTGGCCTCTGGCTTGGGGAGGACTGCATTCACCTCGCGAGCAAACTGCTTGAAGATGCGCTGAGAGGCTGGGGCCTGAGCGCCACCCAGGATGCAAGCGATCGCGCGGCTCCTGGAAGCCCCCAGCCCCTCGTCTGATGATGGTCTTCGTACCTCCTCCTCGGCCGGCTGGCAGAGGTGGGAGCCCTGCGTTGCCTTGAGGGCGGTCCTCACGAGGCTGGTCCCTCCAACCTCCCTCGCGAGGCTGGTCCTGCCAGCGGTCCTCGCGAGGTCTGTCACGCCATCCTTGGCAAGGGCCACGGTCTTCCCAGCGTCCTGCGCCTCTTCCTCCTCCTCGGTCGTAGCCCCGATCACTGCTCTCGGGACGTCGGCCGATACGCCCTTCTCGCACGGCCCTGAGCTCCTGGCATTTGTTGGTGTTGTGGGTGTGGAGGTCATGGTATACGCAGTACCGGCTGCCTTTGGATGACTCGGGCTGATCCCTGCCTCGCTTGGTGTCTGGTTCTGCCGCGAGCACAGCAGCCCCCTTGCGCTTCACGTCCTTGACATTGGGCTTCTTCTCTTCTGGATCGGCAGCCGGAAGCTCGAGGAGGGAGAGGCGCCCTTCCTCAGCCCTGGCGCATTTGGTCGCCAAGTTGAACAGCTCCAGGGATGTGCACAGGTCTTCATGCATTGCTAGCTCCTCCTTCATCTTGACGTCATGCACGCCATCGGAGAAGGCTGAGATGATGGCTTCCTCAGTCACCTTGGGGATCTTGAGGCGGGCGTTGTTGAAGCGCTGGATGTACTTCTGCAGGGTCTCTCCTGCCTGCTGCTTGATGCGGTGCATGTCGCTCACGGCCGGAGGCCGATCGCGAGTGCCTTGGAAGTTGGCGATGAAGCGGGTGCGCATCTCGTCCCAGGAGGAGATCGTGCGGGAGCCGTGTTCGAGAGCCAGGTTTGGGCTCCGTCCTTGAGCGCCATGGGGAACCAATTCGCCATGACCTTTTCGTCCCCGTTGGCGGCTTCGATGCCCAGCTCGTAGAGCTGAAGGAACTCCGCGGGGTCGGCAGTGCCATCGTAGTGAGGAGGCAGGTCTGGCTTGAAATTGCCGGGCCATGCAATGCTACGTAGCTCGGCAGTGAAGGCGCGGCAACTGCAGTAGCCATCGGGCTCTCTCTGGCGATCTGGAGCTTGCTCTTGTGGATCCCGCGCACCGCTGCCTGGAGCAGCGCGGGGTCTTGACGCGGTGGCACTGGAGCGCGATCGCGGCGCTCCGGTGCTGGGAGAACGCGAGCACCTTCTTAGAGACGAGGGATCTCCTGGCAGCTCCTTTCTTGTTGCACGGGCGCCGGACGCGGAGGGTCTCGGCCCGGGGCCACGCGCCTTGGAGCCAGGGCGCCTTCTTGGGGAGGAGGTGGTGGGGGCACCTCCGGCTCCCTGCCTCCCGCGCGGGGTGAAGGGCGAGGCAACGAGAGGGACGGCACGGGGGAGCCCCCTGCGGCGGGGACGAGCTTGCAACGCGGTCGAGCCACTCCTCGTAGACGTCGTCGACAGGGCGGTAGCGCAGGAGCTCGTTTGCCGTGATGAGCGCGGCTCGAGCCTCCATGGGAGCGCGGTGCGCGCGGGACGAAGAACCAGCAGGGGCGAGCGAAGGAGTAGCGATGCGGCCTTCTCGCCTCACTGATGGATGCAGGGACGAGGCCTGCTGCTCGTTCCCCGTCGGGCCGGTGGCGGCGTTGGAAGCAGGCGACGGGGAACAACGGGGGTGTCCGCTTTGAAGGGGAACATCTAGTACACTTATCCTGACTAAAGTTGGTCTTCGGCTGCCAAATGCTCTAACGGTGACGCCGTCCTGGGCTCCACGATGACCTCCGTCCTGCCGCTCCGCTGGTCTTGGTCTTATTGCACCGAAGCGGTAACCTCTGCCTGATGCCTTGGTCTGTGCTTGCCGCCTTTGCACCAAAGGGGAAACGAGGACACTGCGCAGGCTGGCGCCCACCTGATCTCGATCGTCATGGCTTGCATCACGGGGCACCCTTATGAGGTACCCTTCCTTGATCTCTCCGCCTCTTCGTGAGCCTGCCTGACGAGGCTGCTCCTGAGGAAGGTTCATGTCGTCCGCCCCGTGAGGCTTGGCCCCTCGCGAGGGTCTTGGGATTGAGCTGATGAAGCCGGGCCGCGCTGGGCCCCCACTTGAGCCACGCTGCAGGCCGCAGGCAGGCAAGTCTGGGGACCTCCGTTCCCAGAACGCCGACAGCTTGAGTTTATCCCTCTACATCATGTCATCTTGCCTAATGTGTTACTTTGTTCTTATGAACTTAATACTCTAGATGCATGCTGGATAGCGGTCGATTTGTGGAGTAATAGTAGTAGATGCAGGCAGGAGTCGGTCTTCTTGTTGCGGATGTGATGCCTATATACATGATCATGCCTAGATATTCTCATAATTATGCACTTTTTTATCAATTGCTCGACAGTAATTTGTTCACCCACCGTAATACTTATGCTATCTTGAGAGAAGCCACTAGTGAAACCTATGGCCCCTGGGTCTATTCTCCATTATATAAGTTTACATCTGTTTACTTTGCGTTCTTTACTTTCACTCTTTATCACACAAATACCAAAAATTATTATCTTATCATCTCTATAAGATCTTACTTTAGCAAGTGGCCGTGAAGGGATTGACAATCCCTTTATCGCGTTGGTTGCAAGGTTCTTATTTGTTTGTGTAGGTACGAGGGACTTGCGTGTGGCCTCCTACTGGATTGATACCTTGGTTCTCAAAAACTGAGGGAAATACTTACGCTACTTTGCTGCATCACCCTTTCCTCTTCAAGGGAAAAACCAACGCGTGCTCAAGAGGTAGCAAGAAGGATTTCTGGCGCCGTTGCCGGGGAGTCTACGCACAAGCCAAGACATACCAAGTACCCATCACAAACTCTTATCCCTCGCATTACATTATTTGCCATTTGCCTCTCGTTTTCCTCTCCCCCACTTCACCCTTGTTTTTTTATTCGTCCTCTCTTTCCATTCGCCTCTTCTTCGCTTGTTTCTTATTCGCTTGTGTGTTGGATTGCTTGCTCGTCACGATGGCTCAAGATAATACTAAATTGTGTGACTTTTCCAATACCAACAACAATGATTTTCTTAGCACTCCGATTGCTCCTCTTACCGATGTTGAATCTTGTGAAATTAATGCTGCTTTGCTGAATCTTGTCATGAAAGATCAATTTGTCGGCCTTCCTAGTGAAGATGTCACTACCCATCTAAATAGCTTTGTTGATTTGTGTGATATGCAAAAGAAGAAAGATGTGGACAATGATATTGTTAAATTGAAGCTATTTCCTTTTTCGCTTAGAGATCGTGCTAAAACTTGGTTTTCGTCTTTGCCCAAAAATAGTATTGATTCATGGAATAAATGCAAAGATGCTTTCATCTCTAAGTATTTTCCTCCCGCTAAGGTCATCTCTCTTAGAAACGATATTATGAATTTTAAGCAACTTGATCATGAACATGTTGCACAAGCTTGGGAGAGGATGAAATTAATGATACGTAATTGCCCTACATATGGTTTGAATTTATGGATGATTATAGAAAAAAATTATGCCGGATTGAATTTTGCTTCTAGAAATCTTTTAGATTCGGCCGCGGGAGGCACTTTTATGGAGATCACTTTAGGAGAAGCTACTAAAATCCTAGATATATTATGGTTAATTATTCTCAATGCCACACTAAAAAATCTACTAGTAAAAAAGTGCATGCGATAGAAGAAATTAATGTTTTGAGTGGAAAGATGGATGAACTTATGAAATTGTTTGCTAATAAGAGTGTTCCTTATGATCCCAATGATATGCCTTTGTCTACTTTGATTGAGAATAATAATGACTCTATGGATGTGAATTTTGTTGGTAGGAACAATTTTGGTAACAACACTTATAGAGGAAACTTTAATACTAGGTCGTATCCTAGTAATTCCTCTAATAATTATGGTAATTCCTACAAGAAAACTTACGGAAATTTTAATAAGATGCCCTCTGATTTTGAGACTAGTGTCAAAGAATTTATGATTTCTCAAAAAAAAATCAATGCTTTTCTTGAAGAAAATTTGCCTAAGATTGATGAGTTGGCTAGGAACGTGGATAGAATTTCTCTTGATGTTGAATCTTTGAAACTTAGATCTATTCCACCTAAGCATGATATCAATGAGTCTCTCAAATCCATGAGAATTTCCATTGATGAGTGCAAAGAAAGAACCGCTAGGATGCGTGCTAAGAAAGTTGCTTTATGAAAGCGTGTTCTTCTAGTTTTCATGATAATAAGAAGATCTAAAAGTGATTGATGTCTCCCCTATTAAATCTTTGTTTTTCAATAATAATCTTGATAATGATGGGACTGGAGATGAGTCAACTTTAGTTAAAAGGCGTCCCAATGATTCGGAGTTTTTAGATCTTGATGCAAAATTTGGTAGAAGTGGAATTGAAGAGGTCAAAACTTTACATAGCAACGAACCCACTATTTTGGATTTCAAGGAATTTAATTATGATAATTGTGCTTTAATAGATTTTATTTCCTTGTTGCAATCTGTGTGCTAAATTATCCACATGCTTATAGTCAAAATAAGGCTTTTACTAAACATATCGTTGATGCTTTAATGCAATCTTATGAAGAAAATCTTGAATTGGAAGTTTCTATCCCTAGAAAACTTTATGATGAGTGGGAACCTATGATTAAAATTAAAATTAAAGATCATGAATGCTATCCTTTGTGTGAATTGGGCACTAGTGTTTCCATGATTCCAAAAACTTTGTGTGATTTGCTAGGTTTCCGTGAATTTGATGATTGTTCTTTAAACTTGCATCTTGTGGATTCCACCATTAAGAAACCTATGGAAAGAATTAATGATGTTCTTATGGTTGCAAATAGGAATTATGTGCCCGTAGATTTCATTGTTCTTGATATATATTGCAATCCTTCATATCATATTATTCTTGGTAGACCTTTCCTTAGAACGATCGGTGCAATTATTGATATGAAAGAAGGGAATATTAGATTCCAATTTCCGTTAAGGAAAGGTATGGAACACTTTCCTAGAAAGAAAATTAAATTACCTTATGAATCTTTTATGAGAGCCACTTATGGATTCCTACTAAAGATGGTAATTCCTAGATCTATCTTTGCCTTTATGCCTAGCTAGGGGTGTTAAACGATAGCGTTTGTTGGGAGGCAACCCAATTTTATTTTTGTTTCTTACTTTTTGGTTCTGTTTAGTAATAAATCTTTGATCTAGCCTCTGGTTAGATTTGTTTTTGTGTTTTAATTAGTGTTGTGCCAAGTAGAACCAATAGGATCTTCTTGGGTGATAATTGTTTGATCTTGCTGAAAAAGACAGAACCTTTACGCTCACGAATATAATTGTTTAAACTCACCAGAGCGTGATAAATTACCGATTCTTTTTGTTGTAGATCCGTGCACAAATTTTCCAGGTTGTTCTAGTTTTTCAGGATTTGTGGAGTTCCAGAAGTTTTCGGAAAAAGCTGATTATTACAGACTGTTCTGTTTTTGACAGATTCTTTTTTTCGTGTGTTGTTTGCTTATTTTGATGAATCTATGGCTAGTAATGGAGTTTATGAACCATAGTGAAGTTGGAATACAGTAGGTTTAACACCAATATAAAGAAAGAATGATTTCACTACAGTACCTTGAAGTAGTGGTTTGTTTTATTTTGCTAACGGAGCTCACGAGATTTTCTGTTAAGTTTTGTGTTGTGAAGTTTTCAAGTTTTGGGTAAAGATTTGATGGATTATGGAACAAGGAGTGTCAAGAGTCTAAGCTTGGGGATGCCCAAGGCACCCCAAGGCAAAATCCAAGGACACCAAAAAGCCTAAGCTTGGGGATGCCCCGGAAGGCATCCCCTCTTTTGTCTTCGCCCATCGGTAACTTTACTTGGAGCTATATTTTTATTCACCACATAATATGTGTTTTGTTTGGAGCATCTTGTATGATTTGAGTCTTTTCTTTTTAGTTCACCACAATCATCCTTGCTGTACACACCTTTTGAGAGAGACACACATCAATCGGAATTTATTAGAATACTCTATGTGCTTCACTTATATCTTTTGAGTTAAACAATTTTGCTCTAGGGCTTCACTTATATCTTTTAGAGCACGGTGGTGGTTATATTTTATAGAAATTATTGATCTCTCATGTTTCACTTATATTATTTTGAGAGTCCTTTAGAACAGCATGGCAATTTGCTTTGATTATAAGATTAGTCCTAATATGATATGCATCCAAGATAAAAACTTTAGAGTGCATTGAATACTAAGAGAAGTTTGATACTTGATAATTGTTTTGAGATATGAAGATGGTGATATTAGAGTCATGCTAGTTGAGTAGTTGTGAATTTGAGAAATACTTGTTCTAAAGTTTGTGATTCCGTAGCTTGCACGTATGGTGAACCGTTATGTGATGAAGTCGGAGCATGATTTATTTATTGATTGTCTTCCTTATGAGTGGCGGTCGGGGACGAGCGATGGTCTTTTCCTATCAATCTATCCCCCTAGGAGCTTGCGCGTAGTACTTTGTTTCGATAACTGATAGATTTTTGCAATAAGTATATGAGTTCTTTATGACTAATGTTGTGTCACAGCCCTAGCTCAGTCCCTGTTGTCTTGTTTGACCCTCATGTTGCATCATGTTTAAATTCAAAAGAATTTGAAATGGGGATGACAAACCCTAGCACCAAATTAAATCAAATAGGGTCAACTAGAAATATTTTCATTGAACCCGGAATGCTTCTCAGAAAAGTTCATCAATTTTGAATTGGTCTAGAACCTCTTCCAAAAATGGTGCACATTTTTCTAGGTCACTCTGGATTTTTGAATTGATGCATTTAGTATTTGCATTTGGGCATTTAATTCATATATATATATATATATATATATATATTTTAATTGCCCAAATAATTCTGATAATGTTTTAGGGCTGCTGAAAAATATTTCAACAGTGCCCACAACTTATCTCAGTATTTTTTTAGGAAAGGTTTAGTATTTTTAGTAATTCAAAAACAACAGCAGAAATAGAGAACTAGAAACTAAACAGGAAAAAAAACGAAGAGGCAGAAGACTTACCTGGCCTACCTGCTACAGTAGCTGGCCTGCTAGGCCCAGCCCACCCCGCCGCGCGTCGTCTTCCTCGCGCCTACTGGCGTTGCGCGTGGCGCGCGCACAGCCGAGCCGCGGCCACCTCCTGCTAGCCACGCAGTTGTTTCCCCTCGCCCTGGACGACGCCACGCCACCCCGCAGAACCCCCTCGACCCCTCCCTCGTCCTCACGCCTCGTCTGACTCTCTTCCCCGCTCCTCCCGCTCACGTCCGAGAGCGTCGACGAGCACCACCGCGTCCACTGGGCTCCCCTTGTCCCTCTGCCTGCTCCAACGGATCCGCCTCGACCACCTCTTCCTTCTCGCCAAGCAACGCACCCACGGGACGCCCAAAATGATGCCACCGTCTTCGTTTCCATCGCCGGCCGCCGGAGATCCCCCTCGATGCTCCGTTCGCTCCGGTGCCTCCCCGAGCTCGCCGAGGCCACCACCGCACCAGCTGTGAGCTCCTGTGTCGTTCCCCCTCTCCCCTGGCTCATTTTCTTCCTCTAACACCGATGCCCGTCGGAGCTGAGAGCTCTTCACGGCCGGCCATGTCACCGCCGTAGCCACCGTTGCCTAGAGCTGCAACCGAGCACGCAGTCATGCTCAGTGCACCCCCAGGAGGCCATAGCACCCGTCCGCACCCTCTGTTGTGCTCCCTAACGCTGACCCCGAGCTCGCCCGAGTTCCCGCCGCCGCCACGAGCTTGAATCCGGCGAGTACAACGCACCCCGCCCGCTCCTTCCTGCTCCGTTGGATGCGGAAGAGCACGGGCTCCCTCCTGGTGGTCTTCCCGCACCTAAACCCATCCCCTAGCACCGCCTAGTAGCAGCTCCGCCGCCCGGGATGGTCGCCGCCAGCCAAACTCCGGCGAGCCGACGTGGCTCTGTCATTAGGAGCTAACCCTCCCAGCTAAACACCCTACAGACACTGACAATGGGCCCCACACCAGGTCAAACCCGGTCGTATTTGGGTTTGACCGATTAGTTCATGTGTCAGCGACGTGTGGACCCCACACGCCCGGGTTTGACTGGACTAGCCCCGTTGACCTCTTGACGTAGTGCTGATGTCATCTTGACCACAGTTAATAATTTTCTGGATTTAAAATAATTCAGAAATTCCAGAAAATGTCCAAAACTTCTAAAAATCATATAAAATCAACTGTAACTCCAAATTAAATACATTATATATGAAAAATTATCAGAAAAATCCGATCTATCCATTTATGACATTTCCATGCATCTTTGAGAAACTTATGCCTGCTGATCAGGTCAAATCAAATAAATGGCATTTGAATAATCACATATGGAGTTGAATTTGATTTTTTGGTTCAAACTAACTTCATTTAATCTGGTTGCTAGTTGCATTAGCTCAAATCACATCATATTGCCATGTCACATTCATGCATCATATTGTCGCATTGCATTGATTGTGTTCTTCCTTGTTTGCCGGTGTTTGTCCCCTCTCGATAGACGTGGTTCCGGCGATGTGATTGATGACACCGATGAATATCTATACTATCTTCAGAAGTGCCAGGCAAGCAAAACCCCCTTGTTCATTCCGATACAATCCCACTCTCTCGCTCCTGCTCTCTTTTACTGCATTAGGACAACAACGATTCATTTGTTACTTGCTGCGGTAGTTGAACCCCTTTATCCTCTGCATGACCTGTCATTGCCACAGTAAATAGATGAAACCCACTAGCGTGAGTAGGAGTTGTTTGAGCCCTGATGTGCCTACTAATTTATGCTTGTTTGTCATGCCTGCTATTGCTTAGAGTTGTGTCGGTTCTAATTCATCGGGATGAATTGGAATGTGGTGAACATGTCCTACTGTTGAGAGCTAAGTGTGTGAACACGATTTGGTAAAGGTAGCGATGAGAGGCCATGTAGGAGTACATGGTGGGTTGTCTCATTGAAACCGCCCTCAGGAACTGAGTTATGTGTTTGTGATCCATGAACAGTTACTACCACACATTGGGTTCCGGTAACTCGACCCCTCTCGACTTATTAATCAACATGATCTCTGTCCAGGAGTTGCAACTAGTTTCTCGTGTTTGTAGGTAGTGTTAGTAGTCTACCAAGTGGCACCCGGTACAGGTGGGCTTGGGACAGACTAGGCACAGTGGCCCGGTGTACCAAGTGGCACCCGGATGGTGGACTTGGGAACCCTGCACACATCGTTTGGGGCCGTGAGGGACACCCCGGCCGGATCTCCTTGCGGATGCAACCCGAATTGGCGATAAACCTGAACGAGAGACTTGTGTGGTTAGTCGGGTCGTGGCCGACTCCCTCGCCAGGCTTCCGCTTGAAGGTTGCCGAGATACACGACGTGTACATGGTGGTAAGTGGCGAGAGCGTGTGTGAAGAAGTACACCCCTGCAGGTTAACATCATCTATTCAATAGCCGTGTCCGCGGTAAAGGACTTCTGGGTTGCTGTACATTTCATAGACAAGTGAAAGTGGATACTCTAAAATACGCAAGATAAGTTCGAAAGTGCTATGGATGGCGCTCGTGAGGGAGACAGAGGCGGATCCATAGTGGTGTATTGATATGGTGAGTATGTGGACTTGTGTGCGCCACCTCAAAAGAGTTACTTGCAATTAGTTCAAGATAGCTAATCGAAGTCAAAGTTGGCTTGCTGCAGTTAAACTCCACCACCCCCTTTGTTGATAATGATGCATATGTAGATAGTTCTGATGTAAGTCTTGCTGGGTACATTTGTACTCATGTTTGCCTATTTTATGTTTTTGCAGAGAGACTTCAGTCTCACTAGTAGTTCCACGTGGACTTCGACGTTTAGCTTGTTACCTCAGCTACGATCTCGTGCCCTCGGCAGGATCTGGTAGTTAGTCAGGCTTCTCAGCCTTTTCATTTGTAGATGTCTGTACTCAGACATGTTAAGCTTCCACTTGTGCTTGTTGCTTGTATGCTCTGTGTGTTGGGTCATGAGACCCATGTTTGTAATACTTGGCTCCTAGGAGCCTAATGAATAAATACTTGAGTCGTAGAGTTATGTTGTGATGCCATGTTGTATTTACACATATCGAGCATATTGTGTGTATGATTGAAATGCTTGGTATGTGTGGGATCCGACAACCTAGTTGTTTATCCTTGGTAGCCTCTCTTATGGGGAAATGTAGTCTTGTGCTTCCATGAGCCATAGTTGTCCGCTACAGCCCAGTTCACCGGAGTCCTGCTAGCCCAGCACTACTGCTCCGGAACACTTGACTGGTCGGCATGTGATTCACTTCGTTCATGTGCATGTCCCTTCGAGGAAATGCCACGCGGTGACATCCAGAGTCCTGCCTAGCCTGCTACAGCCCGGGTTCCCAGAGTCCTGTTAGCCCAGTGCTACAGCCCGGATTCGCACGCTGCTGACTGACATGCTCGACGTTGATTCATGTATGCCTGTCCCCGTAAGTTTGTGCCACTTTGGGTTCACGACTAGTCATGTCAGCCCGGGTTCTCTGTCATATGGATGCTAGCGACACTATCATATACGTGAGCCAAAAGGCGCAAACGGTCCCGGGCCATGGTAAGGCGACACCCGTGGGAATACCGTGCGTGAGGCCGCAAAGTGATATGAGGTGTTACAGGCTAGATCGACGTGACTTAGAATCGGGGTCCTGACAGCTTTGGTATCAGAGCCTGGCTGCCTGTAGGATTACCAAGCCAAACTGGTCGAAGTTGAGTCTAGAAATTCTTTAGTTATATTAGGGAATTGATTGTGGGTTGGAACGTAAGGCTCTTTTTACTCCTTATACCTTATGCCTTCTGATCTGAGTCATCTTATCTTTCCTACGGGGTTAAGGAACTAGGCTTTATCCTCTTTCTATTAGGATCATGTGTTACTACTCTGTAGACTTGTAAGATTGTTGGATTTAAGCCTCAATTCAGTTTCTACTGCTTCCTGTATTCATAGCTGGCCTCAGATTCTCGATATTGTGCTTCTGAGTGGTTATGCCACCATTTTTGCAAGATGTCTCTAATCTTTTGAGCATTTACAGCCGTTATGCTGTCCGAGTCATCCCAGGTTTCTAAGTAGTCTAATGCATTTGCAAATCCTTTCTTTCCGTTCCCGATGTCCTTTTGGTCAGAATAAGCACACTACTCAATGAGTTGAGCTACTCTGTTGCCTCGGTATATATGTTGGAGTTAGTATTATGACCCTAGGTGTCTTAGAGTATCACCTAGTAATCTAGCCATGTTTTGTGGTCCCACTGTGATAATTCTGGCCATCATTCTCAAAAGCATCCCGTGATGCCACTTAGTTAGTAGGTATTCTAATCCTGGGTTTTTGAACCCGAGATTCACTCCACTTACTTCATGTTGGTAGTGTTTGCTAGTTCCTTTAGGATATTAGTAACCTTTGTAATAGTCTTCGAGGTCCGTGGTATTTCCTTCTTCCAAATACCATGAACTGCTTGTGTCGGAAGTTCTTTGAACCAAAAGATCGCAACCAGAGTGCTCTTGATGAGTTCTCCATTCTATATTGTGACTCTGCCAGCTCTACCTTTCTGCATGGGTTATCCGAAAGAAACCTGTTGAACTTGGTTTGACATGCTAATCCATGCATCCACAACTCAGAAATCATATGTTCTTTTGAGTTGTCCCATTTTAGTTGTCTTCTGACCCTCGTCTATCAATTGATAGTCAAGATTATGCGTGCATTTGTTTGTCGATGCCTATTACTCTTGTGGTTTGTCAAGCCATTCTATTTGGAATGACTAGGAGAAACAAACTCCGGTACCTCTTCCATATCCAGGTTTGGGTGAAAGCAGTTGTATTCCGCAGATCAAAATGCCAATACAGCTTTTGTTCTGTTCTACCTTGGAGTATTACCCTATTTTATGTCAAGAATATCATAGGAATTGCACCATCTTTTATGAATTCTCGATGCTGTGATACTTCTCACCATCATCATTCATTCCTCGGTGCTCGTGTTGTTGTAACCGGAATGCCGACAAGTGAATTGTGATATGTGAAATCAATACGCTGAGCAACTCGTTGCTTGGTAGTAAATGGACATTATTCTCATTCTAGTGCGTTGGTTATTGAATCATCATTCTAAGATAGATTGTGCTACCTAGTCCTTAATTCTGGTGCACTCTTTGATCAATGAGTTAGGATTGTGCCCATCCCTCACTCTTGTGATCACATCGTCTTGCCCTGAAAAGCAAGATTGCTCCCGAGCTTAGTAACATATCGGTGGTTCACGATTTTCCGGATATCTTCACGGAAGTATCACCAGGTTGTCTCCTGACCGCTATGTTCAGTTCGTGATCAAGTTGGTTTCTTGTAAACCAGCCATTCTCCAAGAATCTGTGTTGCATACCCCTGAGCTGGTTGGTCAAGCTAAACAACAACTTGGAGAGTTGGAAGATGGAAGCTTGTCCGATTTAGTTCATCTTAAGGGATATCTTGTATGTGTGTTGAAGAAAGATGATATCTTCATCGATTGACCTCATGACCAGTTGTTGGACCTATTGTCTTGCCAAAACTTTGATTTGAGTGTGGGCTATCCTCTAATCAAATCAGAACCAATGATGTTCGTAATGTTGTCTTACTCGTGGATTTTCCTCGAGCATACACCATTATGTCTTTTGGTTCTGACCAATGCTATCACTTGATCTCATAATTATGGAATTCCATCTTCATGGAAACCTGGATGAATTGTTGTCGAGTCCATCAAAGAACATTTTTATCTCCTCGATGATTTTGTTGAACATTAAGCTAGTGTTGGAAACTTTTGAAAGCATTTTCTTCATACTATCTCATGAAGGATATGTTTGGATGAAAGAAGTGACTTTCTTTAATTCACGTGCACTTGATGTAAGTTGTCGCCGTGGATCCGAGAAAGATTGTTTTTGCTTCCTCTGGAATCGTCCCAAGTTAGTCACGCCTATATGCGAAGTGCTCTATGGTTTGATAGGTTGGCCGCCTCCATTCCATATGTGTTTCCTAGCACACCAAGCCACTGATTGATTTGTTCAAGGAGAATAAGTTCCTTCTTAAGAGCAAGACTTATGCAAGGACTTCGATATCCTCGATGATGGTTCCCCTTCTGAACTCGGTAGCGTTTTATTATAAGACTACTATGTGTTCATGCTTGTCCCGGACAACACGTGCACATGTTGTAGCAGAACCAGCTCATGTTTTGGAGCTTGCTATCGTAGTTCACTCCCCGAGAATCTCGCAACGTCATCTCGTCGGTTTGTGTTGCAAACTTTCTTTTCCAGACACGTTGTCTGAATTACCCTGTTACCAACCAGATCTGAATCTCAGGCAGATATGATGGTTGGAACTTCTCCCAAGAACTATGATATAGGTTCCAGTGAAGTGGACGCACCTAGCTGGAAGCACTATTATTGTAGTATCTTATTTAAGCCGTTTGGTCACTTCCCATGAGGATTTCGCCTGACTTAATCTAGAAGTTGTTCCTTATGGATTTTGTGCTCCCGAAGTCCGACCTTTACTTGATGGCCATGTTGATGCTTTTTAAGCATGACTATGGTAGCTAGCACATCAAGGAGAACATTAGAAGCGGAGTGCTAATGTCTCTCGGTCGATCATCCAGATTTTGTTTCCTTGTCCTCGCTAAGGTGAAATCTGAGAAGGTATTATCATCCTTTGCATCTGCATCCCCCACCAATATCCATCATGGTAGTATGTTGTGTTGCCACGGTCCTTGTCATGGATGTTGGTAAACCTTGATGAATATGGAAATGCTCAAGTTCTTGAGAGCACGCGCAAGCAAAATCATTCCGTGCATTGTCTTTAACAAGGTAATCCACATCATCCATCCTAGTTTGGGTATGCCATTCTACCGAACCCCTTTAAACGATCGCTCGAGAATTGCCTTAGGCTGGTATGAAGAGTTTCAATGATGTCTGAATCAAAGGTAATTCTTTTTGCCACTTAAGGGGATATCTCTACGAGTCACCTTCTCTAAGGTGCCCCGTTATGGTATCATGGCAACTCAACTCCTCGCTACGTTGACAACCGTTCACCACCTTCTAAGTGTGGAATTGTTGTCTACCTAGTGAACCCTCATCATCTGTTCCACTCCATCCCTCTAGATGTGTGCTTAGTGTCTCAGCTCGAGAGATGTTGCTATGTCTCATTCGGTGAGTTGATCTTGAGTTGTTCGATCTTCGAGAAGATCAATCCTTCTAGAGTCTCCTTCTCCTCTCATTGTCATGTTGGCTGGAGTTCTCAGAGCAAGACGACGAGACAAAGATGGTGATTGAATCAACGTTCATTTGAAGTGCAACCTGGATCGTGAAGATTCTGTTAGTTGTGTCCCCTCTATCATCTTACCCTACGCTTGAATCTCGAGACGAGATTCTTGTTTAGTGGGGGTGAGCTGTCACAGCCCTAGCTCAGTCCCTGTTGTCTTGTTTGACCCTCATGTTGCATCATGTTTAAATTCAAAAGAATTTGAAATGGGGATGAAAAACCCTAGCACCAAATTAAATCAAATAGGGTCAACCAGAAATATTTTCAATGAACCTGAATGCTTCTCAGAAAAGTTCATCATTTTTGAATTGGTCTAGAACCTCTTCCAAAAATGGTGCACATTTTTCTAGGTCACTCTAGATTTTTGAATTAATGCATTTAGTATTTGCATTTGGGCATTTAATTCATATTTTTTTAATTGCCCAAATAATACTGATAATGTTTGAGGGCTGCTGAAAAATATTTCAACAGTGCCCACAACTTATCTCACTATTTTTTAGGAAAGGTTTAGTATTTTTAGTAATTCAAAAAGAACAGCAGAAATAGAAAACTAGAAACTAAAGAGGAAAAAAACGAAGAGGCAGAAGACTTACTGCCTACACTCACATAAAGAGCTGGCCTGCTAGGCCCAGCCCGCTGTGCCGCGTCGTCTTTCTCGCGCCTCTTGGCGTTATGCGCACGCCTGCAGTCGAGCTGCCACCTCCTGCTAGCCACGCAGTTGTTTCCCCTCGCCCTGGACGACGCCACGCCACCCCGCAGAACCCCCTCGACCCCTCCCTCGTCCTCACGCCTCGTCTGCCTCTCTTCCCCGCTCTTCCCGCTCGCGTCCGAGAGCGCCGACGAGCACCACCGCGTCCACCGGGCTCCCCTCGTCCCTCTGCCTGCTCCAACGGATCCGCCTCGACCACCTCTTCCTCCTCGCCAAGCAACGCACCCACAGGACGCCCGAAACGATGCCACCGTCTTCGTTTCCATCGCCGGCCGCCGGAGATCCCCCTCGATTCTCTGCTCGCTCCGGTGCCTCCCCGAGCTCGCCGAGGCCACCGTCGCACCCGCTGTGAGCTCCTGTGTCCTTTCCCCCTCTCCCCTGGCTCGTTTTCTTCCTCTAACACCGATGCCCGTCGGAGTCGAAAGCTCTTCGCCGCCGGCTGTCGGATTTCGGGTTCCGGCAGACCCTCTAGGTTCAAACTCTGGGGTGCACGCGGAGATCTCACCTCCAACCTACCTACACCTCGTCGCCTCGCAAGGATCTAAACTACACAAAGAACAACACAAGGGACACAAGGTTTATACCGGTTCGGGCCACCATTGTGGTGTAATACCCTACTCCAGTGTGTGGTGTGGTGGATTGCCTCTGGGGCTGATGATGAACAATACAAGGAAGAACAGCCTCACGAGGGTCTGTTCTTGGCCGGTGCGACGAACTGCTAGGGGGAGTTCAGTCGCTCCTCTCTCTCTCCCTTCTTCTGGATTCCGATCCGGCCTCCTACCCTGTGGGTGGCTAGTCCTATTTATAGGCAGAGGCCCTGGGCCTCTTCCCAAATATTGAGCGGGAAGGGCGCCAACAATTGGCCATTTTGAAGGGGAACATCCAGTACATGTATCCTGACTAAAGTCGATCCTCGCCTGCCAAAGACTCTGACGATGACGCCGGCTTGGGCTCCACGATGACCTCCTTCCTGCCGTTCAGCTGGTCTTGGTCTTATTGCACCAAAATGGTTGCCTTTGCTTGATGCTCTCGGCTGCGCTTGCCTCCTTTGCACCAAAGAGGAAATGAGGACACTGCACGGGCTGGCGCCCGCCTGGCGCCCTTGGTCGTCATGGCTTGCGTCATGGGCACCTCTTGAGGTACCCCGCCTTGATCTCTCCGCCTCCTCGCGAGGCAGCCGACGAGGCCGTGCACGAGGAAGCTTCTGTCCGCCGCCTCATGAGGCTTGGCCCCTCGCGAGGGTCTTGAGCTTGTGCTGATGAAGATGGGTCGTAATGGGCCACCCCTTGAGCCACGCCGCAGGCCGCAGGCAGGCAAGTCTGGGTACCCCCGTTCCCAGAACACCGACAGTAGCCCCCGAGCCCAAGGTGCGCCTGGACTTGGCTTAGCAGAGAAGCGAAGGGGCAAGTGCGAAGCGCCGCAGGCTCCTAACAGCCTGCGGCCTTGGGCGCCGCGTGGCGGTTGATTGGACATGGGCATCCCCACTTCCCCACGACGCCTCGGCAACTACATGAATTGACAAGTCCCTGCATGCAGAGCGGGTCATGATTACCTGTGATCGTGGAGATCGACGGTTGGCCTTCCCCGGCTATAAGTACGGAACGGCGCGTGCCCTTCCAGTCCATCTCTTCTTGCTTCTCCTTCTTCTCCATCCTTGCCCTTGCTCCACATTGCGGCAATGGCTCCGATCCGCCGGTTCTCCGCAGAAGAGAAAGGGAAGGCCCCCCGAGAGGGTCCCGATCCGCTTCCGCCGAAGAAACGGCTAGCCCTCTGCCGCCGAGATTAAGGGCGCCCGGCAGGAGGTGTCGAGGCCCTGGTACGAGCAGCCACCGCCAGGGTTCCCGCTGCCCTTGTACGCCCACATTGAGGGCCCTGAAGGAGTTGACGCCGAGCGCCATGGACGAGACCGCCGTCGGCGCCGGCGGGTCACGGCGGTGCGCGTTGTTCCTCCTAGAGTCCATGCCGAGGGCTCCTCCTGAGAGTTTTGCTCCACGCCGCCATGCCTCCTCAGTCTTGGATTCGCCTACCTCCCTCCTTCGCCTTCGTGATTCCGCAGAGGGATCTTCGAGCTCGATTGCAAAGACGCCGGCTGCAGCACCCTTGTGACCGGAGCGGAGGTTGCGGTCATCGCTCCGGGAAAGGTCTTCATGACTCGAGGCTGGGGCGAGATCGCCCGGGTCTGCAGGACGAGGGGCACCCTCGTGATCCACCTGGAGTACGACGGTGCTTCCGTGATGTTCTTCAAGGTCTTCGACGCGGAAGGACACCGGCTAGAGTGCTGCCCTGAGAGAGGTGGTCGGGGCCCTGCCGCGGCGAGGACTAGGCTCGTCGACCGCTCCCCCGGCAGCTCCTCAGGCAGCAGAGGTGTCGGAGGATCCAGCGACTCCGCCGAGCTCTTCGCGACTCCGGAGACGAGCGACGACAGCTACGAGCCCCTGAGCTTGCATCGCTCTCGGAGCAGGGCGGGCTCGTCAGGCCGCCGCCGCCACTGATCCGGATGGGGTTGGCGCCCGGTGCACTGACGCCCACTGTTGATGATGGCGTCTTTTGCAGAGGCGCGTGTAGTTAGCATTCTTTAGGATCTGCTCCCTTTGTTCCCTGCGAGGAATCGAAAAACGCGCCCCATGGGGGCTTGTAAGGTACCTGAAGTTATGTTTGTTAATATGATCCTTGTCGTGAAGTGGTGCGAGATGCTCATCCCATCTTAGCTTAGTTCCTCCTTTCGAACCTCGCGAGGGCTTGATGCTCTGCGCCGACAGGTCCCGGTCCCAAGGCAGGCTTCAGCCGTCGCTGGTATGCTGTGTCGTGATGCCGTGGTCAAGGCCAGGAGGTGAGCGGCCTGGGGTCCAGTAAGAGCCCCTGAGTCGCGATGCTCAGGAGGTCCCCTTTAGCGCTCAAGCATCCATCGTTTGGTGAGAAAAGAGCGCGACGTTGCTAACACGGGATTGCTCTAGGTGCGAGGTCGGTGATGCGATAGCTAGTATTTCCGGAGGACGACTTATCTCGGGAGTCAAGAACCGTTTCTTGGTGCGGCGTTAGGTCCGTGCATCGGCAGATGAGGAGTTGCCTGGCGAGGTCCCCGCGTGCCTCTTCCCTCTCGCCTTTACTCCCCTTTCTGCTCTATGTCCTCGGGTCCCGGCCCTCGAGCGAGCTCAGCCGTCGCTGGTATGCCAGGTCGCGATGCCGTGGACAAGGCCAGAGGGTGAGGGCTGGAGAGCCAGTAGGAGCCCATGAGTCGCGATGCTCAGGTACCCCCCCCCCCCCCTTTAACGTCCAAGCGGTTCGCGCGGACGAGAGTGGAGGAGACGCCGTGAAGGCCTCGCCTGACGCTGCTCCTTGAAGAGATCCTGCAGGCTCATCACAAAAAGAACGAGAGTTCGCCATGACAATCGACAGTTAGCCGTTGGTTGCTCTGGAGGGGTGACGAGGCACTGAAGGCTTGACGAGGTGGCGCCATGCGGGGCTGCCGCGGCCAGAGCTCAGCCATTCAGGTTTGTCGGCGTTGCAGGGACGGACCCATGCGCAAGCGTCGTGCCGTTAGGGAGCAGCTCCATCAGTTGGTGTCAATCGAGCGGGCGATTAGGTCAAACACGTTAATCACGAAGGAGTAAGTCCATTTAGATAGGTGCAGAGAAGGCGGACATCGCTGGGTCGGGCCCGAGCGACTTGGGGATGATGCAGCCCGAGGGACACCCCTAATAAAGTAGACTAGAAACATGAATCAAAAAGGATACATGCCGCAGGGACGGACCCACGCGGCATGGGAATGATGCAGCCCTAGGGGGGCGCTCCCAGCTGAAAATGAAACTTGAAGGATGTCACCTGATAATGTTGAAGATGAGGGGATGCTAAAGTAGCGGGCGTCGTGCGTTGCGGAAGCCGATCTTCACAAGCCCCCAGGCCCAAGAGCCTCTGGAGGCTCCGGAGGCGCTGGTGGCTCCTCGCGGACCATCTCCATCTCCGCCAGGGCTGCGGAACGCCTGGCCACTTGAGCCTCCAAGATGCTCCTCATGAGACGCTAGCGCGTGACAGCCGCGTTCGGCAAGCCGTAAGGCATGCAAACGTAGCTGTGGGGTGGACCTTCACAGGGCCCCACGCGTGAGGGCCAGAGGCGCTCCTGAGAGGCGGCTCGGTTGAGCCCTGGTATGTCGATGCGGACACGCAGCCCACCATCCTCGCCTGGATGGGGGGCTACGGCGGGTAAGCGGCTGCTGCCACTCATGACTCTTGACTCCTGCAGCTCCTGAATGATCTTGTTGACGAACTCCTGAGGGTTTGGCCCTCCTTGCCTCGCTCCTTCTTGAGGGAAATGTACTTTGATACATGCCTCCAAGTGGTGCCCGAGCGCCTCCCTCGTGACCTTAGCAAAGTCGGTAGCACTCTAGGAGAGAGCCCCCGAGCCTTGCTCGAGAAGGGCGCCGGGCGCGCCTTCCTATGCGACAGAAGGAGGTGCCCCCTGAACAGGCGCGGACCCTGAGGGGCCTGCCTCCTGAGGGGTCGGGCCAGGCGATGTCTTCTTCTCCTTAGGAGCAGCCTCGGGGAGCCTCCCGCTCCTGTGATTTGGGTCTTCAATTGATGCGGCTTGGAAAGCACGCTCCAGAGAACACACTGCGTCTCTCTCTTCACAAGGCACTGTGATGACTCCACCGCTTCCTGGCATCTTGAGGACATTGTAGCCACAGCCATGAATTTGGCCAGAGCTGGGTACCCGAGGATGGCATTGTACGGTAGGCAAATGTGAGCGACGTCGAAGTCAATGAGCTCGGTGCGGTAGTTGTCGCGCCCCCCGAAGGTGACATGAAGGCGGACCTGCCCTATCGGAATTGTGGAACCATCAGTGACTCCGGAGAAAGGCTTGGTTGGCTGAAGCTGATTGTATGGCACTTGGAGATTGTTGAATGTCTCGACAGACAGGACATTGTACCCTGCTCCGCCATCGATGAGGGTCCTGGTGACTTGCACGTTGCTGATGATTGGGGAACAAAGCATCGGGAGGACTCCGGATGTGGTTGCGCACTTGAGCTGATCCGCTGAGCTGAACGTGATGGCGCACGCTGAACACCTGAGAGGGCGTGTGGCTTCGAGCTTGGGGAGGACTGCATTCACTTTGCGGGCGAACTGCTTGAAGATGTGTTGAGAGTCTGGGGCTTGAGCTCCGCCCAGAATGCAAACGATTGCACGCGGATCCTGGAAGCCCCTAGCCCCCTCGTCCTGATGATGGTCTTCATTTCTCCTTGCCTGCGGTGGCAGATGAGGGAGGCCTGCGTTGCCTTGTGGGCGATCCTCGCGAGGCTGATCCCTCCAGCCTCCCTCGCGAGGCGGGTCCCTCCAACCTCCCTCGCGAGGCTGGTCCTGCCAGCGGTCCTCGCGAGGTCAGTCGCACCACCCTTGGCGAGGGCCACGGTCTTCCCAGCGTCCTGTGCTTCTTCCTCCTACTCGGTCGTAGCCTCGATCATTGTGGTCGGGGCATCGACCGATTCGCCCTTCTCGCACGGCTTTGAGCTCTTGGCATTCGTTGGTGTTGTGGGTGTGGAGGTCGTGGTACACGCAGTACCGGCTGCCCTTGGAGGACTCGGGCTGATCCCTGCCTCGCTTGGTGTCTGGTTCTGCCGCGAGCACGGCAGCCCCCTTGCGCTTCACATCCTTGACCTTGGGCTTCTTCTCTTCGGGGTCGGCAGCCGCCAGCTCGAGGAGGGAAAGGCATCCTTCCTCAGCCCTGGCGCACTTGGTCGTCAAGTTGAACAGCTCCAGGGATGTGCACAGGTCTTCATGCATCGCCAGCTCCTCCTTCATCTTGACATCACGCACACCGTCGGAGAAGGCTGAGATGATGGCCTCCTCGGTCACCTTGGGAATCTTGAGGCGTGCGTTGTTGAAGCGCTGGATGTACTTCTGCAGGTCTCTCCGGCTGCCGCTTGATGCGGCGCGTGATGTCGCTCACGGCAGGAGGCCGGTCGCGAAGTGCCTTGGAAGTTGGCGATGAAGCGGGTGCGCATCTCGTCCCTGTGAGGAGATCGTGCCAGAGCTGTGTTTAGGAGCCAGGTGCGGGCACCGTCCTTGAGCGCCATGGGAAACCAGTTCGCCATGACCTTCTCGTCCCCGTTGGCGGCTTCGATGCCCAGCTCGTAGAGCTGGAGGAACTCCGCAGGGTCGGCTGTGCCGTCGTAGTGAGGAGGCAGGTCTGGCTTGAACTTGTCGGGCCATGCTACGCTGCGTAGCTCGGTGGTGAAGGCGCGGCAGCCTGCAGTGGCCACGGGAGGCCTCTGGTGATGGAGGGCTTGATCTTGCGGGTCCACGTGCGCTGCCGCTGGGAGCAGCGCGGGGTCTTGGGCGTCTTTGGAGCAGGAGGCGAGTCGTGGCGTGCGGTGCGAGGAGCACTCGGCAGCTTGTTGGGGACGAGGGACCTCTTGGCAGCTCTGCTCTTGCTGCGCTGGTGCCGGACGGAGTGGGTTCCACCCAGGGGCCACACGCCTTGGGGCCAAGGTGCCTTCTTGAGGGGGAGGCGGCTGAGGCGCCCGAGCTTCATCGCCCAGCGCAAAGGCGGGCGCGGTCTGATGCGAGAAGGACGGCAGGGAGCCCCCTGCGGCGCGGACGAGCTCGGCGACGCGGTCGAGCCACTCCTCGTAGACGTCGTCGACGGGGCGGTAGCGCAGGAGCTCATTTGCCGCGATGAGCGCGGCTCGAGCCTCCATGGGCGCGCGGAGCGCGTGGGACGAAGAACCAGCTGGGGCGAGCAAAGGAGTAGCGGTGCGGCCGTCTCGCCTCACGGATGCATGCTGGGACGAGCCTCCTGCTCGTTCCCCACCGGGCCGGTGGCGGCGTTGACGGCGGGCGACGGGGAACGGCGGGGGCGGCGCCGACGGGGGCCGTCTGGGCGACGCGAGTAGCGAGAGCGGCCCGGCGCTCGGCGCGGGCTCGACGAGCGTCTGACATGGATGCGAGGGGCGGCGAAGAGCAGGGCGGTGGAAGGCGGATTCCGGTGCACCCCTACCTGGCGCGCCAAATGTCGGATTTCGGGTTCCGGCAGACCCTCTAGGTTCGAACTCTGGGGTGCACGCGGAGATCTCACCTCCAACCTACCTACACCTCGTCGCCTCGCAAGGATCTAAACTACACAAAGAACAACACAAGGGACACAAGGTTTATACTGGTTCGGGCCACCATTGTGGTATAATACCCTACTCCAGTGTGTGGTGTGGTGGATTGCCTCTGGGGCTGATGATGAACAATACAAGGAAGAACAGCCTCGCGAAGGTCTGTTCTTGGCCGGTGAGACGAACTGCTAGGGGGAGTTCAGTCGCTCCTCTCTCTCTTTCTCTCTCTCCCTTCTTCCGGATTCCGATCCAGCCTCCTACCCTGTGGGTGGCTAGTCCTATTTATAGGCAGAGGCCCTGGGCCTCTTCCCAAATATTGAGCGGGAAGGGCGCCAACAATTGGCCATTTTGAAGGGGAACATCTAGTACACTAATCCTGACTAAAGTCGGTCCTCGCCTGCCAAAGATTCTGACGATGACGTCGGCTTGGGCTCCACGATGACCTCCTTCCTGCCGTTCAGCTGGTCTTGGTCTTATTGCACCGAAATGGTTGCCTTTGCTTGATGCTCTCACCTGCGCTTGCCTCCTTTGCACCAAAGAGGAAATGAGGACATCATGGTGGCGCCCGCTTTGGCGCCCTTGGTCGTCATGGCTTGCATCATGGGCACCTCGTGAGGTACCCCGCCTTGATCTCTCTGCCTCCTCGCGAGCCAGCCCGACGAGGCCGTGCCTGAGGAAGCTTCCTGTCGTCCGCCCCGCGAGGGTCTTGAGCTTGTGCTGATGAGGATAGGCCATACTGGGCCACCCCTTGAGCCACACCGCAGGCCGCAGGCAGGCAAGTCTGGGTACCCCCGTTCCCAAAACATCGACACCGTCCATGTCGCCGCCGTAGCCACCGCTGCCTCGAGCTGCAACCGAGCACGCAGTCATGCTCAGTGCACCCCCAGGAGGCCATAGCACCCCTCCGCACCCTCTGTTGTGCTCCCTAACGCTGACCCCGAGCTCCCGCCGCCTCCGCGAGCTCGACTCCGGTGAGTACAGCGCACCCTGCCCGCTCCTTCCTGCTTCCTTGGATGCGGAAGAGCACGGGCTCCCTCCTGGTGGTCTTCCCGCACCTAAACGCAGCCCCTAGAGCCGCCCAGTAACAGCTCCGCCGCGCGGGATGGTCGCCGCCGGCCAAACTCCGGCGAGCCGACATGGCTCCTTCATTAGGAGCTAACCCAGCCAGCTAAACACCCTACAGACACTGACAGTGGGCCCCACACCTGGTCAAACCCCAGTCAGCGCTGGGTTTGACCGGGATTAGTTCATGTGTCACTGACGTGTGGACCCCACACGTCAGGTTTGACCTGGACTAGCCCCGTTGACCTGCTGACGTAGTGCTGATGTCATGCTGACACAGTTAATAATTTTCTGGATTTAAAATAATTCAGAAATTCCAGAAAATGTCCAAAACTTCTAAAAATCATATAAAATCAACCGTAACTCCAAATGAAATAAATTATATATGAAAAATTATCAGAAAAATCCAATCTATCCATTTATTCCATTTCCATGCATGTTTGAGAAACTTATGCCTGCTGATCAGGTCAAATCAAATAAATGGCATTTGAATAATCACATATGGAGTTGAATTTGAATCTTTGGTTCAAACCAACTTCATTTAATCTGGTTGCTAGTTGCATTAGCTCAAATCACATCATATTTCCATGTCACATTCATGCATCATATTGTCGCATTGCATTGATTGTGTTCTTCCTTGTTTGCCGATGTTTGTCCCCTCTCGATAGACGTGGTTCCGGCGATGTGATCGATGACACCGATGAAGATCTATACTATCTTCAGAAGTGCCAGGCAAGCAAAACCCCCTTGTTCATTCCGATAAAATCCCACTCTCTTGCTCCTGCTCTCTTTTACTGCATTAGGACAACAATGATTCATTTGTTACTTGTTGTGGTAGTTGAACCCCTTTATCCTCTGCATGACCTGTCATTGCCACAGTAAATAGATGAAACCCACTAGCATGAGTAGGAGTTGTTTGAGCCCTGATGTGCCTACTCATTCATGCTTGTTTGTCATGCCTGCTATTGCTTAGAGTTGTGTCAGGTCTGATTCATCGGGGATGAATTGGAATGTGGTTAACATGTCCTACTATTGAGAGCTAAGTGTGTGAACACGATTTGGTAAAGGTAGCGATGAGAGGCCGTGTAGGAGTAAATGGTGGGTTGTCTCATTGAAACCGCCCTCAGGAACTGAGTTCTGTGTTTGTGATCCATGAACAGTTACTACCACACATTGGGTTCCGGTAACTCGACCCCTCTTGACTTATTAATCAACATGATCTCTGTCCAGGAGTTGCAACTAGTTTCCGTGTTTGTAGGTAGTGTTAGTAGTCTACCAAGTGGCACCCAGTACAGGTGGGCTTGGGATGACTAGGCATGATGGCCCGGTGTACCAAGTGGCACCGGATGGTGGACTTGGGAACCCTGCACACATCGTTTGGGGCCGTGGCGACACCCGACCGGATCTCCTTGCGGATGGAACCCGAATAGGCGACAAACCCGGACGAGAGACTTGTGTGGTTAGTCGTCGTGGCCGACTCCATCGCCAAAGCTTCCGCTTGAAGGTTGCCGAGATACACGACGTGTACATGGTGGTAAGTGGCGAGAGCGTGTGTGAAGAAGTACACCCCTGCAGGGTTAACATCATCTATTCGAATAGTCGTGTCCGCGGTAAAGGACTTCTGGGTTGCCTGTACAGTTCATAGACAAGTGAAAGTGGATACTCTAAAATACGCAAGATAAGCGTGAGTGCTATGGATGGTGCTCTCGTAGGGAGACAGGAGCGGATCCATAGTGGTGTATTGATATGGTGAATATGTGGACTCGTGTGCGCCACCTCAAAAGAGTTACTTGCAGTCGTAGTTCAGGATAGCCACTGAGTCAAAGTTGGCTTGCTGCAGTTAAACTCCACCACCCCTTTGTTGATAATGATGCATATGTAGATAGTTCTGATGTAAGTCTTGCTGGGTACATTTGTACTCACGTTTGCCTATTTTATGTTTTTGCAGAGAGACTTCAGTCTCACTAGTAGTTCCACGTGGACTTCGACGTTTAGCTTGTTACCTCAGCTACGATCTCGTGCCCTCGGCAGGATCTGGTAGATAGTCAGGCTTCTCAGCCTTTTCATTTGTAGATGTCTGTACTCAGACATGTTAAGCTTCCGCTTGTGCTTGTTGCTTGTATGCTCTGTATGTTGGGTCATGAGACCCATGTTTGTAATACTTGGCTCCTCGGAGCCTAATGAATAAATACTTGAGTCGTAGAGTTATGTTGTGATGCCATGTTGTATTTACACATATCGAGCATATTGTGTGTATGATTGAAATGCTTGGTATGTGTGGGATACGACAACCTAGTTGTTTATCCTTGGTAGCCTATCTTATGGGGAAATGTAGTCTTGTGCTTCCATGAGCCATAGTAGTCCGCTACAGCCCAGTTCACCGGAGTCCTGCTAGCCCAAAGACTATCGCTCCTAACACTTGACTGGCCGGCATGTGATTCACTTCATTCTTGTGCCTGTCCCTTCGGGGAAATTTCATGCGGTGACATCTGGAGTCCTGCCTAGCCTACTACAGCCCTGGTTCTCGGAGTCCTGTTAGCCCAGTGCTACAGCCCGGATTCGCACGCTGCTGACCGACATGCTCGATGTTGATTCATGTATGCATGTCCCTGTAAGTTAGTGCCACTTTGGGTTCACGACTAGTCATGTCAGCCCGGGTTCTCTGTCATATGGATGCTAGCGACACTATCATATACGTGAGCCAAAAGGCGCAAACGGTCCCGGGCCATGGTAAGGTGACACTCGTGGGAATACCGTGCGTGAGGCCGCAAAGTGATATGAGGTGTTACAGGCTAGATCCGTGTGAGTTAGAATCGGGGTCCTGACATGTTGAGTCCATGGATTATACACACACTCATCCTTCCACCAAATCTAGCCTCTCTAATACCGCCCACCTTTCGCCGATATCATATACTCACCATATACCTTCCTCAAAGCAGCCACCATACCTACCTATTATGGCATTTCCATAGCCATTCCGAGATATATTGCCATGCAACTTACCACCGTTCCATTTATTATGACACGCTTCACCATTGTCATATTGCTTTGCATGATCATGTACTTGACATCGTATTTGTGGCAAAGCCACCATTCATAATTCTTTCATACATGTTACTCTTGATTCATTGCATATCCCGGTACACCGCCGGAGGCATTCACATAGAGTCATATTTTGTTCTAAGTATCAAGTTGTAATTATTGAGTTGTAGTAAATAAAAGCGTGTTGATCATCATTATTAGAGCATTCTCCCATGTGAGGAAAGGATGATGGAGATGATGATTCCCCTATAAGTCGGGATGAGACTCCGGATGAAAAGAAAAAAAAAGAAAAAAAGAGGCCAAAAGAAAAAAAAGAAGAAGGCCCAAATAAAAAAATGAGAGAAAAAGAGAGAAGGGACAATGTTACTATCCTTTTTCCACACTTGTGCTTCAAAGTAGCACCATGATCTTCATGATAGAGAGTCTCTTATTTTGTAATTTTCATATACTAGTGGGAACTTTACATTATAGAACTTGGCTTGTATATTCCAATGATGGGCTTCCTCAAAATGCCCTAGGTCTTCGTGAGCAAGCGAGTTGGATGCACACCCACTTAGTTTCTTTTATTAATCTTTCATACACGTATAGCTCTAGTGC
Organism: Aegilops bicornis; assembly: GCA_021605145.1. Lineage (NCBI taxonomy): Eukaryota > Viridiplantae > Streptophyta > Magnoliopsida > Poales > Poaceae > Aegilops > Aegilops bicornis. Next base: position 376,482,778 of record CM038673.1, on the reverse strand, counting down.
ATCCGTTGCATGGCAATCCCTACTCACTAACATTGATATCTATTGATGGGCATCTCCATAGCCCGTTGATACACCTAGTTGATGTGAGACTATCTTTTCCTTTTTGTCTTCTCCACAACCACCATTCTGTTCCACCTATAGTGCTATGTTCATGGCTCACGCTCATGTATCGCATGAAGATTGAAAAAGTTTGAGAACATCAAAAGTATGAAACAATTGCTTGGCTTTTCATCGGGGTTGTGCATGATTTAAATACTTTGTGTGGTGAAGATAGAGCATAGCCAGACTATATGATTTTGTAGGGATAACTTTCTTTGGCCAAGTTATTTTGAGAAGACATGATTGCTTTGTTAGTATGCTTGAAGTATTATTATTTCCATGTCAATATTAAACTTTTGTCTTGAATCTTTCGGATCTAAACATTCATGCCACAATAAAGAAAATTACATTGATAAATATGCTAAGTAGCATTCCACATCAAAAATTTTGTTTTTATCATTTACCTACTCGAGGACGAGCAGGAATTAAGCTTGGGGATGCTTGATACGTTTCCAACGTATCTATAATTTTGTATTGCTCCATGCTATTTTATATTCTGTTTTGGATGTTAATGGGTTTTATTATACACTTTTATATTATTTTTGGGACTAACCTACTAACCCAAGGCCTAGTGCAAATTGTTGTTTATTTGCCTATTTTAGTGTTTCGCAGAAAAGGAATATCAAACAGAGTCCAAACGGAATGAAACATTTGGGAGAGTTATTTTTGGAACAAACGTGATCCAGAGGACTTGGAGTGGACGTCAAGAAACAACCGAGGAGGCCACGAGGCAGGGAGGCGCGCCTGCCCCCCTGAGCGCGCCCCCACCCTCGTGGGCCCCTCGTGGCTCCACCGACCTACTTCCTCCTCCTATATATACCTATGTACCGTGAAACCAGCCAGGAGCACCACGAAACCCTATTTCCACCTCCGCAACCTTCTGTACCCATGAGATCCCATCTTGCGGCCTTTTCCGGCGCTCCGCCGGAGGGGGCATCGATCACGGAGGGCTTCTACATCAACACCATAGCCTCTCCGATAATGTGTGAGTAGTTTACCACAGACCTTCGGGTCCATAGTTATTAGCTAGATGGCTTCTTCTCTCTCTTTGGATCTCAATACAAAGTTCTCCTCGATCTTCTTGGATATCTATTCGATGTAACTCTTTTTGCGGTGTGTTTGTCGAGATCCGATGAATTGTGGGTTTATGATCAAGATTATCTATGAACAATATTTGAATCTTCTCTGAATTCTTTTATGTATGATTGGTTATCTTTGCAAGTCTCTTCGAATTATCAGTTTAGTTTGGCCTACTAGATTGATCTTTCTAGCAATGGTAGAAGTGCTTAGCTTTGGGTTCTATCATGCGGTGCTCGATCCCAGTGACAGTAGGGGAAACGACATGTATTGTATTGTTGCCATCGAGGATAAAAAGATGGGGTTTATATCATATTGCTTGAGTTTATCCCTCTACATCATGTCATCTTGCCTAATGCGTTACTCTGTTCTTATGAACTTAATACTCTAGATGCATGCTGGATAGCGGTCGATGTGTGGAGTAATAGTAGTAGATGCAGGCAGGAGTCGGTCTACTTGTTGCGGACGTGATGCCTATACACATGATCATGCCTAGATATTCTCCTAATTATGCACTTTTCTATCAATTGCTCGACAGTAATTTGTTCACCCACCGTAATACTTATGCTATCTTGAGAGAAGCCATTAGTGAAACCTATGGCCCCCGGGTCTATTCTCCATTATATAAGTTTATATCTATTTACTTTCTGTACTTTACTTTCACTCTTTATCATAAAATACCAAAAATATTATCTTATCATCTCTATCAGATCTCACTTTTGCAAGTGGTCGTGAAGGGATTGACAACCCCTTTATCGCGTTGGTTGCAAGGTTCTTATTTTTTTTTATAGGTAGGAGGGACTTGCGTGTGGCCTCCTACTGGATTGATACATTGGTTCTCAAAAACTGAAGGAAATACTTACGCTACTTTGCTGCATCACCCTTTCCTCTTCAAGGGAAAAACCAACGCATGCTCAAGAGGTAGCACCTCCTGCCGAAGGAGGCGCTTGTTGCGTTTGTCATCGCCGAGGCTGGTGAAGACGACGTAGGTCGCATTTTGGGCCGGATAGACGTCATCGCGCATCGCGCCGCCAGCCGGTGGCGGCGGTGGAGGCGGAGGCGACTGCCCCGCCCTAGGAGCCGGGGCAGGAGGAGGCGGGATGTCGCCCCTCAGGAGGCGCTTGGTGATGGCGCATTGCTGGAGCGTGTGCGTGGAAGGCCTTGCGCCGTTGTGGTGCTTGCAGGGGGCATGGAGCATCTCCTCGAAGCTCATGGCGGGTTGCCATGTCGTCTTGCCGGTCTGCCGACACTTGGCGGCCGGGTCGGTCGCGAGCGCCTGCTCGGCGGCTGCAATGAGCCGGTTGTCATAGCACTGGGCCGGCTGGTCGGCCTTGCACTTGTTGTTCTGCTGGTTGTGCTGCTGCCGGCTTCCTTCGTCGACTGGCTTTGGAGGGTAACCGACTTCGCTTTGCCGGCTTCATCAAGCTCCACCTGGATCTTCATGGCGGAGTTGGCGTTGGCATACTTGTCCGCCGTCACCATGAGCATGGCCATGGTGGCCGGCTCGGAGCGTAAGAGCTTGTGCTTCAGGAGGGCGAGGGAGTCCTGGATTAGGGGGTCCTCGGACAGCCGGACTATTGGACTATGAAGATACAAGACTCAAGACTTCAACCCGTGTCCGGATGGGACTCTCCTTGACGTGGAAGGCAAGCTTGGAAATATGGATATGTATATCTCCTCCCTTGTAACCGACTCTGTGTAACCCTAGCCCCCTCCGGTGTCTATATAAACCGGAGGGTTTTAGTCCGTAGGACAACAACAATCATACCATAGGCTAGCTTCTAGGGTTTAGCCTCTACGATCTCGTGGTAGATCAACTCTTGTAATACTCATATCATCAAGATCAATCAAGTAGGAAGTAGGTTATTACCACCATCGAGAGGGCCCGAACCTGGGTAAACATTGTGTCCCCCGCCTCCTGTTACCATCCGCCTTAGACGCACATTTCGGGACCCCCTACTCGAGATCCGCCAGTTTTGACACCGAAATTGGTGCTTTCATTGAGAGTTCCACTGTGCCGTCATCATAAGGTTGGATGGCTCGCCTTGTTGTCAAGGACAACATCACCTCTGGGGGAGCCCTGGTTGTAGGCCAAACTCTCTGACTAGGCGGTTTCGTCATGACCACCTGTTCGGCCGCTGCGCCGACGATGACTTCTTAGGTCATTGAAAACAGCCTCCACGTCGGCTCGGGACTCGCCGAGCAGTTGGATCCAATAGAGCTCTCTTCCTTGAACGAGCTCTTGGACCGCATCGCCGCTTTGGGAGTCACTACGGACTATGATCAGATCGGGCTTAAACCCGTCCAAAGGGAGATTAACTCCCCGCCGGTCACCCATCAGATAGCGGTGGTGGAGGAGCAATGCGGCGATTCTTCCTCTATCTTGAGGACAAACTGGATACCCGTCTACAGGAGGACATCGCCCAAACCCTGAACCTAGAATCAGGCAGCGGGCCATACCTATCGGGCAACATCCCGAAGCCCGAACTGCCAAGATCGAAAACTCCTCCGCCCCTGGGTCTCAGATCGGGTCATGGTTCAGACTTTAATCCACCCACCCACCCAGATATAAACGATCTTTCCCACATTAGACAAGATCCCCAGGAAACAGTACACCACTATTGGGACAGATTCCTCCTTGTAATGAACAAGGTCAAGGACTGTCGCGAGGAAGACGCAATTTCATTCTTCTGCAATAATTGCACGGACAAGGGAATCCTCAACGCCATAAGTCGCCGTGACATAGCACACTTCGCTGACTTGGCGGCCATAGTAATGGAAGTATCTGTGCGATGGAAAGCGCTGAAAACCCAAACAAAATTTTGGGATCCTCCGGCTCGACAAAACCCCGATCCGAACTAAAGGGTGCACTCGTAAGTCGCCCGACCCAATTACAAAGAAGCAAAAGCCCACTACAGGGCGTGGTACCGTATTGGAGGGATGGCTTAATGGGCCATGCAAAATTCACAGTACAGTGGATACCATACCAACACACAGCCTTAGAGCATGTTGGGTACTCCGGCAGGTGACCAAGAGCGGTGAGGATCTCCTCATTAACAATACCACAGAGCACCATCCCGTGGAAAACAACAATACAATATTGACAGTCTTCGAGACCTTCGCCTCAAATAATAGGCGTAAGCGAGCACTCCGCAGCCTTGCCGAAGTCTGCCACGTGGCAGCAATAAATCCATGGAGCGATACGGCTATCACCTTCAATGCCAGTGACGAACCTAAATTCCGAGCAGCCCGAGCACCAGCCGCCTTGGTCCTTAGTCCAATTGTGGACGGCTTCCGGCTTACTAAAGTGCTCATGGATGGCAGCAGCGGATTAAACCTCATCTATGAGGACACTCATCAAAAAATGGAAATAGACAGAAACCGCATTGAGCAAAGCAGCACGACCTTCAGAGGAATCATCCCTAGCCGGGAGGCACGATGTGCTAGGAAAATCACACTAGATGTGGTATTCGGCACGCCAGAGAATTATAAGTCCGAAGAAATCACATTCCAAGTGGCCCCGTTCAGTAGCGGATACCACGCCCTTCTAGGGCGGGAGGCATTCACGATCTTCCAAGCCATACCCCATTACGGGTACATGAAGCTCAAAATGCCTGGGCCCAATGGAATCATCACTCTAGCTAGTGATCCGGACATAGCACTCCGCGCCGAAAACAAAACAGCCGCACTGGCCCTCGAGGCGTTATCCGAAGCCCTCGCGGCCGAGGAATTAATCAAGGCCGCTCTCCACGGTGGGAGGGGACGACGTGATACTCGACAAAAGATCCAAGTCCACCTATTTTAAACCAGCGGATGAAATAGTCAAATTCCAAGTCCACCCAACGGACCCTACAAAAACAGCATCCATCGGGGCATAGTTAAACCCCGCTGTAGACGCCGCACTACGGGAGTTCGTGAGAATTAAGACATATTCGCCTGGCATCCTTTAGACATGCCAGGAATCCCACGCAGGCTGGCCGAGCATAGCCTTAACATTCTAAAGGGATTCAATCCGGTCAAGCAGACTCTTCGGCGTTTCTCTGAACCTAAGCGACAAGCCATGGGAGAGGAGCTAGCCAAGTTACTGGAGGCCGGATTCATTAGAGAAATAAAACATCCGGACTGGCTAGCAAACCTGGTGATGGTACCAAAGAAGGATAAATCCTGGCGCCTATGTGTCAATTTCAAGGAACTTAACAAGGCTTGCCCCAAGGATCCCTGCCCCCTTCCCCGCATCCATCAAATTATCGACGCTACTGCAGGACACGACTCATTGTGTTTCCTCGACGCATACTCCGGATACCATCAAATCAAGATGGCGGAGTCCGACCAAGCCGCAACGGCATTTATCACCCCATACGGCCCCTTCTGTTTTAACGACATGCCTTTCGGGCTTAAGAACGCCGGTGCAACCTATCAATGCATGATTCAGACATGCCTAGAAACACAGATCGGCAAAACAGTGGAGGCATACGTAGACGATGTGGTCTTTAAAACCAGACACGTCGAATCCTTAATAGACGACTTGAGGCTCGCGTTCGACAATCTCCGAACATACGACATCAAGCTCAATCCGGAAAAATGCGTTTTCGGCGTGCCCGCCAGAAAGCTCCTGGGATTCATCGTCTCCAGTAGAGGAATCGAAGCAAATCCGGCTAAAATCCGAGCTCTGTCACAGTTGGCTATCCCAACAGACCTCAAGCAACTTCAAAAATTAACTGGATGCGTGGAGGCCTTAAGCCGCTTTATCTCCCGATTAGGAGAAAGGGAACTACCCCTTTATCGTCTTCTTCGGCGCACCGAAAACTTCGAGTGGATGGATGCAGCCACGGCCGGATTGGAAGAAATAAAAGCCATCCTGGCCACCAACCCAATCTTGGCCGCGCCAAATTTCGGCGAACCGATGATGTTATATATAGTGGAAACTCACCAAGTTGTAAGCGCAGTGCTCGTTGTCGAACGAGAGATGGACGGACATAAATTCCCACTTCAAAAGCCGGTATACTATGTATCCATTGTCCTCACTCCATGCAAATCACGATACCCACATTATCAAAAGATAGCATGCGCGGTATTCATGGCATCCCATAAATTACGACACTACTTTCAAGAGTGCTCAATTACTGTGGTTTCAGAAGTACCACTCAATGACATAATAAATAACCGCGATGCCACGGGCCGGATTGTTAAATGGGCTATCGAGCTCCTCCCGTTCGACATAACATATAAACCACGGCGAGCCATTAAGTCGCAAGTACTGGCCGACTTCGTCGCCGAATGGACGGAAGCCGAACTCCCTAAAGAATACGGTGCGTACTCCAATTGGATCATGCACTTTGATGGTTCAAAGATGCTGGCGGGTCTGGGCGCAGGCGTCGTCCTGACATCCCCTACCTGAGGTACAATCCAGTACGTACTCCAAATATTATACACGGACTCCAACAATGCAGCAGAATATGAGGCCCTGTTGCATGGCCTCCGGATAGCAGTCTCCATGGGCATTCAACGCCTAGAGGTGCGTGGGGATTCGAATCTCGCAATATCTCAAATAAATGGAGACTTCGATGCCAAGGACCCAAAAATGGCGGCTTACCGCAGCACCGTCCTCAAAATGTCAGCTTGGTTCGAGGGGCTCGAGTTCCACCATGTGGTCCGAGAAGACAATCAAGCGGCAGACGTCCTCGCCCACATCGGTGCTAAGCGCGACCCTGTCCCACCCAATATCTTCTTGGAAAGGTTGTTTAAGCCATCCGTGGTATGGGAAGGAGAGACCGGTAACAACAGTCCAGACTTAGCCAGAACACCATATACCGAACACTCTGACGTAATCGGAGGCTCCGCCACTGAAATAACACCTTCCGCCCACGTGATTATGGCTGTCATCGCCCGTGGACAGAACCTTTCCTGGCCTACCTAACTAGGCAGGAACTACCTGAGGACCCAAATGAGGCACGTTGCATTGTGTGGCGGTCTAAAGCCTACAAGGTCCACGAGGGAGAGCTTTATAAGAAAAGCGCTACCGGAGTCCTTCAAAGGTGCATCTCCGAAGAGGAAGGATGGCAACTTTTGGTAGAAATTCATGCTGGACTCGGCGGTCACCATGCCGCAGCTCGGGCCCTTATAAGCAAGGCCTTCCGTACAGGTTTCTACTGGCCGACGGCCCGAGCAGACGCACAGGACCTCGTCCAACCTTGCGTCGGTTGCCAGCTTTTTGCAAACCAAAGCCATATGCCGCCTACCGCTCTCCAAATAATCCCCATTACTTGGCCCTTTGCGGTCTGGGGGCTTGATATGGTCGGACCCTTTAAAGGGGGAAGCCATAAGAAAAAATACTTATTGGTCATGGTGGATAAATTCACAAAACGGATAGAAGCCAAACCACTTAAAATGGCCGAATCCAGACCTGTGATAGACTTCATATCTGGGGTTGTACACCGTTATGGCGTCCCCCACAGCATCATCACCGATAATGGCTCGAACTTTACAGCTGATGAGGTAAGACTTTGGTGCAGCAACATGGGCATCAAGCTCGATTATGCTTCTATGTATCACCCGCAAACTAATGGTCAAGTCGAGCGAGCAAATGGTCTTATCATGAGCGGCATTAAACCCAGATTAGTGCGGTCCTTAAAGGAGTCAAACACGCACTGGGTAGAGGAGCTCGACTCCGTACTATGGGGGCTGTGGACCACACCGAATCGCACTACCGGATAAACACCATTTTTTATGGTGTACGGCGCAGAGGCGGTACTGCCCTGCGACATAATTCATGACTCACGTCGAGTGTGCATGTATGAAGAGAACGAAGCCAGCTTGATCGGCAGGACAGTTTGGACGCCCTGGAGGAGGAGCATGACGTGGCAAAAGCCCATTTCGCATTCTATTAGCAACAGGCTCAAAGGTATCAAAGCAGAGAAGTACGGGCCAAAACCTATAACATTTGCGAACTCGTTCTACGCCTACCGGAAAAGAAAAAGAACAAGCTCAAGCCCAAATGGGAAGGTCCCTTCATTATTGACCAAGTTCTGACCTGTGGAGCGTACCATCTGCGGGGTGCATCGGACAATCGACTCGAGCCAAACCCATGGAACGCAGCCAGACTCTGAAGGTTCTACGCCTAGTGCCAAACTCTATGTTCGTCTCCTTACCTCCATCAATTTTTTACATATCCGTTATCTGTCTTTTATCTCTTTCTTTTTTTCCTTTTTCTTCAAGGCCTTAAAAGGCTAAATTGTGTCTTGACTACACAATCTTGACGCGCTAACTGCGCTCATTATACACAGGGGCTTCTTATACGTAAGCTTAATATAACTATTTTCCGGGCTCTATGCCCCACACATGTGTTATTCTTCCACATGTACCTTTTTTCACCATTATATGCATCGATATGACTTAAGTTTTGGCCAAGCTGGGTTGCCTGGCTCTTGTGCTTATGCGCTACATTCCCGTTAATTCGGCTAGGGCATAAGGGGAGCACCTCTGCGATTATTCTTGCCGGTCACCGGATGTGTACCTCAGACTGGGTGAAGCGAAAGCTAAGCGTTCTTAAGGGAATACTCGGTCGATGAACAAAAGATGACTTTTATTTATTTTAATACATGCCCCAGATGTTTATAGCCTGCGTCTCTTTTTGTGATTCGGACATGCACATTAGGGCATGCGTACTCAGAGAAAGGAACCCTTAACGGAACTATTCTCCTGGAAGATGTTTCTTACTATCCATGTAATATAACATAGCTAGTTGGGTACTTATGCATTCAAGCACTTATGACCCCTACGCTTTGGTTTCCACGCATACCCGGGTTTTACATAACTGGCGGGTATTCGGATACACTCCGGCTATCGGGTCCAGAGGTCGGCGAAAAAGGTCTGCCATGACAAATGATTTACAATCCGGCTAGGGACAATATATGTCACTTGAAGTACACAGTCACTTAGATTGACTAAATTCTTCTTCTATACCATCCAACAGGCTGTCTAGCCTACAATCCTGTTGTGAATACTTTGCGGCTAATTCTACTTGGTCATCCACCAAACTGACGGGGATCTCTTTCCCATCAGGCCCCACAGGTCCGACCTCAGCCATGTGGTTAGGGTCAACCTTGGTATACCGCATCTTCACCATGGCCCAGGCTTCCCTCGCACCTTGTCGGCAGGCTGATATCTTCCATAATCGGAAGCGCCGCCGTGCTCCCTTGAGCTTCTCTACAAGCTCCCCCACGCCTCCTGGCAGGGAGACGGATGGCCACAAGGCTTGGGAAATGCCCTGCATCACCTGCCGAACTTGTTCGTGCAGTTGTGAGAGCTCTGGCAGAAGATCACCCGCAGACCCGGGCATCTCCTCCTCGGGACGACCCGTCAGCATACCTGCAGATATAACTCTGTTAGCCGGTTTCTTCACCGAACTCTTTAAAAGTTCGTTCAAGCACTTACTGAAAATGTTGCGTCGAAGCCTCTTATTCTCCTTTGCGGAGTCAGCAAGCTGGGCCCGAACATCTTTCAGTTCCACGCCCAGCTGGATATTGGCATCTTGGAGATTGTTTTTCTCCTGCCTAACCTTTTTAAGCACACGCTCACTAGACTTTAGCTATCGTTGGGCATGTGCCTCATTCCCTATCACGACCTTCGGATTCACTCCAGAGTCATCTGCAGAATCTATTGTTAGATTTGCATGCATGACGCGTACTATCTGGTACCTGTCGTTCTTTGCAATAGAGATAAGTGTTACCAGAGGGGGCCTTCTCGGACTCCTTCAGCGCGGCAACTGCGGCCCGTAGCTGGGCTTTGCACTCTTCCAGCTCTTGAGACAATTGGGTATTCTTCTCTGTAAGAACCTGCACAAATAATGATCCTTAAATCAGTTGTGTCAATTGTTTCAAGTCTCAGGGGCTACTGATATACATAATTATTAGATTTCCTCACCCGTATATCCTTTACATACTGGTCCGTGGCTCTGGCAACACCATTTTGAGCAGCTCAATGTACGCCTCTCCTGAATTGGAAGGCATCGAACGCCTCTTGGGAGAAACAAGCGTCACGAAGTACGGCCCGGCGACGCCTGTAATTCGTGGCGCTCTCCACTTTGGAATTTGTAGCGGATAGCCTATCCGCATCCTCTGTAGGAGGAACATCCGGCGTTCGCCCCATGTTAGCGTCCGCCTCTATGTCCGTCTCTGGAGCCCGACTGGTGGAGGCGTGACCGGCAGCCTTTCCGGATATAGTCCGGCGAGTGTTTTTCCTACTAGGAAACATGGACGTTATTATATTTTAAAAGACGACAACCATGGAGTGGGGTTTTGTTTCATACCTCTGCAACAGCATCTCAGTCCTGACTGCCTTCCTTTTAAGCCTACCCAGCTTCGGTGCCCCTTGTTGGTGAGTCACTGCGGGTTCGGCATGGCGTCCCGAGGGCCTTCCCTGTAAGACACCATATGTGTGCAATAGGTGAAATGCAGAAAAGGGGATCCTTCTTGGAAGTTGGGACTCCGGTTTTACTTACATGCGACGCAGGGAGTAGTCCAGGATAATCGGCTATGATGGCCACCATGGCATCATTGCAGCTCAATTGATAGAACGTCCTGTCAATCAGCTCCACAAATATGTCCGGATCCTCTTCGAGTCCGGGTTGAGGGCCCGGTCAGGGTCCTCTGGTTGTGGAGGTGGGCTGTGGACCTCCCTCACAACTTTTTGCAGCTCCTGCTATGAAATAGCAAGGTAAATATTCATGCGGGAAGGTCTGGAGTAAAAAGTAGTAGCTCACCCAGCTTGGGGGGTTGTACATGGATAACCCATCCCGTGGCTTGATACGGATGAACTCCTCTTCCTCTCCTTTGTATAAACCGGACAATATTTTTGCTAAAGCAGCGATGCAGTCCGGACCTTTCCGACCGCAGCGGGTGGCATCGTCTTATCCATTGAAGTGCCACATAGGGTGTCCACGATATTGAAGTGGCTGCACCCCCCGCATTATACATATGGACATAACCTCGACTATTGTCAATCCTGATTTGGCCAGCGTTTGTATCCGGCCCATCAGGTAAAGGACCTCTCTGTTATCTTCCTCCTGGGGGCTCCGAGGGCGCCAGCTGTGGCGTTTCTTCAAAGGAGCGTTATTAAACTCAGGAAGGCCCATCCAAACAGGGTCCGGAAGGGGGACGTCCTCCATATAAAACCACTCCGAAGGCCAATCTTCAAACGTCTTCTTCGGAGTACCGGACATATATCCGGTCCCGGCGATGCGCCAATCTCGGCTCCGCCCACTTGATATATCGACCCCTCCTATGTACGAGGTACGAGGCAGAATAGCCTCTTCCATAGCTCGAAATGAGCTTCACAGCCCAGAAACAGCTCGCAAAAGGCGACATAGCCAGCGATGTGTAATATGGAGGCGAGAGTAAAATTGTGCAGCTGGAGGCCGTAGAACTCCGGAAGCCCGCGGAGGAATGGATGAATTGGAAATCCAAGCCCTCTTAATAAGTAAGGGACAAGGCATACCCACTCCCCATTGGATGGGTCGGGAAAGCTCTCCGCTTGCTTCCCGCCATTGTAGGTGGCAAGCCCAGCTCGAACAGGGACCATATACGCTGGAGGGAGAAATCCATGGGTCTGTAACTCTACTAATTGACTGTGCGGGACGGAACACTTCTTACAATTGCCGGGCTTAGGGCTACGGGAGCGAGAGGAGGAGTTGCGACGACCGGCCATGTTGGAATGGATTTTTTCCGGGCGCGCTCCGATGGATACTCGCTGTGGGAGGATGGTGTGATCTGGATCTAAGAATCCCCGTCTCTTTAATAGACGATTTACTCGTGTGGCTAGGGTGGCAAATGTAAAAATGCCCCGGCTTCTCGCATTCGCTCGACACGTGGAAGATAGCCATTATTAGGCACGGAAGCCAAAGAGTGCAACATTTATGGGAAGCCGGACACTACTCAACAGGTATTCAGAATTTGGAGAAATAACCTGCCTTGCAATGCCGAAGACAATCTGCGCGCCGGACTCATCGCCATCGAAGCCTGGTTCGGGGGCTACTGAGGGAGTCCTGGATTAGGGGGTCCTCGGACAGCCGGACTGTAGCCTTTGGCCGGACTGTTGGACTATGAAGATACAAGACTCAAGAATTCGACCCATGTCTGGATGAAACTCTCCTTGACGTGGAAGGCAAGCTTGGCAATATGGATATGTAGATCCCCTCCCTTGTAACCGACTCTGTGTAACCCTATCCCCCTCCGGTGTCTATATAAACCGGAGGTTTTAGTCCGTAGGACAACAATAATCATACCATAGGCTAGCTTCTAGGGTTTAGCCTCTACGATCTCGTGGTAGATCAACTCTTGTAATACTCATATCATCAAGATCAATCAAGCAGGAAGTAGGGTATTACCTCCATCGAGAGGGCCCGAACCTGGGTAAACATTGTGTCCCCCGCCTCCTATTACCATCCGCCTAAGACACACAGTTCGAGACCCCCTACCCGAGATCTGCCGGTTTTGACACCGACAGAGGGTGCCATCCCGGCACCCGTTGACAAAGTATTGGATTGATTGGACTTCGTGGACGCCCTCGCAGCTGTTCCGGAGCTCGGTCCAGCGTGCGAGGTACTCGCGGCCGGTTTTTGCCGACCCTTGCACGCACATGGCGAGCTGACTGGGCGGCCGGGTCACTTGTAAGTGCCGGTGAAGTTGTGCATGAAGGCCCGCTCGAAGTCGACCCATGCGTTGATGCTGCCCGTCGGCAGACTGTTCAACCAGGTGCGGGCCGACCCCTGGAGCATGAGAGGCGCATAGCGCACGGCGAGGCGATGGTTACCGCCGGCTATGCTAATTGCGGTGGTGTAGTCGGTGAGCCAGTCCTCCGGGTTCACGGTGCCGTTGTACTTGGGGGTGTCGCGGGGGAGCGTGAACCCTTTAGTAAAGGGCTCACCCCAGATACATGGTCCGAAGCACGCTGGCCTGACCGGGCCAGTCTCCTCCAGCTCCTGGGAGAGGGCGAGTCGGTCGAGGCGGTGGCGGGCGTCGGTGTGGTCGATGGCGTGCGGGCCCAGCCGATCAGTGACCGCGCCATGGAGGGCCGGGTCGGTCACAGTCGGACATTGGCCGCGTAGGAGCAGGGGTCGAGTCAGCGTCGGACCTCCGAGACCGGCTCGTCGCCCAAGCCGCCGGCAGTTGTCGGGGCGGGGTTGCGCCGGGTCCGGGTGCGGCCGGAGTGCGCCTCACCAGGTGGTGAAGATGCCGTGTTCTGGTGGTCGCCGGGTCCGGCGACACGGGCGGAGTCGGATCCCGCCGGCTTGGCGAGCCGGTTGAGGCGGTCCTACTGTGCGTTGGCCGTAGCAAAGAGGTCGTTTACCCTTTTGAGGCGGTCCTCCAGCTCTTTCCCTGCGAGCTGATCCAGGCCGACCACGGCTGCCTGTGTGGCGCGCATGTTCTTCACAGGAGTCTCGTAGATGGGAGGGATGGCGCCGAAGGCGCACCGATCGCGCCACCCCGGGCCCGCACGTCGGTGACCCAGCTTGGCTCGGGCGCGTCCGGTGTGAAGCCATAGGCGGCGTTGCGCTCCAGCTGAGCAGAGTCGAGGCGGCGCTGCGTGGCGGCAAGCGTCTCGGTGAGGTCCAGCAGGCGCTGGCGATCCTCGTCGAGATGAGTCCAGACCTCGGCGATGTCGGAGGCGTCGATGTTGGTGCTGATGGGGATGCGAAGGCTCTGCATCGTGGCGCGCAGCAAGTTGGGCGGGCTGGCCTGCTCTGCTGCGGCCTGACTTCGGCGGCCTTCCTCGTCGCGCTGGATGAGGAAGCGGCTCCGGTGTCAGTGACGAAGTCCTCCATGTAGAGGTCCATTGCCCCGGCAGGAGTGCCGCCGTCGAGGGAAAGGGGGGAGTCAGAAAAGTCAAGTACCTCGCTGGGGTACTCGTCGGCCGCAGGCACGTCGGAGATGCGCAGCGCGGCGAAGGAAGCGACGAGTGCATCGATGATGTCATCCGCCAGCATGACTGGCTCGTCGGAGTCGGATAGGAGCCCCGTCTGCAGCATGCTCCCGGCCAGGACCTCGAGCTGCCCCACGGTGGGTGCCAACTGTCATGGTGGGCGCACGGCATATGCCAAGGGATGGCTAAAGATAGGAGGAGGCTCAAGGGCACTGGTGGGCTCCAGAGGCGAGGTCGGCATGAGCGAGCGCGGGACACAAGACATACCCAGGTTCGGGGCTCTCCGGAGTGATAATACCCCTAGTCCTGCCGAGTGTGGTTTATATGTAACAGTACAGAGTTGCTCCTTGAGCTGTATGGAGGAAGAAGGAGGACAGGCCAGGGCTTAGGCTGCTCCCTCTCCTTGGGTGTTGCTTGCTAGGTGATGCGGAGCATCCCAAGGTCATCCCTATTGTCGGATGTGGGGTTCCGGCAAACCCTCAAGGTTCGAACACTGGGGTGCGCGCGAAGTCTTTCCCTCCTACCGATCTATGCTCTAGCTCGCTAAGATCTTGCGGACGAACTCGACGAACTCACAACACAGAGAGATACACGGGGTTTATACTGGTTCGGGCCACCGTTGTGGTGTAATACCCTACTCTAGTGTGGTGGTGGTGGATTTCCTCTTGGGCTGATGATGAACAGTACAAGGGAAGAACAGCCTGCTGAGGTTGAGGTGTTCTTGTGGCTAGGCTCTCGATCCGATTGGATCATGCTAAGATCAGATCAGCTTTGCTTGCCTCTACAGTGGTGGATAGCTCTACTTATATAGAGCCTGGTCCTCTTCCCAAATGTTCAGCGGGAAGGGAGCCAACAACGGCGGGCAAATTTGAAGGGGGACAGCTAGTACAAGCTATCCTGACAAAAGCGGTCCTCGCCTGCGAAAAGGCCCTGGGGTGACGCCGTCTTGGGCTCCATGATGACCTCCGCCTTGCCGTCCTCCTGGTCTTGGTCTTGTTGCACCAATAAGGCAACCTTTTCCTGATGCCTCGATACTCTTCGTCTGTGCTTGCCTCCTTAGCACCAAAGAGGAAATGGGGACGCTGTGCGCACTGGCGCCCGCCTGGCACCCTCCTGGCGCCGTTCGTCATGGCTTACATCACGAGTGCCTCGCGAGGTTTGCCCCGCCTTGATATCTCCGCTCCTCGTGAGCTTGCCTGGCTAGGCTATTCCATAGGAAGTCTTGCATCGTCCTCCTCGCGAGGCTTGTACCCTCGCGAAGGTCTTGGATGCCTTGTTGATGAAGATGGGCCGTACGGTCCGCTGCCTAGCCACGCTGTGGGCCACAGGCAGGAAAGTCTGGGGACCCCCGTTCCCAGAACGCCGACAGTAGCCCCTGGGCCCAAGGCGCGCTCGGGCTTGGCTTCGCGGCGAAGCCAAGGGTCAAGTTCGGAGCGCCGCGGGCCCCAAAAGCATGCAGCCTCGGTCGACGCATGGCGGTTGATTGGACGTGGGCATCTCCGCTTCCCCATGCTACCTCAGCAATTGCACGATTTGACGAGTCCCTGCGACATGCAAGGAAAACCATCATTACCTGCGATCGTGGGAGACGCCGGTTGGCCTTCTCTTGCTATAAATGGGGAGGGGGCGGAGCCCTCGTTGCCCATCTTCTCCTTGCTTGCTTTCTTCATCCTCCTCGCTCCTCTGCTGACAACAGTGGCGCCCATTAGAAGGTTTTTCACCGAAGAGAAAGGGAATGCTCCCCGTGACGATCCAGAGCCACTTCCGCCGAAGAAGCGGTCGATCCACCGCCGTGACGAAACGGCGATGCAGGTGGTGGCGAGGCCCTGGTGTGAGCGGCCTCCTCCGGGGTACCCGCTACCCTTGTACGCCCAAGCCGAGGGCTCGGGAGGACGGAGAGACGAGCAGCACCGCCCGTGCCGCGCCCAGGGTTGCCGCGCCACGGCGCCATGCGCCGTCGCCCCTGGGGTGGACGCCGCTGACTCCTCGCGCGAGTTGGTGCTATGGGCGCCGATGCCTCCGAGCTCCTAGATCCGCTTCCTACGGTTCTTCTCCGACGTGATGCCGCCGAGGGGGCCGCTCAAGCTCTGGCTGCAGCACACCGACTGCAGTGCCCCGGCGATCAGAGCGGAGATCAAAGCGGTCCCCACCAGCAAGATCTTCATGACCCGCGGCTGGGGCGAGATCGCGCGGGTTTGCCATGCGAGGGGAGCCCTCGTGATCCACTTCGTGTACGACGGCGCCTCCACGCTCTTCTTCAAGGTCTTCGACGCGGAGGGCCGCCGCCTGGAATCCTGCCACGGAGGGCGCCCGGGTTGACGCGCATCCGCTCGCGAAACACGCCCGGCAGCAGCCTTTGGGAGTCCAGCAGCTCTCCCGAGCTTTACGAGACTCCGGAGACGAGCGTCGACAGCTACGTCCCTCCGATCTCTCGCCGAGCCCGGAGCAGGGCCGCGGCGTCTGGTATTCGACCGCTGATCTGGATGGGGTTGGCGCTGGCCTCCCGTGGACCACTGTTGATGATGGCGTCCGCCACGGGAGGGTGTAGATAGGATTCCTCTTAGTAACAACTTTTGTTCCCTGTGAAGGATCACGAATCACCCCGTGGGGGCTTGTAAGGGTCTGTAATGCCTTTCGCGCTTATCCTCCTCGTTATGAAAACTTGGTGAACGCATGTCCCGTTAAGGCTCGGTTCCTCTTTCTTTCCTCGCGATAGCTTGTTGCTCTACGCTGGCAGGTCCCGGTCCCAAGGCGGCTACAACCGTCGCTGGTATGCCAGGTTGCGTGCCGTGGTCAAGGCCAGTAGGTGCGTGACCCGAGGTCCAGTAAGAGCCCCTGAGGTGCGATGCTCAGGAAAAGGAGACTCGCTGTGCCGTCTGCTATCCTTCCCTCGAGACTCATGTGAACAGGCACAAGAAGGAACACGGTTGACTGTTACATCTGTTAGCCTGCCGCTGGTTGCTCTAGGTGAGACAAAGGCACCGAGGGCCTGGTGAGGTGACGTGTGTTGCGCGTGCCACGAGCCAGAGCTCGACCACTCAGATTTGTCGGTCGTGGCAGGGACGGACCCATGCACCAGCGCCGTGCCTGTGTGAAGGCCCCGGGGGAGGCGATGATCGAGCAGGCGATAGCCGTTGGCAGGGTAAGCATAAAGGGCAAATCGACTTGGATAAATGCAGGAAGATACATGCCACTAGGTCTGGCCCGAGCGGCTTGGGGATAATGCAGCCCGAGGAGCGCCCCCGGCAAGGTAAGCTAAAGACTTAAGCAAAAGGGATACATGCCGCAGGGACGGACCCGTGCAGCCTGGGAATAATGTAGCCCAAGGGCCGCTCCCAGCTTAAACGAACTTGGAAGGTGTCACCTGGTTCTGTAGACGAAGTAGAGTTGATGTAGCCGAAGCCATGCGTTGAAGGAATGACTCCTCATGAGCCACCGGGACCCTAAGCCTCGGGAGGCTCTGGGGGCTCAGGAGGTTCCCTGAAGAGCATCTCCATCTCCTCCTGAACGGCGTGGATGCAGGCCTCTGAGGCGCCGGGACCTGCCGCAAGTTGCTGTTGATGGGCCGACGCCCACGCTCGGCAAGCCGAAGGGCATCTGAACGTAGTTGTGTGGTGGGCTCTCTGGCAGCCCGCGTGATGGCGAGCGCTCTGAGATGCGGCCCTGTTGAGCCCTGGGACGTCGACGCAGAGATGCAGCCCGGCATCCTCACCTGGATGGGGTGCTGCGCCCTGTGAGCGGCTGTTGCCACGCATGGCTCTTGCTTCTTGCAATTCTTGGGTGGTCTTGGTGATGAACTCCTGGGTGTTGGGCACTCCTTGCCCCGTGCTCTCCTGAGGAAGGCATGCCGTGAAGCACGCTTCCAAGTGGTGCCCAAGCGCCTCCGTCGTGAGGTTGGCAAGGTCTGAGGCCCTCCAGAAGAGAGCCCCCAAGCCCTGCCCGAGGAGGGTGCCGAGCGTGCCTTCCTATGCGATGGAGGGAGGCGCCCCTGGAACGGGCGCTGATCCTGACGAGGCTCCTGACACGGCGCCATCTCCTTGAGGTCCTGCGCGGCGCGGCAACTTCTTCTTGGGGACGGTCTCCTGAGGGCCTTCACTTCTGCTGTCGGGGTTGCCGATTGCTGCGACTTGAAAGGCACGCTCAAGAGAGCACACCGCATCCCTCTCTTCACATGGGACCGTGATGATTCCTCTGCTTCCTGGCATCTAGAGAACGTTGTAGCCGTGATGAATGACTACCATGAACTTGGCCAAGGCTGGATACCCGAGGATGGCGTTGTATGGCAGGCGGATGTGCGCGACGTCAAAGTCGATGAACTCGGTGCGGTAGTTGTCGCGCTTGCCGAAGGTGACAGGCAGGTGGACTTGCCCTATCGGTGTGGTGGAACCATCAGTCACTCTTGAGAAAGGCTTGGTTGGCTGGAACTGCTCATAGGGCACCTGAAGGTTGTCGAACGTGTCAACGGATAGGACGTTGAGCCCTGCGCCGCCGTCGATGAGAGTCTTGGTAACTTGCACATTGCTGATGACTGGGGAGCACGGCATAGGGAGTGCGCCTGCGGTGGCCGCGCACTTGAGCTGGTCTGCCGAGTTGAAGGTAATGGCACATTGGGACCACCTGAGTGGGCGCGTGGCCTCGAGCTTAGGAGAACCGCGTTCACCTCACGGGCAAACTGTTTGAAGATGCGCTGAGAGGCTGGGGCTTGTGCGCCGCCCAAGATGCAAGCAATCGCATGCGGCTCTGAAGCCCCAGCCCCCCCGCCGTCCTGGTGGTGGTCGTCGTTCCTTCTTGGTGGCGGTAGCGGGGGAAGACCGGTGTTGCCCTAGGGGCGATCCTCACGAGGCGGGTCTCTCCAGGCGCCCTCGCGAGGTTGGTCCTGCCAGCGGTCCTCACGAGGCCGATCGCGCCACTCCTAGCGCGGGCCGCGGTCGTCCCAGCGTCCGCCTCCACGTCCACCTCCATGGTCGTAGCCCCGGTCGTTGCGCTCGGGGCGTCGACCGTAGCGTCCTTCTCGTATGGCCCTGAGCTCTTGGCAGTCGCTGGTGTTGTGGGTGTTCAGCTTGTGGAAGGCGCAGAATGGTCGGCCGTTCTTGGATGACTCAGGGTGATCTCTGCCTCGCTTGGTGTCGGGCTCCACTGCGAGCACAACCGCCTCCTTGCGCATCACGTCCTTGGCCTCGGCCTTCTTTTCTTCCGCTCCCGTAGCTGGCAGCTTGAGGAGAGAGAGACGCCCCTCCTCAGCTCTTGCGCACTTGGTTGCCAGGTTGAACAGCTCCTGAGAAGTGCAGAGCTCCTCGTGGATAGCCAGCTCTTCCTTCATCTTGATGTCACGGACGCCGTCAGAGAACATGGAGATGATGGCCTCGTCCGTGACCTTGGGGATCTTGAGGCGGGTGTTGTTGAAGCGCTGGATGTACTTCTAGAGAGTCTCTCCAAGCTGTTGCTTGATGCAGCGTAGGTCACCCGCGGTCGTTGAGCGGCCGCGAGTGCCCTAAAAGTTGGCGACGAAGCGGTCACGCATCTCGTCCTAGGAGGAGATCGAGTCGTGCTGCAGGTTCAGGAGCCAAGAGCGGGCCCCATCCTTGAGAGCCATGGGAAACTAGTTCGCCATGACTTTTTCGTCGCCGTTGGCTGCTTCGATGCTCAGCTTGTAGAGCTGCAGGAACTCCGCGGGGTCCGCAGTGCCGCCGTAGCGAGGAGGCAGAGGTCTGGCTTGAACTTGCCTGGCCAAGCGACGCTACGCAGCTCGGGGCTGAAGGCACGGCAGCCGACTGTGGTTGCCGGGGGCCGCTTCGGGGTGGAGCTTGGTCTTGACGGGGTTCGCGCTGTGCCGCTCCAGGCGGTGCGCGGTCTTGACGCGGTGGCGTGGGGAGCGCCGGCGCAGCTCCTTGCGGCCGCGGGATTTCCTGGCAGCTTCTTTCTTCACGCGCGTGCGCCGGGCGCGGTGGACCACGCCGCGGAGGTGTGCGCCTTGGTGCCAAGGCACCGTCTTGGGGGTGAGGTGGTGGAGGCATGCCATGAGCCCCGTCGCCCGCGGCTGGCTGAGGAGGAGGCAGGGAGTTGGACGGTGCTGGAGAGCCCCCTGCGGCGCGGACGATCTTGGCGACGCGGTCGAGCCATTCCTCGTAGACGTCGTCGACAGGGCGGTAGCGCAGGAGCTCGTTCGCCGCGATGAGCGCGGCTCGTGCCTCCATGGGAGCGCAGTGCGCATAGGACGAAGAACCAGCAGCGGTGAGCGACGGAGTAGCAGTGCGGCCATCTTGCCGCACCGAAGGATGCAGCGAGGACGCCTGCTGCTCGTTCCCCGCCGGGCCGGTGGCAGCGTTTGCAACAGGAGACGGAGAACGACAAGGTGGCCCGCCTACAGGAGCCGTCTGAGCGAGCGGGCGGAGAGGGCAGCCCGACGCTCAGCTCGAGCACGGC
This sequence comes from Aegilops bicornis, assembly GCA_021605145.1. Classification (NCBI taxonomy): domain Eukaryota; kingdom Viridiplantae; phylum Streptophyta; class Magnoliopsida; order Poales; family Poaceae; genus Aegilops; species Aegilops bicornis. The sequence goes on along the minus strand of CM038673.1, from coordinate 376,462,261 downwards.
GAGCGTCTGCCATGGAAACAACGGAGCGACGGAGCAACAAATCGACGGAAGGGAAACTTCGGCGCACCCCTACCTAGCGCGCCAAATGTCGGATGTGGGGTTCTGGCAAACCCTTAAGGTTCGAACACTGGGGTGCGCGTGAAGTCTTTCCTCCTACCGATCTTTGCTCTAGCTCGCTAAGATCTTGCGGACGAACTCGACGAACTCACAACACAGAGAGACACACGGGGTTTATACTCGTTTGGGCCATTGTTGTGGTGTAATACCCTACTCCAGTGTGGTGGTGGTGGATTGCCTCTTGGGCTGATGATGAACAGTACAATGGAAGAACAGCCTCCTCAGGTTGAGGTGTTCTTGTGGCTAGGCTCTCGATCGGATTGGATCAAGCTAAGATCAGATCAGCTTTGATTGCCTCTACAGGGGTGGCTAGCTCTAGTTATATAGGCTTGGTCCTCTTCCCAAATGTTGAGCGGGAAGGGAGCCAACAACGGCGGGCAAATTTGAAGGGGGACAGCTAGTACAAGCTATCCTGACAAAAGCGGTCTTCGCCTGCGAAAATGACCTGGGGTGACACCGTCTTGGGCTCCATGATGACCTCCGCCTTGCCGTCCTCCTGGTCTTGGTCTTGTTGCACCAATAAGGCAACCTTTGCCTGATGCCTCGGTACTCTTCGTCTGCACTTGCCTCCTTAGCACCAAAGAGGAAATGGGGATGTTGTGCGCACTGGCGGCACCCGCCTGGCGCCGTTCGTCATGGCTTACGTCACGAGTGCCTCCCGAGGTTTGTCCCGCCTTGATATCTCCGCTCCTTGTGAGCCTACTTGGCTAGGCTATTCCAGAGGAAGTCTTGCGTCGTCCGCTCACGAGGCTTGGACCCTTGTGAAGGTCTTGGATGCCTTGTTGATGAAGATGGGCCATATGGCCCGCTGCCTAGCCATGCTGTGGGCTGCACGCAGGCAAGTCTGGGGACCCCCGTTCACAGAACACCGACACCCATGGACCTACCTACGTCTCCCACAACACCACTTGGACCGACGACAAGGGCTCGAGCAAGGGCTATCGAAGATAAGGTGAACTCGCTCCTTTCCGAAATACTACTTTCGACACAAGAGACATGGCTACTACCTCAAACGGAAACACTATGTGTGCTTAGGTACTTGGAGGACAACCATGGAACATCTACATCCAATGGACAAGACGGCGAGGACACCAAGTGCGAAGGACAAGAAGAAGGACTGCCGAAGAAACTACAGCCACCGGACGACGTCCGACGCCTGAAGCTCAACATGCCCGAGTCCCAGCCAACACAGGCTACAGCGAGTGGATGTCCGGCAAGGACCGGACGACCGGCCACACCCTCCAGCGAGCGGACGACCGACAAGGTCCGGACGTCCGGCGTCTCCGCACCCGAGCCAAAATTAGCGGAAGTCCGAAGTCACCGGACGTCCGGCACCGTCTCCACAGAACGGAATTAGGGTAAGTCCGACAACACCGGACGTCCGGATGCCCATGAGCCACCGGACGACCGGCCCCCAGCGGACGTCTGGTACCTGTCTGCGCACAGTTTCGGGCCGAAGCCCATGTACCCCTTCACTTCGCCCCTCTTTTGCACTAAGACTATAAATAGACCTCCTCCTCCTCCTAGCTAGGGTTAGCAAAGGATTAGCTCATGTTTGTGTGAGAGCTTTGCTCATCCACTTGGTTACCTTCTCCTCGGAGATCGCGCCTCCCTCGGAGAAGATCCTTCCAAGCGGATTCACGACCCCCTCTTGGGTGGCCCCATCCATACCTCCTCACGGAGAAGAACCTTTGTGTCACATCCCTAGTTTTGGTATGACCTAGACTAGCTAGTCATGTGTGCATCATGTTTAAATTCCATTTAAGTTTGAAATGGGGATTTGTGAAACCCTCAGAATCATTTTTGGAAATTGACCCAAGTAAAAATTGCTCCAAAAAGGTCCAAGAAAATGCTCATGTTGCTCTCTGAAAATATTGGACAGAGATAAAAATCAAAACCAATATTTTTAGGAGTCCATAAGTAATTATTTTGGGCATTTGGAATTAATGCAGTAATTATTTGCCTTGGATATATATTGTTATATATATAATATATGTCCAAAAATTATGCTAGTTGTTGAGGAGTTCTGGAATAATATAAATAGCTCCTACAAAAATTGGCATAAGAAAATAAGTTGATTTAGTATTTTACTAAATCAGAACAAATGTCAGAAAAATAGAAAACAGAAAACAAATGGAAAAAAAACCCTACCTGGCGCCTACCTCTCTGGGCAGCCTGGCCGGCCCAGTCGGCCAGCCCAGCCCACCAGCGCCGTCGTCCTCCTAGCGCCAGTCGGCCAGGCGTGTGGCTGTGGCAGCAGACGTGCCGCCAAGCCACCTGCTGTCTGTCCTACCTCTCGGCCTTTGGACGTCAAGACGTCGCCACGCACTGCCCCGCACCACTCTCACTCCCTCTCGCTCTTCCTCCTCCCTGGTTCAATCTTCCCCGAGTGCACCCGAGCGCCACCATCGCCGCCGCACGCCATTGCCGCGGCCACCACCTCCCCCTCGCCCTCTCTTCGAGTCCGGAAGCTCCGCCACGTCGTCCACCACCTCTCCGTCAAGCCACGCGCCTCGGGAGGCCCTGGAGCGCCTCCATCGACGCCGTCTTCATCTCCGGTCGCCGGAGATCGCCTTCGCCGCCTCGCTGGTTCCAGCCCCTCCCCGAGCTCGCCGACCGCCTCGTCCGAACCGCCGTAAGCTCTACTTCATTTCACCCTCCTCCCCGTGCTAGTTGCCCTGCCTAGCTAGCTCAGCTGCCGCGCCCGAGACCTCATCGCCGTCGGCCATGGCGCCACCGTGGCCAGAGCCCAAGCCAGCCGTTCCCGCGCGCGTCACCGTGCTCCTGGTGACGCCAGGAGACCGTAGATGCCCTCCGCAGCCCCTGCCGTGCCCCGTAGCTCGCTCCCGCTCGAAGCCGAACTCCGGCCGCCGCCCCGAGCTCCGCTCCGGCGAGCTCCGGCGCCCCCGCAGCCCCCCACCAGCTCCCCTGGTTGCGGACGACGACGGGCTACGCCCCGGTGGTCTTCGCGCGACCAGACGCCGCTTGTAGCGCAAGTCCGGCGAGTCGCCGCCGCGCTATTGGTCACCGCCGGCCAGAACTCCGGCGGGCTGACGTGGTTTTTTTAATTAGGCACTAACCCCCACCTACTGACACTGACAGTGGGCCCGGCACCCACTAATCCTGATTAGACCAAATAAACCCCCCCTGTTAACTAACTGAGTCACTGACGTGTGGACCCCACATGTCAGGTTTGACCGGGTCAGCCCACGTTGATCGCCGACGAAGTGTCGACCGCATAATCGACGAATAAATGATTTCTGGAATTAAAATAAATCAGGAAATTCCAGAAAATAGCCAAAACTTCAAAATTTCATATAAATTCAACCGTAGCTCAGATTGAAATAATTTATATATGAAAAATTATCAGAAAAATGCAATCTATCCATCTGTACCAGTTTCATGCATGATAAAACAACTTATACCTGCTATATAGGTGAAAACACATGAATGGCATTTATAAGAGCTTATTTTGGAGTTGCATTTGAACCTTTGGTTCAAATGGACTTCAACCTAATGAATGCTAGTTACATTAGCTCAAACAGCATCACATCTTCATGCCATGTTCATGCATCATATTGTTGCATATGCTTGTGTATTGATTGCCGGCACTGTTCCTTCTCGACGAGTCCTGCTCCAGGAGACCGTTCAGTACACTGCGTCAGGCGATGCCTCCCTTGTTGATTTACCAGCAAGCAAACCCCTTGTTCATTTCGATACAATCCTACTCTCTCGCTCCTGCTCTCGATTATTGCATTAGGACAACAACGATTCATCTGCTACTTTGTCTTTGCAGTAGTTGAACCCATTCCTCTGCATGACCTGTCATTGCCACGATAAATAGTTGAAACCCACTAGCATGTGTAGGAGTTGATTGAGCCATGTTGTGTTCCTACCATGCTATGCCTGCTATTGCTTAGAGTTGTGTCAGTCCGATTCATTGGGAATGAATTGGAGTACAGTTCTATGTTACGATCTTTGAGAGTGAAGTGTGTGAACACGATTTGGTAAAGGTAGCGGTGAGAGGCCATGTAGGAGTACATGGTGGGTTGTCTCACTGGAACCGTCCTTAAGCACCGAGTTCTATGTACGTTGTCCAATGACTCGATACTACCACACATTGGGTTCCGGTGACTCGACCCCTCTCGACTTATTAACCAACTTGATCTCTGTCCAGGAGTCGCAACTAGTTTCTGGTGTTTGTAGGTAGTGTTAGTAGTCTACTGTGTGGCACCCGGCCAGGTGGGCTTGGGACAGACTAGGCACAAGTGGCACGGTGTACCAAGCGTAGATCCATCCCGTGAGGTGGGCTTGGGAACCCTGCACACATCATTTGGGGCTGTGAGGGACACCCGGCGGATCTCCTTGCGGATGGAACCCGAATAGGCGATAAACCTGGATTAGAGTCTTGTGTGGTTAGTTAGGTCGTGGCCGACACCCTCGCCAAGCTTCCGCTTGAAGGTTGCCGAGATACATGACGTGTACATGGCGGTAAGTGGCAAGAGCGTGTGTGAAGAAGTACACCCCTGCAGGGTTAACATGATCTATTTGAATAGCCAGTCCATGTTATGGACTTCTTGGATGCTTACGTGGTACATAGACAACTTGAAGTGGATACTCAAAAATGCTCAAGACAAGTGTGAGTGCTATGGATGGCCTTCTCGTAAGGAGACGAGAATGAATCCATAGTAGAGAATTGTGTGGTGACTAGTGGACTCGTGCAGCGCCATATCACCTCAAGGAAGTTCTGGTAGTCGAGAACAGGATAGCCACTGAGTCAAAGCTGGCTTGCTGCAACTAAACCCCACATTACCTTCTTGATACAAATGCATGTATAATAGGATCTGATGTAAGTCTTGCTGAGTACCTTTGTACTCACGTTGCTTTATTTATGTTTTTGCAGCGGAGATTTCGGTCTTACTAGTAGTTCCGCTTGGACTTCGATGAGTAGCTTGTTACCTCAGCTACGATCTTGTACCCTTGGGAGGGTCTTGTAGATAGTCAGGCTTCTCAGGCTTTTTCTTTTGTAGTTGTCTGTACTCAGACATGTAATGCTTCCGCTTGTTGCTTGTATGCTCTGTATGATGGGTCCTGTGACCCCTGTTTGCAATAAATGCTATGTGGCTCTTCTGAGCCTTTATCTATATGAGTTTGGGTTATGTTGTGATGCCATGTTGTACAACACATACTTGCATGTTATGCGTACGTGTAACGTGTATTGCTATGTGTGGGTTCCGACAACCTAGTTGTCTATCCTTGGTAGCCTCTCTTATGGGGAAATGTAGTCTAGTGCTTCCACCGAGCCATGGTAGTCCGCTACAGCCCGGTTCACCACAGTCCTGCTAGCCCAACACTACTTGCTCGGAACACTTGGTAGCGGCATGTGATTCACTTGCCGTTCTCTGTCCCTTCGGGGAAATGTCACGCGGTGACATCCGTAGTCCTGCCTAGCTTGCTATAGCCGGGTTCCCGAGTCCTGTTAGCCCAGTGCTACAGCCCGGATTCAAGACGCTGGCCGACATGCTCGATGTTGATTCATGTATGCCTGTCCCCATAGGTTAGTGCCACTTTGGGTTCCACGACTAGTCATGTCGGCCGGGTTCTCTGTCATATGGATGCTAGCGGCACTATCATATACGTGAGCCAAAAGGCTAAACGGTCCCGGGCCATGGTAAGGCGACACCCGTGGGAATACCGTGCCTGAGGCCGCAAAGTGATATGATGTGTTACATGCTAGATCGGTGTGACTTAGGATCGGGGTCCCGACACTTTGGATCGTGTATCCCCCTTTGTGTCTCGAGGATCTAGCATATGTGTGACTATATCTTGTTGGTTTTGAGAGTTCCTCTTGTGTTTCCCCTCGTTTTCCCCTCGTGTTCTTCGTGTTCTTAGTTGGGATCCACTCCTTTCGTGAACGATCGGCCGTTTAGGGTCTCACCCTACATCATCTTGGTATCATGAGCCACGTTGATCACGATTTCGGAGCCCCCTCTCTTTGTTTTCTAGCCTAGTTTTGTTGATTTTGTCCCTAATTCAAAAATTGCCCCACAAAAATAGCCCCAATTTTTTTTTGTAATTTGTTGGTGTGATGAAGTTTTGTTGGATTTGATCCATGGATTTGCTTTGCCTTGAGTGGATCTAGCTTTTCCCCATCATCTCCACCTTTTTCATCCACAAAAACGCTCGGATTCGAAGAATTTCGACCTCTCCATCACGAACACCGCCAGTTCATCCCGTGCCCGAAAATCGCTCAGGCACCGGATGTCCGACCAACGGACGACCGCTCCACCACGGACGTCCGGCGTTTCCTGACGAAACTGAATTTTTTTCAGTTTAGTCACCACCACTGCTCCACAATTCCGCATACGCACTCATACCACCTATACACCATACACCTTCCTATGCCACCACTTGACCGCTACCAACTCCGACACATTTGGCCACATTTGGTTTTGAGAATTTGAGTTGTGCATCGTTTCCTACGGTGTTTCGGCTAACTAGGAACGGTTCGACATCGAAATCACAACCACTCATATTCGCCAAGGACCACTGCGAACGGCTACATCAATTTGGTAACATCATCTTGGTACTGTGATATCATCATACTTTCTTGCATTTGCATTGTTAACCCCATAGCCTTACTTTTGCGTCACTTACCCATCGAGACTAGCCATTTGAGTATTGCTGGCAACGTGATTGTGCACATTAGTGATCATACTTCACATAGCATACATACCATATCTTCGTGGTGCATATCTTGGTATCATCTCTTGTGTCACAAAGTTGTCATCGCATACACAATTGCTATCTTGGTTCGTGAAGCATTGCATGAGAAAAGAGCTCAAACAACAAAGAGCCAAACAAGCTTTTAAGCACAAAGGAAAGGTAAGAGCTTATACGCAAGAACCATAGCATCATACAACATTAAGATTGTCATACTCCATCATCTTGGATCATATCATCGGAACATCATACACATAGCATACTTGGGATAGAAGTCGTTGCATTTTTGCCTAGTAGGTTGTGCACAAGTTCGTATCCGCCTATTGTGCAATCGTGCTAGCGTCTCTCTAGTGTTGTTTAACAAGAGCATCTTTGTGGATTCCACATTTTGGCTCACCCTTGGTTGCACAACCCCACATTATCTATTTGCGTGTGTGTTTCCGTGTACCATATATTGCTATTGGTCTACTTGTTGCATTTGCAAATTTGTGAATCTTTTCCAACATTATTGAGCCTCACTAATAATTGCATCAAATTTTGTGCCACCATCCTAACCAAGCCCCACCATAAGCTTTTACTTGTGTAGGTGTGAGAAACCGACAAGAATTGGTACCAATTGTGCTATTTCCTTGTTACACATTGGAGTGATCTTTGATCCATCTTCAACATCGGTCAAGGTACATTTGGTATTGGTTTTTCTCTTTCTCCCACTCACATATCTTTGTTTGGAATGACGGATCGGCCAAGTACTTCTACAAACCCACTCTTCCTTGAGCAAGACGACGACCCGAACAACTACGTCACCAAAATACACCTCTTTGGTACACAACGAGCCTTGCATCAAGAGCAACTAGCGATGAGCGACCGCATCGACAACCTCGCCACCAACTTGCGCCTCTCCAAGCAACGCACAAGAGACTACTTAGACAACAAGCTCGACGAACACAAGCACGAGAATGACGCAAGAATGGACGAGATTCGTGCCTTGTGGTCAACCGCTCTTCTACCACTTCGTCCTACTCAAGAAGGAGCCGCTCGAGTCGCCACTCCGATGACACTATCTCCGGCTCAAGTACACTGACATCGAATACTCTTCATCATGCCGCGTGTCAAGATCGTCAAGCAAACCGCAATCCTCTACACGACACCGACTCTCAAGAGCATCGACATCGTCAAAACCAAACTACATTCGCGCAAGCACAAGAAAGGCAACGCCAACGACAACAAGAACAAGAGGAACGAGCACGACAACATCAAGATGCACAAGACGCCGAGGCACAACATCAAGAACAACAACTTCGTGAAGCTCAAGCACTTGAGGCGCAACGTGCCCTTCGAGATTCAAGTCGAGCCGTAGCCAACCGAGGCCGACAAGCTCGTCTACATCAAGAAGCACTTCGCGACGAAGCTCAAGAAAGGATTTACCACACACGTGTGCATCGACAGGCTCCTCCTCAAGTTCGACAAGAGCATCAAGTTCATCGAGAGCATGAAGACAATGGAAATCTTCCAAGACAAGAGCAACATGAGGGTGACAACCCTCCTTGTCAAGAGCAACATGAGTTTGTCAATCCTCAACGACATGGGCGTCATCGTCCTCGACCCCAACACAATGAAGAGCAACAATACGGCAAGCTAAAGTTCACCATGACCAAGTTCACCAGAAGCAATGACCCCAAAGAGTACATATCATGGGCATTGAAGGTTGATAAAATCTTCCGCTTGCACAACTACGAAGAAGAGAAGAAGATCGCAATGGCATCTCTTGAATTCCAAGACTACGTCCTCATTTGGTGGGAACAAGTCATTGAGCGCCGAGAGACAAGAGGTGAACCAACCATCACGACGTGGGCTCAAATGAAGGATGTCATGAGAGCATGATTCGTGCCAAACTACTACAACCGCGACCTCTTCAAGAAACTCCAACTACTCAAGCAAGGAACCAAGAGCGTTGAAGAGTACTACAAGGAAATGGCCAATGTCACGGAAGATGATGAGAAAACTATCGCACGTTTCTTGAATGGACTCAATCACCCTATCAATAAGATTGCCGACTTCCAACCATACTCGAACCTCATCGAGCTAGTGCATCAATCTACAAAAGCGGAACGCCAAGTGCAAGATGACCTCAAGTACGCCAAGTTTTCATCCAAGTCCTATGGCTTCTCCAACACCCAAGCTTCAACGACTCCAACAACTTCTACCTCAACCAACCATCTACAAGCAACGGCGACAAGTCAAGTTACAAGAAAACTTTGACAAGCTCAAGTCGTCCTCCTACTACAAGCAACTTCAAACCGAAAGCTTCATCATCATCTACCCCAACCGATGAGACCATCAAGACAAGTTCCTTCAAATGCTTCACATGCGGAGGCCGAGGCCACAAATCATTCGAGTGCACAAACAAGCGCACCATGATCCTCAACGACGACGAAACCTATGACTCAATGAGTGAAGGAGAAATGGAAGCCCTTGAGCAAGTGGCCATGCACCAACAAGTGAACAACGACGATGATGATGATAAAGTATTTTGTGACGAAGATTAAAGTCCCGCTCTTGTTGTCTCCAAGGTCTTGAATCTTCAACATCAACAAGACGAAGACCAAAGATGCCATATCTTCCACACCAAGGCCGTAATAAATGGAAGGTCCGTCAAGGTCATCATCGATGGAGGGAGTTGCCATAACCTTGCAAGTGAAGAACTATGCTCCAAGCTCCAATTGGTTAAGATGAAGCACCTGCACCCTTACAAAGTTCAATGGCTAAGCGACACCGACACTATCCAAGTCGAGCATACGGTACAAGTCTCCTTCAAGATCGAAGCTTACGAAGACACTTTGGAGTGTGATGTCATTCCAATGACCGTTTGCCACCTCCTTCTTGGATGGCCATGGCAATTTGACCGAGGCGTCATCCACAACGGGCGTACAAACAACTATAGCTTCAAGATGAAATGAAGGGAGTATGTGCTACGCCCTATGTCTCCATGCAAAGTGATCGCGGACAAGCAAGCCACCCATCATGGAGAGAATAGTGAGAGAGCGAACCATCAAAAAGAGAGTGAGCGCCACAAGCCCAAATTGAGTGCCTCCATGATGAGCGACAAGAAAAACTTAGTTCTATTTGCCACCAAACGTGAGATGAGAGAAGTGTGTGAGAACCCATCAAGTGTCCTACACTATGTCCTATTGTGCAAGGATGAGGCACCAAAAATTAACACCTCTCACAATCTACCTTTGGTGTTATCTTCTCTCTTACAGGAATTCCAAGATGTTTTCCCCGACGAGCTACCTCCGGGTCTACCTCCACTACGAGGCATCGAGCACCGCATCGACCTCATCCCCGGAGCACCACTTCCAAACAAGGCTCCCTACCGAGTCAACCCCGAGGAAACCAAAGAAATACAAAGGCAAGTAAAGCATCTCATAGACCATGGACATCTGCGCGAAAGTTTGAGTCCTTGTGCCGTACCGATCATTCTTGTACCAAAAAGAGACGGTAGCTTTTGCATGTGTTCCGATTGTAGACCCATCAATGCTATCACTGTTTGCTATAGGTACCCCATTCCACGCCTTGATGATATGCTTGATGAACTTAGCGGTGCCACTATTTTTTCCAAAATTGATCTTAAAAGTGGTTACTATCAAATCCGCATACAAGAGGGTGATGAATGGAAAACCGCTTTCAAAACAAAGTTTGGTTTGTATGAGTGGTTAGTCATGCCTATGGGTTTATCGGAAGCACCCGGTACTTTCATGCGTCTTTGCATTATGTGTTTCGCCCTTACATTGGTAAATTTGTTGTTGTCTACTTTGACGATATCCTTGTGTTTAGCAAATCTCTCAAAGATCATGTCACCCACCTTCGCACCGTGCTACAAACTCTTCGAAAAGAACAACTTTATGCTAATATGGAAAAATGCCTCTTTGGTGTTGATAAACTTGTTTTCTTGGGTTTCGTAGTATCTTCTAAGGGTGTTCATGTTGATGAATCTAAGATCAATGCTATTAAGAGTTGGCCCCAACCAACAACTTTGCAACAAGTGCGTAGTTTTCTTGGTTTAGCCGGTTTTTATCGTCGTTTTGTGAAGGATTTTATCACCATTGCTTCTCCTTTACATGCTTTGAGCAAGAAGAATGCACCCTTTGTTTGGGGACCATCGCAAGATAGCGCATTCAATGAGCTTAAGAATTTGCTTTGCTCATGCTCTCGTGCTTGCATTACCCAACTTTGACAAACCTTTTGAAATTCATTGCGATGCTAGTGGTAATGGCATAGGAGGTGTGTTAACACAAGAGAAGCGCCCAATTGCTTATTATAGTGAGAAACTTTCCAGAGCGCAACTCAATTATCCCATCTATGACAAAGAGCTATATGCTTTAGTGCGAGTTTTGCGTGAATGGGAACATTACCTCCGCCCTCATGAATTTATCATCCATACCGATCATGAAACGCTTAAATATCTTAAGGGTCAAACTAAGTTGAACAAGCGTCATGCTAAGTGGAGTGAATTTATAGAGTCATTTCCTTATGTCATCAAGTATATTAAAGGTAAGGAAAATGTTGTGGCGGATGCACTTTCCCGTACATGTATGCTTGTTACTCAACTTGAATTGAATGTCATTGGCTTTGAGCACGTAAAAGACTTATATGAACATGACCCTACTTTTGCTATTCCTTATGCAAAGTGCTTGACGCATCCATCTTGGGAATGCTATTACATCAAAGATGGTTATTGAGGGAGTCCTAGATTAGGGGGTGTCCGGATAGCCGAACTATCACCGTTGGCCGGACTCCTGGACTATGAAGATACAAGATTGAAGACTTCGTCCCGTGTCCGGATGGGACTTTCCTTGGCGTGGAAGGCAAGCTTGGCGATACGGATATGTAGATCTCCCACCATTGTAACCGACTATGTGTAACCCTAACCCTATCCGGTGTCTATATAAACCGGAGGGTTTTAGTCCGTAGGACGAACAACAATCATACCATAGGCTAGCTTCTAGGGTTTAACCTCTCTGATCTCGTGGTAGATCTACTCTTGTACTACCCATATCATCAATATTAATCAAGAAGGAGTAGGGTTTTACCTCCATTGAGAGGGCCCGAACCTGGGTAAAAACATCATGTCCCTTGTCTCCTGTTACCATCCGCCTAGACGCACAGTTCGGGACCCCCTACCCGTGATCCGCCGGTTTTGACACCTGAATTGGTGCTTTCACTAAGAGTTCCTCTGTGTCGTCATCCTTAGGCCAGATGGCTCCTTCGATCATCAACAACGACGCGGTCCAGGGTGAGACTTTTCTCCCCGGACAAATCTTCGTATTCGGCGGCTTTGCACTGCGGGCCAATTCACTTGGCCATCTGGAGCAGATCGAAGCTACGCCCCGCCATCGGTCAGATTTGGGAGTTTGAACTACATGGCCGACATCCGCGGAGACTTGATCTTCGACGGATTCGAGCCACGCCCAAGCGCCGCCGCTTGTCTTGATGGGCACGATCTAGCTCTGCCACGAACAGTGCCTCGAGGCCGCACCGGCGTCTCCGACCCTTAGCTCGGCGCCGACTCCGCCGATCGAGGACGAGTGGTTGGACACCGCCTCGGGGGCTATGATCTCTACGGCGATTGAGCCGAACTCCATCCATGTCCTTTGCGAATCCCGTGACTCCAAGGTGTCAGACTCCTCTCCGGACTCCGAACATCCCGCGCCCCGGCCAATCGAATCCGATTGGGCGCCGGTTATGGAGTTCACTGCCGCGGACATCTTTCAGCACTCGCCCTTTGGCGACATCCTGAATTCACTAAAGTCTCTCTCTTTATCTGGAGAGCCACGGCGAACTACGGTTAGGAAGGTTGGGATGCGGACGACGAAGAAATTCAACGCCCACCCACCACCCACTTTGTAGCCACTGTCGATGATTTAACCGACATGCTCGACTTCGACTCCGAAGACATCGACGGTATGGACGATAATGCTGGAGACGACCAAGAACCAGCGCCTACAGGGCACTGGAAGGCCACCTCGTCATATGACATATACATGGTGGACATCCCAAAAGATGGGAACGGCGATGGAACAGCGGGGAGGATGACCCCTCCAAGAAACAGCCCAAGCGCCGGCGTCAGCGGCGCCGCTCTAAATCCCGCCACAGCAAAAATGGTGATTCCGGCACGGGAGATAATAACACCGGACAAGGCGAAGACAACCCCCTCCAAAGGAGGATTCAAAGACAGAGGAGGGAGAAGCCAGCCGTCATGATAGAGCGGCAGACATGTGAGGTGGAGGACGATAATTATATGCCTCCCTCCGAAGATGAGGCAAGCCTCGGCGGACGATTTAATTTGTCGTGCCTGAGGATCCCGCCGAACAGGAGTGCTTCAAGCGCTGGCTTATGGCCACGGCAAGCAGCCTCAATAAAAAGCAGCAGCAGCTTAGAGCTGACCAATACTTGCTAGCTGACAGATGGACTGAAGTCCTTGCAGCCGAAGAGTACGAACTCGAGCACCCCTCCAAGAAATACCCAAAACGCAGGCTACTACCCCAATTAGAGGAAGTAGCACCCAAACCTACATCACCAGCGCATGATGCGGCCGACCGGCCACCCCGTGGTCGCGACAGAGAGGCCTCTAGACCCTCCATTCAAGCCGCACCCCGGCGTCGCTCGAAAAGTACCAAGGCACGGGGAAACGCGCCAGACCTGCGAGACATATTGGAGGACAAGGCAAGGCAAACAAGATCAATCTACGGATCGCGTGGGCGCCTCACGACACGTGATGATAACCGTCACGCCGGATATAGCAATTCCGGCCGGGCCGAACATAGTAGACAAAGCTCATTTGAGTTGCGCCGTGATATAGCTCAATACAGAGGCGCCGCACACCCACTATGCTTCACAGACGAAGTAATGGATCATCAAATCCCCGAGGGTTTCAAACCCGTAAACATCGAATCATACGATGGCACAACAGATCCTGCGGTTTGGATCAAGGACTACCTCCTCCATATCCACATGGCCCGCGGTGATGATCTACACGCCATCAAATACCTCCCACTCAAGCTTAAAAGACCAGCTCGGCATTGGCTTAACAGCTGCCGCCAGAATCAATTGGTTGTTGGGAGGACACGGAAGCCGCATTCCTTGATAACTTCCAGGCACATATGTGCGACCACCAGACGCCGATGACCTCAGCCACATAATTCAGCAGCCGGAAGAATCGGCGGACAATTCTGGACACGGTTCCTAACCAAGAAAAATCAAATCGTCGACTGTCCGGATGCACAGGCCCTTGCAGCCTTCAAACATAACATCCGCGACGAGTGGCTTGCCCGGCACCTAGGACAGGAAAAGCCGAAATCCATGGCAGCCCTCACAACACTCATGACCCGCTTTTGCGAGGGAGAGGATAGCTGGCTAGCTCGCAGTAACAACTTGACCAAAAACCCTGGTACTTCGGATACCAAGGACAGCAATGGCAGGTCGCGTCACAACAAGCACAAGCGCCGCATTAATGGCGATAATGCTGAAGATACGGCAGTCAATGCTGGATTCAGAGGCTCTAAACCCGGTCAGCGGAAAAAGCCGTTCAAAAGAAATACTCATGGCCCGTCCAATCTGGACCGAATACTCGATCGCTCGTGCCAAATACATGGCACCCCGAAAACCAGCCAACCACACCAACAGGATTGTTGGGTCTTCAAACAGCAGTGCAAGTTAAATGCCAAACTCAATGACAAGGGGATGCATAGCGATGACGAGGAGGAGCCCCGCCGCAAGAGAGGATAGAAGGGTTTCCCCCACAAGTGCGGACGGTGAACATGATATACGCAACCCACATACCCAAAAGGGAGCGGAAGCATGCACTAAGGGACGATATGCGATGGACCCGTCACCAAGTTCAACCCATGGTCCTCCTGCCCGATCACCTTTGATCGAAGGGACCACCCACTAGCATCCGCCACGGCGGATTCGCCCGCATTGGTTCTTGACCCAATCATCGACGGATTTCACCTCACTAGAGTCCCGATGGGCCGGCGGTAGCAACCTGAACCTGCTTTATCGTGGATACAAGGCGCCAAAATGGGCATAGACCCCTCAAGGATTAAACCCACAAAGACGACCTTTAAAGGCGTCATACCAGGTGTAGACGCCAATTGTACAGGTTTAGTTACACTCGAAGTGGTCTTCGGATCCCCGGATAACTTCCGAAGCGAAGAGTTAATCTTCGACATAGTCCCATTCCGCAGCGGCTATCACGCACTGCTTGGACGAACCGCATTTGCAAAGTTCAATTCGGTGCTGCACTACGCATACCTCAAGCTCAAGATGCCAGGCCCTTGAGGAGTAATCACGGTCAACGGAAACACCGAACGCTCTCTCTGAACGGAGGAGCACACGGCGGCCCTCGCAGCGGAGGTGCAAAGCAGCCTCTCACAGCAATTCTCGAGTCCGGCTAGTAAACGTCCAGACATCATCAAGCGCGCCCGGAGTAACCTACAACAAGACCGCCTGGCACGATCCGAGCACGCATAGAAATCCGGCCCCAACCCCAGCCCTCGCGAAATTGTGCGAAGCGATTACGCTGGCATATAACTACGCCCGGAGATACCATGGGCATAAGGGGAGGGCACGACCACGGCACGCCAGCATGCGGCTCAACCGCACTGTGGGCTCCGATTGTGTCATTCTTTTTATTTCTTCTTTTTCTTACTTTCAGACTCCGCTTTTCCGTAAGCCCCGTCCGGCACTAGAATTGTCGAACTCACGATGCAACAGCCAGGAAGCGTAGTTACGTCGAGTGTCCAGTGGTCTCTACTACGAGCATTATACCTGTTTTACATACCATCCCGCAGCTTACCCTCGGAGGGGACATGTTAAATAGTCCCATCCCTTGCTTATCGCACTATTTGTATCGTTCTGCTTTCATTGCAGTACCTTTTTGAATAAACAATACATAGCTTTTGCCTATTATTGCACTCCTTTTTTATCTATATATATATATATATGTTCATTCATGACATGTTGCACCCGTACACTTTGGTACGGCCAATACACCAGGGGCTTAAGTACCCCAAAAATATGGTGTGATAAGTCCGAACACTTTCGTAAGTGCGGCACCCCGAACTTATAGCATTATATGCATCGGCTCCGAATCATGTCTTGGGTCAATAGTTGGGTTTGCCTGCTCCCATGTTTTGGTACCTTATGTTCCGTTATATCGGCTAAGGTAGCTTGGGAGAACCACTACGATTGTGCCCGGTTGAGCTGGGTTGAGCACCTCGATGGAGAAAGCTAAAACTGACCGTCATGATAGGGCGAGAGCCGATCGCTGTTCGAGAGGTTTTTCGGGTCCCTAAAGACATATGCCGCTTAGAGCGAGGAGTCGGCATTGTCCGCCAAGGCGTGGATAGCGCCTCGAACTCGGTCTTCCGAATACTAGGGGCTTCACGAAATTTAAAATTATAGAATTCTATGGCTAAGTGAGAGTGTTCAAGCACTATAAGTCCGGTTGCCTTGTTCGTTCGTTGAGCGCCTCCTCGAAGGACCCAAGAATGGGAACAAGAGCGCTCAAGTTTATCCCAACACCCCAAAGACTGTGGCATGGGGGCTGAAGCCAATGACTTGCCATCTCTCAAATTTGATAAACGGCCGCATTGAAGGTAATATTTTAAATTCACAAGCGTTGCTTAGCGCATATGAACAAGTTTTCAGCGTACAGGATAACAAATGCGAGTCTATTCAAAATTACATCTTTGGAGCATTCACCCGCTATAAGGCGGGCACCCTTCATGACGCCCTCATAGTACATTTCGGCTGCGATGCTCCTTGCCCTTTGGTGGCCCGTCCGTCACAAGCTTCTCCACATCCAGCTTGCCCAGTGCACTTTAGCACGGGCAAGGGCCCGACAGGCACCTTTACGGAGCGCTTGATGACTTCAATCCATGGATAGGCGTCCACCACCGCCGCACTAGCCAGTAGCTCCTGTGCATGGCTTCCAATGGCCACAGCCGAATTATGAGGCCCTTCATGGCCTGTTTGGCGACCTTAGGAGCTCGACCAGCTTCAGCTGGTCGCTCAGGGGCACCAGATGTCCGCCCTCGATATCTTGAGACCGAACACCTTTTCCGTCGAGCTCCCCTCCTTGGCGCGGTAGAACGCGGCAAGATCGTACACACTACGGGCAGATCTGCGAATGCTCCTGGAGAGCTCCGGATTCGGGTAAGTAATAGGTAATTCACTTTCACATGCTTGCTTTGCATAAAGAATGCCTTACCCGCCGCTATCTTCTTTAATGATTCAATTTCTTGGAGGGCTTTTTGGGCTTCGGCCTTAGCGGCTTTGGCACTCTCAAGAGCCGAGGCGAGCTCGGACTCTCAAGTCTTCGAGTCATGCTCCAAACTCTCGTGTTTTTCCACGAGAGCCTAGAGCTCTTGCCGCACCTCCGCCACCCGCGCCTCCTGCTTCTCTCGCTCGGTGCGCTCCGCGGCCGCTTTGCTTTCGGCCTCGGACACCCCTTCCTTTAGGGTCGCCACCTTGTTCGTGGACCCTAGAATACCCACGTTAGTCCTGTCATTTTTGCAACCAAATCCTTTCTATAAGGTATTTCTTTAATAAGGTATTACTTACCTTCCTTGTCCTCGAGCTGCTTCTTGGCAAGGCCGAGCTCGTTCTCGGACCGCTCGAGGCTCTGCTTCAATGCATTGACCTTCGCAGTCAAGGCAGAGGTCGATGGCGCAGCCTGCATTCCCATATTGACATACTTATGTTAGACTCCTGCGTATATCTTTTTAGATCCTCGATCCGACTTTGCTTTCCTAACAATCGAACTAAGCATCAGGCTACCGCCTATGCAGTAATATTTTTACATATTCTAAACCTACCTCAAAGCACATTAGAAGGCTGATAAGCTTGATCAGCCCGCTCTTGGCGGATCGAACTTTCGGATCACCACACTCATAACAAAGGCGGTGCTCCTCGTCGATGGAGGCGCCGTTAAGCGCCTCCAGCAAGCTATCCGGTGCCTCCGGATGGACGGAGGTCACCAGCGTCGCAGTCTTGCCCTTCTTACGAAGGGGCCGCTTGCCGGACTTCGGAACCACTGAAGGTTCCGGTACGGAGTCCGGCACAGGGCCGGACTTAGAGCCCTCTGGGTCTCGCCCCCTTTGCGCCCAGAGTCCGGGAGGTCGCCTTGCGGCGCCTCCAGGACCACCTCCTCCTGGTTGGGCCCCTTTTGGGACTCCACCACGGTGTCATCTGCGTCACGAGGAGAGGAGGCGGTCGGAAGTGAAGTGCTATTCACATCCGACGAATCCAGGGAGCCGCTCAACAAAGCGGCGAGCTCGTCCTTGGGCGGGCTACATGGTTATATTCGGCGTTAGAAGACACTATGCGACAAATAAAAAGTCATGAGCTATTCCGGAGTCCGAACACTTACGATCTCGCCAGGGGCTTGGCCCTTGTTGGCCACTCCTCCTCGTCGTTGTCGGCGTTGGTGGAGAAGTCCGGAGGAAGGGTCCTTCCTTTATTGGACCCTCCGGCCTCCCCAGTCGGGGCGGCCTTCCTTTTCTTCTCTCCCCCCGCTGGGGGAGAGGCTTATTTTTCCTCCTCCTCTTCCTCAGGGGAGGATTCCACCTCAGAGTCATCGGACGATGAGTCCGACAACACCTGGCATCGGGCGCTCCTTCGAGTCCCCGTGGCCTCCTTCTTGGTCTTCTTCTCCGGCACCACGTGAGGTGCCGGAGCCAGCAGCCCCGTCAATCGGGCGTCCGCTGGGTTTTCTAGCAAGGGGGCCGGACAGTTAATCTGTCCGGACTTCTTCAGCCAGTCCTGTCAAAGGTTAGGGAGTTTTAGATCCCGCATAGAGTCAAACTATGAAAAAAGAGTCCCATAAAGGGTAAAATAACTTACCTCGTTGGCTTGACGCTGCGAGCTGAATCCGCGATCTTCAGTAGCGGATGTGGGAGCCTCGGCGCCCTTGAACATCACCTTCCAGGCATCTTCGTACGTAGTGTCGAAGAGCCTTTTCAGAGTTTGGTGTTGTGCCGGATCGAACTCCCGCAATTTGAAGGCCCGTTCCTGGCATGGGAGAATCCGGCGGATGAGCATCACCTGGATTACATTGACAAGCTTGAGATTCTTGTCCACCAGGTTTCGGACGCAGGTTTGGAGTCCGGACAGCTCTTCCGAATCACCCCACGTCAGGCCCGTCTCTTTCCATGACGTGAGCCGTGTGGGGGAGCCAGATCGGAATTCGGAGGCCGCCACCCATTGAGGGTCGCGCGGCTCGGTGATGTAGAACCACCCCGATTGCCACCCCTTTATGGTCTCCACAAACGAGCCCTCGAGCCATAGGACTTTGGCCATCTTGCCAACCATGGCACCTCCGCACTCTGCTTGGCGGCCACCCACTACCTTCGGCTTGACATTGAAGGTCTTCATCCATAAAACGAAGTGGGGCTGGATGCAGAGAAAGGCCTTGCACACGACGATAAACGCCGAGATGTTGAGGATGAAGTTCGGGGCCAGATCGTGGAAATCCAGGCCGTAGTAGAACATGAGTCCCCGGACAAATGGGTGAAGTGGAAAACCTAGTCCGTGAATGAAGTGGGTGAGGAACACCACCCTCTCATGGGGCCTAGGGGTGGGAATAAGCTGCCCCTCATCGGGGAGTCGGTGCACGATGTCGCTGGACAAGTATCCGGCCTTCCGCAGCTTTTTGACTTGTCCCTCCGTGACGGAGGAGACCATCCAATTGCCTCCCGCTCCGGACATGGCTGGAGAAGGTTGAGGAGGGATGTGCGGACTTGGGCGCTGGAGCTCGAGTACGCGGAAATGGATGAGCAAAGGAGGAACAAGGTGTAGGTGAAAAGGTGGATCCTTATCCCCTTATATGGACGGACGAAGCTATGCGTCCCCCGCCAGCCTGGTAAAACTCGCTTATCTCCCAAGCGTCGTAATCAATGGTGCGGTTAGGTTACCCACATCCGTATTGATGGGAATCCCGGAATAAGGGGGCATGATCTCCGCTCTGATAAGACGTGCCAAGGAAACCGCCTCGCTAAACGCGCTGAGGTGGAACAGTGAAAACGATTCGTATAAAGGCCTGGGCGTGGTGTGATGTCACGACGCGGAATACGTCAGCAGATCTGTGCAAAGGTTATTCTCTCTATGGTAGTATGTGGAACTTGTTTTGCAGAGCCGGACACTATCCTTGTGTTCAAAATCTTCTATGAAGTATTCGGAGGAGGAACCCGCCTTGCAATGCCGAAGACAATATGCGCGCCGTACTGCTGCCATTGAAGCCCTGGTTCAGGGGCTACCGAGGAGTCCTAGATTAGGGGTGTCCCATAGCGAACTATCACCGTTGGCGGACTCTGGACTATGAAGATACAAGATTGAAGACTTCGTCCCGTGTCCGGATGGGACTTTCCTTGGCATGGAAGGCAAGCTTGGCGATACGGATATGTAGATCTCCTACCATTGTAACCGACTACTGTGTAACTCTAACCCTATCCGTGTCTATATAAACCGGAGGGTTTTAGTCCAGAGGACGAACAACAATCATACCATAGGCTAGCTTCTAGGGTTTAGCCTCTCACGATCTCGTGGTAGATCTACTCTTGTACTACCCATATCATCAATATTAATCAAGCAGGAGTAGGGTTTTACCTCCATCGAGAGGGCCCGAACCTGGGTAAAAACATCGTGTCCCTTGTCTCCTGTTACCATCCGCATAGACGCATAGTTCGAGACCCCCTACCCGAGATCCGCCGGTTTTGACACCGACAGTTATCTTATCAGAGCTAACAAACTTTGCATCCCCGAGTCTTCTTTTCGTTTGTTTCTTTTGCAAGAATCTCATGGAGGTGGACTAATGGGACATTTTGGACGCGACAAGACACTTGCTATGCTCTCCAAGAACTACTTTTGGCCTAAGATGTTTCGCGACGTCAACCGCTTCACCAACCGATGCTCTACATGTCGCAAAGCTAAGTCTAAAGCTCAATCTCATGGCCTTTACATGCCACTTTCAATTCCATATCAACCATGGGAAGATATTAGCATGGATTTTGTGCTTGGTTTGCCTAGAACTAGAAATGGCAAGGATTCCGTTTTTGTTGTTGTGGACCGATTCTCCAAAATGGCTCATTTCATTCCTTGCAACAAGATAGACGATGCTTCACATGTTGCCAATCTCTTTTGTAGGGAAATCTTGCGCCTTCATGGAGTGCCAAAGACGATTGTCTCGGACCGCGACGTCAAGTTCTTGAGTTACTTTTGGAAAACCTTATGCGCCAAGCTCGAAATCAAGCTACTATTCTCCACGGCATACCATCCACAAACCGACGGCCAAACGGAGGTGACGAACCGCACGCTCTCCACTCTTCTCCGTGTGCTAATCAAGAAGAACATCAAGGAGTGGGAGGAGTGCCTACCGATCGCCGAGTACACCTACAACCGTGCAAGACACTCCAAAACCGGCAAGTCCCCTTTTGAGGTCATCTACGGATTCAACCCGTTGTCCCCTTTGGACATCCTTCCTCTACCACTACAAGAGCACATCAACATGGACGCGAGCACCCGAGTTAACTACCTCAAGAAGATGCATGAAGATACAAGGCACACCATCGAGTGTCAAGTAGAACGACTCGCGACAAAGCTCAACATCAACAAGCAACCCATGATATTCAACATTGGCGATCTTGTGTGGCTACACCTTCGCAAGGACCGCTTCCCCAATGAATGCAAGTCCAAACTTCTACCACAAGCCGATGGACCCTTCAAAGTGCTAGCACGCTAAAACAACAACACTTACAAGATCGACCTCATGCGCGACAAGTACAACGTGAGCAACGTCTTCAACATCAAGGATCTTTCGCCCTACCATGGTGATGAAGATTTCGATCCGAGGTAGGATCTTTCCCAAGGTAGGGGAGATGATGCGGAGCATCCCAAGGTCATCCCCATGTACCTACCTACGTCTCCCACAACACCACTTGGACCAATGACAAGGGCTCGAGCAAGGGCTATCGAAGATAAGGCGAACTCGCTCCTTTCCGAGATACTACTTTCGACACATGAGACATGACTACTACATCAAATGGAAACACTATGTGTGCTTAGGTACTTGGAGGACAACCATGGAACATCTACATCCAATGCACAAGATGGCGAGGACACCAAGTGCGCAGGACAAGAAGAAGGACTGCCGAAGAAACTACAGCCACCGGACGACCGGTCGGGACCGGACGTCCGACGCCTGAAGCTCAACATGCTCGAGTCCCAGCCAACACCGGCTACAGCGAGCGGACGTCCGGCTAAGACCGGATGACCGGCCACACCCTCCAGCGAGCGGACGACCGACAAGGTACGGACGTCCGGCGTCTCCGCACCCGAGCCAAATTTTAGCGGAAGTCCGAAGTCATCGGACGTCCGGCACCGCCTCCACATAACGGAATTAGCGGAAGTCCGACGACACCGGACGTCCGGATGCTCATGAGCCACCGGACGACCGGCCCCCAGCGGACGTCCGGTACCTGTCTGCGCACAGTTTCGGGCCGAAGCCCATGTACCCCTTCACTTCACCCCTCTTTTGCACAAAGACTATAAATAGACCTCCTCCTCCTCCTAGCTAGGGTTAGCAAAGGATTAGCTCATGTTTGTGTGAGAGCTTTGCTCATCCACTTGGTTACCTTCTCCTCGGATATCGCGCCTCCCTCGGAGAAGATCCTTCCAAGCGGATTCAAGACCCCCACTTTGGTGGCCCCGTCAAGACCTCCTCACGGAGAAGAACCGGTTACCCTTTGTATCGTCCTTTGTTGACTTTGGATCGTGTATCCCCCTTTGTGTCTCAAGGATCTAGCATATGTTTGACTATATCTTGTTGGTTTTGAGAATTCCTCTTGTGTTTCTCCTCGTTTTCCCCTCGTGTTCTTCGTGTTCTTAGTTGGGATCCGCTCCTTTCATGAAAGATCGGTCGTTTAGGGTCTCACCCTACATCACTAGGTGTGTGTGAGTAAGTGAGTGAGCGATTGAAGGTGTTCGCCTGTGCGAGTTTAGTGCTTTTTTGTCTGCATGAGGGCTCCTGGGGGGTTTTATAGGTCAACCCCCCAGGGGTACAAGGGTCTGTTACAAGGTCGTGGGGCCGGGTTGTCATTGTCAGGGAAGCCGATGCTGGGACCTGCCAGGGTCGTGGCTCGCGGGTTCTCGCACGGGCCCATGGGTACTGAGCACCTTGTTGGCCATCTTGTCGATCGTCAGGAGTGGCGGGTTGAGTCGGCTCTGATGGCTCTCTATCAGTCGCCGCTTCTTTGGGGTCATTGGTGATGATGATTATCTTGTTGCCACGCCGGCCCTGGTCAGCGAGTAGGTGGGGCACTGTTGCCACGCCCTGGCTGGCCTGAGGCATGGGTGGGGTACTGTTGCCTCTGTCATCGGTAGGTGGAGACTCGTCCCATCGTACGGCTGGGATGGGACGGGAGCTGACCCGTGGCCGGGTTGGAGAACCCGCCAAGGGAGGAGCTGGCTTGTTGGGGAAGTCTTGGTGCGCCGGACTCGATTGTCTTGAGCTGGTTGTTGGGGCCGAGTTGAGGAGTTCGGCCGGGTTGGAGGATTTGGCGGGTCGAGCGACCCGGCCAAGCATGGGTCGGCTTGAGGGGCATTGCTGGCCCCATTGTTTTTGAAAAGGATCCGGGTTTGGTTGCCTGCCTGGGGTTCATCCCCCCGACACATACTTATTGCAAAAATCTATTAGTCATCAAAACAAAGTACTACATGCATGCTCCTAGGGGGATAGATTGGTAGGAAAAGACCATCGCTCGTCCCCGGCCGCCACTCATAAGGAAGACAATCAAAAAATATCTCATGCTCCAACTTCGTTACATAACGGTTCACCATACGTGCATGCTACGGGACTCACAAACCTCAACACAAGTATTTCTCAAATTCACAACTACTCACTAGCATGACTCTAATATCACCATCTTCATATCTCAAAACAATCATCAGGAATCAAACTTCTCATAGTATTCATTGCACTGTATATGAAAGTTTTTATTATATCCCTCTTGGATGCCCATCATATTAGGACTAAATGCATAACCTAAGCAAATTACCATGTTGTTTAGAGACTCTCAAAATGATATAAGTGAAGGATGAGAGTTCAACAATTTCTTCAAAATAAAACTATTGTCGTGCTCTAAAAAGATATAAGTGAAGCAGTAGAGCAAATAACAAACTACTCCAAAAGATATAAGTGAAGATCAATGAGTAGTCGAATAATTATGTAAGTATGTGAAGACTCTCTAACATTTAAGAATTTTAGATCTTAAGTACTTTATTCAAACAGCAAGCAAAACAAAATAAAATGACATTGCAAGGATATCACATATCATGTGAAGAAGCAAAAACTTAGGCTCAACCAAAATTGATCGATAGTTGTTGAAGAATAAAGGTGGGATGCCAACCGGGACATCCCAAGCTTATATGCTTGAGACTTCTTGAAATATTGTCTAGGGATGCGTTGGACATCCCCAAGCTTGAGCTTTTTTGTCTTCTTAATTCCTCTCATATCACGGTTTCCCTAATTCTTAAAAACTTCATCCACACAAAACTCAACAAGAACTCGTGAGATAGGTTAGTATAAATCCATGCAAAACCTTATCATTCTCTACTGTATAAAATCACTAAAAAATTTATTTGATATTGCATACTAAATGCCTCTACATATTTAATAGTCCTATGCTCAAATAGAATCATTAAACAAGCAAACATAAGCAAACAATGCAAACATAACAGCAATTTGTCTAAACAGGACAGTCTGTAAAGAATGCAAGAGGAATCATACTTCCCTAACTCCAAATATTCTGAAAATTACCAAATTGTAGATAATTTTTTGTTACTCAATGTATAAAAATTTCGAGATTTTATCATGTTCCGACTATTCACAAATATTCAAAACTTAACAACAAACTTTCTGTTTTTAAAACAACAACATATGGACTTGCAAAATAAGCATGGTAAAGGATACACTTGACTTTCTTTATTGAACTAAAAGATGAAAAACATTACTCTAAATAGCAGCAAGCAAATCCTAATAAAAGAAGATGACGCTGCAAGCAAAACACATATCAGGTGGTGAGCAAAAATATAGCTCCAAGTAAGGTTACCGATGAACGAAGACGAAAGAGGGGATGCCATCCGGGGCATCCCCAATCTTAGGCTCTTGGTTGTCCTTGAATATTACCTTGGGGTGCCTTGGGCATCCCCAAGATTATGCACTTGCCACTCCTTATTCCGTAGTCCATCGAAACTTCACCCAAAACTTGAAAACTTCACAACACAAAACTTAACAAAAAACTCGTAAGCTCCGTTAGTATAATAAAACAAATCATTCACTTTGGTACTGTCAAGACAAGATTCCTAATTTTTCTCACATGATGCCTACTGTACCCTATCATTTCTACAATTTATCTTAAGCAATATAAGACAAAGAAACTAGAAAACAAGCAAATATGCATCAAAAACAGAATCTGTCAAAAATAGAACAGTGTGTAAAGATCTGAATTGAAATCATACTTCTGTAACTCCAAAAATTCTGAAAAATTAGGGCAATCTAGGAAATTTGTATATAAATAAAATGTAAAAAATTCAGAATTTGTCGATGCTCCAGTGATTTTTAACAGTTCTGTGATTGGGCGCAAAGGTTTCTGTTTTTGGACAGAATCGAATCAACTATCATCCACACTATCCCAAAGGCTTTAGTTGGCACTTTATTGAAACAAGACCTGTAAAACATGATTAATGCAGTAGCTTAATCATGTGAACACACAAAAACAGTAGGTAAAGGTGTTGGGTTTTCTCCCAACAAGCGCTTTTCTTTAATGCCTTACTAGCTAGGCATGGTGATTTCAATGATGCTCACATAAAAGATAAGAATTGAAACATAAAGAGAGCATCATGAAGCATATGACTAGCACATTTAAGTCTAACCCACTTCCTATGCATAGGGAATTTGTGAGCAAACAACTTATGGGAACAAGAATCAACTAGCATAGGAAGGCAAAACAAGCATAACTTCAAGATTTTCAACACATAGAGAGGAAGCTTGATATTATTGCAACTCCTACAAGCATATATTTCTCCCTCATAATAATTTTCAGTGGCATCATGAATGAATTAAACTATATAACCATCACATAAAGCATTACTTTCATGATCCATAAGCATAGAAATTTTACTACACTCCCATAAGCAAAACTCTTCTCATTCGAAATAGTGGGAGTATCATAAGAAACTCGAATACTATAAATTGTTTCCACATTAAAATAATAATGTTCAGAAAAAAGGGTAATCATAATTATGGCAAGCTTTATAAATATAATCATCACAATAATCATCATAAGTAGCAACTTTGTTCTCATCATAGTCAATTGAAACCTCTTTCGAAATAGTGGAATCATTACTAAATAAAGTCATGACCTCTCCAAATCCACTTTTATCATTATAATAAGATTCAACACCCTTCCAAACCCACTTTCATAAATATTGCAATCATCATAAATAGGAGGCATGCTATCATCATAATAAGTTTTCTCATCAAAATTTGGAGGACTAAAGATATCATCTTCATTAAACATAGCATCCCCAAGCTTGAGACAAACATTAATTGCAGCAAATAAATTCCCAAACATGTCACTCTCATCAAACATAACATCCCCAAGCTTGTGGCTTTGCATATCACAAGCATAATCACTCTCATCATTAATAATATGAATAACACCAATAGTATAGAAATTATTATCATGACAACTTTCTAAGTTGGTGCCAAAAAGATTTTCAAGATTATAAAAAGTATCATTACTTTCCCAATAATAATCATCACAATGAGTAATAGGCATAAAAATAATAGGAGCAACATCATTTGGGAATGATACCTTTTTACCTTTGCTTCTCCGTCTTTTCTTTTTCTTCTTCACATCATGTGTGGGTTTTATCACCCTTTTGGAGCTCCTTATTGATGAGATTGGTTGAATAAAAAGCTCTTCCTCGTTACCTAATTCGTCATAAGAGAAAACAGGAGGATATTGGGTTACCTCTTCCCCTTCATTAGAATTCTCTTCATCTTCTATTTGTTTTCTTGTCTTTAAGTAATTGGCAATATAAGGATTCTCAATGCAATTTACCGCACAATACATATAAATTTCCTCTAGATCAAAATCAATAAATCTCTCAAGGTTATATTCTGGAATACCCTTAGTTATACGTTTCATTTCTTCATAACCCATAAGCAAACTAAGTTCATTATGATGCGCAAGGGAAATCAAGTCATCACAATTTTTGGACATGATTCGATCACGAAACAATTTGCATTGGAGATTTAAATGACCATGTTCATTGCAAAGTTCACAAGGATGGCGAAAAATATTAAACTTTTTAGCACAAACATCTAACCTCTCTCTCAACCATTTAGTTTCTAAGTACTCATGCCTCTTGCAAAATCTATCTTCCCTATTTGGTATGTAATAGCAAACTCTATGCACTCCACAAAAATTGGCATGCTTATAAGAGATATTTTTATCATGACTAGTGCAATCATCATTAGTACTCTGGATATCCAAAGAATTCATACTAACACCGGTGCAATCATGCTCATCATTCAAAGATTATATGTTGTCGGTGTAAAAAACTAGGGGCTCTCCTTTTGACCCCTTTACTTGTGCACGGGCAGTCAGAGCCGCGCCCGCGGCCACACTTAGCAGGGCAGAGGAGGGCAGAGGAGGGAAGCCGGAGCACAAGACAGCCAGGGCAACACCAAGACCAGAAACACAAAAGAGCAAAGGGGCAAGGTGGACTCCCCCGGCAAGACCCTTGCCGGGGTGGCCTCTGTGGCCCCGGCAAGACCCTTGCCGGGGCAGCTTGCCCAACACCAGCAGAGTGAGCCACCCTTGAGCCCAAGGGTTCCAAACGCCGCAAACAACTGCATTGGAACCAACGCTCGGGAGGCACCTCCGTGGTGGCATGCAGATCTTTGTCAAGATCATGAACACAAGAGATCAGATGAGGACTAGAAGATGACGACCCTCGGCGGGATCCTAGCTGAGGAAATCCACGAGACCCCCGGCAAGATCCTTGCCGGGGACGACCACGACGCCACGGCAAGACCCTTGCCGGGACCCCGGCAAGATCCTTGCCGAGGGCATCAATGAGGCCGCAGCAGGGCCCATGTCTGCCAAGACTCCACCACCGTCCCCATGCAGCTGCCAGCTCAACCAGCTGGGCAAGCGCCTGCATGGAGACGTGCGGCCTCTACGCCGACCCGCAAGCACCTACGTGGTGGCATGCAAATCTTCGTGAAGTCTACACCACCGCGCCAGCCCAGCAGCCAGCCAATGTGGCACCACGACGCCTTGTCAGCTCGGACGCGTGTCAAAGCCAGGCGAGGCGGCGATAGTTGGGACGTGCTTCCTTGCCATCCCCGATAAAGCGAGAGGAGCACGTCGGCAGCGCATTAAATGTGTTTTCCCGACGGTGCCAGAGGATAGACTCACCACTGTGCACCTTTCCACCTCATGTGTGCCACTGTGGCAACCCCTTTTGCCTATAAAAGGAGGCCCGAGGCGTCCAGGAGGGGGATTCGGATCTTTTGGGCAAGTCGCACCATGTAGCTAGCTCAAGAACACAAGAACACTCAAATACATCCACCAAAGCAGGACTAGGGTATTATGCATCTTCGCGGCCCGAACCTGGGTAAACGATTTGTGTGCTTCCAGTCAGACCCGCTCTTTGCACAACCCCGTGCCCGCCAACCGTAGAAGGGATCCCAGTGATTCCATAGGTGTCGATTTCCCCCGACATCTTTGGCGCGCCAGGTAGGGGGCGCAGTTGTGAAAATCTGGTCTCGTAGTTAGCCTAGCAGTTCTTCACCGCCATGGGTCCCAAGAAGAAGACAATCATGGCGATCGGTTCATCCGGGGCCGGACGGCCCGTACCGGTGCGGGCAAGCAGCAGGGCAGTCACGAACGGAAGCCGAGGCACGGCCCGTGAACATCCACATTGCTCCGGCAGCCAAAGCCTAGCGAGCGGCGTCGTTCGTGCGCGAGATGATGGGCTGCGTGCCGCCAAATCCAAAGACGGAGCCGGGCCCCCCGCAGGCGGCGCGGGGCCCTCCAAGGGAGGCGCGGCAACCTCCAAGTCGCCTACGCCGGCGCCCACGACGCGCTCTTCCCAGGGTGTGCGCGACGAGCAACGCCACCATGCTGGGGACCCCAGGCGCCACTGTGGGAAGAACCCCGTGCATCACTCGCTGGACGGAGGAGGCCAACATGCCCGCCGAAGTGCTGGCAAAAATGTGGTGCAGCCGCAGGGCCGTGATGGAGCTCCTTCTAACGTGGTTAGGAGTCGGAGCGCGTCACGGTCCACGCAGCTTTTGCCGCCGCCCACGCCGGCAGAAGCCTTGGCGCGTGTGCAGTTGGTCCTCGAGTTCCCTCCTGCTACAAAAAAGCTTGACGAGTGGAGAGCCACCATCCGGAGCCTCGTCGGCATCGCCAACAAAGACGAGCCACGGCCAGCGGGGCCCTCAGGCCGATGCTCCGTCGAACCACCGCACGCCAGCAGTGGAGGGGTCGGGGGTGCTGCGGCCACGATGCACTATCCTCCTCCACGCCAGCCACCGCAGGTGTCGATCCGTCGTGATGACGCTTGCGATAACATTCCCATAGCATCGTCCGACCCATGGACCCACGCGAACAGCGCCAAGTTCTTCGGGAGCGAGCCCATGAAGACGCTCGAACCACCATCGAGCGTCGGCGCGACACACGCCACCAGTCAGATAAGCGGGCGGGGCCCACTATGGACCACCCAGCACCGGGAGGCTCCGACGGCCTACCTTACGAGGTGGGTTGCCCAGCCTTTACCCGTGAGCTGCGGCAGTTCCAATGGTCGTCCCACCGCACGTTCAAGTCTGACGTCGGCGAGAAGTAACACGGCAAGACCCATCCGTCAGAGTTCCTCAGCATCTACACCATCGCGATGCAAGCCGCAGGAGCTCGTGACGACAACGTGCTTGCCAATTACTTCCCGTTGGCCCTGAAACCCAATGTCATGTCTTCGTTGATGCACTTGCAGGCGGATTCCATTTCTTCTTGGTCGGATCTGTGTCATGAGTTCGTTGGTGCTTTCACTTGAGGCCACCAAGCTCAAGGCCAGGCGAGTGATTTGCATATCATTCCCCGGAAGGAAGGTGAAAACCTGCGCAAGTACATACAAAGGTTCAGCCAAGTGCAATACAACATCCTAGATGTTCATCCCGCCGCCGTGATCAGCGCATTCCATCAGAATGTGTGTAATCGCAAGATGCGTGAAGAGCTGGCAATGAACAAGGTCAAGGATGTGGCCGAACTTTACGTTCTGGCCGATAGATGCGCTCGAGCTGAAGAGGGGAGGAAGTACCACGGCAAGGACGCTGGCGCGGAAACCGACTCTACCGACGAAGACACCACCGCCCCGACGAAGAAGGGTCGGGGTCGCAACAGGAAACGCAAGGGCAAGGCTGTGCTTGCCGTCGAGGGATCCGACGACACCGGCGCTGCCAAGAAGGCCAAGGCAGACGACCCCAGCAAGCAGATTGCCGGGTGCGCTGCTTGCCGGGTGTGCCGCTTGCCGGGCCCTGGCGGCTGCCGACAAGCCAGGAGGCTTCTACAAGTAGTATTGCAAGATCCACCGCACCAAGGGCCACGACCTCCAGAACTGCCGACAAGTCGAGCTGCTTGCTAAAAAGCAAAAAGCCGAGTATGAAAGGCGGACAAGGAGAAGGGTTAGGATGGTGCTGAAGGATCCAGAAAGAAGCGTGGCAACCAAGGAGGCCGCCGCGGCAAGGATAAGCAGCAAGAGACGCCCGCTCGAGGCCGCGACAAGAAGCAGGAAGACGATGATCATGACAAGGACGACGAGTCCGGCGAGCATGAGTTCCAGAAACCTACGGAGGCCATGTGCGTCGATGGTGGCGCCTCAAATACTTCTCACCGCTAGCTCAAGCAGTGGGCGCGTGAGATCACAGCAGCGGAGCCATCGCTCGATGCTCAGAAGCCACTGAAGTGGTCCAGCACGCCTATCATCTTTGACACCGAGGACCACCCTGATCGCACAACTGCGGTCGGGTGTCTGCCGTTGTTGGTTTCACCAACGATACGCAACCTCAAGGTGACAAAGATGCTAGTGGATGGCCCGGCCGGTCTGAACTTGATCTGGCCGTTGTGATCAAGAGGCTGCAAATTCCTGATGGAGACCTCGAGGAGACGGGCTTGTTTCAAGGGGTCAACCCAGGAAGGAGTCAGCCGAAGGGTAAGGTCACACTGCATGTGACGTTTGGAGGCGAGTTGAACTACACGACGGAGAGGATTGTCTTTGATGTAGCCGAGATCCCCTTGCCCTACAACGGGATCCTCGGCCACCCGGCACTAGCCAAGTTCATGGCGGCGTAGCATTACGCCTACAACATGCTGAAGATGCTTGGACCGATGACCATCATCACCGTCCCCTCCGACAAGAAGGACGCGCTGATCTGCTACCGACCAACTCTTGGAAGCGATTGCACAAGAATCGCCGCCAAGGCACTTGCTCCTGCCGCTGAAGCCCCGGGAGGGAAGAAGACCGGCAAGACCTCTCGCACCCACTCCGGCGAGTGCACCTCTTCGGAGTGTTGTGCTCCCGTCGAGGACGTGCCAGAGAGCTCCACCGGCAAGAGCAAGAAATCCAGAGATGCACCGCCGGAGACCAAGAAGGTGTCCGTCAAGGAGGATGGCACGGGAGTGGCTTTCACCATAAGCTCCGCCCTTGACAGCAAATAGGAAGGTGCGCTCGTCACCTTCCTGCGGGCAAATGTCGACGTGTTTGCATGGCAAGCATCCGACATCCTCGGCGTTCCCAGGGAGGTGATTGAGCACCACCTTGCTGTCTATCCTCATGCGCGGCCTGTCAAGCAGAAGGTCAGGAAGCAAGCTTTGGAATGGCAGGAGTTCATCACAAAGGAGATCAGAAAGTTGGAAGCGGCAAGCTTGGTGAGAGGAGTGCTCCATCCGACGTGGTTGGCCAATCCGGTGGTGGTGCGTAAGGCAAATGGGAAGTGGAGGTTGTGTATTGACTACACAGATATCAATAAGGCTTGTCCTAAGGACCCCTTCCCGTTGCCACGCATCGACCAGATTGTTGACTCCACGGCCGGGTGTGATATGTTGTCATTCCTTGACGCCTACTCGGGCTACCACCAGATCTTCATGACAAGAGAAGACGAAGAGAAGACAACATTCATCACCCCATGTGGTATGTATTGTTTTTTACGGATGCCTTTCAAGTTGAAGAGTGTTGGCTCAACGTTCGCAAGGGCGGTCCAAATTGGTTTTGAGCCCCAGCTACATAGAAATATGGAAGCTTATATGGATGACATAGTGGTCAAAACCAAGGACAAGGCAACTCCTGTACAAGATTTAGAGGAGACGTTTACAAATCTGCGCAAGATCAACCTCAAATTGAACCCTGAGAAGTGTGTCTTTGGCGTTCCGTCCGGCAAACTTCTCGGGTTCTTTGTGTCACAGCGTGGGATCGAGGCGAATCCAGACAAGATCAAGGCTATTGAGCAGATCGAGGCGCCCAAGCGGATCAAGGATGTGCGTCGGCTCACTGGTTGCGTTGCCGCCATGAGCAGATTCATCGCCAAGCCTGCTGAGCATGCCCTTCCCTTTTTCAAAATCTTGAAAAAGGTGGGCCCAATGGAGTGGACCCCAGAGGCCGAGGCAGCGCAGTAGGATCTGAAGAAATACCTCTCCTCTACACCGATACTAGTTGCGCCTACACCACAAGATATACTAGTTGCGCCTACACCACAAGAGCCGTTGTTGCTGTATCTGACGGCGACGAATCAAGTGGTCAGCGCCGCGCTAGTGGCACAGAGGGAGGTCGACGAAGAGGCAGTGGCAATGGCGGGACTAGCGGATGGCAAGCCAGAGATTCCCCCGGCAGGGCCTGGTGCCGGCAAGACAAGGCCCCCGGCAGAGTCTGACACCATCAGGACAGGGCCCGTGCAACCCAACGAAGTGGGGAAGAAGAAGATGATGCAGCACCCGGTTTATTTTGTCATCTCCCTCTTGTAGGGGGTTAGGTCAAGGTACTCCGGTGTGCAGAAATTGCTCTTCGGACTCCTTATGGCCTCGAGGAAGATGCGTCATTACTTCAAAGCGCACGAAATCACCGTCCGCACCCGCCTCCCGTTGCAACGGATACTGCATAACCCAGACGCAACCGGGAGGATTGTGGAGTGGGCCTTGGAGCTGTCGAGCTTTGGTTTGAAGTTTGAAAGTACTTCGACAATCCAGAGCAGAGTCTTGGCGGAGTTCATTGCAGAATGGGCCTCAACGCCCGACGAAGAGATCCAGGAGATCACTGTACCCGGCAAGGAAGCAAGTCGCAGCTGGATCATGTACTTTGACGGGGCTTTCTCGCTGCAAGGCGCCAATGCTGGTGTGCTGCTTTTCGCACCCACCGGAGAGCACCTCAAGTATGTAATCCAGATGCACTTTCCCAAGGAGATGTCCACAAACAACACTGCTGAATATGAGGGGTTGCTTGCCGGTCTCAGGATCGTGGCAGACCTCGGGATTATGAAGCTCATCGTCAGGGGCGATTCACAGCTTGTCGTCAGGCAAGTCAACAAAGATTACCAGAGCCCGTTGATGGAGGCCTACGTAGATGAAGTGAGGAAGCTGGAAGAGCGCTTTGACGGTATACAAGCGGAGCATGTTCCCCGCGTGGATAACGACCTCGCCGATTACCTGTTGAAGCACGCTGCGTTCAAGCTACCTGTGGAACTAGGTACTTTTGTGCTTCAGTTAACTCAACCATCCGTTGAACCATCAACACAGCAAAACAAGGGGAGGAAATCAGGCCCCGGCAAGTACTTTCCCGCCGAGCCCCTGGGGCCACCGGCAAGGATGTTGCTGTGGATATTGAGCCTGCTGAGGGGCAACTGACTCCGGCAGGGCGTCAAGCCCTGGCCATAGAGACGGCCACTCCCATGGCAGAAGAAATGCCTTTAGTCCTTGCCCTCGAGCCCCAGGCTTCGACATGGGCACAGCATACCGTCCGATTCCTCCAAATAGGGGAGCTTCCTGAGGATCAGGAAGGAGCGGAGAAAGTAGCCCGTCGGTCTGCTATGTATCAATTCGTCGATGACGTCCTGTACAGGAAAAGATCGAACGGTGTGAAATTGAAGTGCATTCCCCGGGAGGAAGGACTGGAGCTGTTGGCGGAGATACACTGAGGCATATGTGGCTCCCACATAGGGTCGAGGGCCCTTGCCGGCAAGGCGTTCCGGCAAGGTTTCTTCTGGCCCACAGCCCTCCAGGATGCAATGGCACTAGTAACCAAGTGTGAAGTGTGTCAGTTTCATGTGAAGAAGCTTCATCAACCAGCTCAAGCCCTTCAAACAATTCCTCTCTCCTAGCCA
Source organism: Aegilops bicornis (assembly GCA_021605145.1). Lineage (NCBI taxonomy): Eukaryota > Viridiplantae > Streptophyta > Magnoliopsida > Poales > Poaceae > Aegilops > Aegilops bicornis. Next base: position 376,427,925 of record CM038673.1, on the reverse strand, counting down.
TTCTCGGTCTGGGGGCTCAACATACTAGGCCCTTTCCCCCGCGCTTTTGGGGGCTTTGAGTACTTGTACGTTGCAATGGACAAGTTCACAAAGTGGCCGGAGGTGGAAGCAGTGAGGAAGGTGACAGCACATTCGTCCGTCAAGTTCTTCAAGGGGCTAGTCTGCCGTTTTGGTGTGCCAAACAGGGTCATCACCGACAACGACACGCAGTTCACAAGCCACACCTTCATGCAGTACATACAAGACCTCGGCAGCAAGGTCTGTTTCGCCTCCGTGGCACATCCACAGAGCAACGGCCAGGTGGAGAGGGCAAATGCTGAAGTACTGCGAGGCCTGAGGACCCAAGACTTTTGACAGGCTGCACCAGAGCGGAAGGCGCTGGATTGATGAGTTGTTGGCGGTTCTTTGGTCAATCAGAATGGTGCCAAATTGAGCCACCGGCCAGACACCCTTTGCCCTGGTATATGGGGCAGAAGCAGTTCTCCCCACGGAATTCACATACGGGTCACCTCGAGTGCTCGCTTATGACGAGCTTGAGCAAGAGCAATTGCGGCAAGATGACGCAACGCTCCTCGAGGAAGATCATCGTCGGGCGGTCAGGAGAGCAAGGCGCTACCAAAGAAGCCTTGCGCCGCTACCATAGCTGCAAGGTTCATGCCCGAAGCTTTGAGGAAGGCGACCTTGTTCTTCGGCGCGTTCAATCGGCCAAGAATTCCAACAAGTTGACGCCGAAGTTGGAAGGCACTTATCGGGTAATACAAGTCACCAGGCCCGACGCAGTCCGCTTAGAGACCGAAGATCCTATTCCAGTGAGCAACTCCTGGAACATTGAACATCTTCGCAAGTTTTACCCATAAGGCACGGTTGCTGGGGCCCCCGGCAAACCACCTTTTGTACAAGCCTTGCCGGCAAGGCATGTAACCCTCTCAGACAAAGCCAAAGCGCAGACCCTGAGCATAAATAAGTGAAGCGCTGGCGCCCTAAGTTTTAGCATGCATGCTAGGTTAGGTCTATCCCTCGGTTAGGGTTGATAGTGCTTAGCAGCGACTAACCCCTAGCATAGAGGTTGAGTGTCTGTCTCTTTGTTCCTTTCCGTCCTCTTTGGTTCGCACGGTACATCAACGTTTCTGCTGAGCTGTTTGGAAGAAAGAGAACGAGCCGGCGCTCCGGCCTCGGCAAGCCAAGGTTGCCGGGGGCTATAGATACAAGAATCCAACCACGGCAAGCCAAGGCTGGCGGGGGCTGCAGATTCAGATAAGTCTTTTATCCTCTATTGTGCATTTCCGTATGAAGTTGGGACATATGAAACCTCGTTTTACTCCTAGACCACCGTGCTCCCCCTTTTTCCTGTACCTAAGTCCCTGGGTCGGAACCGGGTCGTAGTCGCGGTGGCGAGGAAATAAACGAAGGGCCTAACTCTACTTCGCCCCTGCCTCCGCCAAGAGCGTGAGAATGGTCGACTGAAGTAAGGGGACGGCAAGGCCTGTTGCCGGGCGACAATGTTTATCTTAAAAATAACAAGGATTCATTCCTTGGCATGGGCCTCGCTCACGCACAAAGAACCCAGCAAGCACCCTTTTTCATTAAAAACATCCCATACAGGTACAGTTCATACGGAATAAAAAACATGAGCAAGGGGATTACAAGTCTTAAAATTAACAAGTGCCCACAGGCTTACAAACTAAAAAGAGATAAGATGCCCGTAATACTTTTCTTGTCCCTCTCTTCAGAAGGTGGAACAAGATAGCAAGAGGGCAAAAAAGAATGCCTAGGCGAGGTGCGAGGAGCATAAGGCACCAACAGAACATCCCGGTGTCGGGAGGGGAGCTGGAAGATGAGGCAGCGGGCCGACAATACGCGACGAAGGCGTCGGTGCCCGTGTACCCCGATTGACGGGCGCCACCCGCCTTCTTCGCCTTCTCCGACCCTCCTACGCCAGCCGCCCAAGGAGGCGACGGGGAACGCGCCAATGGAGAGCTTGACGAGGATGGCCCTCGGGCAGCGCGGTCAGTCGCAGTCGAGGCCGGCGCCTTCCCGTTCGACGCCCTTGTCGTCACTGTCGCTGTCCTCCTCGCCACTCTCGCTCGAGGAGGAGTCTTCGCCATCGGAGGAGCTCTCCACGCAGCACTTCAGGCGAGTTCCAAGGTCCACAAAGACCTTGATGGAGAGCAGGTCGTTCTCCACTAATTTGAAGTAGAGAACGAGCCCCGCCGTCAGGCTGTGGACATGAGCAAAGGTTTTCCATCCGCGGCGAAGGTACATGACGTGAGGAGGAGGGAAGTCGACGTCGACCCACGTACCGCCGTTCCAGCGGCCCTTCATGTGCATCCTCAAGGTCTGGGGCGGATCGAGCTCCATCTCCCGGGAAAATGGAGCAGGAAGACGAAGGCGACGGCGCGGTGGCCGGCGCAGTCTGATGAATAACTCACGAGGCTGGTCCCCAACGTGGCCCTCCATTGGGAGAGGCCTTGCCGGCGGAGGCAAGGCTGGTGCGTCGCCCCGTTCCCCTCTTCCCTGAGCGCCACGGCGGCCTCGGCCTCGCCCCCTCCCCCTTCCTCTCATGGCCGGCTCCACCGCCGCGAGATCATGGGGAGGAGGGACGCGCTGTCGAGCAGAGACCCTCGCCGCCATCGTCGAAGGGCCGACGACTCGTCTCGCCATGGCAGATGGAAGAAAGAAGCCGAAGTGAATGGAGGCGGATGATGAAAGGATGTGGGATGCCATCCCCCTCCCCCTTCTTATAAAGGGGCGGGGTTGGGGCTCGGCCGCCCCACTCGACCAATCCGGCCATTGGGGGCGCAGGGAATCAAGACCGACCCGCTGCCCCAATCAGCAACGGCCCAGTTTCCCGCCTCCACCGCCTGCCACCTGCATGGGGGACACGTGGCGAGCAAGCAGAATCGAGGGGATGGGTGAGGCGACCGTTCCCCACATTGTTATCGTGGGGCGCGGACGCCTTGAAGGCCACGACCCGAGTCCACTCAGTAAATGAGCCGCGCCAATGCGTCTCCCTCTTTTTATGGGGAAGGCACGAGCCGCCTCTTTACCACGATGTGACGCATGCGTGCGGGAACTGCCCCACGGATGACCCCCACGTCATGCACGACCCTCCACGTCGCGCGTTCAACGCGGGTCGTGGGGAAGCGCAGCGGACGAAAATGTTACTACTGTAAAAATCCGCCCCACCTGCCCGCGCACCGTTCTGGGTCTAGCCCAACAACACATCGCGCTTATGTGTGGCCCAGGCCCGGGGGCTCCTGTCGGTGTACAAAAGTAGGGGCTCTCCTTTTGACCCCTTTACTTGTGCATGGGCAGTCAGAGCCGCGCCCGCGGCCACAATTAGCAGGGTAGAGGAGGACAGAGGAGGGAAGCCAGAGCACAAGACAGCCAAGGCAACGCCAAGACCAGAAACACAAAAGAGCAAAGGGGCAAGGTGGACTCCCCCGGCAAGAGCCTTGCCGGGGCGGCTTGCCCAACACCAGCAGAGTGAGCCACCCTTGAGCCCAAGGGTTCCAAACGCCGCCAACAACTGCATTGGAACCAAGGCTCAGGAGGCACCTCTGTGTTGGCATGCAGGTCTTTGTCAAGATCATAAACACATGAGATAAGATGAGGACCAGAAGACGACGACCCTCGGCGGGATCCTAGCCGAGGAAATCCACGAGACCCCCGGCAAGATCCTCGGGGGACGACCACGACGCCACGGCAAGACCCTTGCTGGGGCCCCGGCAAGATCCTTGCCGAGGGCATCAATGAGGCCGCAGCCGGGCCCACGTCTGCCAAGACTCCACCACCGTCCCCATGCAGCTGCCAGCTCAACCAGCTGGACAGGCGCCTGCGTGGTGACGTGCGGCCTCTACGCCGACCCAGCAAGCACCTGCGTGGTGGCATGCAAATCTTCGTGAAGGCCCCACCACCGCGCCAGCCCAGCAGCCAGCCAACATGGCACCACGACGCCTCGTCAGCTCGGACGCGTGTCGAAGCCAGGCGAGGCGGCGACAGCTGGGACGTGCTTCCTTGTCGTCCCTGATAAAGCGAGAGGGGCATGTCGGCAGCGCATTAAATGCATTTGTCCAACGGTGCCAGAGGATAGACTCATCCACTATGCACCTTTCCACCTCCTGTGTGCCACTCTGGCAACCCCTTTTGCCTATAAAAAGAAGCCCGAGGCGTCCAGGAGGGGGATTTGGATCTTTTGGGCAAGTCACACCCCGTAGCTAGCTCAAGAACACAAGAACACTCAAATACATCCGTCAAAGAAGGACTAGGGTATTAGACATCTTCGCGGCCCGAACCTGGGTAAACGATCCGTGTGCTTCCGGTCAGACCCGCTCTTTGCACAACCCCGTGCCCGCCAATGTAGAAGGGATCCCAGTGATTCCATAGGTGGCGATTTCCCCTGACATATGTCAAACATTTTATTGCATTCTTCCTCTAGCAATTGAGCACAATTATCAGAATCCTTATTTTCACGAAAGACATTAAAAAGCTGAAGCAAATGAGGCAACCTAAATTCCATTTTTTCTAGTTTTCTTTTATAAACTAAACTAGTGATAAAACAAGAAACTAAAAGATTTGATTGCAAGATCTAAAGATATACCTTCAAGCACTAACCTCCCCTGCAACGACGCCAGAAAAGAGCTTTGTTGACGGGATGTGAGTGCCGCTTACCTACCCTCCCCGGCAATGGCGCTAGAAAAGAGCTTGATGTCTACTACGCAACCTTCTTCTTATAGACGTTGTTGGGCCTCCAAGTGCAAAGGTTTGTAGGACAGTAGAAAATTTCCTCAAGTGGATGAACTAAGGTTTATCAATCCGTGGGAGGTGTAAGATGAAGAAGGTCTCTCTCAGACAACCCTGCAACCAAATAAAAAAGAGTCTCTTGTGTCCCCAACACACCCAATACAATGGTAAATTGTATAGGTGCACTAGTTCAGCGAAGAGATGGTGATACAAGTGTAATATGGATGGTAGATATAGGTTTTTGTAATATGAAAATATTAAAACGGCAAGGTAGCAAGTGGCAAAAGTGAGCGAAAATGGTATTGCAATGCTTTGAAACAAGGCCTAGGGTTCATACTTTCACCAGTGCAAGTTCTCTCAACAATGATAACATAATTGGATCATATAACAATCCCTCAACATGCAACAAAGAGTCACTCCAAAGTCACTAATAGCGGAGAACAAACGAAGAGATTATTGTAGGGTACGAAACCACCTCAAAGTTATTCTTTCTGATTGATCTATTGGGCTATTCCTATAAGTGTCACAAACAGCCCTAGAGTTCGTACTAAAATAACACCTTAAGACCAAAACCCTAATATCACCTAGATACTCCAATGTCACCACAAGTATCCGTGGGTTTGATTATATAATATGCATCACACAATCTCAGATTCATCTATTCAAACCAACACAAAGAACTTCAAAGAGTGCCCAAAGTTTCTACCGGAGAGTCAAGCCGAAAACGTGTGTCAACCCCTATGCATAAGTTCACAAGGTCACAGAACCCGCAAATTGATCACCAGAACATCCATCAAGTAGATCACGTGAATATCCCATTGTCACCACAGTTAAGCACATGCAAGACATACATCAGTGTTCTCAAATCCTTAAAGACTCAATCCGATAAGATAACTTCAAAGGGAAAACTCAATCCATTACAAGAAGGTAGAGGGGGAGAAACATCATAAGATCCAACTATAATAGCAAAGCTCGCGGTACATCAAGAACGTGCCAAATCAAGAACACGAGAGAGAGAGAGAGAGAGAGAGAGAGAGATAGAGAGAGAGAGAGAGGGAGAGAGATCAAATACATAGCTACTGGTACATACCCTCAGCCCCGAGGGTGAACTACTCCCTCCTCGTCATGGAGAGCGCCGGGATGATGAAGATGGACACCGGTGATGATTTACCCCTCCGGCAGGGTGCCAGAACAGGGTCTCGATTGGTTTTTGGTGGCTACAAAGGCTTGCGGCGGCGGAACTCCCGATCTAGGTTTCTTTTCGGGGGTTTCTGTATATATAGGAATTTTTGGCGTTGGTTTCATGTCAGGGGGTCCACAGGAGCCCACAAGGACGGAGGGCGTGCCCTAGGGGGGTGGGCGCGCCCTCCACCCTTGTGGAGGCCTCGTGGCTCTTCTGGCCAACTCCTTTGCTTCGGGGGCTTCTTCTGGTCCATAAAAAATCATCGTAAATTTTCAACTCGTTTGGACTCCGTTTGATATTCCTTTTCTGTGAAACTAAAAAACATGGAAAAACAGAAACTGGCACTGGGCGCTAGGTTAATAGGTTAGTCCCAAAAATCATATAAAATAGCATATAAATGCATATAAAATATCCAAGATAGATAATATAATAGCATGGAACAATAGAAAATTATAGATATGTTGGAGACATATCACTTAGTCAGCAGTTTCATTTTTAATGATATCGGTCAGGAATCATTAGGAGTCTTCGGAGAACACTTTTTGGGGATCAATGCAATGACAAAGGCATTAATACTAGTAAGATCCATCAAATCAGAGTGGAAGTCATGACATAATGCTTGTTAAAACTTAACCATTAAAACCATCCATGCTCGGTACTTATCACAAGTTGGATAGGCAACCAGATCGTCTATTTCTTTTTCAAAAACAATGTGCAGATAAGTCCTGAAGATCAAGAATCATGGGAATGAGAACAAGCATGTATCAAAGTACTTCTATAGAGATGGATTACCTCAAGCGGATTTTAAAAGCCTCCTATAAAATTACAGCTTTTTTGAGTGATCCACCACTTCCCTACCATCAGCCATGGTGACTTTTGCAATGTTGTTTTGCATGTAATTATGTGGCCATGGAATGAAAAAGGCAGTATTATCATCCCCAGACTTTTTCCACCTTATAGTGCAACATTTTATGAAAATCTCACTGACAATCCAAAAGATGCAGCAAACGAACTTTAACAATGTCCCTGGAATTTCTCTCTATAATATGCAACAACCTTTCTTCCTTAAAAGTATCGAACATATGAATAAACATGTTGCAATTCTCAATTAGAAGATCCAACTGAGATACATTTTAAGACGATTTTTTTCAGAGTTTGCCAAAAAAGTTGCAATTATGCACCCAACACCTTAGCATTATTCCCCTTCCTATGAATGTTCCAAACATCAACCACTAAGGAGAAAAAACATGACCTACGAATCCGATAATTCTCAAACGTGATTTTTTTTGCCTTAGGGATGAACAAATCAACACGAATAACACACGGTAGTGGTCAGACACTGGACGTGACAATGGTGCACTTGCGTGTTAGGGAATTTGAGAGTCCAGGGAGTTGAAGTAAAATGCCAATCCAACTGCTCAAGGAGGAGCTCACATGTTACTCCATGTAAAGGAGCCACCCTTAATTGGCAATTTGATACGGCCAAGATGATTAATCAGATCATTAAAAATAAATATAGCATTCATATCAGCACCATCCATGTAGCAGTTGTTAGTATAATGTAAAATTATAATCTCCCATTAAGAACACAACTCATCATCAGGTATCTCAAGTTTAGAGAGCTAAGAAATAAATTCAGAGCGCCTAGGTTGAGTATACTATAAACATTGACCAATGTACATGGAGTTGAAGTAAGCTTCATAACGACGCCAAAACTTTCTTGAGATACAATTAAACCCGTAAAAATCCAAATGTTCCATAGAACAAGAAGACCACCCGACGCACCAACAAAAGGTACACATCCAAAATGATGAAATCTTTGAGGAGCAAACTTACAAATAGTAGAGAAATAAAACGGATTCTTTTTGTTTCTTGAAAACACATGGTAGATGCCCCACTCTCTTCAATTGTATTCCTAAGCGTTGACCACTTTGCCTTAGAGTTCAACCCACATACATTCCAACATAAAACATTCCAAAGAATCAAACTAGCATAAGATGACATTGCTAAAATGGGATTAAGAGCGAGAAAGATAAAATTTTCTAAGCTTGATGAAGAAGGAACTCCTTAGTGAGCTCCGCAAGGTCGACATCATAGAGCTCCACACCCTTTGCATAGCATGAACTTGCAAGCCCTCAGGAGTTGGTGCTGCTGGAACAACTGATTTCTTGTGCCCGCCTGGACGAGAGGCAAGTGAAATCTCCACAAATCCTTCCTTGTTTCTACGAAGGCCACGACGCAACTGGAAGGTCACTAAAGATATATACATCAGACTTTCTTTTCTTGCCCTTGGGATGGCTGCGAGTAGGAACCAAAGCTTTTGACACTCTAGAGTTCCAAGCCATAATTAATATTCTACAGGCAAAAGGTTTTGGAGCAAACTGGATAATGTGGATAAAATTGCTATTTAACTTAGCTACTATACTTTAGCTATTTTATTAAATGGGGTTCTAGGGAAAAATTCTACTACAAGCTAGAGAGAAGTAAGGCAATGTGACCCTCTATCACCCTTTTTGTTTGTGCTTGTTGCAGAGGTAATTTGGGCTCTTTGTTAGATCAACAATAATGCATATGAGAGCCACTCAACATGTTCATCGTGGTCTTCTCCTCACAACAACCCAAAGGAAAGAAAAGAAATTCAGAGAAACACATTGAAATATTTTTGGAGTTTTTGTTTTTATTTATGAAAGCAATTTAAAAGAAAGAAAGAAAAATGAAAACGAGAAAAACTATTTACATGGAAAAGCTCCCAACAAGTAAAATAAGAACGAGAAATCTTTTTGGATTTTCTTTTTAATACTAAGAATTACTAAATGAGAAAGAAAACAAGAAAAGGAACGAGAAATATTTTTGGATTTTTGAAGTTTTTCAAACACACAAGAAGAAAGTGAAAATAAAACTAACATGGATATACAATGAAAAAGGATGAACACCGACAAATGGAATGAAATGTGTGGTACATGACTATAATGTCTGTGAGAGATACGTACTCCCCAAGCTTAGGCTTTTGTCCTAAGTTGGTCTAAGGTCCCTAGTAGCTGGGGTAATACCCGTAGTCAAAGTTTGGGTTGTACTGATATGCAACTACCACAGCTTGGCGTGCTGCCTCCTCAAGGCGGGCGGTCTCTACCGCCCCCTCATACTCCTCGGACTCCTCCTCTAGTATGAAGTGTCTATGGTTTTCCTAGAAATTAAAGAAGGAAAGAGGAGGCAAAGTAATATGGAAGACACGACGCCTGTTAAAGATTAGCCTGTATCTGAGCGGAGGGTAGTCCCTCTCAAGGAACTGGTGGTGTACCATACCATCATAATCCAGAAAACTAGGTGGCAACATGGCGTCATTTTCTTTAATGGGTACCCCTAGATGAGCGGCTATGCGAGTGGCATAAATTCCACCAAAGAAACCACCCACTAAGGCATTGTTGTGTAAACGACGTGCAATAGTAACTGCTACTTCTTGAGCTTGCGTTGATTTTTCCCTTGAAGAGGAAAGGGTGATGCAGCAAAGTAGAGATAAGTATTTCCCTCAGTTAAGAACAAAGGTATAAATCCAGTAGGAGGCACAAGCAAGTCTCCAATATATGCACCTGCAAAACTAATAAACACTTGCACATAACACGAAAAAGGGGTTGTTAATCCCTTCACGGTCACGAACAAGAGTGAGATCTAATATAGATAGGTATAAAAGATAAATACAAAGCAAAATAAAGTAAAAACAAGTAAATTGCAACAAGGTATTTTTGGGTTTTTTGGTTTATAGATCTGAAAATATATGATGGAAAATAGACCTGGGGGCCATAGGTTTCACTAGAGGCTTCTCTCTTGAAAGAAAACATATGGTGGGTAAACAAATTACTATTGAGCAATTGATAGAAAAGTGCATAGTTATGACGATATCTAAGGCAATGACCATGAATATAGGCATCACGTCTGTGACAAGTAGACCGACTCCTTCCTGCATCTACTACTATTATTCCACACATCGACCGCTATCCAGCATGCATCTAGAGTATTAAGTTCATAAGAACGGAGTAATGCCTTAAGCAAGATGACATGATGTAGAGGGATAAAATCAAGTAATATGATATAAACCCCATATTTTTACCCTTGATGGCAACAATACAATACGTGCCTCACTACCCCTTCTTTCACTGGGTGAGGACACCGCAAGATTGAACCCAAAACTAAGCACCTCTCCCATTGCGACAAAAACCAATCTAGTTGGCCAAACCAAACCGATAGTTCAAAGAGAAACACAAAGATATCTTAACCATGCATAAAAGAGTTTAGAGAAGACTCAAATAATATTCATAGATAATCTGATCATAAATCCACAATTCATCAGATCTCAACAAACACACCGCAAAAGAATATTACATCGGATAGAACTCCAAGAACATCAAGGAGAACATTGTATTGAAGATCAAAGAGAGAGAAGAAGCCATCTAGCTACTAGCTATGGACCCTTAGGTCTACGGTAAACTACTCGTGCGGAAGGGGCGGCAAGGTTGATGTAGAGGCCCTCGGTGATCGAATCCCCCTCCGGCAGGGTGCCAGAAAAGGCCCCAGGATGGGATCTCATGGGAACAGAAGCTTGCGGCGGTGGATAAGTTTCTTTGTGGATGCTTCTGATGTTCAGGGAATATTTGAGAATATATAGAGCTGGAATTAGGGTTAGGGGACTCCTGAGGGGCCCACAGGCCAGGGGCACCCCCCGGGGTGCGCCCTAGAGGCTAGTGGCCTCCTCGGGACTCTTCTGACCCTCTCTCCAAGCCTCGTAGGTGTCTCCTGGTCCTAGAAAAATCATCGTAAAGTTTTATTCCGTTTGGAATCTGTTTAATATTCCATTTCTATAGAAGTCAAAAACAAGGAAAAAAAATAGAAACTGGTAGTGGGCCCTAGGTTAATAGGTTAGTCCCAAAAATAATATATATAGCATATTGATGCATATAAAACATCCAAAACAGATAATATAATAGCATGGAACAATAAAAAAGTAATAGATACATTGAAGACGTATCAGTAACCACCATGTTAAATCCAAAACAGATAATATGAACGTACATGTCGAACTCCTCCTTAATGTCGGCTTGAGTCATGAAAGAATCCAATGGCCATTCACATGGTCGCACAAGGGCTTCTCGCGGTGGTTCGAGGTCCGGCTCACGTATAGCAAGCCTCGGAGAGCTCTTGCTCGAGGAACCACCTTGGAACATTTTCCTAAACATTTTCTTCTTCTGAAAAATTACTAAGAATTTTAGTGACTCGAAATAAAAGTGAACCAAACTCAACAAAACTGATAGCAACTACTCCCATAAGTATCTAGAGGCTATATCATGCATCAAAAATACTTTGGACCATATAAATTTGACATGCATGCTCAAGAACAAGGTCAGCACAACAGCAAAAATTTGTAATATATAAAGCACTAGAACAAAAACTAATTGGACCTACCAAAGAATCTCCCAAAACAGTTTTGGAAACGGAGTTCTGAGCAAGGAGATCGAAATTGGCAGTCAAATGAGCAAGAACACCGGTTTGAGCAAGCAAGTGATTTTTTTGGAGGAAGAAGGGAGTGGGCGGCTGGGTTAAGTGAGTGGGTCCTTGTGGGACCCACAAGCCCACATGGCAAGCCCTAGGGGGTGGCGTGCCCTGTGAGCTTGTGGCTCACAGGTGCACCCCCCCCGGGATGTGTTCTGTGCCAAAATTCTATATATTCTACAAAAATTCATACTAAATTTTCAGAGCATTGTGGGAACTTTTATTTTCCGGTCATTTTTTTATTGCACGAAAAAATCAGAAAATAGTAAAATCATGGCATTTCTACATTATTAACTTTAAATAATAGAGAGTAAATAAGGGATACTGTAGGTTGTGCTTACTAAATTCATCGACCACATGCTCCTAAAAAAGAATCCATTAATAAGGTTGATCAAGTCTTATTAACAAACTACTTCCGAATGACATGAAACCGAAGAACCTTCGTATAACACTAGGTTACCTCAATGGGGATATGCATCTCCCCAATAATAAGCGTTTCATATTTCTTCTTGACAGTAGGAAGAGGGAGTTCAAAACTTCCAATAATAATTGTTGGAGATTTTCCAATAACATTAATACCATTCACTTGAAATTGCTTCTTCGAAAAGTGTACCATATGCTCATTACCATTGATATGAAAAGTGACCTTTCTTTTGTTGCAATCAATAATAGCCCATGCAGTATTCAAGAAGGGTCTACCAAGGATAATCGACATGTTGTCATCCTCAGGCATATCAAGTATAACAAAGTTTGTCAAGATAGTAACATTTGTAACTACAATGAGCACATCCTCACAAATACCGATAGGTGCATCGGTAGATTTATCCGCCATTTGCAATGATATTTCGGTAGGTGTACTCAAATCAAGTCTTCTATACAAAGAGAAAGACATAACACTAACACTCGCGCCTAAATCACATAAGGCAATTTTAACATAGTTTCTTTTAATGGAGCATGGTATAGTGGGTATTCGTGGATCTCCTAGTTTCTTAGGTACACCATTTTTAAAAGAATAATTTGCAAACATGGTTGAAATTTAAGCTTTAGGTATATTTTGTTTATTAGTGACAATATCTTTCATATACATCGCATAAGGGGCCATCTTTAAAATATCAGTCAAACGTGTACGCAAAAAGACTGGCCTAAGCATTTCAACAAAGCGTTCAAATTCTTCTTCATCCTTATTCTTAGATGGTTTAGTTGGGAAAGGTATGGGTTTCTAAACCCATGGTTCTCTTTCCTTACCGTGTTTTCCAGCAATGAAATCCCCTTTATCATAAGTTTATTTTTAGGAGATGGGTTATCAAGATCAACAACATGTTCCGTTTCAACATCATTATCGAGTTCTTTATCATTGTATGGTTGAGCATCTACATGAACATCATCATTATCATTATCATTATCACTAGGTGAATGTTCATTATGAGATTGTGTTTCAGCATTATAAATAGAAACATCATTACTATTCTCAAAAGGTTTTTCTACCTCAGGTTCAGTAGAAGCATGCAAAGTCCTATCATTTTTCTTTTTCTTTTTCTTTTTAGATGGACTAGGTGCATCAATATTAATTCTTTGAGAGTCTTGTTCAATTCTTTTAGGGTGACCTTCAGGATATAGTGGCTCCCGAGTCATTCTACCTCCTCTAGTCATTACTCTAACAACATGATAATTCATATCACTATTCATTTCATTAAGCAAATCACTTTGGGACTTGCAACTTGTTCTAACTGGGTTTTAACCATAGAAGCATGTTTTCCTACACCTTTAACATCATTTGTAATTCTAAACGACAAGTCACTCAAGCGGTCAATCATATAGGCATTATGTTTCAGTTGTTTCATAACATAAGCATTGAAGTGAGCTTGCTTGATAAGGGAGTTGTCAAATTCCTACAAGCATTGACTAGGAGACTTATGATAAGAAATATCACCTTCATCAAATTTTATAAGAGAATTTACCTCTACTACCTGTGTCGGAGTGTCAAGTCCATGTATTTCTTCAATAGGTGGTAGATTCTTAACATCTTCAGCTATAATACCTTTTTTCCTTCATACATTTCTTTGCATCTTGCATATCTTCAGGACTTAGAAATAGAATACCTCTCTTCTTTGGAGTAGGTTTAGGTGGTGGTTCAGAAAGTGTCCAATCATTATCATTCCTCAATATATTAGTCAATAGATCTTCAGCTTGTTCAACAGTTCGTTCCCTAAAAACACAAACAACACAACTATCTAGGTAATCCCTGGAAGCATCGGTTAGTCCATTATAAAAGATATCAAGTATTTCATTTTTCTTGAGAGGATGATCAGGCAAAGCATTAATTAATTGGATAAGCCTCCCCCAAGCTTGAGGGAGACTCTCTTCTTGAATTTGCACAAAGTTAATATTTCGTGTAAGGCACCTTGTTCTTTATGAGCAGGAAAATATTTTCAGAGAAGTAATATATCATATCCTGGGGACTATGCACACAACCAGGATCAAGCGTATTAAACCATATCTTAGCATCGCCCTTTAACGAAAAGGAAACAACTTAAGAATATACTAATAACAATTTTTTCCTCATGGGCAAATAATGTGGCTATATCATCCAACTTAGTAAGATGTGCCACAACGGTTTCAGTGTCATAACCATGGAAAGTATCAGATTCAATCAAAGTGGTTAACTCAGGATCGACAGAGAATACATAATCCTTATCAGTCACAAAGATAGGTGAAGTAGCAAATTTAAGGTAATATTTCATTCTAGCATTCAGAGATTTTTCTTTCAGCTTACATAATAATTTCTTAAGATCATCTCTATCATCACAAGCAAGAAATTCCCTAGCTATCTATCCATACATAACATAACCCTTGGGTATCTTAGGCAATTCATATCTAGGAGATCTAGGTCTAATAGGTGTTTCATGTTTCATCATTTTCAGTTTCAATAATTTCATCAGTTTCATCGTTCTCGATTTCTTTAGCTCTAGCAAGTTGTTCATCAAGAAATTCACCTAGTGGCATATTATCATCAAGCAAAGTACTAGCATCATCAATAGCATCATTCATAGTAAAAGTAGCATCATCAATTACTTGCGACATATCAAAATTAATAGCAGGTGGTGGTGTTGCATGCTTACTCAAAACAGAAGGCGAACCAAGTGCAGAGGTAGATAATAGTTCCTTACCTCCCCTCGTTCTAGAGGGAACGATCTTGATTCTATCATCCTTAAGATCCTTCATAGTGATCAACAGATATAATCCCAAGTGACTCAACAAATATAGCTATGCTTCTCGGCAACGACGCCAAAAAAAGGTCTTGATAACCCATAAGTATAGGGGATCATAATGGTTTTTGAGGGTAGAGTATTAAACCCAAATTTATTGATTCGACACAAGGGGAGCCAAATAATATTTGCAAGTATTAGCAGTTGAGTTGTCAATTCAACCACACCAGGAGAGTAAATATCTGCAACAGAGTGATTAGTAGCACAGTAGTATGGTAATTTGATACTCCACACAGTCCTTTTTACTCTGCATATAAGAATTGTTTGAAGTCAAACTTCATAAGTTTGACCATATTTATAAGAAAATATATCAACATCTACCATGCTAAAGTTGTAGAATATGAAAACTTAAGTCATTGTGCATCTATTGATATTGATTTCACATTGTGTATGTTTGTAATTTTTCTATAAAGTTGGTCAAACTTCACGAGGCTTGACTTCATACAGATCTTATATGAAAACTAAAAAGGACCGGAGGGAGTAGCAGTAGCAATAATAGTAACAGTAAAAGTAATGGTAGCAACATTAGTTTTATAGCAATTGTGACAGTAGTAGCAACAATAGTAACTTAGCAAAGATCAATATGTGAAAAGCTCATAGGCATTGGATCAATAATTATGTTGGAGAAGACTCATCATGTAACAGTCTTAACCTAGGGCGACATAGAACTAGCTCTAATTCATCAATGTAATATAGGCATGTATTCCGTATATAGTCATACGTGCTTGCGATAAGAACTTGCATGACATATTTTGTCCCACCCTCCCATGGCAGCGGGGTCCATAAAGAAACTAAGGGATATCAAGGCCTCCTTTTAATAGAGAATCGGAACAAAGCACTAACACATAGTGAATACTTGAACTCCTCAAACTATGGTAATCACCGGAAAGAATCCAAAATATTGTCACGTTGGGGTATGCGGATCATAACACGTAGCAGGTGAGTATAACTTGCAAGATTGGATCAAGAACACAAATATATTCATGAAAACATAAAGGGTTCAGATCTGAAATCATGGCACTCGGGACCTAGTGACAAGCATTAAGCATAGCAAAGTCATAGAAACATCAATCTCAGAACATAGTGGATACCAAGGATCAAGTCCTAACAAAACTAACTCGATTACATGATAAATCTCATCCAACCCATCACCGTCCAACAAGCCTACAAAGGAATTACTCACTCCCAACGGTGAGCATCATGAAATTGCTGATGGAGGAAGGTTGATGATGATGACATCATCGAACCCCCTCTGTGGAGCCCAGAACAGACTCTAGATCAGCCCTCCCGATGAAGAATAGGAGGTGACGGTGGCTCCATATCGTGAAATGTGATGATTCCTTCTCTCTGATTTTTTTCTTGGCAAATAGGTACTTATGGAGTTGGAGTTAGGGTTGCAGGGGCTGCCAAGGGCCCACAAGCCTGCAGGGCGCGCCCTAGGGGGGCACGCCCCTTGGGCTTGTGGCGCCCTCGTAACCCTCCTCTGGTAGTGTCTTCTGCCAATATTTTTTATATATTCTGGAATAATTCTCCATAAATTTTTAGCTCAATCCGAGAAATTTTATTTCTGGACAAAAACAACACCATGGCAATTCTGCTGAAAACAACGTTGGTCTGGGTTAGTTCCACTCAAAGAATGCAAACTAGAGTTCAAAACAAGAGCAAAAGTGTTTGAAAGAGTAGATACGTTTGGGACGTATCACCCCCCAGGCTTGTGGGCCCCTCGTGGCACTTCTTGACCTAATCCCAGCTCTATAAATTCCCAAATATTCCCAATACATCAAGGAGCCACCCAAAATACATTTTCCACTGTCGCAAGTTTCTATTCTTCGGAGATCCCATCTGGAGAAACTTTCCGGTACTCTGCCGGAGGGTGAATCGATCATGGAGGGCCTCTACATCAACCTTGTTGCCCTTTCGATGATGTGTGAGTAGTTTACCACAGACCTATGGGTCCATAGCTAGTGGCTAGATGGCTTCTTCTCTCTTTTTGATCTTCAATACAATGTTCTCCTCGATGTTCTTGGAGATCTATTCGATGTAATCCTTTTCTATGATGTGTTTGTTGGGATCCGATCAATTGTGGGTTTATGATAAGATTATTCATGAATAGTATTTGAGTCTTCTCTGAACTCTTTTATGCATGATTGTTATAGCTTTCCATCTCTCTCAGATATATCCCTTTGGTTTGGCCAACTAGATTGATTTATCTTGCAATGAAGAGGTGCTTTGTGATGGGTTCGATCTTGCGTTGCTCAATCACAGTGATAGAAAGGGACATGACACGTATTTGTATCGTTTCCATTAAAGATAAAAGGATGGGGTTTGTTCATATTGATTGGGTTTACCTTGTCTACATCATGTCATCTTGCTTAAGGCATTACTCCATTCTTTATGAACTTAATACTCTAGATGCATGTTGGATAGCGGTCGATGTGTGGAGTAATAGTAGTAGATGTAGGCAAGAGTCGGACTACTTGTCAGTCTAGGTTTAGCATCTTTCTTCTCCATAAGATATTTAATAGCAGCGTGATCAGTGTGAACAGTTACTTTAGAATCAACAATATAAGGCCTGAACTTATCACAAGCAAATACAACTGCTAAAAATTCATTTTCAGTAGTAGCATAATTTCTCTGGGCACTGTCTAGAGTTTTACTGGCATATTGAATAACATTTACTTTCTTATCAACTCTTTGTCCTAGAACAGCACCTACAGCATAATCACTAGCATCACACATAATTTCAAAGGGTAAATTCCAATCAGGTGGCTGAACAATAGGTGCAGAAATCAAGGCTTTCTTAAGTATTTCATATGCTTCTACACAATCATCATCAAAGATAAAAGGAACATCTTTTTGTAAGAGGTTAGTCAGAGGCCTAGAAATTTTTGAGAAGTCCTTAATGAACCTCCTATAAAAACCGGCATGACCAAGGAAACTTCTTATACCTTTAATGTCCTTGGGACACGGCATCTTTTCAATAGCGTCAACTTTAGATTTATCAACTTTAATACCTCTTTCAGAAATTTTATGCCCCAAGACAATACCTTCATTAACCATAAAGTGGCACTTCTCCCAATTCAAGACAAGTTTAGTTTCTTCACATCTCTACAAAACTCGATCAAGGGCTCAAGCAATCATCAAAAGAAGTTCCATATACGGAGAAATTATCCATGAAAACCTCAACAATCTTTTCACAAAAATCAGAGAATATAGCCATCATGCATCTTTGAAAGGTAGCAGGTGCATTGCATAAACCAAAAGGCATACTTCTATAAGCAAAGGTACCGAAAGGACAAGTAAAAGTGGTCTTTTCTTGATCCTCTTTTGACACAGGTATTTGAGAGAAACCAGAGTAACCATCTAGAAAGCAAAAATGTGTGTGTTTGGATAATCTTTCTAGCATTTGATCAATGAAAGGTAAAGGGTAATGATCCTTTTTAGTAGCTTTATTTAGTTTGCGAAAATCAATTACCATTCTATAACCTGTAACAATTCTTTGTGGGATCAATTCATCTTTATCATTAGGAACAACAGTAATACCTCCCTTCTTAGGGACACAATGGACAGGACTTACCCACTGACTATCAGCAACGGGATAAATTATAGCTGCCTCCAGAAGCTTTAATATTTCTTTTCTTACCACTTCTTTCATCTTAGGATTTAACTTCTGTTGGTGATCAACAACCGGTTTAGCGTCTTTCTCCAATTTTATTTTGTGCTGGCATAGAGTGGGACTAATGCCCTTAAGATCATCAATAGTATATCCAATAGCAGCACGGTGCTTCTTCAGAGTTTTCAATAATTTCTTTTCTTCATGCTTTGAAAGGTTAGCACTAATAATAATAGGATATATCTTTTTCTCAGCAAGATAAGCATATTTAAGAGTATCAGGTAATGGTTTAAGCTCAAACATGGGATCACCCTTGGGTGGAGGAGGATCCCCTAGGATTTCAACAGGCAAGTTGTGTTTCAAAATAGGTCCTTGTTTAAAGAATACTTCATCTATTTCCCTTCTTTCATTCATAAACATATCATTTTCATGGTCGAGCAGATATTGTTCTAAAGGATCATTAGGAGGCACGACAATAGAAGCAAGACCAATAATTTCATCTTCACTAGGCAATTCTTTATCATGGGGTTGTCTACGAAATTTAGCAAAATTAAACTCATGAGACATATCCCCTAACCAATAGTAACAACATCCTTTTTGCAATCTATCTTAGCATTAACAGTATTCAAGAAGGGTCTACCAAATATAATGGACAAAAGTCATCTTGTGGGGAACTAAGAACAACAAAATCAGCAGGATATTTAACTTTCCTGCACATGACTTCAACATCTCTAACAATCCCAACTGGTGAAATAATGTCTCTATTGGCAAGCTTAATTGTAACATCAATTTCCTCTATCTCAAGAAAAGTGCAATATCATGCATAATTTCTTTGTATAAGGAATGAGGTATTGCACTTGCACTAGCACCCATATCACATAAGCCATGATAGCAATGATCTCATATTTTAACAGAAATAACGGGCATGCCTACAACAAGACTATGTTTATTTTTAGTATCAGGTCTAGCAATTCTAGCGGCTTCATCATAGAAGTAAATAACATGCCCATCAATATTATCGGCCAAGAGATCTTTAACCATAGCAATACTAGGTTCAACTTTAATTTTCTCAGGGGGTGTAGGTGTTCTAGTATTACTTTTACGAACCACAGTTGAAGCTTTAGCATTATCCTTTATTCTAACAGGGAAAGGTGGTTTCTCAATATAAGTAGTAGGAACAACAGGATCAACATTATAAGTGATAGTCTTTTCTTCAACTTTAATAGGTGCAACTACTTTTACTTCAATGGGAGGATTATATTTAAATCACTTCTCCTTAGGGAGATCAACATGAGTAGCAAAGGATTCACAGAAAGAAGCTACTATCTCAGAGTCAACTCCATATTTAGTGCTAAATTCACGGAAAACATCTGTATCCATAAAAGATTTAACACAATCAAACTTAGGTGTTATACCTGACTCCTTACCTCCGTCGAGATCCCAATCTTCAGAGTTGCATTTAATTCTTTCCAATAAATCCCATTTGAATTCAATAGTCTTCATCATAAAAGAACCAGTACAAGAAGTATCGAGCATGGAGCGATTGTTGAGAGAAAGCCAAGCATAATTTTTTTTAATAATAATTTCTCTTGAGAGCTCATGATTGGGGCATGAATATAACATTGACTTAAGCCTCACCCAAGCTTGAGCGACGCTTTCTCCTTCGTGAGGCCAAAAATTATATATATAATTACGATCACGATGAACAAGATGCATAGGATAAAACTTCTGATGAAATTCCAATTTCAATCGGTTGTAGTTCCATGATCCCATGTCATCACATTGCCTAAACCATGTCAATGCCTTTCCCTTCAAAGATAAAGGGAAGACCTTCTTCTTGATAACATCCTCGGTCATACCTACAAGTTTAAATAATCCACAAACTTCATCCACATAGATTAGGTGCAAATCGGTATGTAATGTTCCATCACATGTGAAAGGATTAGCTAGCAGTTTCTCTATCATACCCAAAGGAATTTCAAAGTAAACATTTTCAGTAGGTTGAGGAGCAACTATTTGCTCTACTGGTCGGGGTGAAGATGCCCGAACAAGCCCCTCAAAGGATTACTTTCCATAGTAACAAGTGATAGTAATTTTTAGCACACTATATAAATTTTTCCTTACCAATTTCCACTTACCAAAGGCGCTTCACATCCCCGGCAACGGCGCCAGAAAAGAGTCTTGATGACCCACAAGTATAGGGGATCTATCGTAGTCCTTTCGATAAGAAAGAGTGTCGAACCCAACGAGGAGAAGAAGGAAATGACAAGTGGTTTTCAGTAAGGTATTCTCTGCAAGCACTAAAATTATGGGTAACAGATAGTTTTGTGATAAGGTAGTTTGTAACGGGTAACAAGTAACAAAAGTAAACAAGGTGCGGCAAGGTGGCCCAATCCTTTTTGTAGCAAAGGACAAGTCTGGACAAACTCTTATATAAAGGAAAACGCTCCCGAGGACACATGGGAATTATCGTCAAGCTAGTTTTCATGACGTTCATATGATTCGCGTTCGTTACTTTGATAATTTGATATGTGGGTGGACCAGTGCTTGGGTACTGCCCTTCCTTGGACAAGCATCCCACTTATGATTAACCCCTATTGCATGCATCCGCAACTACAAAAGAAGTATTAAGGTAAACCTAACCATAGCATGAAACATGTGAATCCAAATCAGCCCCTTACGAAGCAACGCATAAACTAGGGTTTAAGCTTCTGTCACTCTGCCAACCCATCATCTACTTATTACTTCCCAATGCCTTCCCCTAGGCCCAAATAATGGTGAAGTGTCATGTAGTCGACGTTCACATAACACCACTAGAGGACGTATAACATACATCTCATCAAAATATCGAATCTAATACCAAATTCACATGACTACTTATAGCAAGACTTCCCCCATGTCCTCAGGAACAAAAGTAACTACTCACAAATCATATTCATGTTCATAATCAGAGGGGTATTAATATGCAGAAAGGATCTGAACATATGATCTTCCACCAAATAAACCAACTAGCATCAACTACAAAGAGTAATCAACACTACTAGCAACCTACATCTACCAATCTGAGGTTTTGAGACAAAGATTGGATACAAGAGATGAACTAGGGTTTGAGAGGAGATGGTGCTGGTGAAGATGTTGATGGAGATTGACCCCCTCCCACTGAGAGGATCGATGGTGATGACGATGGTGATGATTTCCCCCTCCCGGAGTGATGTTCCCCCGGCAGTACAGCTCCGCCGGAGCCCTAGATTGGTACTGCCAGGTTCCGCCTCGAGACGGCGGCGCTTCGTCCCGAAAGCTTCCTTCTTTTTTTTTTCTCGGACGAAAGACTTCATATAGCAGAAGATGGGCACCGGAGGCCTACCAGGGGGCCCACGAGACAGGGGAGCGCGCCCCCACCCTGGTGGCCAGGGTGTGGGCACCCTCTAGTTGATTCTTGCTCCAGTATTTTTTATATATTCCAAAACGTGCTCCTGTGAAGTTTCAGGACTTTTGGAGTTGTGCAGAATAGGTCTCTAATATTTGCTCCTTTTCCAGCCCAGAATTCCAGCTGCCGGCATTCTCCCTCTTCATGTAAACCTTGTAAAATAAGAGAGAATAGACATAAGTATTGTGACATAATTTGTAATAATAGCCCATAATGCAATAAATATCGATATAAAAGCATGATGCATAATGGACGTATCAAACATGTGGTGCTTGCTCAATATCTTCGCTAACCAAAAGTCCGCACTAAGTAGAGATACTACTTGTGCATCCAAAATACCTTAAACCCAAACTCTTGTTTTGAGAGTCCACCATACCTACCTATGGATTGAGTAAGATCCTTCAAGTAAGTTGTCATCAGTACAACAAGGCAATAAAAATTGTTTCTAAATGTGTTTGATCATTTAGTGTAAGAGAAATTAAGCGTTGTACAAACTTGTGATGGCAAAGTAATTAAAGCGATGGACTGCATAATAAAGGTTGCTATCATAAGGGGCAATATAACATGACGTTCTTTTGCATTAAGAGATTGTGCATACAAACCAAAAAGCGCATGACAACCTCTGCTTCACTCTGCGAAGGGCCTATATTTTACTTTTATGTATTTATTTTTATGCAAGTGTCAAAGTATTCTTCTATATTCCATTTTATTTTATTCTCTCGCAAGCATCATGTGGCAGGGAAACATCTATGCACATATATCCAGTTAGATGTGAGTGATCATGAGTTATCATTGTTGACATCATCCTTGAGGTGAATAAGTTGGGAGGCGAAACTATAAGCCCCTATCTTTCTGTGTGTCCGGTTGAAACTTTTTGCTCATATATATATATATATATATATATATATATATATATATATATATATATATATATATATAGGACAGCACTATTCTAATCCTGGGATTAGAATAGTTATTTGGATCACAGCAGCCCCTATATATAGGCGCGATGGGATGTTCCGAAACTCCACAAAACAAAATAGACGCCTCATTTCCTAAGCGCAGCCACCCGCGTGCCCTCGCACCACCCCACCCCCGCCTAACTCCGCCACTCATCACGCCACCAAATGAGCGGATCCAGCCCACGCCAGTCCGCCGCCTTCTTCTTCCCTTTAGAGCGCCGCCGCCGCCTTCGCCATCTTCCCCAGCACGCTACTGCCATCTTCCCAGAGCGCCCCCTGCCCATGGGTCTCGCTGCCGGTCTCCTCCTGCAACCCCGCGGGCACCCTGACGTCACTGTCCCCCGGACCCGGCTGCCACTCCGCCACACGCCTCGAATCCGGCCGCGGCGCCACCCCCACCGCGGGATCTGACCGTCGCCCCCACCGCGGGATCCGTCCGCGGCCCCCACTGCGGGATTCGGCCGCCGCGATGTCACTGTCCATCGCCAGGTGGTGCAGTGGGGCGCGCCCCTCCCGTCCGGCGTGACCTGCCTTGTAAGCCGCCGTGACCTTCCCTCCCCTCCGGCGCGGCCTGCCCTCTACTTCGGCGCGCCCTGCTACTCCTCCGCCACAGCTCCATCCCCACCCTCCCTCCCGCGAACAACTTCCTCCTGCTGCATCTTCCTCCTTCTCTCTTCTCCCCACTTCCTCCTCCCATCTCGTCTGATGTATCGACGTCACGTTGTTTGTAAAAACTATGGAGTTTCATAAAAAAATAGCACGGGAACTTCATGTTTCAGAAATTCCGAAGTTCATGTGTAGTACATACAGAAGAAAAATCATCAAATGAAAAAAAGACCGCCGAGGCCATTTCACTAAAAAGCAAAAAATGCATAAAAATGTCACGACAAAATTCTATAAGAAGTTCAAATTTAAAACCAAAGCGTGTCGACGTTAAAAAATTTAAGTTTTTAATATCAGAAGTCAAATTTGGAAGGTCGAAAATTTGAGCAAGAATTTCAAATAAAAAGGTACTTCAAAAATCTTTATAATGGATTTTCCTCGTTTATAAAAAAATCAGAGAAGTCCAAATTAAAAAAGAGGAGCATTTCAAAAATCAGAGAAGTCCAAATTAAAAAAGAGGAGCATTTCAAAAATCAGAGAAGTCCAAATTAAAAAAGAGTAGCATTTCAAAAAATCAGAGAAGTCCAAATTAAACAATAGGATTTACCTGGTCAAAAAATAAAAAACACAAGATCATTTTTTGCACTTTTAAAAACAACTCATAAACGAAAATGGTTGCTAGAAGTTCAAGTGCTCGGCGAGGAAAAGTTAAAAAATTCTTCTGAGAGAGATTCACCGTGTATTTAGATGTCCAAAATACATAAAAATATGTTATTTTTTGTGTTTTAAAATAATTCTCTCAAACCAGAGAGAAGTTCAAAGTGATAACAACCGGAAGTTCACGTACTACATGGTGTGAATTTCATATAAGAAAAAATACAAAAAAAAGTGAAACAGGGTGAAGTTCAAACAGAGATGCCCCAGAAGTTCAATTACTTCACGTAGTGCAAAAAACACCACGTAAAAAATCAGCATTTTGAAAACAGAGTGAAGTTCGAACAAAAACGTCCTAGAAGTTCAACTTCTTCACGCAGTGCAAAAAACAACACGTTAAAAACAGTGTGAAGTTCGAACAGACATGCACGAGAAGTTCAACTACTTCCCGCAGCAGTATTCCCATTCGCGATGAAGGCGTAAATCATGATCTCGCCATTTTCTAATTTACTTCAAAACAAGAGGGAAATCATTTGTGTAAGTTCAAGTCCTCGGTCGAAGAAAGTTCAAAAATTTATTGTGAGAGAGGTTTGTACAAAAGAAATATCATTTGTGTGACACCGATTTAATGTATGAGAAAATTACAAAACGAAAATACGTCATGGAAGTTCAACGTGAAAACAAATTGGAAGTCCAACTACTACAATCAATGAATTTCAGATGAAAAACTTTAAAACCGCTATGAGTATGAAAAATGATCAACACGGAAAGTTATGCGGTTCACAGCAGCCTTTCCATCCAGATATCATTTAATCAATTCCGGTGAGTGGATGGAGAGCTACGAGCAAAGGATGGAGAGCTACGGCAAAAAAAGCACGTGAAAAACAGAGTGAAGTTCAAGGTTTCATACCGAGAAGTTCGTGTACTTCACGCGATGTATTTTTCACTTAACTGCTTCGCGATAAAGGCAGAATCGACGATCTCGCCATTTTCCAAATTACTTGAAAATGGCAGGAATCACGTAAAACCATCAACATGAAAAAGTTTCGCATTTTCCTTAGCTTTTTAACGGTATATTATTTGCCCCATTCCGATAACGCTTGTGGAAATTACAGTAAAAATACGCTTTTAGCCATTTTGAAAACCCATATAAAACAAGAAGGAATTGGGAGAAATAATATATACCAAAAGTTTCGCATTTCCTCAAGCTTTACAACGCCATATCATTTGTTGCATTCGGACATAGGGTTAAAAATAGATCGAAAATACGAACTAATGAAGCTTGTACCGTTTTCTAAATCACTTTTAAACGGTTCAAAATTAGAAAAAACTTTCTACATGAAAAAGTAGCGCATTTTCATAAGCTTTCCAACGCCATATCATGTGCCTCAATTGGTTTAGCCGTTTAGAAATGAAATCGAAAATACGAACTCGGCTGTTCGGTTTGTGAAATTTTACGATTTTCTAAATTGCTCTTTAACTGTAGGAAATTAGAGAAAACTTTCAACATGTGGAAGGAGCGGTTTTGCAGCAGCTTTCCAAAGCCATATTACTTGCCTCATTCCGTTAAACGGTTTAGAAATGCGATCGAAATTACGATTCACATTTTTTGTGTGAAGAAAAAACGGTTTTCAAAACTGCTCTTAAACCGCTTACATTTTGCGAAAAAATTAACTTGGGTCATGATACTCGTGTCCATAGATTTCCAACGGTATATAGCAAGCCCTATTTGGGCAATGTTGCGGGAAGTTCAACCTAGCACATGGGGAAGTTCAGGTCGAACAACTCATGCAAGAAATCGCAAAAACGCGAGTTCTTCACGAATTGAGTGTAAAATCCGCCTATGAGCGGGATTCCTATCTAAAACGAGTATTTAGTTGCTAAAAATCGCTTGAAGATTACACTTACATCACATGGAACACGGCTAACCGTAAAAACTTCGCGGTAGAAGGCACGGTTATGTAAGATAGTCCAAGGTCGGGTTCGCATGCAGAGAAGTTCAGCGCGTTAATCAGCGATTCAAAGTTGTGATTGAATATTATTCTGATCCCGTGATCAGAATAGTGTTTATGTATATATATATACATATATATATGTATATGTATATATATATATATATATATAGGCTTGCTAAAGTATGCCTGCGCGCATTGTGGCTATCGTACGCTCCGGCCACTTCGAGCCAGCCGGTGCGCTAAGTAGCCAGACGCACTAACCAGGTGCAATGGCGTGCACGAGATCGTGGGGAAAAAATCGATCGTAACGACGTTACGACCAAAAATACTCCACCCACTTTGGGATGCCTGGTAAAAAATCTAGGTTCATTACCATCATTACTTAATCGATAGACTTACTAAGCTCCCAGGAATTGAAGGCATGGGAGCGATCCGGTAATTTTTTCTTGTAATGGGCCTCGCATGTTAGTGCAAGCCTCGGTGTGAGTCCCTCCTGCCTGTGCAGGCAACCGACGTCTCCCATCTGGTCAACCCTCGATGCACGCAACCCATGTTCCGTCTGGTCAAAATCCTCATGCCGCGGGTGAGAAAGGAGATTGTCAGTCCACCGATGCTTGGCTGAGGGGAATCCGTGAGGGCTTCGGTGGTCGACGGCGGCGCCCCCGGTGGTCCTCGACGGAGGCGGCCACCTCCCTTTCCCCTGACAACCTAGGGTTAATGTTACGAACGAGCCCGGCCGCTCATGCTGTCGAAAGGCCGCCACGCCGCCGTCAGCTTAGAGATGGTCGCCGTTGTTTGCCTCCATGCGCCACCGCGGCGGCATCATTGTTGTGTCTTTCGTGTGCTGCCCCGGCTGAAGTGGCCGGCCCAGGTAGCTACCGCTGGCTCCTTGTCGTCCTTGCTGTTGTTGCTTTTATTATTGTTGCTTGCTGAGTGTACAGAGATGTTGATGCTTGATTGATTGTTCATGATACAGACCACAAAATTGAGAGCAGCGGTTGTGTGCGCTAGCAAGAAGCAGCGGCAGGCAGCGGCAAGGGCCTGCTGCTGGGAACAACACATCTGCGCTTGCGGGGAACAAAGAGTGCCTAGCCGGCAGGGAGGAAACAAGATTCATGAGGCAACTTAGTTATTTGGGAAATCTCAGGTGATCTACTCGTTTCTTCAGTCAAACGTGTACATATGGCAATTTGGTCACTGGTCAGGTGTGGCAAATTATCAAATATAATGTCAAGAGTGGAAAGCATCCCCATTTGATTATCTAATCTTCTAAAGACTAGGTCGCCTCGGATGGTTGCTTCTCATAGAAAGCACTAGGTAAAACATGCCCATTTGATTATCTAATTTTGTTGCATTTTTTATTTCCTTTGCTGAAGTTCTAGAGTGTTTTTCTCTGTCATTGAATTTTTGCAGTTCTTTTTAGCAAGCTCAGTCTCATGCGGAAGCTCGCTGTCAGCCTGGACAACAATTTGTCAGGAATTTTTTTGTCTCAACAACATGAGAAGTGGCTGGAACAGGAAGTAGGATGTTGACTAAGCTGACAGAGCTTTGAATGAGAAAAGGGGAAGGAAGTTGCTCTGAAGTAGAAGTTGCTTAACTGTGCAAGTTGTTGTAAGTTTGGGTTTGGGTAGAAGATACATAACGTGTGCAAGTTGCTTTAGTTATTTGGTTCGGGAAACTTAGTTTTTTTTCACGATATCATGGCGCACCCTGGTCGATCCTTTTGAATTTGTGTTGACATGCCTTAACATTATAATGGCTACCTATGAAGTCGTAATTATTTATTATATGCATGGATTACTACATTATGTATTTCTTGGTCTGTGCTTAACAGTATAGTATATACATGGTCTTACCTGGGGCTTTTACGTGTTTTGGTAGACTTAAGTTTCTAAACATTTTATTTTAAATTTGCAAGAGAGAACACACTCTTGCCTAGCGCCTAGCGCATGATTCAACTACAAAGTCGCGCAGCAAAGCACGCATATCCTTCTAGTATATTACTGCCAATGGTAAAAATCCTAGATCCATTACTATCTATAGTTATTCTATTGCTAGCAATGTTTTCGATATGTCAGTGCCTAGTAAAAAAACCTAGGTTCATTACCATCCATACTTAATATATTACTGCCAGTGATAAAAAGGCTAGGTCCATTACTATCTATACTTATTCTATTACTGGCAATGATAAATAAATAATAATATTAAGCAATATTGAACATGTAAGCAGCCTTGGCATATATGTACGCATACACTGGCACAAGGATTCTTGAAGGCAGAAGAAGCTCTCAAGACTAATCGCATGAAGATCTGTATGGTCGAAGAGCAAATACTGGTACACAAAGGCCAGCCAATTATTCACCGAGAGACAATGCCACGTGAAGAAAGCAAAGATTCCTGAAGATTGAAACTTGTCGGCACTCTCTCGCACTTTTCTATATTATTAGAAGGACACGCGGGTACCCTAGTAGGACACGTGTGCATACTACCGTGTGTAAAATAAGTGAAGGAAGGCTCCCGAAGGCCTCCCTTGCAGCCACCCCTCGCGGCTATAAAAGGAGACGCAGGGCTCAAGAAGAGAACATAAGACAGAGAAGAGCCACCAGCCACCGATAAAGCAAAGAGCTGCGACCCAGCTAGCAAGCTCGTTGCTCGGTAGTAGTAGTAGTAGTAGTAGTAGTTTTCATCCTGCAATAAGAGCCACCATATCCAGAGCATTGTAAGGCTGAAGAAGGTAGTTAGAAGGTAATTTTCTTTAGTTTGTGTAATCCCTTCGGGGCCTCCCGAAAGGGAAAACCATATGTAAATTATGTTGTTGAAATGATGTAGTTTCTTAGTTTCACTTAGTGCTTTTATTTATGAATTTATGGGACGAGTTCTTATGCTAAGGATCCTATAGGAGAAACCTCTGCGTGTGTAGTTCTCTGTGTAGCCCAGAGTGGTGTTTGAATGAGAACCTTGTGGCCGTAGAGAAGTTTTCCCTTCGGGTGGAACTGCCTGGGAAGACGATATGAATTTACCCCATAAATTTGCAATTAAAACTGCAAAGTGAACATAACTAGCTACATCTGATACAACATAATGAAAAATATGGTGAGTACTGAGTAGGATTTTACACCTTTGCGCACACCGCCGGACAAATTGTTGGCCTCGCCAGCCTCTAAATAGATCCTGCGTTAAGATATAAGCTGCTTAGTGAATACGTAATCAGGCATATAATACCAAAGATTTAAATATTGATGTGAATAGTGTAATACTATTCCAAATAGTGTATTAAATAGTAAAGCACTATTGTGAATAGTGCCCTACCTAGTGAACAGTAAATACTATTCAAGATAAAAATCATACCTGTCTATCACTTTCACCTAATCACATATTAATCTAATCAATATATATATATATATATATATATATATATATACAGCCTGTCTATTCTGATAATATTAGCAGAATAACTATTCTGATAACACTTCCGCGACCGCACGCTCAACGCAAGTGCACGCCATTGTTTCAATCAAGTGTGTCAAGAAGACTCACACGAGTGAACTTCTCGTCGAAAAAAACTGCACGCGTTGTTTTTTCGGTACTGTTTTCACTCTAGTTTTTTAATCGTTTATCGGAACGAGGCGTGTAATATACCATTGAAAAGCTATGGATTAAGCGCAACTTCGACATGTTGAACACTTTTCGAGATTCCACAAGGTTTAAGAGCAGTTTTGAAAATGGTGCGGCCCATGACGAGTGGCAGCGAGCGTTTTTTCGCGATTTATTCTAAACCGCTCGTCAGAACGAAGCAAATGATACACCGTTGTAAAGATATCATCGAGGCGCATCTTTTTCATATCTATTATTTTCTCTAATTTGTTACGGTTTAAGAGCAGTTTCGAATTTACTAAATTGCGGAATTCTGTTTTTCAATTTTTTTAAAAAAATTTTGGTACTGTTTTCGCTCCAGTTTTCTAACCATTTTTCGAAATGAGGCGTATGATACACCGTTGGAAATCTACGGACGAGGCGCAACTTTCATATGTTAAAATGTTTTTGAAATTCCTTACAGTTTTTAGTTAATTTTAAAAATCGTGTGGCTGACGACGAGAGGCAGCGGCCGTTTTTCGCGAAATTTTTACAAACTGCTGGTCGAAATGATTCAAATTATACGCCGTTGGAAAGATATCGATGAGGCGCAACTTTTTCATATAGAACACTATCTCCGATTCCTTACGGTTTAGGAGCAATTTTGATTTTAACGAAATGCGGACACTCTGTTTTATCGCGACACCAAAATCGTCGTATGTACTGCATCAGACAGAAAACAGCACTTCTTTTAGACAAAAAACTATACTTCATCGAACAAACAAGTGCACTGCATGATTTTTTTTGTGGGACGTAAATTTTCATAAACGAGGGGGAGTGCACTTCATGTCGAGTGTTTGGTGAACCGCAATACTATGAAAAGTGAACCTCGAGACTACCGTAAACGGGCCGTACTGCATCAGACAGAAAACCGCACTTCATTGGACAGACAAGTGCACTGCATGATTTTTTTTTGGGACGTAAATTTTTCCAAACGAGGTGGAGTGCACTGCTTCAGACTAAAAACCGCACTTCATCGGACAGACAGGTGCACTGCATGATTTCTTTTTTGTGGGACGTAAAGTTTCCCAAACGAGGTGGAATGCACTACTTCAGATGAAAAGCGCACTGCATCGGACGAGCAAGCGCACTTCATGATTTCTTTTGTCGGGCGTAAAATTTTTCAAGAGTGTACTACAAAGTCCTTTGGAGCGGGCTTTTTTAAAGACCGAAGTGCACTGCATTTTTCTTTTTCTTTTTCTCTACAGAGTTTTGATTTTCCCGTAGTGCACTGCATATATCTATTTTTGGTTTAAAAATGAAATATGCACTGGGGGGACGAGGTGAGTGGAATGCATTGTTTGTTTGCACGCTACACATTACACACAAGAATTCATCCACATCTCTTTACTCTCATTTTCTCTCTGCATTTTCTCAAACGATGAATTCATGATTTCTTTTGTCTAAGACAGCATGGGGCAAGTAGTGAACCTCACGGGAAGCCAACTAAACTGCATTTTGTCCTTTTTTTGTATAGTGAACAGTATGTGCCTTGTGTTTTCTGTTTTTTTTACATCAACAAGGAGTGAACCTCACGAGTAACCAAACCGCATGCCCGCTCTAACCAAACTCCATGTCATGGCCGCGCTTGCAAAAAGCAAGACCGGTCTACAAGCATCGGAAGCACCGATCTACATAGCACTTCTGGTCGAAAGGCACCTGCGCGAGAAGAGGTGGTTTATTCCAATGAACTGCAATACCAAGCTAACTTTTGCTCAACACAAAAAAAATCAAGGTGTGATCGCAAGTGAACCTCTCCAGCACGCACGCGGGACTGCACCTCGGGGGTCACTATACTGCATAGCCACACTCTGCGTTGCTCCCGCAAGGAGGGGAGGTGGAGAAGGGGAACAGAGATCCAGCTCACCGGCGAGAACTCGTCAGCCGGAAGCCAGGGACACCCAACAACCAAATTGTCTGGATCGGCCAGCGCAACAACGGCAAGCTGATAGAGGGGGAGGAGCAGACGCTCGAGGACTGTGGGGTGCCATGGCCGACGACGAGGGAGGGCACCGCTAGACATGATGACACCGGTTGCGTTCTGGACAGGGGCGAGCAGAATCCGGCGTCCCACCCGGCACTGCAGCTCATTTCCTCAGTCTTGCGAGCCATATAGGTCGCGGTTGGAGTTGTAAGGCGGGCAATGATGGGGCCAATGCTCACGCGGATCCAAGGCAGAGGGGAGAAATTGGGGAGGCACTCACCAGATCCGGGAGAGAGAGGGGAGACCTCGGCTGCACCCCACCGAATCCGAGAAAGAGAGGAGTGGCCGGGGTCGCGCCCGCCGGATCCGTGGCGGGGGGTGGAACCGCACCGCCAGTGGGAAGGCAGGGAGCACCGCACTACATGCCTCGCGGAGCCAGACTGCACCTCTGCTCGTCGGGCGTTGTCGTCAGCGAAGTCCCCGGTGGCCCTCGCGTGGGGTGCGGGAGCCCGGCCATGTAGAAGGTGAGGGTGCGGGGGGCCCTCAAAGAAGAAGGTGGGCCGTGGGGACAGTGGGGGCGTGGAGACCACGGGGCGTCGGAGATCAGGCGCTCGATGGCGGCGGCTCACGCCATGAGGTCACGGCAGAGGTGGGTTGCAGGGTGGTGGGGCGATACGAGGAAGGGGAGGTACGGTGGGTGGGTATGAGAGGAGGCGCGGTGGCCGTTGGGCTTGGGCGGAGTGGGTGGAGCGCCGACCGGGGTGAGAGGAGGCGCGGCGGCCGGGGGAGAGGAGTGATGGCGGCGCTGCCGGCGGCGGTGGAAGGAGGTAGGTGGTAGGGCCGCGAGGGGAGATAGGAGGAGGAGTCCCGGAGCCGTGCGGCAAGGTAGGGGCGGCCAGCGGCGCAATGCTTCAGGGCTGCGGCGGCGCAGGGCGGGGCGGCGGTGGGGGAGTTGGTCTGGGAGAGAGAGGAGGTCGTGGGGGATGGGGGGTGGGGATCTGACGAATGGATAAGTGAGGTGGGTGGGTTCGCGTTTTTGTTCCTGCAATTTTTCTATAGTGGCTGTGCGGTGCGGGTCACGGATGGGGTGTTGAGTATGTGGACTTGCCAAAAGGCTCCGATACGAGACCCTTCCTGAAAATATGATGAATTGTAGTTGCAAAGTTGACCGAGAACATAGTTTGTTGATTTCAATAAAGTTTATGCTTTTTACTTCAATGTTGTGATGAATTGTTACTTGTTCATGAGAAGTTATATGATAGATATTTATGATAAATTTTGTTGCTGTTATAATAATGAGCATGATGCTACTATGTCCGTATTTTATTTTTGTCGACACCTCTCTCTCTAAACATGTGAACATGATTTTTGATATCGGCTTTCGCTTTAGGACAAGTGAGGTCTAAGCTTGAGGGAGTTGATACATCCACTTTGCATCATGTTTTCCTACTGTTATTTATAATTCTTTTATGCATAATAATGCTTTATGGAGCAATTCTAATGCCTTTTCTCTCAGAATATGCAAGGTTTGTACAAAGAGGGAGAATACCGGCAGCTGAAATTCTAGACCTGCAAAAGCTACATCAGGGATACCTATTCTGCACATCTCCAAATGAGCTGAAATTTTACGGAGAATTATTTTGGAATATTAAAAGTGCGTTATATCGACTAGAGGGGGGGTGAATAGGCGATTTTTATGAATTCTTCACTGAGGAATTTGCCGGTGAGGAAATTCCTAAGCGAAGAACTACTTGCAGCGAAATAAGTACTCAGAAGTAAGCATAACAGAATACAAGCATGGTCATCATGATGAAATGAAGACAATCACAGAGTACAGAAAGCATAAACACGGGATAACACAAGATGAAGACAAACAGACTAAAGAAATTGAACTGAGGAAATTGAGAAAGTCTTCAGTCAAAGTCTTCAAACACAGATATGAACAAACACTCAACACAGTAATGAGGAAATGAAAGAGTTGAGGAAATAGAACCAAGAAGGTTGGTGAAGACAATGATTTGGTAGACCAGTTCAACTGCTGTCTCGCTTGTATGCGTCTGGTTGGAGCGGCCGAGTATTTAAACTCGAGGACACACAGTCCCAGACACCCGATCGGAGCACGCAGCTCAGACACCAAGTCCTCACCGTATTCTCCTTGAACTAAGGTCACACAGACCTCGTCCAATCACTGTGGTAAGTCTTCAGCGACTTCCAAACCTTCACAGACTTCGGTCACTCGGCGATCCATAATTCCTCTTGGATGCTCTAGACCATGATGCCTAACCGTCTGGAAGAAGCACAGTCTTCAAAGGTAACAAGCGTCGGATCCACGCAGATCAATCTCTTCAAAGGATGCTCAATCACTTTGGGTTTGTAGGGGTTTGGTTTTGGGTTTTTCCTCACTCGATGATTTTTTCTCAAAGTCCTCGGAGGATGGGATGCTCTCAAATGACAAGTGTCAGTTTCTTTCTGAGCAGCCAACCAGCTAGTGGTTGTAGGGGGCGTCTATTTATAGCCTAGGGAGCAGCCCGACATGATAAGACATAAATGCCCTTCAATGATATGACCGTTAGGTGGATAAGATATTTTGGAACAGCTGGCGCACAACACAACAACGGTCGAAAATTTGACTCCCAAATTCCTCAGGGCTATCATGTTCCTCACTGTGTAGGCAATTCACCTTTGGCGAATTCCTAACTCCTCGGTCGAGAACAAATTCTCGAGGACTGTAAGAACTTCGTCTCATCAAGAAATTGACCGAATCGTATGAGATTTCCAAAGGCTTCACTCGAAGGGATTGGTAGGTGTAGGATTTTGAGTTGAGCATCACATGGAAATTTTTCCTTAGTATTTCCTCGACCCCCTTTAACAAGAGACGGTGTTTCCTATGACTCAAGAAAGAGAAAACGAAACTACGAAAACAAAAGTCTTCACGTTTCATGTTCCTCAAATGAATACCAAGTCTTCAAGGTCACACCAAATTCTTCACTTTCAAAGTCTTCGTAAAGTCTTCGTAATATCAAAGTCTTCAACAAGAACTTCATTTTTAGGGGTCGACTTTCTCTGTAAATCTCAAACTCCTCATAGACTTATAGACCTGTGTACACTCATAAACACATTAGTCCCTTAACCAATAAGTCGTCAATACACCAAAATCACTAAGGGGCACTAGATGCACTTACAATCTCCCCCTTTTTGGTGATTGATGACAATATAGGTTAAGCTTTCAACGGGGATAAACATATGAAGTGTAAATCGATATTGAGGAATTTGATTGCAAGATATAGAAGAACTCCCCTAAAGATGTGCATAGTGAGGAATTTGCTTTTGAGGCAATGCACATTTGAAGAGTTGAATCATGGAGATCTCCCCTATATCTTGTAATTCATACGCATTTGACATATAATATGAAGAATTTGAAATGCATGATGAAATATGGTGACCGATGTAATTCAAAGATGCAGAGGAACACATCAAAAGTATCAGAGCACCATCGGGTTTAAGATTACAACTCGATCCAATAAAAGTTTCGTAAGAGCGAGAGTTGTAACTTAGCGTAAAACGCCCATATAATAGACCCGCTTGAAGACTAACTCAAATTTCTCCCCCTTTGTCATCGAATGACCAAAAGGATCGAAACTGAGGACTAACGCCCCTGAAGAATATCAAGTTGATGGAGGAGCGCCAGAGTTGTCGGGGTCGGTTGTCGTAGTAGGGCCTGCCGTAGTGTCGTCCAAGTCTTCATTTTCATCAGTGTCGCGTGATGAAGAATAGGAGCTGGCCACCAAGGAAGGAACCTTGACCTTCTTGTATTTCTTCGGTGGAGGTGCGCATCACCAAATTCTTCCTTGAGACCCATTTTCTTCAAATCTTCTGCGCTGTAGACATGAGATAGAACAGCCCAGGTACGGTTGAAGGTTTCATGGAGGTAGTATTGGTTTATCTTCACTGCATTGTGTGTTGAGGTCATGTTGTGAAGAATTGAGCCAAACTGACGCTTGACCCATTTATGATTGCGATCAACATTCTGATGACGACTGAGGAGTAACTCATGATCACCATCACCACAGGTGCCGTGTGGCTTGAGGATTTTGCTTGGCGAGTTGTTGGCGGCAGAGTCATGTGTGGCGTAGTCATCATTGGTGGAGTAGGTTGCGCCTTGCGAAATTGACCATCCAATGGACGAATGCCTTCATCTATCACAGCAGCTTGCCTTGCCTTTGTCATCACCGAGGAAAATGTCCGCTTGAGGACTTCAATTGGAGGCAAGTAGCTGCAGTGGTTCGTAGTATCGCCTTGTAATTGAGTGAAGACCTTGTCCCGATGAACCTCATAATCCATGGTGCATAAGGCTTCACTCAAAAGGTGACATAGCAATGTTTGCCGAGTCCTCATGAAGAAATCATGGAAGTTGACGGAATGCCATGAATGATATTGAAAAGCATATTCTTCATGATGCCAACGACTTCTTCATCATTTGAGTCGTGGCCTTTGATAGGACTCATTGTCTTCGCTCGAATGCGATAGACAGTCCGAGGCACATATAGTAATTCCTTGACGAGGAATTTGGTTCGTGGGGCCTGCCCTGGCTTCAAAGGCTTCATTAGCACTTGCATGTAATGATTTGTAAGCTCTGGTTCATTGTAAATGCAACGAGCACCATCAAGGGGAGGACTGAGTGGGAGGGCACGAAGCAATTCAGTTGCTGGTGCCTTGTAGTGAGTATTTTCATCATCCACCCAGCACCCATGAGTTCACATCTTCGTAATCTCCGGTGATGTGCAACGTCGCATAGAATTGAAGAATGAGTTCTTCATTCCAATCACGTATGTCAAGGCAGAAATTTATCAAACCAAAGATCGTGAAGAACACTGAGGACTGGCTCGAAGCCTGGCAGAGATTCCATGTCCATGTGAGGAATATGTGCGTGATCGAAGACTTTGTGTTTGTTGAATAGCACAGAGGAATAGAAATTGGCTTGACTAGCAGTCCAGAAACGCCTCTTCCTTATGCGAGCAGAGTCATACGGGTTGTAATCAGTGAAGAAAATATGCTCGCCAAAGAAGTCTTCAGCCTTGAACTTTTGCTTGCGCGAGAATGGATCCTTTGGTTTTAGCAGAGGAGTGTCAGTGAGTTGCATCACTACCTCAGAAATCGCAATCTCAGGTTCTTCAGGCTGAGGATTTTCTGGTTCCTCTTCATATGCAGTCTGCGTGTTCAAAGGAGTAGTAGTAGCGGTGTTCTTCAAAGACTAGGGGCTGGAATTTCTTCATGCACCTGACGAGGTGGGATGAGTTTCTTCAGAGCCCATTTGAACTGTTGGTGCAGGGACCGAGGAATTTGTTGTATTGGGGTGAAGAGTGGAGAATTTGGATGTCGATCGTCCCAAAAGTCATCGTTCATCACTGGCGTTGTGCTTCCAATGTCCACATCTTCTTCAATTTCTTCAACGCCAGCCTCTTCAGCTGTGAACTGAGGCATTGGTGAGGAAATGATTGGTGTTGAAAGAAACGCATCCACTTCAATTTCTTCATCAATCTGCTCTGACGAAGCAGCAGAATGATTTTCTTCATCAGATCCGCTAGGGATCTCATATTTTTCACCAAAAGGAACAAGGTCCTTTGATGGTATGGAGGAAATCGGAACAGCATCAATCAGATTTTCAAAAGAGCTTGTCATAGGCCTCATCTTCTTTGGAGCTGAAAATTCCGAAGCAGTTGATGCTTTCCTTTTCTTCACTGCAGCTCGCTCTGCAGCCTTGATCTTCTTCACATCTGATGCAGATGGAAGGATAGGAGTTGGTGTAGGCGCGGGAGGAGCTGAGGAATCTGTTTGAATTTCCTCAGGCGCAATCGATGCAGTTCTCGACTTCTTCAGTTTCTTCAGCGCACCACTAGTGGATGCCCGGCAATTTCTTCAATTTGGAATGGAGTCATCAGCCCTAGAACTAGCATTGTCTTGATGAGGGCTGAAAATCATCACAGTGCCGCATGTTCTTCAAGAGGGCTCAACAGAGGCTCCACCGAGGAACTTCTTGTTGCGTTGAGCCGCAACATTTGTGAACTTCTTGGTCAGTTTACAACTGACTTTGGCTCCTTGCCAATCAAGATAGTAAGCATCAAAGTCATCACGAGGGCTTTGATTTGATCGGATTTTGAGGAGATCATCAGTGTCATTCTCGACAACATTTTTCCTCGTGAACTTCTCTTTCTGAATCGAGCCTTCTTGATCTGCCTAGCCTTCTCAAATTTCCATTTCTCTTCAGAGATGAAATGGGTCAGCATATGACTTTGGCCAGGAGTCAAATGAAAATCAGGCATAGGGGTGTCTGGATCCTTGTGCTAGAGATCAATGTACTCGAGGATCGCCCTTGGATCCAAAAGCAGTGGCACATGTGTGCCTTTGGCTCTAGCGGCCCTTTCTTGTCTGTCTCTGATGATTTCTGCAAGTTCATCATCATCAGCTTCATCATCTAAAGGCACTTGGAAGGCAACATGTTTCTTCTTCGGA
Source organism: Aegilops bicornis (assembly GCA_021605145.1). NCBI lineage: Eukaryota > Viridiplantae > Streptophyta > Magnoliopsida > Poales > Poaceae > Aegilops > Aegilops bicornis. The sequence goes on along the minus strand of CM038673.1, from coordinate 376,389,911 downwards.
CTTGGCCGAGGACCTCGAACAGCCATTGCCTTTTTCTTCAGCAGAGTGGGGCCTGATGAAGAATTTGGTGCAACTGAGGAACTTGCTGAGACACCAGAGGCAATGGAGATGCCTGCAGTTCTTTGGCACGTGGCCAGATGCACAGGTGCTGAGGACTTTGCCGGAGCAGCTGAGGACTTTGGAGGAGCAGGAGCAGCATGAGGAACTGGTCGTGAGGGCTTTGAAGGTTCTAGCCGTGAGGGCATTGCTGTTGAAGCACTTGGCTTGTGTGCGGGCTTCTTTGCCATAGATTTTCTTGGCTTGACAGCGGCCTCAAAGGGCAGCAGCAGATGTGTAGTCTTCATTGAATTTCCTCACCGCTTCTTTGGCTTGTCTCGCCAACTTGGCTTGGCGCTTGGCCCATTCTTCAGAAAATCCTCACCACGCTTGATGTCGGTGGGGTCACTTCTTGGCCAGTGCCAATGGAGCTCTTGGGCATGGAGGATTCAAAGGCGAATTTCTTCATGTACTTTGGAGTAACATACCTGCATTCCTCCATTCTCTTGCCCATCTCCTTTCAATCCTCTCAGATGCGCACCTTTGCGCTGATTTTTGTTCTCCTTTCCGAACTTGGCCTCATCAGGTGTGCAATAGTCAGCATAGATGTCCTCAGGTATTTCAAACGTAGTCATGACCTTAGGCCTCTTTCCTCCTTTATGTGGCTTCTTACCGTCTGCCATATTCTTCACTTGAGGAATTTGAACAATTGAATTCTCTGAAGAAGTATGCAACTTTTCTTCGAGGAACGCTGCAAATGAGTTAAGTTGATGAGAACCTAGTGATTCAAAGAAGGACATGAGTACCGTGAACAGAGTATAGTTGCGAGGAATTTGGAGAGGTCATATGCGTTCTCGTAAGATTTTTCAAAAGAACAAGTTTGAGGAAGTTGACCAGATGAGCCTTGAAGAATTTCACTAAGCGATCTTTGTCTTAGGTTCCAGAGTTGTATAGATCGAGGATCCACACAAGTGAGGAATCTTGAAGAAAAATCATTGCTTAGAGAAACGAATCAAGAGCATATGACGGTTGAGGTGTTCTTATGTGTGAAGATTTGAAGAATAAACACCTTTGAAGATTTTCGTGAAGGCTTGAGAATCAAAGTGAGCAATAAAAGTAACTTTTAATTACCCAAGTGAAGAACACGACGAACCGAGAAGTATAGATTAGAAGTTCATCGATTCAGATCTTCCACGCCCTAACTCAAGTGAGGAAGACAACTACGGCGGCGGCGGAGTGAAGATTTCCGCGGTCGGCGCTGAGTACGACGGGCGACGAGGTCGAGGCAAAGGAAGCTCTTCCTCACCGGGCGATTTATGGAGAAGCGGCGACGCTTAGGGTTTGAGAAGCTCAAGCGAGAGAGAGAGCGGTCGAAAGCGAGTAAAGGAAGTGAGGAAGGGAGAGGGGTATATATAGCCACGGTGAAAAACTGTTTCATCAAGATTTTGGACGAACGTGCTCGACCCTTCTCATTCGCTTGACATGTGTCACCCATGTACTGAAAAGTGGAGATCGTGTTAGATCGTGGGTGAATAGATAAGTCTATCGTGGGATGCGGAACGGTTTGAGCGGCAAAGCTGAAAATTTGGATAAGATAAGTTAAAAGTTCCGCTCGCAATTTCTTCAGCTGACAAGGACACAGTGAAGATTTTGAACGAGTTTCAAATAGAACGCACATGAAGAATTTGTGAATAGATTGGGTTGAGTATAGCATAGAGGGGGAAGGGTCCGATCACATTCACTTAGCAGAAAATGCAACTTGAAGAAATAGTCATAAGTGAATGTTGTAGAGGACATAAACCCATATATATAGATATAGCCAATGAAGAAAAACAACGGAAACAGTGAAGATTTTGCAAAGATGAAGAATTTGAAAAACTGAGGAAAAACTCAAATTGAAGATTTTCAACTTTGGTGGTGGCGTGACCCATCGTATAAGAATGATGATTTCAGACACCGCTGCATAATTGTCGAGGGTTCTCGAGAATCAAATTCTTCATTAATTTCTTCACACTTAGAGTGTTATTCTTCATTGATTGAAGAAAACGCTTTCTTCATGTGTTGCACATCTAAGTCATCAATTTTGCATAAGTGTTAGGATGAGTGTCCTTTTCAAAGAACATTCAAGATTCTAAGATATTTAGCTCACACCGCAACTTGCTAAATCTCTTCTCATCCAAGGGCTTTGTGAAGATATCGACTAGTCGCTGTTCTTCGCCTTCACATGCTCGATGGAGATGTCGCCCTTCAACACATGATCACGAAGAAAATGATGACGAATCTGAATGTGCTTTGTCTTCGAAAGTGCCGAACTGGCTGTGAGCAATCTTGATGGCACTCTCATTGTCACGAGAGAGGCACATTCTTCACGTTGATGCCGTAGTCCTTGAGAGTTTGCTTCATCCACAAAGAATTGAGCACAAGAAGAGCCGGCAACAATGTACTCGACTTCCGCAGAGATAGTGATGCGCAGTTCTGCTTTCTTCGAGGACCAATGCACCAAAGATCGTCCGAGGAAATGACAAGTACCAGATGTTGACTTGCGGTCCACACGATCACCAAAGCATAGTCGAGTCGTAATATCCAATGAGATCAAAAGCAGAGCCCTTGGGGTACCATAATCCTAGTGTTGGTGTGTGAGCTAGATATCAAGAATATGCTTCACAGCCTTATGGTGTGATTCCTTCTTGTAGCTTGAAATCGGGCACACATGCAAACACTAAGCATTATATCCGCCTAGATGCACATAAGTACAATAAAGAACCAATCATGGAGCGGTATACCTTGTGATCAAAGTCAATACCATTTTCATCGATTGCATAGATGGCCATTTGTGGGCATAGGAATTTTGACGCCTTTGCAATCTTGCATGCCGAATTTCCTCGTAATATCTTTGAGGTATTTCTCTGAGATATGAATATGCCATTGTGTTGTTGATTTAATTTGAAGACCTAAGAAGAATTTCAACTCTCCCATCTAGACATTTGATATTCTTCACTCATCATATAGGCAAATTCATCACTATAACATTGGTCAGTACAGCCAAAGATAATATCATCAACGTATATTTGGCACACAAACAGTTCACCATCATAAGATTTAGTAAAGAGAGTAGGGTCGAGTGAACCGGTGTGAAGCCATTCTTCACGAAGAATTCCTTCAAAGTATCATACCATGCCCGAGGGGCTGCTTGAGGCCATAGAGGGCCTTGTTGAGTCTGAAGACTTTGTCGGGATTCTTTGGATCTTCAAAACCTGGGGTTGAGCAACATATACTTCTTCCTCAAGCTTACCATTGAGGAATGCACTTTTCACATCCATTTGATATAAAGTGATATTATGATGGTTAGCATAAGCAAGCAATATGCGAATAGCCTCAAGTCTAGCAACAGGTGCAAAAGTTTCATCGAAATCAATTCCTTCAACCTGTGTGTAGCCTTGAGCTACAAGTCGTGCTTTATTCCTCACCACAAGGCCATTTTCATCTTGCTTGTTGCAGTAGATCCACTTTGTGCCAATGATATTATGCTTGTGAGGATTTGGACGTTTGACCAGTTCCCAGACGTTGTTGAGCTCGAACTGATGTAATTCTTCTTGCATAGCCTGAATCCACTTAGGCTCCAGAAATGCTTCATCTACCTTAGTGGGCTCTGTGATAGAGACAAAAGCATAGTGCCCACAAAAGTTAGATAAATGTGAAGCTTTTGAGCGTGTGAGAGGACCTGGTGCTTCAATGCCATCTATGATCTTGTCAACTTGCACTTCTTTTGCAACGCGGAGATGAGCTGATTGTCGTCAAGGAATTTGATCAGCATTTTCTTCAGCACCATTTTCTTAAGCATTATCTTCAGGTGCATCAGCTCAACGTTCTTCACGTTCAGAATGAATTCTTCAAAGAGATTCTTCAAGAGGGAATGACATCCTCGGTTGCCTTGAACTTGATAGAATCCTCGTGTGCCGTTCATCTATCACATAAGGTAGGTGCTCTCTTTGCGAGCCATTAGTTTCATCGAACCGCACATCTACAGTTTCAACAACCTTGTGAAGAGCGATGTTGAAGACTCAGAGGTGTGCGAGTCCTTTCCGTAACCAAGCATAAAACCTTCATGTGCTTTCGGTGCAAATTTGGCATTGTGATGAGGATCTCTAATCCAACATTTGGCAATCAAGACTTTGAAATAACTCACATTGGGTTTCTTGTCGCGAGGAGTTCATAGGCGCCTTCTTGAAGAATTTGTGAAGATATACTCTGATGATGTGGCACGCGGTATCAATTGCATCAATCCAAAACGACGAGGCGCTTTTGTATTCATCAAGCATAGTGCGAGCCATCTCAACAAGAGTCCTGTTCTTGCGCCCACGACGCCATTTTGCCGAGGAGTATAAGGAGCAGATAACTCATGAGTAATACCAAGTTCATCAAGATAGTCATCAAGACCGGAATTCTTGAACTCGGCCCCATTGTCACTTCTGATGTGCTTGATCTTCACACCAAAGTTGGTTGAAGCCCTCGAGGAAAATTGTTTGAAGACTTCCTGCACTTCATGTTTGTAAGTGACAATGTGTACCCATGTGTAACGAGAGTAATCATCAACAATAACAAAGCCATATAGAGATGCATCATTAGTGACTGCTGAGTAATGATTAGGACCAAAGAGGTCCATATGAAGCAATTCGAATGGACGAGTAGTGGTCATGATAGTCTTTGCTGGATGCTTGGCCTTGGTCATTTTTCCAGCTTCACAGGCTCCACATAAGTGATCCTTGAGGAATTTGACATTTTTAATGCCAATGACATGCTTCTTCTTCGCAAGCGTGTGCAAATTCCTCATGCCTCAAGTGACCAAGTCGTCGATGCCATAGCCAAATTTTCTCAAGCTTTTGCAAGTAGGCACACGGCTGGTTGTGGTCCTCAGAAGAAATCAACAATATACAAGTCTCCTCTCCTAAAGCCTTCAAGACTTTGGAATTGTCACTTTCATAATCACAACACAACGATACTTGCCAAAGACAACAACCATATCAAGATCACAAAGCATTGAGATGCAGACATGAGGTTGTATCCTAAGGACTCAACAAGCATGACTTTGTCCATGTGTATGTCCTTAGAGATCGCAACCTTACCTAGACCCAATACCTGACTTTTGCCTTTGTCGGCCAAAGATGATATGCTTCAGATGTGACGGTGATAAGGGAGCATCCATCAATAGATTCTTGTCACCAGTCATGTGATTTGTACATCCACTATCGATGACCCACTCATTTGCTTTGGGTTGATCATCCTGCAGATGAATTAGTGCAACTTACGATCTCATATACTTCATTAGTGAAGAATATGATATCAATTTCATCAGATGAATTTCATCAAGCAGTAAAATAGATATAGCAGTATGAGGACGTGTGAAATGAAAGTTCATTTCTTCATGATTAGCCTGCGTCTTTCAGGCATTTTTGTCAGGTCCCCAGCAAATTCTTCAGACGTTAAGGCTCATCTGGAGACCTGACCCTGCAGAAGAGATTAGTTCTTTTTCTTCACCACCCACATCTGAAGGGGTGGCAAAGAGTTCATCACTCTACGAGCTCCATATGAGAATGGTGGCATAGAAGCCAATCCATTTCGTTTCGCACAAGAGGGGTTAGGGTAAGCATATGAATAAGCAGAGAAATTCTTCGAGGACTTATGAACATAATGGTTTGAAGAATAATGCACATATTCATAGCCCTTAGCTCTACCTGCGAAATGTAGTTGTTAGCACGATGATAATCATATGAGGACTTTGATCCTTTTGAGGAATTTGATCCACGTGAGGAATTTGGTCCATATGAAGAGTTTGATCTGGGGTTCCTATTCTTCACGTGTGGTGTCATGAGGACATTCACTGAAGACTTTCAAGGCACTTCTTGGGAACCCAGATTTTCTTCATAGGAGAACCGTTCTGCAGCTTAGTGCCAACATATCTAGCAAATACTTCACCATTCTCGATTTTTGAACAGTTTATAGTTGGAGTCAAATGACTCATCGGAAGAATGAGGAGATTCACATGTAAAGCCAGATAAGTTAGATGGATCAACTGGAGGTCCCTTTGCAAAGAACCCATGAGGTTTTGGGGTACCGCTCGGGCTTCCAATATGTTCCATCAAGATTGAGTTTCCTCTCAAAGGCAATACCCTCTTTCCTAGGGTTTCATTGAGGATCTGCTTTTTAAGCACATCACAAAGAGTCTGATGCCCTTTGAGGATTCTCATACATGCTGTCATGTACAATTCCTTCAAATGCATCGTCACAAGGATACTAGCAATGTCCTCGGATGAGGAATTAGTGAAAGCAAGGACAGGTGAAGAATTTGTAACAGTTGAAGCATTTGAACATTCAGTGAAGAATTAGCAGATTCAGTTCAATGCACTTTAAGCATGGAGGAACAAATTCTTCTCGAGAAGCGCTGATTTGTTGAGCAAGTAATGAATCACGCTCCTTCGAAGATCTTCATAACTCACTCTTAGCTTCTCAAGATCTTGCTTTCTTTGAAGAAATTCATAAGAAAGCTTCTCATGATCGATAAGAGAGTGTTATGATGACCTTGAAGGCTGTCAAACCTAGACTCAAGTCTCTCAAGATTTCCGGTCGGGGCTTTAGTGCGATCCATTTCTTCACCCAACATATCATCACTTTTGTCTAGCATGTTTTGAACCTTTTCAAAAGCCCTTTGTTGTTTTACAACAATCTTAGCAAGTTTAGAGTAGCCGGGCTTGAGATCTTCATCGATTCATTCTCACTAGATTCGGAGGAGGTATATTTGAGTACCTTGGAACCCTTTGCCATGAAGCAATAGGTGGGAGCGTAGTCATCATTATCTTCATCAGCCTTGTTGGTGAGGTCAGTTTCTTCAGAGTTGAAGATGGACTTGCTGACGAATGCAGTAGCGAGAGCCAGACTCGCCACACCGGACTCGGACTCCTCTGATGCTCCTCTTCTCATGTTCCTCAGATTCAGCTTCAGAGTCCATTTACTTGCCAATGAATGCCCGAGCCTTCTTGGAGCTGCTCTTCTTGTGAGATGAAGACTTTGAGGATTTTGATGATGAAGATTTTGACAATTTCTTCTTCTTCCTAGCGCCATCGTAATCGTAATCCTTGTATTTCTTCTTCTTTAATTCCTTTTCCCACCGAGGACAATCTTGAATATAGTGACCAGGTTTCTTGCATTTGTGGCATAGCCTTCTCTTATAGTCACCGGATGAGGAATCACCGCTCCTTGAGGATTTTCCAAAGCGACCACGCCTTGAGAACTTCGAACTTCTTCACGAGCAATGCTAGCTCTCGGCTTAATTCTTCGTGGTCACCAAGGCTACTACCGTAGTCTTCACAATCAGATTCGCATACGCCCTTGGCCTTCGTGGCACGTGATTGCCATAGCTCGAACCATAGAGATCTCTCTTTCGATGGCGGGAACTCATGAGTATTTAGCCTCTCGAGGATATCGGGATCAAGTGACTTGTAGTCAAGACGTTCTTGTATCATCGCGCGGAGTATCAAATGAGGAATCAAGCGATCTCAACAATTTCTTCACCACCTCATGGTCGGTGATGTCAGTGGCACCAAGCGCTTGAAGCTCATTTGAGATGTCAGTGAGGCGATCGAAGGTTTGTTGAACATTTTCATGGTCGAGTCTTTTGAAGCGGTTGAAGAGATTGCGAAGAACATCAACTCGAGAGTCACGCTGAGTTGATACTCCTTCATTTACTTTGGACAACCTATCCCAGATAAGCTTGGCAGTTTCCAAAGCACTCACTCTTCCATACCGTCCTTTGCACAGATGGCCACATATGATATTCTTCGCTTGAGAATCGAGTTGCTTGAATCTCTTCACATCGGTAGCGTTCAGTGAGGGTGAGACAGAGGGAACACCATTTTCCACAACATACCAGAGATCATTGTCAATTGCCTCAAGATGCATTCGCATCTTGTTCTTCCAAGAAGGGTAGTCCGCTCCATCAAAGGTAGGACACCCACCGAGACCTTGATCATACCTGCGGTCGACATAACTAAAACCTCGGTGGTTAAACTAAAATCACACGTAACAAGGGAGTACCTTGCTCGATACCAATTGAAAGTGCGTTATATCGACTAGAGGGGGTGAATAGGCGATTTTATGAATTCTTCAACGAGGAATTTGCCGTGAGGAAATTCCTAAGCGAAGAACTACTTGCAAGAAAATAAGTACTCGTAAGTAAGCATAACAGAATACGTGCATGGTCATCATGATGAAATGAAGACAATCACAGAGTACGTAAAGCGCAAACACATGATAACACAAGATGAAGACAAACAGATCAAGAAATTGAACTGAGGAAATTGAGAAAGTCTTCAACCAAAGTCTTCAAACACGGATATGAGCAAACACTCAACACAAGAATGAGGAAATGAAAGAGTTGAGGAAATAGAACCAAAGAAGGTTGGTGAAGACAATGATTTGGTAGACCGGCCCAACTGCTGTCTCGGTTGTACGTCTGGTTGAGCGGGCCGAGTATTTAAACTCGAGGACACACAGCCCCAGACACCCAGGCGAAAGCACGCAGCCTCAGACACCAAGTCCTCACCGTATTCTCCTTGAACTAAGGTCACACAGACCTCGTCCAATCACTCGTGGTAAGTCTTGAGCGACTTCCAAACCTTCACAGACTCGGTCACTCGACGATCCACAATTCCTCTTGGATGCTCTAGACCATGACGCCTAACCGTCTGGAAGAAACACAGTCTTCAAAGGTAACAAGCGTCGGATCCACACATGATCAATCTCTTCAGTGATGCTCAATCACTTTGGGTTTGTAGGGGTTTGGTTTTGGGTTTTTCCTCACTCGATGATTTTTGCTCAAAGTCCTCGGAGGATGGGATGCTCTCAAATGACAAGTGTCAGTTTCTTTCTGAGCAGCCAACCAGCTAGTGGTTGTAGGGGGCGGCTATTTATAGCCTAGGGAGCAGCCCGACATGATAAGACATAAATGCCCTTCAATGATATTACCGTTAGGTGGATAAGATATTTTGGAACAACAAGACAAAGACAACAACGGTCCGAAATTTGACTTTCAAATTCCTCAGGCTATCATGTTCCTCATGTAGGCAATTCACACCGGGCGAATTCCTAACTCCTCGGTCAGAACAAATTCCTCGGTGACTGTAAGAACTTCGTCTCATCCTTTGAAGAAATTGACTGAATTTTATGAGATTTCCAAAGGCTTCACTCAAGGGATTGGTAGGTGTAGGATTTTGAGTTGAGCATCACATGGAAATTTTTCCTTAGTATTTCCTCGACCCCCTTTAACAAAGACGGTGTTTCCTATGACTCAAGAAAGAGAAAATGAAACTACGAAAACAAAAGTCTTCACGCTTCATGTTCCTCAAATGAATACCAAGTCTTCAAGGTCACACCAAATTCTTCACTTTCAAAGTCTTCGTAAAGTCTTCGTAATATCAAAGTCTTCAATCGAAGAACTTCATTTTTGGGGTCGACTTTCTCTCAGAATCTCAAACTCCTCATAGACTTATAGACCTGTGTACACTCATAAACACATTAGTCCCTTAACCTATAAGTCTTCAATACACCAAAATCACTAAGGGACACTAGATGCACTTACAAATATATAATAAATACTGTAGCAAATAACTACCAGATGGGGGCTGCCTGGTGCCCACAGGACACCAGGGCGCGCTAGGCCCCCAGGCGCGCCCTGGTGGGTGGTGGGCAGCCCAGCCCACCTCTGGTGCCCATCTTCTGGTATATAAGGTCTTTTGACCTAGAAAAAATAAGGAGAGGACAGGGAGGCCAATCTCCATCAACATCTTCAACAACACCGTCTCATCTCAAACCCTAGTTCATGTCTTGTGTTCAATCTTTGTACCAGAACCTCAGATTGGTACGTGTGGGTGACTAGTAGTATTGATGACATCTTGTAGTTGATTACTATATGGTTTATTTGGTGGGAGATTATATTTTCAGATCTATTGTGTTATTTAATACCCCTATGATCTTGAGCATGAATATCATTTGAGTAGTTACCTTTGTTCTTGAGGTCCCGGGAGAAGTCACGTTGCAAGTAATCATGTGAATTTTATATGTGTTTGATAATTTGATGATATGTATGTTGTGATTCCCTTAGTAGTGTTATGTGAACGTCGACTACATGACACTTCACCATTTTTGGGCCTAAGGGAATGCATCATGGAGTATTTATTAGATGATGGTTTGCTAGAGTGACAGAAGCTTAAACCCTAGTTTATGCGCTACTTCATAAGGGGCTGATTTGGATCCATATGTTTAATGCTATGGTTAGATTTTGTCTTAATACTTTTCTCGTAGTTGTGGATGCTTGCGAGGGGCTTAATCATAAGTGGGAGACTCGTTCAAGTAAGAACATCACCCAAGCACCGGTCCACCCACATATCAAATTATCAAAGTAGTGAACGCGAATCAAACCAACATGATGAAAGTGACTAGATGAAATTCCTGTGTGCCCTCAAGAATGCTTTGCTTATTATAAGAGAACGTTTTGGCATGTTCTTTGCTACAAAAAGGATTGGGCTACCTTGCTGCACTTTATTTACCATTACCTTTACTTGTCCGTTACAAATTATCTTGCTATCAAACTACCTCTTACCGACAATTTCAGTGCTTGCAGAAATTACCTTGTTGAAAACCACTTGTCATTTCCTTCTGCTTCTTGTTGGGTTCGACACTCTTACTTATCGAAAGGACTAGATTGATACCGTATACTTGTGGGTCACCAACACCCAACAGGGACGCCACACGCACTACACTACGCCGCCGCTGCGGTGTAGCCTCTCAGCTGGAGCTGTCCTCTAATGACGGCGGAGTGGCTGAGCGACGATGATGGACCGGTGCCATTGGCGATTGTGGGAGAAGCTGGCGAGATAAGCTGCAGGGAGGGAGGGGAAAATGCGACGCATGACTCGCCGGCCGTGAGGGTTTATATAGCAGGCCGGTAAGCATTGGGATCTTGAGGGATTTCGCAGAGTCGGGCAGGAAGCTTGCGCCACTATGCGCGGGAACCTGCACTGTTGCGCAATAACAGGCTCATTGACGATTCATTGGCGCCACTTCGAGCCATCGTTTGGCCAAAAGAACGTCTGCGAGGTGATCAAGCTTGCGCTCGAAGCCGCCTGCAGCAGCGGGGTGACAAGACGTGCGAGAGGAGGACGAAATGACACATACACACATGATAATAAAAAATGTTTGCGATTTAATTACCTATTACCTCTGTCCTGGTTTATAAGTCCTCTTTGTATTTTTGTGCCAAATTTTGATTAGAGATTCGACTAATAAAATACGAATGCATGTCACGAGAAATTATATCTTTGGATTCTTATTTGAACATAGCTTCCAATTATATTATTTTTATAACATGCATTAACATTTTGTTAGTTAAATTTAAGGTCAAAATATGGCACATAATATAAATGGGACTAATAAACCAGGACAGATGAAGTAGCACACGGTCGCTCTCTACGCGGCGTCGCAAACGATTGTTCGACCATCATGTGATGTGGAACGCAACGTAGTTTCACCTCATGTCGCTGGCTTGCAACTGCCGGCCAGTTTGTAGACGACCATTTCCTACGTGTTCAACTGCTCTATGCGTGTGGTTGCTCATAATTGAGGCGGTCGCGACGCACTCTTCTCGTGTCCCGCCGCGCATGCTCTGCTTTCACGTCCCTCCGCATGCTCTTCCCACGTCCCTCCATGCACGCTACTAGTGTTTGGGGCTGACACACGATCATGTATGTTCGTGCTGCCATTAAGCATGCGGTTGCGCCGGGTGCGGCGCCACGATGCAGTTACCTGTTGCAAAAACTGTCACGTGGACGTGCCGAGAATCCAGGCCGCCCATCCACCATTTATTCCCGCGGCCATTTACCTTAATATCTCGCGCCACACGCCACAATAAGCGCACCCACAACGACACATACAGAGAGGATATCCAACGGCTCCAATGGCGCTCCCCGTGGCTCCAATGGCGCTCCCAGCGGCTGACGACGACAATGGACATCAGTTCACCACGCATCACGTAGTGGACACCCACGTGAGGGGGAAGGACCTCTCGGTGGTGTACACGAATGAGCCAGTCTCGATGGAGAGCTCCAAGCAAACTATGGAGAGGTTGCTTGCTGAGGACAAGTACCAAGTGGTCGGCTTCGACTCGAGTCCACTGGCGGTCGTGCCGGGCATGATCAGAAGGTTGCCCTCGCCCAGTTGTGCGTGCGTTGTGAAGTCCTCGTCTACCACTACCACTTGTCCACAAGGCCTTGCGAGCGTTTCGCCATGTTTATCAACATCCTCGACTACAGTTCCGCTACGGTGGACACCACCAACGATCTAAAAGCGCTCGAGGTTTCACGCTTGGTCTGCCGGAATCTTGTCAACATCCATGACCACTACAAGGCCAGGGGCAGCACCAGGAACAATCAAAACTCTCTGGTTGATGTCGCCTCGGCCATCATCTATCCCTACTACATGAAGATGAAGGATGAGAGCAAGAAGGACATGATCGCCTGGCACAATGCCTAGGAGCAGAGACTAGATGAAGAAGATGTCAAGTACGCGGCCATGGATGCTTACACAAGTTACGAGATGTACATGCGGATCGTTGACATGAGGAAGTGCCTTCGTCCTGCCCCAGATAAGGGATCGAGCCACATAGCAGTGGCGACAGCGTCACAAGAAGTAAATGATTAGGCGATCGTTTCTCCTAGTTTAGAATGCATGCAATTGTTTATTGAGGTGTGTGCAAATGAATTGTATAGTCACTTATGTAATTGAATGTTTATTTTGGTTATATATGTTGATCTTCTGTAGACAGAGCAAGTCACATCATAGACGGAGTAAACTAGGGAACCCGTCGGTGATGAATTCATCAATCGCTGGCAACTGTATACCAGCAAGCATTTGCCCGCAACACACACGGCTTATTAGCAGCAATCGTCTGTGTTTTTAGCGGTCTTCACACACATTTCTGATTACGGACCTGTTTGTTGCGTATCACACACATCTTGTTCACTTGAACCGTTTCTGTTGTCTTGGCTCATCGCAAACAGTTCACCAGAGTGAACTATATGCCCTCTATCGCACACACCTGATCTAGCTGACCGTTTCTGTTGTGTTGCCTAATCACAAACAGTTCATCCGAGTGAATCAGATGTCAGATATCTCACACACACTCATCTGGATGACTGTTTCTGTTGTTATGCTCATCGCAAACAGTTCTGATGGACCAACCGTATGCCACATATCACACACGCAACTCTGATTTGAATCGTGTTGGATGTTTGCGCCATCGCAAACAATTCGTATCATTTTTTACGGTGTTCTTACTCCACCGTTTGCAATTAATGCATCACACACAGTTTCGTCGAAGGGTCTCTGATTGTACTATCACGTTAGGACCATCCTGCAGTAGTGTCTGTTGTATCTCCTCATCAGCAACCTTGCAAAAAGTCTTGGTGAGGTTTTTGACAATGTTTCTTTGAGTTACACGAGGGATCACATTACAAGGTAAGCAACTAGATGTGGTACATGAATTTCTTTTAAAACCATTATCATCTTTCTTTATCCTGTTACTTCTCCTTACCTCTGATTCAACTAGAGGTGTTTCCCCCTTCTCTTCCTGATGTTTGCAGAACCAAAATGCACCAGGAGGTCTTGCTCTTTGGTTGTGCTTCTCCTGATTAGCTGAGTCACCTTCATTTTCCTTGTTAATCTCCCCTTCTTCCCAGATAGCCTTGCACACAGGTGCCTAAGAGACCACACATTTGTCAAGAATGTAAAAGGTGTAAGATTTGTCAGCGGGTTCAATATAAGAGAGCATTTTCCATAGAGGAGATTTCAACATATGAATGGTCCAACCAAACCCATCAGGTGTCATGAGGAGATGGACAATGAAATTAAACCAGTTGTCAGGTACCTGAACAGAGAGGCATTTTTCATTGGATGCTGGTTTACTTGCGAAGTTCTACCTCCAGATACTCAGTCCTTCCTCAGATACTGCAGTAAATTTTGGAGTGTGCCATTAACTAGATGTTTCTGTATTCAAGTAGAGAAGCATCATAATTTTAACTGAAATGATGGTCGTCCATGAGTTTTAAACATTTCTCTTTAATGTTCCTACCTTGATTTGTTACCTCAGCCATATTATTCTTTTCAGGAGCACAACTATCAGTAGCAGCAGCTGAAGTGGTGACATGCATGTCTCTTGGAGCATCATCATCAGCAATAATATGTGAGCTATCTATTTCAGCATCAGTGTCAGCCCTGCCCATTTCCAAAGCTTCAGATTGCACTGCAACATTTTCAGTTTCTGATGACAGATGCACCGGAACAATCATGTCTTCTGCAATAGATTCAGAACCAATCACAACAATGTTGTAAGACTGTGCAATATTACAGTCAGAGTTTTGTTCAGACAATATAGCATGCTGCTTTGTAGCAGGCACATGATAAAGCCCTTCCTTTTCGTCCTCCAAATACGTATCCATTAAGTTAACAGACCATCTCCAAGATCAACAACAGGTCGTGGTAGGAACCGTGGTACAGGAAGAGCAAGCACAACAAGAGACAGTTGGTTAACTTCGGCCCCAACACCATTTTTATGAGAAGATCCATCAGAGACTGAAAATAATGAAGGTGTTACTGCTGTCTCCTTCCTGCATTATATGATCATCCTCTCCTAGCATAAGTTCCTCCTGCTGGGCATTACACCACCTTGTTGTTGAGGCAAAGCCCAGTGACCATCCCCTTCCCAACTCTCTTCTTCATCATCTTCTTGGTAATCTGATTATTTTCTGGTTGAAATTTTTATGCGTACGTGAAGTTGATTCCCACCTCAGTGCCAAGATGCACCCCTTTTTATGGTACGTTTTTCCTAACGACTCGAACAAAATAAATAAACCAACATGACACCGCCTTTTTTTTGTTTTTGGAACGAGGGCTTCCAACCATCCATGCTTGACTTTTTATATGCCATGACAATGTGCAGAGAGTGGTAGAAAAAAAAAGATGTAGTATTTGAGATTGAAAAGATTAATTTGGCGGACCAACAAACCAGGCTGAATCACTGTTATAAAAAAAAACCCAACATGAATCAGGTAGGCGGCCCCTCTCGAAATGGCAGTATCGTGAAAAATAACAAATCAGGAGAGGAAAGCAACTCCCTCTTCTCTCTCTATCCATCGCCTTCGTCGATTTCGCCCCCCCCCCTCCTCCCTCGCTCTGGCGTCTCCCATCGCCATCGCGTCCAAACCCTAGCCCTCCCAAACTCCAAACCCTACCGCCAGTGGTCCAATTCGCTTCGCCGGCTCGCAAATCGGGCGTCCGCGTGTCGCACCCGCGCTCCCGATTCAGCCGCCGTTCGTGCAAGATCTGGCGGATGGAGACCGCGGCGCCGAAGGAGGCGCCGCCGCCCCAGCCACAGCCCGCGGTGGAGGAGGACGGGACGCTCTCCGCGACGGCAGCTATGGCAAGGGACGCCGCCGTGCTGTTCCAGAGCCGCCGGTACGCCGAGTGCGCCGATGTGCTCGCGCAGCTCCTGCTCAAGAAGGAGGGTGACCCCAAGGTGGGCGATTGGATCTCTGCTTTTGCTTCCCTATACGTCTAAAAGCGAGGAGAGTTAGGATGCTCTGTGATTGCTTTATATATTCTTTAACTGAATATATACATAGCAAATCCTGTATCTCGCCGGGTTCGTGGCGGCATGTTTTGCTCAGCGATGGCTGTTTTTTAGTATTGCTTGCTTGATGTTTCTGTCACCACTCACTGTGCTTATATGCTTGCTCAGTGTATGTTGCACGTGAATTGTGCGTTGTGCTTGTTGTAGCCCCCCGCATGGTTCTCCCATCCTCTCACGGTGGGTGGCGGTGAGCCTGCATATGTTTGTAAGCGGTTGGGTGCATCTTGGTTGTGTGATTGTGTGCTGCTTATACCTGATGCCTGTCTATACACTGCTACCGCGTATGTGATCGTCGCATGGCTCACTAGCATCTTAATGTGTTGGTGTTGGATTGGTATCCATTTGTATTTTGTGTGTATCAACGGTTATGTGGACGTGGGTGTTAGGTGGTGCATGTGAATACCAACAGGGCTTGCTACTGGGCGTGGGAGTGCTTCTCATTTCCCTGCTTTTTAGTTAGTAATGTTGTAATACATTTCTTGAAGTATAGGCAATGGTTTGTTTAAACTATTCTGTTTATTTAAATTTGTAGTTCTATATGTATACCATGTAGCATGTGAGTGGACCTTACTTGGCGTACATTGGCTGGATACAATGGAACTGTCATCATTAATTCACTGACCAATGTGTCTACAACAGTATTCAGGATATGACTATATGAGCAGCAAGTGAATAATCAGAAATGTTTAGACTTCAGACCTAGACATCTGCAGAACAGTGAGCAACATTGTGACTACACATTTTCTGAATCCAATACATCAACCATCCAAACTCATCCCCCATTGTTCACACAGCCACTGCTGCACTGTATCTCTGTTTGCTAATGCCTTTTAATCGGGCTGTTACCCGGCCTTTAAGCTGATTATAGCTGATTAACCCGTGACCTGTGAGGGTACGCAGTAGGAGTATACGTCCTAGCCAATACATTTTTCTGTAGTGATTATATTGTCTCCCAACAGTTAGGTGTGGCGGAGATGCGTATGTTCAACAGTTAGGTGTGGCGGAGATGCGTATCTTGAGATGGATGTGTGGCCACACAAGGAAGGATCGAGTCCGGAATGATGATATACGAGATAGAGTTGGGGTAGCACCAATTGAAGAGAAGTTTGTCCAACATCGTCTGAGATGGTTTGGGCATATTCAGCGCAGGCCTCCAGAAGCTCCAGTGCATAGCGGACGGCTAAAGCGTGAGGAGAATGTCAAGAGAGGGCGGGGTAGACCGAATTTGACATGGGAGGAGTCCGTTAAGAGATACCTGAAGGATTGGAGTATCACCAAAGAGCTAGCTATGGACAGGGGTGCGTGGAAGCTTGCTATCCATGTGCCACAACCATGAGTTGGTTGCGAGATCGTATGGGTTTCACCTCTAGCCTACCCCAACTTGTTTGGGACTAAAGGCTTTGTTGTTGTTGTTGTTGATTATATTGTCTCCCAAGGAAGAAATGATAGGTTGTCATGTTTTTTTGTGTTGCATCTGATGTCACAATGTTCAATTTTCAGGTCCTTCATAATATGGCTATCGCAGAATCGTTTGTGGATGGTTGTCCTGATCCAAAAAAGCTGCTTGAGATTCTTGGCAATGTTAAGGTTAGTGAATCTCCATACTGATTTGCCATTCAGACTTGGTAGTAGAAACACATCTAGACTCCGTTAGGAATAGAAATGCTTTAGTGGCTCTGGTACTTTGATACATGATTACATGTGATTCGTTTTCATTTTCCATGTCTAGACTCAGTTAGGAATGGAAATCATCAACCTTTGAATAGTTTCATCAAGTGGCAGAAAGGCAGTCAGATTAGTGATTTTTTTCTTGTCATGTGTGATTAGCGACTTTTATTGTTCATATTTTCATTTTGTTCTACATCTTCACCTTTTTTTTCCGCTTGTACACTGCCTTGGGATATCACTCAATCTTTGTCACGAGAGATTAGCATTTCTTTGTACTGAAGAGTTTTAGGTGTCATGTGCATTGATACACAAAACAACAGTGATGCATAGATGCAAACAAATGTGCTTCTGTCTAGTATAGGTACAAATGTACACGATAAACGTCCCTCTATATTCATATTCACGGATGCTTTTGTTGCATAATTTGTACCAAGTGAATGTGTGTATTCTGAACGTCCATGATTTATGGTTTAAGTTTTTTGTTCGCTGCAATCAAGACCCCAGATTCCTACTCCTGGTCATAGTAGCCTGGTTCGCTGGTTGAAGGTCCGTTCCGTGTCCCGGGGTCGATCAACCCATATTGAGGGTCAGGAACGATGTAGGGTCGAGCTGGGTTGGTGCACGGATCGCGACCCCAGTCCATGAATGACCCCAAACAGTATGCAAGATTGTAAGAAGTTCATGTGGCTTACTGGGCAATCCGCCGCACCGCCCGCCACTCCACCGGAGTCCCGCCCGTCCGTGGTCCAGCCGAACTGCACGCTCTAGGCCTCTTAGTGCTAGCGTTGACACACAGCCAATGCCCCACTCCTCTGCACCGTTCGTGCAAGCCCTCTGTCCATGTCTTTCCCTCCAAACTGGGCCTGCAGCCCATTTTTTCTTAACTCCCCAACGGGCTAGATGCAGTCTACATCTAACTGGGCTATACCAGCCCATGGTCTTGAACTCTGGATTGAGACTTGATTTAGCGCTACTGAACGTATTGAACTTCTCGTGAGAAGCCGGAGTCGGGATGGAGTAGGAGTTAAGTATTTAGGGAAGTTGGAGGACTTTCGAACGGGCCCTCAGTTATTGAGTTGTGTGCTTCTTTGTCATTCAAATGCCACATGTAACTGGCTATATTTGACTGTTTGCATGTCAGCACATGCTCTAAAATGCCGTGGTGACTACTCTCTAACTGTTTGTTTCAATCACTTGGTGTGGAATGATGTTTAGACTTTTTTTTAGAGACATCTTATTATATGTTGAAACACATCATCATCCTTATTCATTGACAAACACTGATGTTCTCTGTTGTCCGTTTGAACCCAACTGCAAATTTGGAGTTGCTGTGTCATTTCATTGTACTATATTACTGCTTTTGTTCTAACGTTGTACTAATACATGCATTCAGATAAGAAGCGATGAACTTGCCTGTGCATCTAGAGAACAAGCTGATTCTGCCAATGGGGTAGGGAACAATACTTCTTCTGAACCAAGAGGCAGTGGCATTGCACCGTTGATTTCTGCTGCACATAATGCAACAGCCTATGGAGATGAGTTTGACACAACCATAATAACATTCAACACTGTATGATCTCTTGTTTCAGTTAATGTAATTGTTTGATTATTAGGATATCTTATCTGCGGCTTTCATTTATCCTCTATCCTCTATTCGTAAATAGTTGCAATCCACCACCTATTTTTCCTCTCCATGCATCCATGCCGCATCATCAAGTCATGCATGTGGTCTTAAGTTACTTTTTTGTATTAATCTGTCCTTCAATCATGCCACCTCGGCATAAGTTAAATTTTGGCATTAATTTTTGTGTGGTCATAGACTGTACTCCCTCCGTCCCAAAATTGTTGTCTTAGATTTGTCTAGATACGGATGTATCTAATACTAAAATGTGACTTGATACATCCGTATCTAGACAAATCTGAGACAAGAATTTTGGGACGGAGGGAGTATATGTGTTGGACAGTTGAAGCAAATTTATGTAGTTCATGATTCACGTCATCCAAAAGTTTCTGTTCTTATTCAACATTTGTTCACATGCTTCATATGTTTCTATTGTTTCAAAATATAAACCGAGAGCACTCTTACATTTGCTTTTGCATTAGTTTTAGTTGTTTTCAGCACCTATTTATGCATTTGTTTTAACAATGTTCCCATGGCAACGCGCGGGCTGTGGGGTACCATCTAGTTAGTAATGTTTTTGCCAATTCAAGCTTTATGCATACTCCTTGATGTAAGCTTTAGCTGAAGACATGCTGATGAATATGATAATGAACTTGTTAAATTTGCAGGCTCTAATCCTTTATCATCTTCATGATTATGAATCTGCACTGTCTGTTTTGGAGCCATTGTACCGAAATATTGAACCAATTGATGAGGTATTTCTTGTTATTTCTTAGCTTAAGCTAAATGTTTTTTACTTTACCTAATCATTCTTCACTGCTGCAGACAACTGCTCTTCATGTATGTTTTCTGTTATTGGATATTACATTAGCTTTGCAAGATGCATCAAAAGCCGCGGTAAGTTTTTCCCCTTTGCCACAGTACAACCTTCAGCTGACATCTATGGTTGGCTCCATTGAACTAGTAATTTCTTTCCAACTATTCTTTGTGGCCTGTGATATTTTGTCAAAGGATGTCCCTGAAAATGTTTCATGAGTCGTAGCTTCTCCTTATGACACAGCAAATTGGCGTTACAGTAAACTAATGACGTTGGATTTAACATAGCAAAATAACTTGCCAATTTATTATTCCCTCCGATCCAAAATAAGTAACCTTAGTTCAAAGCTGCGACACTTATTTTGGATTGGAGGGAGTACTATTTTTAACGTGATATGGTCAATATGGCTCAATGCTGTCTACTCTACTTTGTCCCCATATACTCACTGTGCTAGTATATCCTGCTATAACATGCATTTTTGATATACGCAAAACTTGCACTGACACTGCCAGTATGAAAATACTTTATTACGGGATTGTTGCTGGTAAATGAAAAACTAAAGAGGGGAGAGAATCAGAGACCTAGGGTGGCTGATCATTGAGTTCCTTTTGTCTGTTAGATTTTATTGGGAATAATTGAGATTATATTCTCCCTTTGATTGCACTAGAATTCTTGAGCTCAGTCCTATCAGATTAATTTGTGATTTTAACTTGTATGACAAGCAATAGCATTTGTTAGCCGTCTTCCTTTCCAAAGTTGCCACATAGCTTTTGTCTAGATGGAACTTTGTTCATCTCTCTGTTTTTGCAGGATGTCATTCAGTACTTGGAAAGATCATTTGGAGTAGCTAATACAGGGAACCAGAATGAAATTGCTAGCACAGTTCAGCAGCAGCCTGCTCAACTGAAACCTGCAAAAAGTAACACGCCTCCAGATTCTGATTCAAATACTTGTCCTGGTGGATCTGAGATTCTTTCAGTTGGAAGTTTCTCGGATGATACACTGGAGTTTGAATCTTTTTACTCTACTCTGGATGGTGGAAATCACTTGGGCAGACCTATCTTAAATGAGTTCTCGAGGGCATCAGCTGATCTTGCTGCCACAGCTGCTGATTTGAAAGTTAGACTACAAATTTACAAGGTCAGGCTTCTACTTCTCACAAGGAACCTGAAGGTTGCCAAGCGAGAACTCAAAGTTCTAATGAACATGGCACGTGGTAGGGATTCATCTACAGAACTTCTCTTGAAATCTCAGCTAGAGTATGCCCGAGGAAATTATCGGAAGGCTGTGAAGCTTTTGAGCACTCCCAATAATCGGACTGAACCAGTAATGCTAGCCATGTTCTACAACAATCTTGGTTGTATACTCCATCAGCAGAGATCCAACCATACATCAGTATTGTGCTTCAGCAAAGCACTGAAATACAGCTTATCTCTTCGTTCAGAGAAATCATTGAAGCTGTCTGCACTATCACAAGACAAATCTTGTCTGATATCATACAACTGTGGGATCCAACATTTGATGTGTGGTAAACCACTGTTAGCAGCTCGTTGTTTTCGTGAGGCCATGCCGCTCTTGTACCATCGCCCCCTCTTTTGGCTCCGTTTTGCTGAGTGTAGCCTGCTAGCTCTAGAAATGGGCTTCCTCACTGCAAGCGGTGCTACTTCATGCAAAGATGAGATTGAAATTTATGTTGTGGGGTCAGGGAAATGGCGTCATTTAGTTATCAGTCCGGTGAACTCTGGAAGTCATTTATCAGATTTTGGGAGTTCAGGTGAACATGGAAATTTGATATCACTCAGATTTGCTAGACAGTGTCTACTCAACGCCCAACTATTAATGGATGCTTCTGAGCAGAAAAAAATGGTGATTTCAGATACAGAGGAGTGCAACCAAGGGTCACAATGCCAGAAAAGTTCAGGCCAGAACACAATGAGTGTGGAATCCAAAGTTCACTCTGGTCCAACAGCTAATGCAAATGGAGAACAAAAGGGAGCCGCGAGCTTGAATGCCACTTTGCAGAGCTCTCTTGCTATGTATGATGACATCATTAAAAAAGAGAACCTGAAAATTCGACAAGCCATCCTGGGGGACCTGGCGTTCGTCGAATTGTGTCTTGAGAATCCCTTGAAAGCTTTGTCTACTGCCAACTCACTGTTGCAGGTTCCAGACTGCTCCAGGATGTACTTATTCCTTGGCCATGTGTATGCAGCTGAAGCTTTATGTTTGCTGAACAGGCTAAAGGAGGCTGTTGATCAGTTAACTGTTTATTTGAGAGATGGCAATGCTATTGAGTTGCCCTACAGTGTTGAGAATCGTGAAAAGGCCCCTGTTGAGAAAGACAGCGATGGCGAGGATTCAGTCACTCCTGCCATGACAAAACTTACCTCAGAAGAATCTCAGCACTCAATGTCTCTCAAGCCCGAGGAAGCCTGTGGGGTTCTGTATGTTGACCTTGGCATGACTGCTGCAGTGCAGGGAGAGCTTGAGCAGGCCAACTACCTGGTGAGCCGTGGTTTTGCAATGTTGCCCAACAGCCCTAGGGCACTGCTAGCATCCATCTATGTGGATCTTCTGCAGGGGAAGGCGCAAGAAGCTATCGGCAAGTTGAGAAGGTGCAGAAACGTGAGATTTAAGACCAGTAGTGTAGCAGCCAGCAGATAAGACTTGCCTCGTTTTGATGATTTATCTATAGTTGATAATTGCCATTTCTTGAGTTGGACCCCGACCCCATGTGGATGATCATCCTGAAAGATCGTAACGTTTTCCTGTGTACCATACATAAGAAAAAGAACTTTAGATCTCCTCCCTGTCCCCTCTTTAGCTTTCCCAGATTCAGGGGTGTAATTTGTGTTACTCGAGTTTTAGAGCCCCTCTTTGGACTGAAATGATGATACCTTCTGATATTCCTTTATTCAGGAAAGAAATGTGCAAAAGGCATCAGAATCTAAAGAACTTAAGTATATATTTCGGTGCTTCTCTTGCTCGAAGTGTCACTTCACATAGCTGTGTTACTCTGGTTTCCCAGCACGACATACTTTTGCACCTTTTCGCCCAACGTTTTTCTTCTGTTTATATAACCGTGCGTTGCAACGGCGGGACACACTGTGAAAACATAGTCATGGTAGCGACGCCTCAGGAGTTTAAACATACCTTACACGTATCTGACAATTTTTGTAATCTTTGGAATTGTTATAGGCAATTTTGACGGGAATTTGAAACATGTAACCCATGAGTACTTGACAACAAAAATAGTAATGCACATTTCAGATGTTACAACTTACACGTTTAGTGGGCTTGGCTATCTGACGTGCGCGCGTTGGAGCGGCCGGTTACAGACATCGTCAAAACTTTCCTGTTTAAGTAATTGAGGGGAGAAGGTTTGGCACACCGGCCCCCCACCCGTTGAAAAGTTTACTTCAGTCATCGTTTGGTTTCAACAAACTATGAACACAACGTGCGTAAGTAGATGCACGGATTGGAAGTTGGGAACTCACCTTTAGAATAGTTCATTGACGGGCCATGAAAATTTCCATATACGAGCTTCATTTGAGTAGCGTTATCCGTGCTTTCTTATGGAGCAAACACCAATTGCCACGAATCAAGGTTGGCCAAGTCTAGAACTGGGGCGCGAGATAAGAGTCGTGGATCGGTTGAGGGCAGGGTTCTTCGGAAACGGAGCAAAATGATTTGCAAACATCATAAAGATCTTATATGGTTATATGGCATTTCAACGATGTTTCATAAAGACGAACGGCAATGTTTTGTGCTATCCATCTTCATTTACATAGTGTTATCACTGAATTATCTAAACTGCAAGCACATCATGGATTTCTGTATATCGATGGGTGGATGTTCTTTTACATCGGCTTGGTAACCAACCATATAAATTCAGAGATGGATGCTTTACAAATCAGCATTAGCAAGAACCGTAGTAATCTCTACTAATATTATACTACTTCATAAAGATGTAAGGTTCCATCCCCCCCACCCCCCTTCTCCATCTCTGATTTTCTTCACCGGTTATCCTCACCTTTTATTGACTTACCAAAAACTTATGTTTTCTTTGATAATCCAATAAGTTCTTATCAAATAAGTAATTTTTATTTATTCCTAAAAAAATATTTTTTATTTAGCTAGGTAAATCATTGGTAGGGTTTCAAATTTTTATTTACACAACCACATTAATATGTGCAGGTAAAAATGGGCTAATGTACTAGACTATTTATATCTAGTTGAAATGCATGAGCAATTATTTAGTTAAAATAAAGAAAAGACTAATGTTAGGTTGCACCAATATGCCCCACCATGTAAAACAATGTTGAACATGAGATAAAACTGATAGTATTATAAGTCTCAGAGACACAATTGGTGGTATTTAAAACCAAGTGCTTCATCATCTTCTTTTTTTGCGAAAAATATCTAGATCTATTATAAAAAATCATGAGAAGCACAAAGCACCTCAAACGTAATAAAAATAACACTGAGGTCTCTAGACCACCAAAAGACCACTACCGCTGCCAGAATGAGCTGCCAATGCCCCTCGTCGCCGCTCTCTTATCAGAGTCGAGTTGGCTTTGTCAATGACAGCCAGGAACTCTTCATGCATGTGCCCCTATGGACCAAAGCCTTGGAGCCGCAATGCTCGCCGTTCAACCCTTGAATAGAACTGAAGCAACTGACACAAAATCTCGTCGTCGCGCATGCATGACAAGAAAACCTAATCTCTCCGTCCCAAGGAGGCCACATGAATCTACGCTGGAGCTCCGTCGACTACGTAAAGATGGACGGACTCGAGGATGATTGGAGCCCGGAAGACAAACTCGAACGAGAAGCGCCGCCATCTGCCCACCTTACATGCGAGGACAAAAAAAACCTAACCTAAATTACTAGACGAAGCGAAGGCACCAAGATTTCTCTCCCCGCCAGCACGCCGAAAAAGCTTGGAGGGAGAGAAAGAAACCACTTTGAGAAAAGTCTGTGGATCCAAATAAGTGCTTGATTTGACTGGACATCCTATCGAAAGGAGAGTGTAGTACCTCCATGTATAGCTGCAACACAAAATATGTGGGGTAATAAGCAACCCCGAAAGACATTAACTGATCTAGAAGAACAATGAAAATTCAATAGACGCATCATGAGAAAAACAAGCATGCCCAACTACCATACATAAGCTCTAGTTGGACCCTTCTGTGTAGTTTATACAAAGAAATATATCGGACGGTTAACAAGGAAAACCATGTGAAAGGACTCTGTGAATACTCCTAGACATGAGTCATGATCATAAGCCAATAAAAATATATTATTTATTA
Source organism: Aegilops bicornis (assembly GCA_021605145.1). Classification (NCBI taxonomy): domain Eukaryota; kingdom Viridiplantae; phylum Streptophyta; class Magnoliopsida; order Poales; family Poaceae; genus Aegilops; species Aegilops bicornis. Next base: position 376,364,724 of record CM038673.1, on the reverse strand, counting down.
CTATATATATTATGGAAAAAGTATATAAAATATGGCAATCAAGTGGGCAAGAAATTCCACTAAAAATTTATAAGCAAGTAACCCTTGAATGAATTTAATGGATTCCGTGTTGAGGACTAACTGAAGACGCAATGACCCAACTATTACACTTCCGGAAAACTAATTTATGTATCAGTAAGTTGAGTAATGCGATGTCAGTAGTACCTTAAAAGATAATTTTTTTTTGTACAGTACAGGAGAATCATGTAGGCCAACACGCTTTCTTGAAGTAATAGCCATACTTCACATCTCTACAAAATTTAAGCATAGGAATAATTGTGAACTCACATCTTGTATACATAATAAAACATATCACTACTCCTCCGTGGTGCACGCTGATGCATGAGAGGTATTTAGGTCGCGCAAATTACAAGGCTGTTTGGATCCCGCCTGCGCCCGCCTTGCCAATAGCCGGCGCTCTAATATATTGGCGAGGGAATCCGCCGCCGGCGTGTTGACCGCTTGTGGACGTAAAAACTCAACTGCCAGCCAATATTTTGGCAAGGCTTCAATGTTTTGGCATCCAACCAAGTGGCTGCACGCCTTAGCGGTATACGTTTTTTCCTGAATACATGTTAAGCATTTTTTAAATACATGGTATACGTTTTTTTCCTGAATACATGTTTTGAACACTTTTTTGAATACATGGTCAACATTTTTCCAAATACACGGTGAACCTTCTTTGTTGTAGGGTGGAACCCTATTTCATGATCTTTTCACACTTAGAGGGTGAAAAGGGAAAAACAATAAGAACAACAAGAGGAATCACTCAAACAAAACCCAAATCACACATCCGCTTAGAATAGCATACATGAGATCCACAAGTATCACATGAACAATTAAGGGAAAATAGCACAAAGGTAAAGGTTTTCCTCAAATCCAAAGGAGATGAGGTCTTGATGATCAAGGTAGATCCTTCTCCCTTGGGAGGTCTTGATGATCCTATGATGGGAATCCTTCTCCCTTAGGAGGTCTTGATCCTCGAAGAGGGAGGTACAAGGAGCAAAGCTCTCTTGAATGATCTCATATACTTTGCTAACCCTAAAAAATGGTCTAGGTACAAAATATATAGGTGACTGGATGTGAGGGACGAAGTGGAGGGGAAAAAGAGGCAAAACACAGCCAACTCACAGGAGAGCCCGTGCACACGCGCTAAGTGGACCCCATGGGCACGGTGCACGCCAGTGCGCACGGGGTGCCAGCAGCTACAACGAAGGGGCCCGTGCGCACGGGGTCCTGGAGGCCCGTGCGCACGGGGTATCCAGAAACTCTCTAGATAGGTCATGCGCACGGGGCGGCCTGGGTGTGTATTCTTCTTCTTGCTATTGGTCTCCGTCTTCCGTGCAGTCTTCTTGTCCTTCTTCTTGGACTTGGTGAGGCTCCTTAGCTCCTTGGTGGGGGTCATCCTCGTACCTAATGATACACAATGTTCCATGGTGAGGTAGTAACCAAGTCCCATCCATATTCATGTCAAGCTCAAAGAGGAGTGACTTCACCTTGCTTTTGATGGCACGTGCGCGAGCTGTTGTCATGGGTTCACTTAGTGCTTGATGAGTCGGTGTGGTGTCCATGGGGATGACCGAAGGATACTCCGCATCATTCCCCCGCCCCCTTGGGAAAGATCGAATCTCGGACCGATAACCTCACCACCATCAAGGATACTCCCACATCAAGGATAATCCAACATCAAGGATACTCCGCATCATTCCCCCGCCCCCTTGGGAAAGATCCAATCTCAGACTGACAACCTCATCACCATGGAAGAGAGATAGGTCCTTGATGTTGAATATTTCGCTCATGTTGTACTTGTCGCGTGGGATGTTGATCTTGTATGCATTGTCGTTGTAATGCGCTAACACCTTGAATGGTCCATCGGTGCGAGGTAGAAGCTTGGACTTGCGCTCGGTGGTGATGAAGGAAATATGCCCTAGAGGCAATAATAAAGTTATTATTTATTTCCTTATATCATGATAAATGTTTATTATTCATGCTAGAATTGTATTAACCGGAAACATAATACATGTGTGAATATATAGACAAACAGAGTGTCACTAGTATGCCTCTACTAGACTAGCTCGTTGATCAAAGATGGTTATGTTTCCTAGCCATAGACATGAGTTGTCATTTGATTAACGGGATCACATCATTAGGAGAATGATGTGATTGACATGACCCATACCGTTAGCTTAGCACTTGATCGTTTAGTATGTTGCTATTGCTTTCTTCATGACTTATACACGTTCCTATAACTATGAGATTATGCAACTCCCATTTACCGGAGGAACACTTTGTGTGCTACCAAACGTCACAACGTAATCGGGTGATTATAAAGGTGCTCTACAGGTGTCTCCGAAGGTACTTGTTGGGTTCACAGATTTTCGAGATTAGGATTTGTCATCCGATTGTCGAGAGGTATCTCTGGGCCCACTCGGTAATACACATCACTATAAGCCTTGCAAGCATTGTAACTAATGAGTTAGTTGCAGGATGATGTATTACGTAACGAGTAAAGAGACTTGCCGGTAACGATATTGAACTAGGTATTGAGATACCGACGATCGAATCTCGGGCAAGTAACATACAGATGACAAAGGAAACAACGTATGTTGTTATGCGGTTTGACCGATAAAGATCTTCGTAGAATATGTGGGAGCCAATATGAGCATCCAGGTTCCGCTATTGGTTATTGACCGGAGACGTGTCTCGGTCATGTCTACATTGTTCTCGAACCCGTAGGGTCCGTGACGCTTAAGGTTTCGATGACAATTTTATTATGAGTTTATGAGTTTTGATGTATCGAAGGAGTTCGTAGTCCCGGATGAGATCGGGGACATGACGAGGAGTCTCGAAATGGTCGAGACGTAAAGATCGATATATTGGACGACTATATTCGGACATCGGAAAGGTTCCGAGTGATTCAGGTATTTTTTGGAGTACCGGAGAGTTACGGGAATTCGTATTGGGGCTTAATGGGCCATACGGGAAAGGAGAGAAAGGCCCCAAAGGGTGGCCGCACCCCTCCCCATGGACTAGTCCGAATTGGACTAGGGAGGGGGGGCGCCCCCTTCCTTCCTTCTCCTTCTCCCTTCCCTTTCCTTCTCTCCTACTCCTTCTACTTGGAAGGGCTCCTAGTTCTACTAGGAAAAGGGAAATCCTACTCCCGGTGGGAGTAGGACTCCCCTAGGGCGCGCCATAGAGAGAGGGCCGACCCTCCCCCTCCTCCACTCCTTTATATACGGGGAGGGGGGCACCCCTTGGAAACACAACAGTTGATCTCTTGATCTCTTAGCCGTGTGCGGTGCCCCCCTCCACCATAGTTCTTCTCGATAATATTGTAGCGGTGCTTAGGCGAAGCCCTGCGACGGTAGAACATCAAGATCGTCACCACACCGTCGTGCTGACGGAACTCTTCCCCGACACTTTGCTGGATCGGAGTCCGGGGAACGTCATCGAGCTGAACGTGTGCAAGAACTCGGAGGTGCCATATGGTTGTAAAACGTGATGCTATATTTTATTGTATGTGATGATCATGTTTTGTAACCAAGTTATCTGCAACTGGCAGGAGCCATATGGTTGTCGCTTTATTGTATGCCATGCAATCGCCCTATAATGCTTTACTTTATCACTAAGCGGTAGCGATATAGTAGAATCATAAGATTGGCGAGACGACAACGATGCTACGATGGAGATCAAGGTGTCGCGCCGGTGACGATGGTGATCATGACGGTGCTTCGGAGATGGAGATCACAAGCACAAGATGATGATGGCCATATCATATCACTTATATTGATTGCATGTGATGTTTATCTTTTATGCATCTTATCTTGCTTTGATTGACGGTAGCATTATAAGATGATCTCTCACTAAATTTCAAGATAAAAGTGTTCTCCCGAGTATGCACCGTTGCCAAAGTTCGTCGTGCCTGCATACACCACGTGATGATCGGGTGTGATAAGCTCTACGTCCATCTACAACGGGTGCAAGCCAGTTTTGCACACGCAGAATACTCGTGTTAAACTTGACGAGCCTAGCATATGCAGATATGGCCTCGAACACCGAGACCGAAAGGTCGAAAGCGTGAATCATATAGTAGATATGATCAACATAGTGATGTTCACCATTGAAAGCTACTCCATTTCACGTGATGATCAGTTATAGTTTAGTTGATTTGGATCACGTGATCACTTAAAGGATTAGAGGGATGTCTTTCTAAGTGGGAGTTCTTAAGAATATGATTAATTGAACTTAAATTTATCATGAACTTAGTCCTGGTAGTATTTTGCAAACTATGTTGTAGATCAATAGCCCGCGTTGTTGCTTTCATATGTTTATTTTGATATGTTCCTAGAGAAAACTGTGTTGAAAGATGTTAGTAGCAATGATGCGGATTGGATCCGTGATCTGAGGATTGTCCTCATTGCTGCATGTAAGAATTATGTCCTTGATGCACCGCTAGGTGATGCACCTATTGCAGGAGCGTATGCGCATCGTTATGAACGTTTGGCTAGCTCAATATGATGACTACTTGATAGTTTAGTGCACCATGCTTAACGGCTTAGAATCGGGACTTCAAAGACGTTTTGAACGTCATGGGCCATATGAGATGTTCCAAGAGTTGAAGTTAATATTTCAAGAAAATACCCGAGTTGAGAGATATGAAGTCTCCAACAAGTTCTATAGCTAAAAGATGGAGGAGAATTGCTCAACTAATGAGCATGTGCTCAGATTGTCTGGGTACTACAATTACTTGAATCAAGTGGGAGTTAATCTTCCAGATAAGATAGTAATTGACAAAGTTCTCTAGTCACTATCACCAAGTTAATAGAACTTCGTGATGAACTATAATATGCAAGGGATGACGAAAGTAATTCCCGAGCTCTTCACAATGCTGAAATCAGCGAAGGTAGAAATCAAGAAAAGAGCATCAAGTGTTGATGGTTAACAAGATCACTAGTTTCAAGAAAAGGGCAAAGGGAAAGAAGGGGAACTTCAAGAATAACGGCAAGCAAGTTGCTGCTCAAGTGAACAAGCCCAAGTTTGGACCTAAGCCTGATACTGAGTGCTTCTACTGCAAAAAGTACTGGTCACTGGAAAGCGTAACTACCCCAAATAATTGGTGGATGAAAAGGATGGCAAAGTGAACAAAAGTATATTTGATATACATGTTATTGATGTGTACTTTACTAGTGTTTATAGCAACCCCTCGGTAATTGATACTGGTTCAGTTGCTAAAGAGTAGTAACTCGAAACGGAAGTTGCATAATGAACAGAAACTAGTTAAGGGTGAAGTGACGATGTGTGTTGGAAGTGGTTCCAAGATTGATATGATCATCATCGCACACTCCCTATACTTTCGGGATTAGTGTTAAACCTAAATAAATGTTATTTGGCGTTTGCGTTGAGCATGAATATGATTTGATCATGTTTATTGCAATACGGTTATTCATTTAAAGTCAGAGAATAACTGTTGTTCTGTTTACATGAATAAAACCTTCAATGGTCATACACCCAATGAAAATAGTTTGTTGGATCTCGATCGTAGTGATACACATATCCATAATATTGAAGCCAAAAAGATGCAAAGTTAATAATGATAGTGAAACTTATTTGTGGCACTGCCGTTTAGGTCATATTGGTGTAAAGCGCATGAAGAAACTCCATGCTGATGGACTTTTGGAATCACTTGATGCTTGCGAACCATGCCTTATGGGCAAGATGACTAAGACTCCGTTCTCCGGAACAATGGAACGAGCTATGACTTATTGGAAATAATACATTCCGATGTATGCGATCCAATGAGTGTTGATGCTCGTGGCAAGTATCGTTATTTTCTGAACTTCACAAGATGATTTGAGCAGATATGGGTATATCTACTTGATGAACCATAAGTCTGAAATAGTTGAAAGGTTCAAAGAATTTTAGAGTGAAGTGGAAAAATCATCGTAACAAGAAAATAAAGTTTCTATGATCTGATCGTAGAGATGAATATTTGAGCCACGAGTTTGGCCTTCATTTTAAACAATGTGGTATAGTTTCATAGCTCACGCCACATGGAACACCACAGCGTAATGGTGTGTCCGAACGTCGTAACTGCACTTTATTGGATATGGTGCGATCTATGATGTATCTTACCGATTTACCACTATCGTTTTGGGGTTATGCATTAGAGATAGCTGCATTCACTTTAAATAGGGCACCATCTAAATCCGTTGAGACGACACCGTATGAACTATGGTTTAGCAAGAAACCTAAGTCGACGCTTTCTTAAAGCTTGGAGTTCGATGCTTATGTGAAAAAGGTTTCAACCTGATAAGCTCGAACCCAAATCGGAGAAGTGCGTCTTCATAGAATACCCAAAGGAAACTGTTGGGTACACCTTCTATCACAGATCCAAAGGCAAAACATTCGTTGCTAATAATGGATCCTTTCTAGAGAAGGAGTTTCTCTCGAAAGAAGTGAGTGGGAGGAAAGTAGAACTTGATGAGGTAACTGTACCTGCTCCCTTGTTGGAAAGTAGTTCATCACATAAATCTGTTCCTGTGACTACTACATCAATTAGGGAGCAAGCTAATGATGATGATCATGTAACTTCAGATCAAGTTACTACCGAACCTCGTAGGTAAAACAGAGTGAGATCCGCACCAGAGTGGTACGGTAATCCTGTTCTGGAGGTCATGTTACTTGACCATGACAAACCTACGTACCTCCTTGGCGTATGGTTGTATGGGTTTATGTTGTGAGATGTTGAACCTGGTAGTTCTAGTGCAAATACTATGGTTTAGATTTAGATGCTGGGTTTCAGTAATCGGAAGGGGAAACCCTTCTTTGATTAAAAAAAACTACTACCTCCATTCTGGTTTACTAGTCCCCATCGTACTTTGGGTCAAAGTTTGTCCATGGATTTTACTTGTAAAATGTGAATGGAAAACGAGATTTTGTTATACCCAAACAAAAAAGGACTGGAGGGAGTGATTGCAGAGTTACTACCGAACCTCGTAGGTAAAACAGAGTGAGGTCCGCACCAGAGTGGTATGGTAATCCTGTTCTGGAGGTCATGTTACTTGACCATGACAAACCTACGAACTATGAGGAAGCGATGATGAGCCCAGATTCCGCGAAATGGCTTGAGGCCATGAAATCTGAGATGGGATCCATGTATGAGAACAAAGTGTGGACTTTGGTGGACTTGCTCGATGATCGGCAAGCCATTAAAAATAAATGGATCTTCAAGAGGGAGACGGACGCTGATAGTAGTGTTACTATCTACAAAGCTAGAATTGTCGCAAAAGGTTTTTGACAAGTTCAAGGTGTTGACTACGATGAGAGTTTCTCACTCGTATCTATGCTTAAGTCTGTCCGAATCATGTTAGCAATTGCCGCATTTTACGAAATCTGGCAAATGGATAAACAAAACTGCATTCCTTAATGGATTTATCAAAGAAAAGTTGTATATGATGCAACCAAAAGGTTTTGTCAATCCTAAAGGTGCTAACAAAATATGCAAGCTCCATCGATCCATCTATGGACTGGTGCAAGCATCTCGGAGTTGGAATACACGCTTTGATAAGTTGATCAAAGCATATAGTTTTATACAGACTTGGGTGAAGCCTGTATTTACAAGAAAGTGAGTGGGAGCACTACAACATTTCTGATAAGTATATGTGAATGACATATTGTTGATCGGAAATAATGTAGAATTATTCTGCAAAGCATAAATGAGTGTTTGAAAGGAGTTTTTCAAAGAAAGACCTCGATGAAGCTACTTACATATTGAGCATCAAGATCTATAGAGATAGATCGAGACGCTTGATAAGTTTTTTCAATGAGTACATACCTTGACAAGATTTTGAAGTAGTTCAAAATGGAACAGTCAAAGAAAGAGTTTCTTGCCTGTGTTACAAGGTGTGAAATTGAGTAAGACTCAAATCCCGACCACGACAGAAGATAGAAAGAGAATGAAAGTCATTCCCTATGCCTCAGCCATAGGTTCTATAAAGTATGCCATGCTATGTACCAGATCTATTGTATACCCTACATTGATTTTGGCAAGGGAGTACAATAGTGATCTAGGAGTAGATCACTAGACATCGGTCAAAATTATCCTTAGTGGAATAAGGATATGTTTCTCGACTATGGAGGTGACAAAAGGTTCGTCGTAAAGGGTTACATCGATACAAGTTTTATAATCGATCCGTATGACTCTTAGTCTTCATCTGGATACATATTGAAAGTGGGAGCAATTAGCTAAAGTAGCTCTGCATAAAGCATTGTAGACATAGAAATTTGCAAAATACATAATGGGTCTCAATGTGATGCACCCGTTGACTAAAATTATCTCACAACCAAAACATGATCACACCTTAGTACTCTTTGGGTGTTAATCACATAGCGATGTGAACTAGATTACTAACTCTAGTAAACCCTTTGGGTGTTGATCACATAACGATGTGAACTATGGGTGTTAATCACATGGTGATGTGAACTATTGATGTTAAATCACATGGCGATGTGATCTAGATTATTGACTCTAGTGCAAGTGGGAGACTGAAGGAAATATGCCCTAGAGGCAATAATAAAGTTATTATTTATTTCCTTATTTCATGATAAATGTTTATTATTCATGCTAGAATTGTATTAACCGGAAACATAATACATGTGTGAATATATAGACAAACAGAGTGTCACTAGTATGACTCTACTAGACTAACTCGTTGATCAAAGATGGTTGTGTTTCCTGGCCATAGACATCAGTTGTCAGTTGATTAATAGGATCACATCATTAGGAGAATGATGTGATTGACATGACCCATACCGTTAGCTTAGCACTTGATCGTTTAGTATGTTGCTATTGCTTTCTTCATGACTTATACACGTTCCTATAACTATGAGATTATGCAACTCCCGTTTACCGGAGGAACACTTTGTGTGCTACCAAACGTCATAACGTAACTGGGTGATTATAAAAGTGCTCTACAGGTGTCTCCGAAGGTACTTGTTGGGTTGGTGTATTTCGAGATTAGGATTTGTCACTCCGATTGTCAGAGAGGTATCTCTGGGCCCACTCGGTAATACACATCACTATAAGCCTTGCAAGCATTGTAACTAATGAATTAGTTGCAGGATGATGTATTACGTAACGAGTAAAGAGACTTGCCAGTAACGAGATTGAACTAGGTATTGAGATACCGACGATCGAATCTCGGGCAAGTAACATACCGATGACAAAGGGAACAACGTATGTTGTTATGCGGTTTGACCGATAAAGATCTTCATAGAATATGTGGGAGCTAATATGAGCATCTAGGTTCCGCTATTGGTTATTGACCAGAGACGTGTCTCGGTCATGTCTACATTGTTCTCGAACCCGTAGGGTCCTTACGCTTAAGGTTTCAATGACAATTTTATTATGAGTTTATGAGTTTTGATGTACCGAAGGAGTTCGGAGTCCCGGATGAGATCGGGGACATGACGAGGAGTCTCGAAATGGTCGAGACGTAAAGATCGATATATTGGACGACTATATTCGGTCATCGGAAAGGTTCCGAGTGATTCGGGTATTTTTCGGAGTACCGGAGAGTTACGGGAATTCGTATTGGGCCTTAATGGGCCATACGGGAAAGAAGAGAAAGGCCCCAAAGGGTGGCCGCACCCCTCCCCATGGACTAGTCCGAATTGGACTAGGGAGGGGGGGGGGGGCGCCCCCTTCCTTCCTTCTCCTTCTCCCTTCCCTTTCCTTCTCTCCTACTTCTACTTGGAAGGGCTCCTAGTTCTACTAGGAAAGGAGGAATCTTACTCCCGGTGGGAGTAGGACTCCCCTAGGGCGTGCCATAGAGAGAGGGCCGGCCCTCCCCCTCCTCCACTCCTTTATATATGGGGAGGGGGACACCCCTTGGAAACACAACAATTGATCTCTTGATCTCTTAGCCGTGTGCGGTGCCCCCCTCCACCATAGTTCTTCTCGATAATATTGTAGCGGTGCTTAGGCAAAGCCCTGTGACGGTAGAACATCAAGATCATCACCACGCCGTCGTGCTGACGGAACTCTTCCTCGACACTTTGCTGGATCGGAGTCCGGGGAACGTCATCAAGCTGAACGTGTGCAAGAACTCGGAGGTGCCGTAGTTTCGGTGCTTGATCGGCCGGGCCGTGAAGATGTACGACTACATCAACCGCGTTGTGCTAACGCTTCCGCTTTTGGTTTACGAGGGTACGTGGACACACTCTCCCCTCTCGTTGCTATGCATCACCATGATCTTGCGTGTGCGTAGGATTTTTTTTGAAATTACTACGTTCCCCAACAGGTGAAACAGTCTTTGAGAAGGTGTAGACACACAAGATCTCTGGGGTTGAACACCATGGGGTGCTTTTTGGTGTTGAGCTTGGTGGCGAGGCGTTGCACTTGGCATTCAATCGTGTGCCTTGTATCTTCATGCATCTTCTTGTGACAACTTGCTCTTGCGCTCGCGTCCAAGTTTGTTCGCTCTTGTAGTTGTAGCTGTAGTTGAAGCTATAGACCACCTCGAAAGGGGACTTGTTGGTTGTAGAGTGTCGTACTCGATTGTAGGCATACTCGGCTATGGGCAAGCATTCTTCCCACTCCTTGATGTTTTTATTGATCAAGACATGGAGGAGTGTAGATAGTATCCGGTTGGTGACCTCCGTTTGGCCATTGGTTTTTGGGTGATAGGCTGATGAGAAGAGTAGCCTTATTTCGAGCTTGGCGCATAGTGTCTTCCAAAAGTATCTTAGGAACTTGACATCGCGGTACGATAAAATAATCTTGGGCACTCCATGTAATCCCAAGATTTTCCTACAAAACATATTTGCAACATGTGAAGCATCATCTATCTTGTTGCATGGAATAAAATGTGTCATCTTAGATAAACACTCCACAACGACAAATACGAAACCTTTGCCATTTTGAGTTCTAGGAAAGCCAAGCACGAAATCCATACTAATATCTTCCCATGGGTGGTACGGAATAGGAAGTGGCAGTAGACCATGAGATTGAGCTTTGGACTTAGCTTCATGGCATGTGGAGTACCGGTTGGTGTAGCACGCGACGTCACGAAACATCTTTGACCAATAGTACTTGGTGGAGAGCTTCGCAAAGGTCTCGTCGCGGTCAAAGTGTCCCATAAGTCCTGCGCTGTGAGCCTATTGCAAAAGCAACAAACAAAGAGAAGATTCGGGTACACAAAGTTTGTTAGCCCGCATAAGATAACCATCCTTGAGATAATATCGCTTCCAATAAGTGTTAGTTAGACATTTTGCATAAGGAGTCGCAAAAGAAGGATCGTGCACATACAAATATTTAATGGGTTCAAAGCCAATAACATTTAGTTCAAGTTGAGTAACCAACATGCACTTGCGGGAAAGAGCATCCGCCACTACATTTTCCATACCCTTGATATACTTGGTGTTACAAGGAAAGGACTCAATAAATTCACTCCATTTGGCATGCCATTTATTCAACTTGGTTTAACCTTTTAGATACTTTACCGTCTCATGATCGGTATGTATGACAAATTCACGTGGTTGAAGGTAATGCTCCCAAACATCACTGGTACAACGAGCTGCTATACAATCAGTTTTTAACCCCTTTCCGTGACGACATTTTAAACCGTCGCCTTGCTACTGTGGGCGATAGGGGGGACCTTCCCACACGACCCAGAAAGCGTCAAGGATAGGGAGTAGGTATGCATACGTTTTCTAGAACAAAGCGTATGCGATGCTTGCACCTATCCCAAACCCGATTCTTCACACAACTGTTTGGGATATATCTAATATCCCAAATGCTTCATCCGTGCTACTCGTGTGTGTTGGCATTACCATCGTAGTAGGTATTCTGTGGTGCTGCATTTACGACGCGCGGTCCATCACAAACAGTTCACGATTATAGAACGTGTATGATAAGCAGATAATCACACACATTCACTTTTCCCGACCGTATGCGATAACTAATTAAGAAGATTAGCTAATAATCATATGAGTGTCGGATAGGATTATGAAATGTCGGACCGTGTAACAGTGTCCTACAAGATAACTATTGCACATGCTATTCTGTGGTGCAATGTTTACAATGCATACCACATCAGAAATAGTTCATGATTGTAAATCGTGTATGATAAGGCGACTATAACAAACATTTAGTTTGCTCGCACAGTTTGTGATATCGTGACGCCCCCGATTCAATCGTATACTAATCATACACGCAAACGTCTACGATCAAGATCAGGGACTCACGAGAAGATACTACAACACAACTATAAAAATAAATAAGTCACACAAGCATCATAATACAAGCCAGGGGCCTCGAGGGCTCGTATACAAGTGCTCGATCATAGAGTCAGCGGAAGCAACAATATTTGAGTATAGACATAAAGTTAAACAAGGTGCCATAAGATGGCTAGCACAAACTGGGATACACATCGAAAGAGGCGCAAGCCTCCTGCCTGGGATCCTCCTAATTACTCCTGGTCGTCGGCGACCTGCACATAGTAGTAGGCATCCTCGGTGTAGTAGGATTCGTTGTCAGTGGCATCTGGCTCCTGGGCTCCAGCATCTGGTTGCGGCATCCGAGAAGAAAGGAAAAGGGGGAAGGAGGGAGCAAAGCAACCGTGAGTACTCATCCAAAGTACTCGCAAGCAAGGATCTACACTACATATGCATTGGTATCAATGAAATGGGTAGTATTGGTGGACTGAACTGCAGAATGCCAGAATAAGAGGGGGATAGCTAGTCCTATTGAAGACTACGCTTCTGGCAGCCAATATCTTGAAGCATATAGAAGAGAGTAGTGGTAAGTTCATGAAGTATCATCGTATAGCATAATCCTACCCGATAATCCTCTCCTCGTCGCCTGTGAGAGAGCGATCACCGGGTTGTATCTGGCACATGAAAGGGTGTGTCTTATTAAGTACCCGGTTCTAGTTGTCATAAGGTCGAGGTACAACTCCGGGTCGTCCTTTTACCGAGGGACACGACTATTCGAATAGATAAACTTCCCTGCAGGGGTGCACCACATTACCCAACACGCTCGATCCCTCTGGCCGGACACACTTTCCTGGGTCATGTCCGGCCTCGGAAGATCAACACGTCGCAACCTACCTAGGCACAACAGAGAGGTCAACATGCCGGTCTAAAATCCTAAGCGCGCAGGGGTCTGGGCCCATCGCCCGCTCCACACCTGCACGTTGTGAGGGCGGCCGGTGAGCAGACCTAGCAACCTCCATTACAAAGGAAGTTGTGTTACGCGGTCCAACCCAGCACGCGCCGCTCACTAGCTGACGTCAAGAAGGCTTCGACTGATACCACAACGTCGAGTGCCCATAACTATTCCTGTGTAGTTGGTTAGTGCGTATAGGCCAGTGGCCAGACTCAGATCAAATACCAAGATCTCGTTAAGCATGTTATTTTGAAGTAACCGCGGACGCCGACCAGGGGCCAGGCCCACCTCTCACCTAGGTGGTCTCAACCTGCCCTGTCGCTCCGCCATAAAGATCCACTCAGAGGGCCGTAGGGACAAATGTCCTTTCAACCCCCAATCCGTGAATCACTCACGGGTACCCTACGAGCCGACCCGACTTTAGTCACCACATGTATAATATATAATATGTATGTAAATATATACCCGTGATCACCTCCCGAGTGATCATAGCCCGGTAGTATAGCATGGCAAACAGAAAAGAATGTAGGGTCACTGATGATAACTAGCACCCTATACTAAGCATTTAGGATTGCAGGTAAAGGTAACAACAGAAGTAACAAGGACATGCTATGCAGCGGAAGAGGATTAACCGAAAGCAATAACATGCTATACTACTCTAATGCAAGCAGTAGAGAGAAGGAATAGGTGATATCTGGTTGATCAAGGGGGGGGCGCTTGCCTGGAAGCTCAGTCGAGAAGGAGTGGTCGTCAACACCGTAGTCGATCGGGGCAGCAGTGGCGTTTGTTTCGTAGTCTGCCGGAGAGGACAGGGGGAAGAAACAATGAATACATTGCAAACAGATGCATGACAGAGCAAATAGCGGTGCTAGGTGTGCCCTAACGCGGTAGTAGGTGATATTGACAAAGGGGGGAAACATTCGGGAAAGTATTCCTGGTGTTTGACGTTTTATGATAGATGAACCGGAGGTGGATTGTTGCATGTTCTCTATGCTAGGGACGTGTGGTGAACGAACGGACTGCATATTTGGATTCTTCTCGTCGTTTTGAGCAACTTTCATGTACAAAGTATTTTCATTAGATTTATGGATTATTTTATATGAATTTTTAAAGATTTAATCAATTTCTGGAAATAGCAGATTTAGTCAAATTCGAAAATGTTTATTACATCATCACGATGTCAGCATGACGTTACGGTCAACATTGACCGTTGACCAGTCAAAATGACAGGTGGGGCCCGGTCGTCAATGAGTGACTAGCTAACTACAGAATAATTAGACTAGTTAGTTAGTTAGATTAACAAACACAGGTTAATTAAATTAATTAATTGTCCTAATTAATTAATTAATATTTACTATTAATATTATTATTTGAATTCATTTTTTAATTTTATATTACTTCCTTGTTCTGGGGGCTGGGCCCCACATGTCAAAGGCCAGGGGGCTCAATGAGGCGGGTACAATGGGCGTTGGCGCGGGGCGCTAGCCCGTTCGGGCGCACGCCCAGGCTACTAGGGGGAGTCGGCCACGGTGGGCCACCGGAGCAGCACGACAAGGGGGGAGGCCGGTGGCTATGGGTAGCCGGGGCGAGCGGCGGCGGGGGCCGTAGAGGCGGGGCGAGCACGGGCCGGCAACAAGGTGCGGGTGGCGAGGCAACGACTGCGGTGGCACGCGAGGACGCCGACGACAATGGGCGGGCGACGGCATGGACGGAGGCGGGGGTGCGGTGCGACGGTTGCAGCAGCAGGACGGGAGGGGTAATGGCCGGCGGGAGCAGCGGCACGGGGGCGCGCAGCCGAGACGAAGCCGCAACACCGCGGTCGCAGATGGAGGCGGAAGGGCGAGCGGGCGATGCAGACATAAGTAGCGGCAAGCAGGTTGTCAGGTGAGGCGATGGGCCGCCAGCAAAGGAGCGCCGGCCAGCACGGACGGCACCGTGGCATGCGAGGGAGAGAGGAGGAGAGGCCGGGGGCCTCCCCGCGGGGCCGTAGGAAAAATGGCAGCGGGGCACGGAGAGGAGGACGGGGACGACGGCGATCGGCAACGGGGACGAGGTCGATGAAGGAGAGGACGACGACGTCGGGCGCGGTGGTCGGGGCATCGTTGGCGTCGGGGACGCGGCGGGACGTCGGGGGCGCTGTCGTGGCCCAATCCAGATCTGGATCGGGGGAGGGGGAAACGGATCGTGGGAGGGTGGGGGATTAGGGTTTGGGTTGGTGGTGGAGTGGCCATATAGGGGGCGGCTGGGCCGCTTGGTCAATTGGGCCGAGGCCCAGTCGGGTGGGGGGGTTGTTTTCCTTTTATTTACCTTTTCTTTTCTTTTATGTTTGTTTCTGTTTCTTTTTATTTACATTTTTATTTTAGTTTTGTTAAATGCAAAACTTGCTCCATAATTTGAGCTGCAAAGTAACCCACTGCCTCAAAAGTTTGGCACATTAATAAACTAGTTTATATTTCTACAACGTTTTAGAAAGGCATTTAATTAATTGTTTTTGCTGTCGTTTCTATTATTTTAGTGCATTTAAACATTTTATAAAAATGTGGTTTCTCCACCATTATTAATTATGAATTATTTGGCTCACTCTGCACATTTTAGTTTTAGTATTTGAAAACTTTAATTGTTTGCTTGATTTTGAATTTGAATTCGAACACGTTTCGAATCAACGCGAGTTTATCAATAGTAACCGAGGTGATGCGACATCATTAGTAGAGGTTACTGTAGCTTAACTATTTGGGCGTCACAATTCTCCTCCACTATAAGAAATCTCGTGCCGAGATTTAAGAGGTAGAGTAAGAGGGAAACTTCTGGTTCCGAAATTCTATCGAGACTTCTCGTATTGGTTGCTCTTATCGAAGAGGCCAGTCCATTGCGTTGATGTCTTCATTTCTTTGCATCAATGCATCATGATGAAGTTGTTGTTCTTCCTTCCGGATCTTCACCGAACTTACGAAGGGACAAGGGGTAATTTCAGACGATCGGACCTAACAAGGTTGCTTATCTGGTAGATAACATTAGGGAAGGTGGCGGAAAGCAACTCTCAAATTGAAGCTTAAGAAAATATCGAGAGCAAAGTAAGAAGGTCCCATGAGAAATTTCGAATGGGCAGGCAATTGTTCGATGCCTAATCAGAAGGTGTTATGGACTTAACACGGTAGATGCCCTAGCAAAAAGGGGTTAGGTGTGGAGCCATCGCGACATAGTTAGCTTGAAGGGGTTAAAGGGGACAAAGGACACAAAAAGTTTACCCAGGTTCGGCCCCTCTCAACGAGGCAAAATCCTACTCCTACTTTAGGTTGTATTGCTTGGGTTTCAATTACCAGGGAGCGAATACGCTTGACCTAGCTTTCGATTGATTGTTACCTGAGTCAACCCGCCATCGGGTCACCCCTTTATATACATTGGTTGATGCCCGACGGCTTACAGAGTCCCGGCCGGCTCATACACAATGTGTCCGGCTCGGTGACCAACTAAGCTTGTCTTACAATACAATTTAAACATATGGCGGTTCATACCCACGGGCTTCAAGTCAGCTCCGGGTCTTGGGCTTTCAATAAGCTTGCTGTATGGACCACCATCTTCATCATCCTCTTGGGCCTCCTCATCTTAAGCCACCAGTGGTATGACCCAGCCCCTCCTGGGCGGGTCATACCTAGTAGTTATATCCCTAACATTAGGCCCCAGGTTGATTTGAACTTGTTCACATCAATCTTCAGTGCTTGACTTGGCAAAATCTCCGATCGTCAATCTTTATGATCTTGATATAACCCGCCATGACATCAGCTCACAAAATCGTGCTAACCCGCCATGACGTCATCTCACACTAACTTTGCGCGAGGCTCAGAACATCTCAGCATATCTTTGAGTTTAATGGAATTTCCGAAATTCAAGGCGCCCGTGCAGCCA
Organism: Aegilops bicornis; assembly: GCA_021605145.1. Lineage (NCBI taxonomy): Eukaryota > Viridiplantae > Streptophyta > Magnoliopsida > Poales > Poaceae > Aegilops > Aegilops bicornis. Next base: position 376,347,614 of record CM038673.1, on the reverse strand, counting down.
CATAATAATTTTTTGGCCTCCTCGATTCCCGTGCATGCCTGTCATCCGTCCCCTTATAAATAGGGACAGGTGTCGGTGTCAAAATTGGCGGATCTCGGGTAGGGGGTCCCGAACTATGCGTCTAAGGTCGATGGTAACAGGAGACTGGGAACACAATGTTTACCCAGGTTCGGGCCCTCTCTATGGAGGTAATACCCTACTTCCTGCTTGATTGATCTTGATGAATATGAGTATTACAAGAGTTGATCTACCACGAGATCGTAATTGCTAAAGCCCTAGAAGTCTAGCCTGTCTGACTATGTCTATGATTCTTCTTCTCTACGGATCTAGCCCTCCAGTTTATATAGACACCGGAGGGGACTAGGGTTACACAAGGTCGGTTACAGAGAAAGGAATCTTCATATTCGGACGCCAAGCTTGCCCTCCATGCCAAGGAGAGTCCCATCCGAACACGGGTAAGAGTCTTCGGTCTTTGTATCTTCACAGCCCATCAGTCCGGCCCAGGGCTAACAGGCCAGATGCCCGAGGACCCCTTAGTCTAGGACTCCCTCAGTAGCCCCCGAACCAGGCTTCAATGACGAGGTGTCCGCTGCGCAGATTGTCTTCGACATTGCAAGGCGGGTTCCTCCTCCGATGACTTCAAAGAGATGTATTCGACCTCCCATTTAATGTCGTACCCCTCGGCTTCTGTGTACCAACGACTTCAGCCTCCACGTGTCGAGCAAATGCGAGAGGTCAGTGTATTTTTGCACATAACACCCTGGCCATGTAAGAAAGATCGTCTGTTTAAAGAGATTGGATCTCAGATCCATTCAGCACCACACGGAAAAAATCCTCAGAGCTTGCTAGGAAAGACCACTGCGCTCCTAGCTCCTCCTCCCGTCCCTGTGGCCCAGAAAAAGGCGATTGGGAGAGATGTTCCATATCCCACGGTCAGCTGGTGAAGCTGCAAACACAGGGATTTCTTCCCCCCACGGATCTGGTCCCTGTTTGGGCAGGATTGACCTCCTTCAATGGCGGGGCCTAGGCGGAGAACTTCCCCAATCCATCTGGGGGGGGGGGGACGGGTGTGCTTCGTTCCCTTTTGTCTAAGAGGCGTCGGATTTCCAATTCATCCATTCCTCCGAGGGCTTCTGGAGTATTATGGCCTCCAATTGCACAACTTCACTCCCGCCTCCATCCTGCATATCGCGGGTTATGTCGCTCTTTGCGAGCTATTCATGGGTTGTGAGGCCCATTTTGAATTGTGGAGAAAGCTATTCTGCCTTGTCCCGCGTAACCATGAGGGATCAATATTTGAAGTGGGCGGAGCCGAAATATGGCGCATCGCCGAGACCGGATACCTGTCCGGCACACCAAAGAAGGCATACGAAGAATGGCCTTCCGAATGGTTCTATATCGAGGACGTCACACTTCGTGACCCAGTTCGGAGGGGTCTTCCCGAGTTCACAAGCGTTCTGTTAAAGAGACGCCACAGCTGGCGCCCTCGGAGCCTCGAGGAGGAAGATAATGCGGAAGTTCGTCAACTCATGAGCAAGATAAAGACGCTCGCCCAGTCTGGATTATCAATAGTCGAGGTAATGGCGACTTCCATAGTACGGGGGGTTCAGCCACTTCAATACCGAGGGCTTCCCATGTGGCACTATAATGGGGAGGATGACGCCTCCCACTGCGGCCGAAAGGGTCCGGACACCCCCGCCGCTCTGGCTAAAATATTGGTCGAACTGTTCAAAGGGGAGGAAGAGGAATTTCTTCGTATTAAGCGCAGAGATGGATTTTCCATGTACAATCCTCCTAGCTGGGTAAGTCCCAACCTCTCTGTTCTATTCACTCCACTCCCTGAGTCATCTTTAATGAATATTAATCCGCCCACTGGTAACAGCAATGGAGAAAGATCTCCGAGGGGCTTCACAGCCCCGCCCCACAGCCCGAGGGCCACAACCGAGACCTTGACCCCGGATTCGAAGAGGATCCGGATATATTCATGGTGCTCGAGGACGGGGTGTTTTACCAGGCGAGCCACGACGACACGGAAGTGGCCATCACCACCGACTATCCTGGTCTTCTCCCTGCTTCACACATAAGTAATTAGGAGACATCTCCTCCAAAAGAGTTCCCTCGTCCTACCTCACCCACCGCACTGTATCGTGCTCAAAAGGGGAGGCGTTCGGCGCACCATGCTACCCCAGAGGCAACTCCAAAGAGAGCGGCTCCACGCCGGGCAAGCCTTCGAAGAGGAAGGCAAATGAAGGCACGGCCGAGCCTACATCGAAGAGGTATGGATTTGCAAATATGCCCCTTGGCAGTCACATCCAATGTGACTTTTTGTTTGTCCTGTATCAGGAAAAGAGTTCGCCGGACTATGTCCAGGGGTCCGGCCGGCCGTACTCCCAACAGCCGGGATCCAGATCCTGCCACAAAGGCAGGGGCTGATACGGGAGCGAGGCTAGATTGTCCTTTGGCAGAGGAGTCGGATGATGTATCCTTCACGAACTCGGAAGTGGAGAGCGCCATGAATCATCGGCGCCGGAGGGCCGTTTTACGAGACCCCAGCTTTACAGAAGAGGCATTTAATGCCTTCAGCTCGGCTGATGCATACATTTGAGCTGCTCGAGATGGGCTTACCAGAGCCACAAACCAACATTTAAAAGATGTGCAGGTAAGTTTATATTGTCCCAATATGATAATTATATACCAGTAGCCCCCGAGACTTGAATCAGTTGATACAACTGATTTAAGGATCATTGTACAACCAGGTGCTTACGGAGAAGAACAACCGGTTGTCTCAAGAGCTAGAAAGGTGTTAGACACAGCTTACTGCTGTTACCGCCGAACTGGAGAAATCCAAGAAGGCGTCACCTGGTAATATTCCCCTCCATCGAGGAATGATAATTATATGCCAGCTATGCTAATACTGTTGCTTATCTCATGATAGGATCGTCAGATCAACTGGATGAGCAACTGAAAGCCGCTCAAGCGGGAGAGAAAGAATCCAAAAGACTACTACTTGGCGAACGTGTGTTGACCCGAGTCAAGGAGGAGAAAAACAAGCTCCAGGATTCCAACACCCAGCTGGGCGAAGAACTGAAAGATGTGCGGGCCCAGCTGGCTGACTCCATGAAGGAAAATAAAGGCTGCAAGGCGGCATATACAATATGTGGTAAAACTTACCTTCGAGTAATTCGGAGGTGAAAGGAACTAACAAAGTTATGTTTGTAGGTATGCTGACGGGTCGTCCCGAAGAGGAGATGTCCGGATCGTCAGGCGATCTGCTGCAAGAGCTGTCGCAAATGCATCAGCAAGCTCGGCAGGCGATGCGAAGTGTTGCCAAGGCCTTATGGCCATCGGCCTCCCCTCCAGGAAGTATGGAGCAGCTTGTATAGCTATTCAAGGAAGCGCGGTGGCGTTTCTGATTATGGAAAATATCGGCCTGTCGAGAAGGTGCACGAGAGGCCTGGGCCATGGTGAAAACACATTATACGAAGCTTGATCCGAATCATATGGCCCGGGTCGGACCTCTAGGGTCAGATGGAAAAGAGGTTCCCGTTAGTTTGGTATATGACCAAGTAGAAGTAGCCGCCAAGTATTCCCAGCAGGATTGTAAGTTAGACAACCTGCTATACGGTACAGAGCGGGAAACTTTTGAGTCCAAGTGACTATGTACTTTCCTTGAGATATGTAACTCTAGCTGAATTGTAAAACGATTGTCATGGCAGATATTTTCGCTTCGACCTCTAGACCCAAAGGTGTGGAGTGTTTACGAATACCTGATCGGCAAAATAGACCGGGGTATGCATGGAAACCAGGCATAGGGATCATAGTTGCTTTAACAGACAAGTTGTATTCAGCTAGTTATGTTATATTACATTATGATTGTAAGAAACATCTTCCAGAGAGAATAGTTCCATTAAGGGTTCCTTTCCCTGGGTGTGCATGCGTTAATGTGCATGTCCAAACTGTGATTGAAAGAATCGCAGTATACGTAACATCTGGGGGTTCACAATGGGGTGAATGCAAAAACATCTTTAATCCACCGACCGAATATTGCCTTAAGAACTCTAGCCTTCTGCTTGACCCAGTCTGAGGTACACATCCGGATGACCCGGCAGTAACAATCACAGAGGTGCTCCCTTTATGCCCTAGCCGAACTAACGGGAACGTAGGGCATACGCACAGGAGCCAGGCAGCCCAGCTTGGCCAAAACTTAAGTCATATCGATGCATATAACGGCGAAGTAAAGGTACATATGTAAAAACGCATATGTGATGAGCTTGATGCTCGGAAAATAATAATAATAAGCTTCTGTCGGGGAAGCCCCCAGGTATAGTGGACATACATGTTCAAAGATGTGTACGTCACAGGTGCACGGTTTAGCCGCGCGGAAGCTTTAAGGCTGGAAAAAAAAGGAAAATCGAAAAGAGAGGAAAAAGTAATGGAAACAACAGGGAGAAGGAGATGAACAAATAGTTCGGCGCTAGGCATAGAATCTTCAGAGTCTGGCCGCGTTCCAGGGGTTCGGCTCTAGGCGATTGTCTGATGCATCCTGCAGGCGGTACGCTCCTCCAGTGAGAACTTCGTCAATGATGAAGGGACCCTCCCATTTGAGCTTGAGTTTGTCCTTTTTCTTCTCCGGCAAGCGTAGAACGAGTTCGCCAACATTATAAGTCTTGTCCGTACTTCTCTGCTTTGATATCTGCGGGCCTGTTGTTGATATAATGCGGAACGGGCTTTTGTAACATCGCGCTCCTCCTCTAGGGTATCTAGGCTGTCCTGCTGATCATGCTCAGCCTCTCTCTCTTTGTACATGCGCACTCGTGGTGAGTCATGAATAATATCGCAGGGCAACACAGCCTTCGCGCTGTACACCATGAGGAAAGGTGTATATCCAGTAGTGCGGTTGGGCGTGGTCCGCATGACCCCAGTATGGAGTCGAAGCTCCTCAACCCGGTGCTTATGTCTGATTCTTTCAAAGACCGCACTAGTTTGGGTTTAATGCCGCTCATAATAAGACCATTGGCCCATTCGACTTGACCATTTGTTTGCGGGTGATAGACAGAGGCGTAATCGAGCTTAATGCCCAGATTAGCACACCAGGTTTTCACCTCGCCGGCTGTGAAGTTGGAGCCTTATCGGTGATGATGCTGTGTGGAACGCCATAACGATGCACAACACCGGATATGAATTCTATCACTGTCCTGGCCTCGGCCGTTTTAACTAGCTTGGCCTCTATCCACTTAGTGAATTTATCCACCATGACCAGCATATACTTTTTCTTATGGATTCCTCCTTTAAGGGGTCCGACCATATCGAGCCCCCAGACCACGAAAGGCCAAGTGATGGGGATCATTTGTAAGGCAGTGGGTGGCATATGGCTGTGGTTGGCGAAAAAGCTGACATCCGACGCAATGTTGGAAAAGGTCCTGTGCATGTGCTCGGGCCGTTGGCCAATAGAAACTTGTACGGAAGGCCTTGCTTACGAGGGCCCGAGCCGCGGCATGGTGACTGAAAGTGCGTTATATCGACTAGAGGGGGGGGGGTGAATAGGCGATTTTTATGAATTCTTCACTGAGAAATTTGCGGGTGAGGAAATTCCTTAGCGAAGAACTACTTGCAGTGGAACTAGTACTCAAAATTAAACATAACAGAACACTAGCATGGTCAACATGATGAAATGAAGATGAGCACAGACTACAGAAAGTGTAAGCACATGATAACACAGGATGAAGACAAACAGACTGAAGAAATTGAACTGAGGAAGTTGAGAAAGTCTTCAGTCAAAGTCTTCAAACAAAGATATGCATAGGCACACAACACAGTTATGAGGAAATGAAAGAGTTGAGGAAATAGAACTAGTAAGCTTGGTGAAGACAATGATTTGGTAGACCAGTTCCAACTGCTGTCTCAGTTGTACGTCTGGTTGGAGCGGCTAGGTATTTAAACCTGATGACACACAGTCCCGGACACACAGTCCTCACCGTATTCTCCTTGAGCTAAGGTCACACAGACCTCGCCCAATCACTCGTGGTAAGTCTTTAGGTGACTTCCAAACCTTCACAGACTCGGTCACTCGGTGATCCACAATTTCCTCTTGGATGCTCAGACCATGACGCCTAACCGTCTGGAAGAAGCACATTCTTCAAAGGTAACAAGCATCGGATCCACGCAGGATCAATCTCTTAAGTGATGCTCAATCACTTTCGGTTTGTAGGTGTTTGGGTTTGGGTTTTCCTCACTTGATGATTTTCGCTCAAAGTCCTCGGAGGATGGGATTCTCTCAAATGACAAGTGTCAGTTTCTCTCGGAGCAGCCAACTTGACTAGTGGTTGTAGAAGTGACTATTTATAGCCTAGGGAGCAGCCCGACATGATAAGACATAAATTCCCTTCAATGATATGACCGTTAGGTGGATAGATGTAACATCCCAAATTTTGGAATGTTAATATAATTAATTGAATTGTTTGTTTGTTTGCTTGAGTGAATTAAACTTGAGTGAAATTTGAACCTTTTCAAAAACTTTTGAATGAGAGGGAATAAAATGACTTTCCCTTCTCCGTAAATTCAAATTCATCCTATTAAAATCAATGAGAGAAGATGACATGACTTCTTCAACTATAAAGAATTTGAACGGAGTTTTGCAATTTAATTCTTTCAAATATTTGCACTTGCTTCTCTATTTTTCTTCCCGAGAAATACCCGAAAATAAATTCTTGCAAGCAAGAAAGAGCGGAGGAAAATGACCCTCCAAAATCAGGGGCATTTTTGAAAATATTTGAGCCAAAAAAACCAAAGTTTTTATTTAAAAATTATTTGCAAAAAGAAATAAAGCCTTTAGGGATTTTCTGAAAAAACATTTTTTTAGTTTTTATTTTGGCCGTGGAATAATGCTCATCATCTACATTTTATTTTTCTGATAATTTTAGTATATAAAAACTCTTTATTCCGAATTGATTTGATTTCCTTTTTATTGTTTTAGTTTCCTAATTTTAAAAATAGGAATGAAATCGTTTTATTAGGAAAACCTGCTGGCCCATTAAGCACTTTCCTATTCTAGCCCAACAAGAGATCATCTCCTTCCTCTGTTTCCTCTCACGTTACAGAAGCTTTCCATATCCATGGAGACAGAATCTTCACCTTCCCGATCTCCCTCGTCTTTCCATCCCAGCGCCTCCGAGACCGCCTATAAAACCCCTCCCTCTCCTCGTTCCATTTTTCCCATCACCACGTCCCCTCCCTGCCCGTAGCCACCTCGCCACCGTCCTCCTTTTCCTGCCTAGAACGCTCACGGGAGCTCTCCCAGAGCCCGACGCCAGGAGTGAGCAACACTGAGGCGCCCAGCGCCACCTCCCCAAGCGCCGACCCCACCCTCGCCCGGCGACCTCGCCCCCTCGCCGAGCAGCCCTCCACATCGCCGTCTCCTTCCTGCCATCTCTGCCTCACGTACAGGTAACTCCGTTTTCGTTTTCAGATTTATTTCCGTAACAGATTTAGTTCCGTTCTTGTTTAGCTTATAACTTTTGATCTAGAAGTCCAATGATGCTGATTCTTTTTGCGTTAGATCACAATTTTCTTGTAGTTTCCAAAACTATATTATTTGTCTATGTTTGGATTTATAAAAATTGAGTTAGATCAGATTTGAATTAAAGCTTGTTTTGCTTATTCCGGGAGTTTAAAATAGATTTTAATTAATTCTTTTTGCTCCTGGTCTCTAGGACCTTTGTTTATCCAGTAGTATTTAGTATTTTATTTTCAGGTTAATTTAAATTAGGTTTTTAGCAAAACAGTACTGTTTTAATATTAGTTCTGTTTTAGCTTTTTATTTATTGTTTTTATTAGTTTTAAATTATTTCTTTTTGTCACTTTTGACAAAATTAGTTGTGTTTCTGTTAGACAACAGGAGAAAATTTATTTTTACTTAAAAAAAATTATTTTCCTTAGTTTTGTATGAAACCTTCTATAGGTCATAGTTGAGTTTTATAAAAGCTTTTTATTTGTTTCTTTTTGCAAATAAAATTTTATGGAAAAAAATACTTTCTGTTAAATTAGTTATTTTACATTTTATTTTCTGTTAATTTATTAGTTTAGTATTTTAATTGTTGTTAAGTTTTTACTTACGGCAAAACTATATTAGATGTTTGTAGCAAAGTCATAGATCTTCGTTAGTAGTTTTTCTTTGTAGTTTTATTTGAAGTTTCTTTTGATTTTGTTTGAGTTTTATTATCGATTTTCCTTGCTGTTTTGATTGTTATTTCGAAGTGCTAAAATTGTTTGCTAGGATGTTTGCTTATGTGAATGCTATGTTTGACTATATAGATTTTCAGCGGAGTGACGATTAGTTCTACCAAGTCATTTTAAGACGTTGTTATCTTCATCAAGTATTACCGAGCAAGTTCACTTTGACCATGCTTTCATACCTATATTTTATTGCATTTAGTGACATCTTTGCAACCACCCCTCAAAGTAGTGATATTGAAATTCTTGTAGTTGAGTAGTATGCATGAGGTAGGAACCCATCACCCTGTTACCAAGCCGGACGATATTTTATTTTGATGCTACGCTATAGTAGACGGGGTTTGGTATGAGTGCACGAGAGTGGTGTGAAGAAGGAGGACTCTACGTCAATGGCGACAACTCCATGATGGAATCTGCAAGGACTGCATCTTCAAGACCTCAAGACTTCAAGACTCGAGACAAGAATTCAATACACACTCTTTGGGTGAAGGGCGGTTGTGGGCACCTGGAGAACCCAGTGGTTGGCGGGATGCATGGAGAAGCGCCATGACATCTTCATGGAAAGCTTCACCCAGACTCAAAGAGGCGGAAGAATACTTCATGCCGGAAGCTTACATGCAACCGCAAGTCATTATGGGCTCTGGCTTGGTTGACCTTAGTGGTGACTCTGCTGGGGCCGGTACTAGCGGATGTAGAACTACGGTAGGATGGGATGAGTACGGACGGTGGTCGAGGAACTCTTCTAAGACCATGTTTGATCGTCTTGTTCTCAAACACCACGAAGTGCGAGAACGTAAAAGAGGGATCGAATCTTGCGGGTAAAGTGTACAAACCTCTGCAGAGGGTTAAAACCTAATCGATTAGCCGTGTCCCGATTACGGACAATTTGAGCATCTGGACTTGGATCTATCTCGGAACTCTCAACACCGGATCGATAACTTAATTGTGGGCAACATATGATGAATTTTGGGCTATGAGACATCGGTTGGCGGAACCATGTCATGATAGAAAACTCCTTAGTACAGACTTCATTTATTCGTTGATGTAGGTAAAATAAAACCAGCTTTTACGCAAACAAAACTCGAATCTGAGCCATAAAGCCATACCGCATATAGTATAGTTTATCATCTGCTTTTCTCTTATTGTGATCTTGCGGTACATTCAATGTCTTGACCTACACGGCTGCAACGTATCATGTTGCGTATATTTCCTCGACGAGTAAGAGTGCAGTGCAGGGTTACGGTCTACACTCAACCTGCCGATGGCGTTGATGGGACTCCACACCCGTTTGATTGTTTCCGCTGAGTATTATGAGGTATATATCATTTTACGTTATTTATACATGTGATTGCACTTTGATATATACATTGATGTACTGTGTGTGCCAAAGATCTTGATCCGAGGATGGCAGATACCACGGAAGGCTTGACCGTCTGAGGTCGGTCGCTTCTGAGATATGGTATCGAGCACATGTTGACTGTAGGACGTGACCCTAGAAACCGGAAAAGCCCTTAGGACAGGATATCTCAAAACTTTATTTACAAAAGACTCTTACTTCTCATCTTTTCTGATTTTATCAAATAGACACTCTCACCTCAAAATAGTTAGGATATACCCTTTTCCCATTTGACCACATGAAGGATCAACTGAAGCCACTCCAATAAAGATATAGGAGGACTGAAGACCTCTTCAAAGTAAAGAGGATTTCACCATGTATTAGAAGCTACAAAAGTTGAAGACTCAGAGATTTGAAGTTCCTAAAGAAATATTTGACCTTTAGAAGACCAACCCCTGTTACACACTTACGTTAGATGCGACGATGTGTGAGCTGTCATTTGTTTGATGTTTTTCCGACAGCCACAAAGTAAAACTTGTTTCATCAAAAACTATTGTTTGTATTGTGTGTATATCCCTCCCCACCTCTCTCTCATCTCACCTTAAAACCCTTGAACCCCATAGATGATGAATGAAGTTGGACTGATATTCTCTGGATCAAGACTTCGGTAGGAGGCAGAGCTATGGATTCGTAACATGGAGAATAACCGGGAGCAATTTGGTTTCAAGGAAGAATGAAGTATCGTCACGCTCTTCAAGATTACTTTGAAGGAAGTCTTTGCAACATGGTGGCAGATGCATCAAGCTATCTGAGGGATGGAATGGAGCAAAGACTTGGGAGGAATTCAAGAAGACCTGTTGGGATCACGTCTCATCCGGAGGCACCATGATAACCGAAGAAGAAACCTTATGCCTCCAAGATTTGTGGAGGAATAGGACACACCAGGAGGAACACAAGGATGGATGCCCTCATTGTGAGGAGAAACACCTAGGCGAGGAATTGGAAACTCCGAGCATTGAAGACCTGAAGAAATGAGGACCTAGAAAGCGAAACCATAGTAGAACGGCCCATTACAAAGCGATAATTTTGTTGATGAGTGGGTAATTGCTTTTCTCTTTCTATCTCAACTGCACCCGAAATCTTGAACCCATGGACAACGAACACCAAACTTTTACGGAGACAGTTGCAAATTCCCCATGGAGATACATCCCTTGTTCCGAGCACCTCTCTTATCCTACACATGCAGATGACAACCCTTTATGAGTCTTTCCTTAAGGGCCTGAAGCGATCATGACCACGACAAGTGATCATGATTACCAAGATCTTGAAGGACATGATGAAGCATATTCACCTTGAAGGAGATGCAGTCTACAAAGGCTACCCCTTCATGCAAAAGGGAGTGGAACTTTGGTATGTGGAAGTACACCTCCACCGTTTGAAAGGAGTTTGCCCAAAGAGGATGGGGCATTACTTTTTCATCTCACGTGTGCCACAAGCAACTTTCTTTGATGCCGTTCGTGAAGCAGCCATGGAAGCCATACGTCAGATCGGAGAAATACTTGAAGCAAGACTCCGTTATACTCAGGAATACCTAAGCAAAGTGCATGCATAGATGATGAAGGTGAAGCTCAAGACCACCATGATGAAACAGAAGATTGAAGATTTCAAGGCTCATGTCGCACACTTCCAGTGGGACTGAAGAATCCCGAGGAGGATAAATAAATAAAGTTGGAAGTAATGTCTGGCCATACCAAACCATGTGGGTGGCAACATTTGTAACAAAGTACTTTTTGGAATTTGGATTTACGAAAATGATTAAGGATGTAATGAAGGATTGATATGAAAATAATGAGATTTTATGGATAAACTTGTGCACTTCTTTTGGTCATAGTACTCTATAAAGCCACATGATCAATGAAGAAAGAAATGTGTTATTCATGACGGTCCATAGGAGGAAGCTAGACAAAATAAGTTGGAGTTTTGTTTTTGATATGATGGTATGAAGAAATAGAGTACTATTGGATTTAAAGGAGGTGTAACAAGAGAGTTACTCCAAAGACGAGTTAAAGCTGCACTAGTGTTGAAGTGGGCCATAACCCATGTGCCCGTGGATTTTGATAAGGAACAGATTGTAACCTTGATAAAGGAGTACATTTGGAAGAATCGGTGATCCAATCAGCATACGTTTAAGTAGGAGGTTACGCAAAAACACGAGAGTGGTGAAGTAACGATAGATGTTTTGTTTGGCTTGCGAAACCATGGAATTACTCGAAACCAGTTCGAGAACAAGTGCAATTCTACAATGCTTGTGAGTATGCCCAAGTGTTAGAATACATGATTCGATATTTACATATGTGGTAATGATTCAAATGCAGGATGGATTGGCCCCATACCGAGACTTCTATCATGAACTATCATATGTTGATGGAAAATCAAAGAGCCTTGAAAACCTTAGAAGAGTGTCGACGCCGATAAGCCATAAAACCATAAAATGGTAGGACGATGGAACCCCATTACAGGCAACCGTTGCCAAACGTAGGTTATACGGTGAGGTTCGACCCAGACCCGTTTTCTGCAGGAGAAAACCATAAATTGTAGACCACCATGAGTGTTTTGATAGTTGTTTAGAATGGACACAGACCCATCAGCTAAGAAGATCCAGTCTCGGACGAACTTCAACTTTGACGAACCGACCCAAGCTTTTGAGGAAAACTCTATGCTTCTGACAGAAGAGCTTTAATGAAGGAGCTATTGTAAGATATGTGAAGAGACATACATTGTCAGCCCTCCGGAGGAAATATCTGAGTTTATTGGAACCATGACCTTGTTTTTAAGTGTGGTAGCACCCCGACCTTCGACCAAGACATTTGCTAGAAGACCCCAACCCCTAACCTTTTCTTGCTAGCCTCTTGAATCTCGAGGACGAGATTCATTTTAAGTGTGGTAGGTTTGTAACATCCCAAATTTTGGAATGTTAATATAATTAATTGAATTGTTTGTTTGTTTGCTTGAGTGAATTAAACTTGAGTGAAATTTGAACCTTTTCAAAAACTTTTGAATGAGAGGGAATAAAATGTCTTTCCCTTCTCCGTAAATTCAAATTCATCCTATTAAAATCAATGAGAGAAGATGACATGACTTCTTCAACTATAAAGAATTTGAACGGAGTTTTGCAATTTAATTCTTTCAAATATTTGCACTTGCTTCTCTATTTTTCTTCCCCGAGAAATACCCCAAAAATAAATTCTTGCAAGCAAGAAAGAGCGGAGGAAAATGACCCTCCAAAATCAGGGGCATTTTTGAAAATATTTGAGCCAAGAAAAACCAACGTTTTATTTAAAATTATTTGCAAAAAGAAATAAAGCCTTTAGGGATTTTCTGAAAAAACATTTTTTAGTTTTTATTTTGGCCGTGGAATAATGCTCATCATCTACATTTTATTTTTCTGATAATTTTAGTATATAAAAACTCTTTCTTCCGAATTGATTTGATTTCCTTTTTATTGTTTTAGTTTCCTAATTTTAAAAATAGGAATGAAATCGTTTTTATTAGGAAAAACCTGCTGGCCCATTAAGCACTTTCCTATTCTAGCCCAACAAGAGATCATCTCCTTCCTCTGTTTCCTCTCACGTTCTGAAGCTTTCCATATCCATGGAGACAGAATCTCCACCTTCCCGATCTCCCTCGTCTTTCCATCCCAGCGCCTCCCGAGACCGCCTATAAAACCCCCTCCTCTCCTCGTTCCATTTTTCCCATCACCACGTCCCCTCCTGCCCGTAGCCACCTCGCCACCGTCCTCCTTTTCACTGCCTAGAACGCTCACCAGGAGCTCTCCCAGAGCCCGACGCCAGGAGTGAGCAACACCTGAGGCGCCCAGCGCCACCTCCCCAAGCGCCGACCCCCACCTCGCTGGCGACCTCGCCCCCTCGGAGCAGCCCTCCACATCGCCGTCTCCTTCCTGCCATCTCTGCCTCACGTACAGGTAACTCCGTTTTCGTTTTTCAGATTTATTTCCGTAACAGATTTAGTTCCGTTCTTGTTTAGCTTATAACTTTTGATCTAGAAGTCCAATGATGCTGATTCTTTTTGCGTTAGATCACAATTTTCTTGTAGTTTCCAAAACTATATTATTTGTCTATGTTTGGATTTATAAAAATTGAGTTAGATCAGATTTGAATTAAAGCTTGTTTTGCTTATTCCGGGAGTTTAAAAATAGATTTTTAATTAATTCTTTTGCTCCTGGTCTCTAGGACCTTTGTTTATCCAGTAGTATTTAGTATTTTATTTTCAGGTTAATTTAAATTAGGTTTTTAGCAAAACAGTACTGTTTTAATATTAGTTCTGTTTTAGCTTTTTATTTATTGTTTTTATTAGTTTTAAATTATTTCTTTTTGTCACTTTTGACAAAATTAGTTGTGTTTCTGTTAGACAACAGGAGAAAATTTATTTTTACTTTAAAAAATTATTTTCCTTAGTTTTGTATGAAACCTTCTATAGGTCATAGTTGAGTTTTATAAAAGCTTTTTATTTGTTTCTTTTTGCAAATAAAATTTTATGGAAAAAATACTTTCTGTTAAATTAGTTATTTTACATTTTATTTTCTGTTAATTTATTAGTTTAGTATTTTAATTGTTGTTAAGTTTTTACTTACGGCAAAACTATATTAGATGTTTGTAGCAAAGTCATAGATCTTCGTTAGTAGTTTTTCTTTGTAGTTTTATTTGAAGTTTCTTTTGATTTTGTTTGAGTTTTATTATCGATTTTCCTTGCTGTTTTGATTGTTATTTCGAAGTGCTAAAATTGTTTGCTAGGATGTTTGCTTATGTGAATGCTATGTTTGACTATATAGATTTTCAACGGAGTGACGATTAGTTCTACCAAGTCATTTTTTTCCGACAGCGTTGTTATCTTCATCAAGTATTACCAGGCAAGTTCACTTTGACCATGCTTTCATACCTATATTTTATTGCATTTAGTGACATCTTTGCAACCACCCTCAGTAGTGATATTGAAATTCTTGTAGTTGAGTAGTATGCATGAGGTAGGAACCCATCACCCTGTTACCCAGCCCGGACGATATTTTATTTTGATGCTACGCTATAGTAGACGGGGTTTGGTATGAGTGCACGCGAGTGGTGTGAAGAAGGAGGACTCTACGTCAATGACGACAACTCCATGATGTAATCTGCAATGACTGCATCTTCAAGACCTCAAGACTTCAAGACTCGAGACAAGAATTCAATACACACTCTTTGGGTGAAGGGCGGTTGTGGGCACCTGGAGAACCCAGTGGTTGGCGGGATGCATGGAGAAGCGCCATGACATCTTGCGGAAAGCTTCACCCAGACTCAAAGAGACGGAAGAATACTTCATGCCCGGAAGCTTACCTGTGCAACCGCAAGTCATTATGGGCTCGCTTGGTTGACCTTAGTGGTGACTCTGGTGGGGCCGGTACTAGCGGATGTAGAACTACGGTAGGATGGGATGAGTACCGGACGGTGGTCGAGGAACTCTTCGGAAGACCATGTTTTGATGCGTCTTGTTCTCAAACACCACGAAGTGCGAGAACGTAAAAAGAGGGATCGAATCTTGCGGGTAAAGTGTACAAACCTCTGCAGAGGGTTAAAACCTAATCGATTAGCCGTGTCCCCGATTCACGGACAATTTGAGCATCTGGACTTGGATCTATCTCTAACTCTCAACACCGGACTGATAACTTAATTGTGGGCAACATATGATGAATTTTGGGCTATGAGACATCGGTTGGCGGAACCATGTCATGATAGAAAACTCCTTAGTACAGACTTCATTTATTCGTTGATGTAGGTAAAATAAAACCAGCTTTTACGCAAACAAAACTCGAATCTGAGCCATAAAGCCATACTGCATATAGTATAGTTTATCATCTGTTTTCTCTTATTGTGATCTTGCTTGTACATTCAATGTAATCGACCTACCACGGCTGCAACGTATCATGTTGCAGATATTTCCTCGACGAGTAAGAGTATGCAGTGCAGGTTACGGTCTACACTCAACCTGCCGATGGCGTTGATGGGACTCCACACCCGTTTGATTGTTTCCGCTGAGTATTATGAGGTATATATCATTTTCGTTATTTATACATGTGATTGCACTTTGATATATACATTGATGTCTTGTGTGCCAAAGATATCTTGATCCGAGGATGGCACAGATACCACGAAGGCTTGACCGTCTCGAGGTCGGGTCGCTCTGAATATGGTATCGAGCACATGTTGACCGTAGGACGTGACCCTAGAAACCGGAAAAGCCCTTAGGACAGGATATCTCAAAACTTTATTTACAAAAGACTCTTACTTCTCATCTTTTCTGATTTTATCAAATAGACACTCTCACCTCAAAATAGTTAGGATATACCCCTTTTCCCTTTTGACCACATGAAGGATCAATGAAGCCACTCCAAGAAAGATATCGAGGACTGATGACCTCTTCCAAGTAAAGAGGATTTCACCATGTATTAGAAGCTACAACAGTTGAAGACTCCGAAGATTTGAAGTTCCTAAAGAAATATTTGACCTTTAGAAGACCAAACCCCTGTTACACACTTACGTTAGATGCGACGATGTGTGAGCTGTCATTTGTTTGATGTTTTCCGACAGCCACAAAGTAAAACTTGTTTCTTCAAAAAAATATTGTTTGTATTGTGTGTATATCCCTCCCCACCTCTCTCTCATCTCACCTTAAAACCCTTGAACCCCATAGATGATGAATGAAGTAGGCCTGTTATTCTTCTGGATCAAGACTCAAATTTTGAGGCGTAGCTATGGATTCGTAACATGGAGAATAACTTCGGGAGCAATTTGGTTTCAAGGAAGAATGAAAGTATCGTCACGCTCTTGATTACTTTGAAGGAAGTGCTGCAACATGGTGGCGGATGCATCAAGCTATACTGAGGGATGGAATGGAGCAAAGACTTGGGAGGAATTCAAGAAGACCCTGTTGGGATCACGTCTCATCCGGAGGCACCATGATAACCCGAAGAAGAAACCTTATGCCTCCAAGATTTGTGGAGGAATAGGACACACCAGGAGGAACACAAGGATGGATGCCCTCATTGTGAGGAGAAACACCTAGCCGAGGAATTGGAAACTCCGAGCATTGAAGACTGAAGAAATGAGGACCTAGAAACGAAACCATAGTAGAACGCCCATTACAAACGATAATTTTGTTGATGAGTGGGTAATTGCTTTTCTCTTTCTATCTCAACCAGACCGAAATCTTGAACCCATGGACAATCGAACACCAAACTTTTACGGAGACAGTTGCAAATTCCCCATGGAGATACATCCCTTGTTACGAGCACCTCTCTTATCCTACACATGCAGATGACAACCCTTTATGAGTCTTTCCTTAAGGGCCTCAAACGATCATGACCCCGACAAGTGATCATGATTACCAAGATCTTGAAGGACATGATGAAGCATATTCACCTTGAAGGAGATGCAGTCTACAAAGGCTACCCTTCATGCAAAAGGGAGTGGAACTTTGGTATGTGGAAGTACACCTCCACCGCTTGAAAGGAGTTTGCCCAAAGAGGATGGGGCATTACTTTTCATCTCACGTGTGCCACAAGCAACTTTCTTTGATGCCGTTCGTGAAGCAGCCATGGAAGCCATACGTCAGAAAGAGAAGATGAAACTACGAAAACAAAAGTCTTCACGCTCCATGTTCCTCGAATGAATACCAAGTCTTCAAGGTCACACCAATTTCTTCACTTTCAAAGTCTTCAGAAATCCAAAGTCTTTAGTCGAAGAACTGCATTTTTAGGGTCCGACTTTCTCTGTAAATATCAAACTCCTCATAGACTTATAGACCTGTGTACACTCATATACACATTAGTCCCTTAACCTATAAGTCTTTAATACACCAAAATCACTAAGGGGCACTAGAGGCACTTACATTCTCCCCCTTTTTGGTGATTGATGACAATATAGGTTAAGTTTTCAACGGGGATAAACATATGAAGTGTAAATACGGATATTGAGGAATTTGATTGCAAGATATAGAAGAACTCCCCCCGAAGATGTGCATAGTGAGGAATTTGCTTTTGAAGCAATGCACACTTGAAGAGTTGAATCATGGAGATCTCCCCCTATATCTTGTAATTCATACACGCATTTGACATAATATATGAAGAATTTGAAATGCATGATGAAATATGGCGACTGATGTAATTCAGCATGCGTGCATGAACATTATTGAGGAATAAGCATGCAAAAAACCACAGCAAAAGTATCAGGCCACCATAGAGTTTAAGTTTACAACTCAATCCAGAAAAGTCATCAGAAGAACGAGAGTTGTAACTTCACCAAAAAAACGCCCATATAGATAGACCCGCTTGAAGACTAACTCAAATTTCTCCCCCTTTGTCATCGAATGACCAAAAGGATCGAAAATGAGGACTAACGCCCCTGAAGAATCTCAAGTTGATGAAGGAGCGCCAGCGTTGTTGGGGTCGTTTGCTGATGTTGGGCCTGCCGCAGTGTCATCCAAGTCTTCATGCTCGTCGGTGTCACATGATGAAGAATAGGAGCTGGCCACCAAGGAAGGAACCTTGACCTTCTTGTACTTCTTCGGTGGAGGAGCAGACCAGTCAAAATCTTCCTTGAGACCCATTTTCTTCAGATCTTCTTCGCTATAAATGTGAGATGTAACAGCCTGTGCACGGTTGAAGGTTTCATGGAGGTAGTAATGGTTTTTCTTCACTGCATTGTGGGTAGCAGTCATGTTGTGAAGAATTGAACCAAACTGACGCTTGACCCATTTGTGATTTCGATCAGCCTTCTGGTGAAGACTGAGGAGAAGCTCACGATCAGTCATCACCCTGGGAGCTGTGCCTTGAGGATTTTGCTTGGTTGCGTTGGCGGCAGAGTCATTGGTGGCAGAGTCGTCATTGGTGGAGTAGGATGCAGCTTTGTGAAATTGACCATCCAATGGACGAATGCCTTCGTCAATAACAACAGAAGCCTTGCCCTTGTCATCAACTGAGGAAAATGTCCATTTGAGGACTTCAATCGGGGGCAAGTAGCTGCAATGGTTCAGTGTATCAGCTTTTTAGTTGAGTGAAGACCTTGATCTGATGAATCTCATAATCCACGGAGCATAAGGCTTCAACTCAAACGGTGACATTGCGACATTGGCCAGAGTCCTCATGAAGAAATCATGGAAGTTGACGGGAACGCCATGCATGATATTGAAAAGCAGATTCTTCATGATGCCAACGACTTCTTCTTCATTCGAGTCGTGGCCCTTGATAGGACTCAATGTCTTCGTCAGAATGCGATAGACAGTCCGAGGCACATTTAGAAATTCCTTCATGAGGAATTTGGTTCTTGGGCCCGACACGGCTTCAATGGCTTCATCAAGACTTGCATATAGTGAGTCAGAAGCTCGGGCTCTTGGTACAAGCAACGAGCAGCTTCATGGGGAGGACTGAGAGGCAAAGCACGAAGCAATTCAATAGTTGGTGCCTTATAGTGAGTGTTTTCGGTCATCCAGTCCAGCACCCAGGAATTCACATCTTCAGAGTCGCCGGTGATGTGCAGCGTTGCATAAAATTGAAGAATGAGTTCGTCATTCCAATCACAGATATCAGTGTAGAAATTTAACAGTCCAGCGTCGTGAAGAACACTGAGGACTGGCATGAAGCACGAAAGAGATTCCATATCCACATGAGGAATGTGCTCATGATCGAAGACTTTGTCTTTATTGAACATCACTGAGGAATAGAAATTTGCCTAGCTGGCAGTCCAGAAACGCCTCTTCCTAATGCGAGCAGAGTCATAGGGGTTGTAATCTGTGAAGAATACGTGCTCACCGAAGAAATCATCAGTCTTGAATTTTTGCTTCCTGGAGAATGGATCCTTTGGCTTGGGTTGAGGAGTGTCAGTCAGTAACCTCAGGAATCGCAGTCTCAGGTTCTTCAGGCTGAGGAATTTCTGGTTCCTCTTCAATGGTAGTCTGTGTCTTCAATGATTCAAGAAGAATAGCTTCTTCAAAGACTAGTGGCTGGAATTTCTTCACGAACAGACGGAGTGGGGTGAGTTTCTTCAGAGCCCAATGGAACAGCATGTGCTTGGGACTGAGGGATTTGCTGCAATGGCATGAACAGAGGAGAGTTGGGATGCTGACTAACCCAAAAATCATCATTCATCAATGGAGTAGTACTCCCAATGTCCACGTCAGAATTTTGTTCATCCAATTCCTCAACGCCGGCCTCTTGAGTAGTGAACTGAGGCATGGGCAAGGAGAAAATTGGAGTTGAAGGGATTGCGTGTGCTTCAATTTCTTCATCCATCTTCTCTGAGGAAGCAACAGAGGGAATGTCTTCATCGGATTCACTTGGAATCACATAATCTTCATCAAAAGGAACAAGGTCCTTTGATGGCATGGTTGAGATAGGAATAACATCAATTGGGTTGTCAAATGAGCTAGTCAATGGTTTTCTTCGGGGCTGAAGAATCTGATGAAGTTGATGCCTTCCTTCTCTTCATAGCTGCACGCTCTGCAGCCTTGGTCTTCTTCACATCTGATGCAGATGGAAGGATCGGAGTTGGGGTAGGCGCAGGAGGAGCAGAGAAATTTGGTTGAATTTCTTCAGGCACAACTGATGCAGTTGCCCTGACTTCTTCATTTCTTCAGGCGCACCACTAGTGGATGCCCTGGCAATTTCTCCAGCGGCTAGAATGCAGTCATCAGCCCTGGAACTCATATCTTCTTCAGCAGCCTGATTTTCATCAGCGGTGCTGGCGTGCTCTTCTGTTGGTTGAGCAGATGCTTCGGCTTGAGGAATTTCTGGTTGCGATGGAGCTGCAACCTTGGTAGTGAATTTCTTAGTCAGTATTACAAACCTGACCTTGGCTCCTTGCCAATCAGCATAGTAAGCGTTGAAATCATCACTGAGGCCTTTGATTTCAGCTTGGATCTTCACAAGTTCGTCAGTTGTCATAGAGACAATGTTTTTCTTCAGGAAGCGCTCCTTCCTGTACTGAGCTTTCTTCAGCTGCCTGGCCTTCTCAAATTTCCATTTTTCTTCTTCAATGAAGGCAGTCAAAACATGACTTTGACCAGGAGTGAGGTTCATTTCCGGCAAAGGTGTGTTGCGATCCTTGTGCCAGAGGTCGATGAAGTCTAGGATTAACTTCAGATTCAGAAGCAGTGGCACGTTGTTTCCTTTGGCTCTAGCGGCCTTGACTTGTCTGTCTATGATGATTTTAGCCAATTCATCATCATCAGCTTCGTCTTCATCGGACAACACTTGAAAGACGACCTGCTTCTTATGAGGACTTGGGCGAGTGCCTCATCCAGCAGCGGCCTTTTTCTTCAGCAGAGACGGGCCAGCTGAGGAACTTGCAGAGGCTCCTGAAGCAATAGATATGCCTGCTGTCCTTTGGCACATAGCTAGATGCACAGGTGCTGAGGATTTGGTCGGAGCAGCTGAAGACTTTGGCGGAGGAACTGAGGACTTTGGAGGAGCAGGAGCAGTTTGAGGAGTTAGCCGTGAGGGCTTTGAGGAATCTGGCCGTGAGGGCATTGCTGAGGAACTTGGCCGTGAGGGCATTGAAGGTGAAGCACTTGGCTTATGCGCAGGCTTATTTCCCATGGCCTTCTTCGGCTTGCTAGCAGAGGCCTCAAGAAGTGGCAGCAAAGCAGTGAAGTCTTTGTTGAATTTCCTCACCGCTTCTCTTGCTTGTCTCGCCAACTTGGCTCGGGCGCTTGGCTCATTCATCAGGATAATCCTCACCGCTGCTTGAGGTCAAGTGGGATCCGCTTCTTGGCCAGGTGCCAATGGAGGTCTTGGGCATGGAGGATTGAGAGCGAATTTCTTCATGTACTTGGGAGTAACATACCTGTACTCCCTCCACTCTCTTGCCCATCTCCTCTCTATCCTCTGGATGCGCACCTTGCACTGATTTTTGTCCTCTTTTCCAAACTTAGCCTCATCAGGAGTGCAGTAATCCACATATATGTCATCAAGGATTTCAAAAGCAGTACTAACCTCAGGCCTCTTTCCTCCCTTTTGTGGCTTCTTTCCATTAGCCATTTTCTTCAGATGAGGAATTTGAACAATGGAATTCTCTGAAGATGTATGCAAATTTTCTTTGAGGAACGCTGCAAATGAGTTAAGTTGATGAGAACCTAGTGATTCAGCAGCTGACATGAGTACCGTGGAACAGTATAGTTGCGAGGAATTTGGAGAGGTCATATGCGTTCTCAGAAGGTTTTGTAAAAAGAACAAGTTTGAGGAATTTGACCAGATGAGTCTTGAAGAATTTCACTAAGCGTTCTTTGTCTTAGGTTCCAGAGTTGTACAGATCAAAAATCCACACAACTGAGGAATCTTGAAGAAAAATGTAGCTTAGAGAAATGAATCAAGAACAGATGACATGTGAGGTGTTTTGTGTGTGAAGATTTGAAGAAAAACACCTTTGAAGATTTTGTAGAAAACATTTGAATCAAAGAGGGCAGTAAAAGTAACTTTTAATTACCCTGGACGAAGAACACAACGAACTGGGAATTGTAGATGTGAAGTTTGTCAGTTCAGATCTTCCACGCCCTAACTTGGCTGAGGGCTACGACGGCGGTGGAGTGAAGAAATCCGCGGCCGGCGCGAGTACGATAGCGACGAGGTCGAGGCAATGAAGCCTCACCGGCGATGATGAAGTAGCGGCGGCGCTAGGGTTTGAGAAGCTTGAGCTGGAGTGAGGTCGAGCAGAGTAAAAGAGAAGTGAGGAAGGGGAGGGGTATATATAGCCATGGTGAAAAACTGTTCGCCCGAAGAATTTGGACGAACGTGCCCCTGACCCTTCTCATTCGCTTGACATGTGTCACCCACGTACTGAGAAGTGGAGATCATGTGAGATCGTGGGTGAATAGATAAGTGTTTTCATGGAATGGGGAATGGTTTGAGCGGCAAAACCGAAAACTTTGGATAATATAAGTTTTAACGTTGCGTTTGCAAATTCTTCAACTGACAAGGACATAGTGAAGATTTTGAACAAGTTTCGAATAGAACACACATGAAGAATTTGTGAATAGATTAGGTTGAGTATAGCATAGAGGGGGAAGGGTCCGATCACATTCAGTTAGCAGAGCAAGCAACTTGAAGAGATAGCAATAAGTGAATGCTGTAGAGGACATAAACTCATATATATATATATATATATATATATATATATATATATATATATATATATATATATATATATATATAGCCAATGAAGAAAAACGACGGAAAAGGTGAACACAATGCAAATTTGAAGAAAATGAACAACTGAGGAATTTCAAAAAACTGAGGAAAAACTCAAATTGAAGATTTTCAACTTTGGTGGTGGCGTGACCCACCATATAAGAATGATGATTTCAGACACCACGTACAAATGTCGTAGGGCTCTGAGAATCAAATTCTTCGTTAATTTCTTCACACTTAGAGTGTTATTCTTCATTGATTGAAGAAAAACTTTACTTCATGTGTCGCACATCTAAGTCATCAATTTTTGCATAAGTGTTAGGATGAGTTTCCTTTTCAAAGAACATTCGAAGATTCTAAGATATTTAGCTGACACCGCAACTTGCTAAATCTCTTCTCATCCAAGGGCTTTGTGAAGATATTGGCTAGCTGTTCTTCAGTCTTCACATGCTCAATAGAAATGTCGCCCTTCAACACATGATCACGAAGAAAATGATGACGAATCTGAATGTGCTTTATCTTCGAGTGCTGAACTGGGTTGTGAGCAATCTTGATGGCACTCTCATTGTCACAGAAGAGAGGCACATTCTTCACGTTGACGCCGTAGTCCTTGAGAGTTTGCTTCATCCATAGTAATTGAGCGCAGCAAGAACCAAAGAAGAATGTACTCACTTTCAAAGAAGAGATGCGGTGATACGCAGCTCGCTTTCTTCAAGGACCAATGCACCAAAGATCGTCCGAGGAAATGGCATGTGCCATATGTTGACTTCATGGTCCACACGATCACCAAAGCATAGTCGAGTCGTAATATCCAATGAGATCAAAAGCCGAGCCCTTGGGGTACCATAATCCAAGTGTTGGTGTGTGAGCTAGATATCGAAGAATATGCTTCACATCCTTATGGTGTGATTCCTTCGGTGTAGCTCGAAATCGGGCACACATGCAAACACTAAGCATAATACCTGGCCTAGATGCACATAGGTACAATAAAGAACCAATCATGGAGCGGTATACCTCTTGATCGAAGTCAATACCATTTTCATCAGTGCATAGATGGCCATTTGTGGGCATAGGAATTTTGACGCCTTTGCAATCTTGCATGCCGAATTTCCTCAGTACATCCTTGAGGTATTTCTCCTAAGATATGAATATGCCATTGCGTTGTTGACGAATTTGAAGACTAAGAAGAATTTCAATTCTCCCATGATAGACATTTCATATTCCTCTCTCATCATATAACCAAATTAAATCGATTAACGTTGGTCAAGATCTGACCAAAGATAATATCATCAACATATATTTGGCACACAAATAGTTCACCATCATAAGATTTAGTGAAAAGAGTAGGGTCGAGTGAACCGGGTTTGAAGCCTTTCTTCATGAGGAATTCCGTCAAAGTATCAAACCATGCCCGAGGGGCCTGCTTGAGGCCATAGAGGGCCTTATTGAGTCTGAAGACTTTGTCAGGATTCTTTGGATCTTCAAAACCTGGGGGTTGAGCAACATATACTTCTTACTCAAGCTTACCATTGAGGAATGCACTTTTCACATCCATTTGATATAGAGTGATATCATGATGGTTAGCATAAGCAAGTAATATCACGAATAGCCTCAAGTCTAGCAACAGTGCAAAAGTTTCATCGAAATCAATTCCTTCAACTCGTGTGTAGCCTTGAGCTACAAGCCGTGCCTTATTCCTCACCACAAGGCCATTTTCATCTTGCTTGTTGCGGTAGATCCACTTTGTGCCAATGATATTGTGCTTGTGAGGATCTGGATGTTTGACCAGTTCGAACGCGTTGTTGAGCTCGAATCGATGTAATTCTTCTTGCATAGCTTGAATCCACTCAGGCTCCATAAATGCTTCATCTACCATAGTGGGCTCTGTGATAGAGACAAAAGCAAAGTGCCCACAAAAGTTAGATAAATGTGAAGCTCTTGAGCGTGTGAGAGGACCTGGTGCTTCAATGTCATCGATGATCTTCTCAATTTGCACTTCTTTTGCAACGCGAGGATGAGCTGGTTGTCGTCGAGGAATCTGATCAAGATTTTCTTCAAAGACCATTTTCTTCAGCATTTTCTTCTGTGTGCATTAGCTCGACGTTCTTCATGTTCGGAATGAATTCTTGGCAGATTCTTCACGGAATGACATCCTCAAGAGCCTTGAACTTGAAAGATTCCTCAGGTGCTGGTTCATCTATCACAGAAGGTAGGTGCTCTCTTTGCGAGCCATTAGTTTCATCGAACCGCACATCTACGGTTTCAACAACCTTGTGAAGAACGTTGTTGAAGACTCTGTAGGTGTGTGAGTCCTTTCCGTAGCCAAGCATAAAACCTTCATGTGCTTTCGGTGCAAATTTTGAGTTGTGATGAGGATCTCTAATCCAACATTTAGCACCGAAGACTTTGGAATAACTCACATTGGGTTTCTTGTCAGTGAGGAGTTCATAGGTAGTCTTCTTGAAGAATTTGTGAAGATATACTCTGTTGATGATGTGGCATGCAGTATCAATTGCATCAATCCAGAAACGACGAGGCGTTTTTTATTCATCAAGCATAGTGCGAGCCATCTCAGCAAGAGTCCTATTCTTACGCTCCACGACGCCATTCTACTGAGGAGTATAAGGAGCAGATAACTCATGACTAATACCAAGTTCATCAAGATAGTCATCAAGACCAGAATTCTTGAACTCAGTTCCATTGTCACTTCTGATGTGCTTGATCTTCACAGCAAAGTTGGTTGAAGCCATCGAGGAAAATCATTTGAAGACTTCCTGCACTTCATGTTTGTAAGTAAAAATGTGTACCCATGTGTAACGCGAGTAATCATCAATAACAAAGCCATATTGAGATGCCTCATTTGAAACTGCAGAATAATGGTTAGGACCGAAGAGATCCATGTGAAGCAATTCAAATGGTCGAGTAGTAGTCATGATAGTCTTTGCTGGATGCTTGGCCTTGGTCATCTTTCCAGCTTCACAGGCTCCGCATAAGTGATTGAGGGAGTCCTGGACTAGGGGGTGTCCGGATAGCCAAACTATCATCTTTGGCCGGACTCCAAGACTATGAAGATACAAGATTGAAGACTTCGTCCCTTGTCCGGATGGGACTTTCCTTGGCGTGGAAGGCAAGCTTGGCGATACGGATATGTAGATTTCCTACCATTGTAACCGACTCTGTGTAACCCTAACCCTATTCGGTGTCTATATAAACCGAAGGGTTTTAGTCCGTAGGGACGAACAACAATGATACCATAGGCTAGCTTCTAGGGTTTAGCCTCTCGATCTCGTGGTAGATCTACTCTTGTACTACCCATATAATCAATATTAGTCAAGCGGGAGTAGGGTATTACCTCCATCGAGAGGGCGAACCTGGGTAAAACATCGTGTCCCTTGTCTCCTGTTACCATCCACCTAGGACGCATTCGGGACCCCTACCCGAGATCCGCCGGTTTTGACACCGACATTGGTGCTTTCATTGAGAGTTCCTCTGTGTCGTCACCTATAGGCCCGATGGCTCCTTCGATCATCAACAACGACGCGGTCCAGGGTGAGACTTTTCTTCCCGAACAGATCTTCGTATTCGGCGGCTTTGCATTGCGGGCCAATTCGCTTGGCCATCTGGAGCAGATCGAAGCTACGCCTCGCCATCGTGTCAGATTTGGGAGTTTGAACTACACGGCCGACATCCGGAGACTTGATATTCGACGGATTCGAGCCACGAACAAGCGCGCCCGACCGTCTCGATGGGCACGATCTAGCTCTGCCCGGACAAAGGCTCGAGGCCACACCGGCGTCCGCTCCGACCCTTAGCTCGAGCCGACTTCGATCGAGGGCGAGTGGTTGGACACCGCCTCGGGGCTACGATCTCAACGGGCGATTGAGCCGAACTCCATCCCTGTCGCTGCGAAGACCGTGACTCCAAGGTGCCGGACTCCTCTGGGACTCCAACCCTCCGCGCCCGCTAATCGAATCCGATTGGGCGCCCGGTCATGGAGTTCATCGCCACGGACATCTTTTCGGCACTCGCCCTTTGGCGACATCTTGAATTCACTAAAGTCTCTCTCTTTATCGGAGAGCCCCTGGCGGACTACGGTCAGAAGGTCGGGATGCATCGACGAAGAAATTCAACGCCCACCCACCACCCACTTTGTAGCCACCGCCGATGATTTAAACGACATGCTCGACTTCGACTCGAAGATATCGACGATATGGACGACGATGCCGGAGATTTACCAAGAACCAAGCGCCTACTGAGCCTCGGAAGGCCACCTCGTCATACGACATATACATGGTGGACATCCCAAAAGATGGGAACAGCGACGGAACGGCGGAGGATGACCCCTCCAAGAAACAACCCAAGCACCGACGTCAGCGGCGCCACTCTAAATCCCGCCACAGTAAAAAAGGCGATTCCGGCACGGGAGACAATAATACCCCGGACAGTGCCGAAGACGACCCCCTCCAGCAGGATTCAGTCCTCATGATAGAACGACAGACAGGGAGGTAGAGGACGATAATTATATACCTCCCTCCGAAGATGAGGCAAGCCTCGACGACGACGAATTTGTCGTGCCTGAGGATCCTGCCGAACAGGAGCGTTTCAAACGCAGGCTTATGGCCACGACAAGCAGCCTCAAGAAAAAGCAGCAGCAGCTTAGAGCTGACCAAGACTTGCTAATTGACAGATGGACTGAAGTCCTTGCAGCCGAAGAGTACGAACTCGAACGCCCCTCCAAGAGATACCCCAAACGCAGGCTGCTACCCCAATTAGAAGAAGCAGCACCCAAACCTACATCACCAGCGCATGATGCGGCCGACCGGCCACCCCGTGATCGCGACAGAGAGGCCTCTAGACCCTCCATTCAAGCCGCACTCCGGCGTCGCTCGAAAAGTACCAATGCACGAGGAAACGCGCCAGACCTGCGAGACACATTGGAGGTCAAGGCAAGGCAAACAAGATCGATCTACGGATCGCGTGCGTGCCCCACGACACGCGACGATAACCGTCACGCCGGATACAGCAATTCCAGCCGGGCCGAACTCAGCAGACAAAGCTCATTTGAGCTGCGTCGTGATATAGCTCAATACAGAGGCGCTGCACACCCACTATGCTTCACAAATGAAGTAATGGATCATCAAATCCCCGAGGGTTTCAAACTCGTAAACATCGAATCATACAATGGCACAACAGATCCTGTGGTTTGGATCGAGGACTACCTCCTCCATATCCACATGGCCCGCGGCGATGATCTACACACCATCAAATACCTCCCACTCAAGCTTAAAGGACCAGCTCGACATTGGCTCAACAGCTTGCCGCCAGAATCAATTGGTTGTTGGGAGGACACGGAAGCCGCATTCCTTGATAACTTCCAGGGCACATACGCGTGCGACCACCGTGACGCCGATGACCTCAGCCACATAATTCAGCAGCCGGAAGAATCGGCCGACAATTACGGACACGGTTCCTAACCAAGAAAAATCAAATCGTTGGTATCCGGATGCAGAGGACCTTGCATCCTTTAAACATAACATCCATGACGAGTGGCTTTCCGGCACCTAGGACAGAAAAGCCGAAATCCATGGCAGCCCTCACCACACTCATGACCCGCTTTTTGCGCGGAGAGGACAAATGGGCTAGCTCGAAGCAACAACTTGGCCAAACACCCCGATAGTTCGGATACCAAGGACAACAATGGCAGGTCGGCGTCGCAACAAGCATAAACGCCGCGTGCGATGATAATGTTGAAGATACGACAAGAATGCCAGATTCAGAGGCTCTAAACCCGTCGGTGGAAGAAGCCATTCAAAAGAAATACCCAGGGCCCGTCCAACTTGGACCGAATACTCGATCGCCTGTGCCAGATACATGGCACCCCTGAAAAACCAGCCAACCACACCAACAGGGATTGTTGGGTGTTCAAGCAAGCAGGAAAGTTAAGTGCCGAACTCAATGACAAGGTGCTACATAGCGATGACGAGGAAGAGCCCCGACCGCCGAACAATAGAGGATAGAAGGGCTTTCCCACACAAGTGCGGACGGTGAACATGATATACGCAACCCACATACCCAAAAGGGAGCGGAAGCGTGCACTAAGGGACGTATATGCGATGGAGCCAGTTGCCCCGAAGTTCAACCCATGGTCCTCCTGCCCGATCACATTTGATCGAAGGGACCACCCCACTAGCATCCGTCACGGCGGATTTGCCGCATTGGTTCTTGACCCAATCATCGACGGATTTCACCTCACTAGAGTCCTGATGGACGGCGGTAGCAACCTGAACCTGCTTTATCAGGATACAATGCACAAATTGGGCATAGATCCCTCAAGGATTAAACCCACAAATACGACCTTTAAAGGCGTCATACCGGGTGTAGAGGCCAATTGTACAGGCTCAGTTACACTCGAAGTGGTCTTCGGATCCCCGGATAACTTCCAAAGCGAAGAGTTAATCTTCGACATAGTCCCGCTCATGGCCAGCGGCTATCATGCCTTCGCTTGGGACGAACCGCATTTGCAAAGTTCAATGCGGTGCCGCACTACGCATACCTCAAGCTTAAGATGCCAGGCCCTCGAGGAGTAATCACGGTTAATGGAAACACCGAACGCTCTCTCCGAATGGAGGAGCACACGGCGGCCCTCGCGGCGGAGGTGCAAAGCAGCCTCTCACAACAATTCTCGAGTCCGGCCAATAAACGTCCGGACACCGCTGCGCCCGGAGTAACCTACAACAAGACCGCCTGGCACGATCCAAGCATCGCCAGAGTAATCCGGCTAACCCCAGCCCTCGCGAAATTGCAAAGCCAGTACTACGCGTACATAACTACGCTCTGGAGATACCATGGGCATAAGGGGAGGGGCACGACCACGGCACGCCCAGAGTGCGGCTCAACCGCACCAGGGGCTCCCAATTGTGTCATTCTTTTTCTTTTTCTTCCTCTTACTTTCAGGACTCTGTTCTCCAGAAGCCCTGTCCAAGCATTCGCTAGAATATACGATGCAACAGCTGTGGAAGCGAAAACTGCGTCGAGTGTCCAGTGGTCTCTATTACGAGCAAGCGGTATACCTGCTTTTACATACCTTACCATAAACTTACCCTGGAAGGGGACATGTCAAAAGTCCCGTACCTTGCTTATCGCACAATTTGTATCGTTCTGCTTTTATTTGCAGTTTCTTTTTTGAATAACCAATATATAGCTTTTGCCTATTATTGCATTCCTTTCCTTATATATATATATGTTCATTTCATGACATGTTGCACCCGTACACTTTGGTACGACCAATACACCAGGGGCTTAAGTACCCCAAAAGTATGGTGTGATAAGTCCGAACACTTTCACAAGTGCGGCACCCGAACTTATAGCATTATATGCATCGGCTCCGAATCATGTCTTGGGTCAATAGTTGGGTTTGCCCGGCTCCCATGTTTTGGTACCTTACGTTCCGTTATATCGGCTAAGGTAGCACCGGGAGAACCACTGCGATTGTGCCCGGTTGAGCTGGGTTGAGCACCTCGGTGGAGAAAGCTAAACCGACCGTCATGATAGGGCGAGAGCCGGATCGCTGTTCGAGAGATTTTTCAGGTCCCTAAAGACTTATGCCACTTAGAGCGAGGAGCCGGCATTGTCCGCCAAGGCATGGATAGCGCCCGAACTCGGTCTTCCGAAACTAGGGGCTTCACGAAATTTAAAATTATAGAATTCTATGGCTAAGTGAGAGTGTTCAAGCACTATAAGTCCGGTTGCCTTGTTCGTTGCGTTGAGCGCCTCCCTCGACGGACCCAAGAATGGGAACAAGAGCGCTCAAGTTTATCCCGAACACCCCAGCACTCGTGGCATGGGGGCTCAAGCCAACGACTTGCCATCTCTCGAATTTGATAAACGGCCACACAGAAGGTAATATTTTAAATTAACAAGCGTTGCTTAGCGCATATGAACAAGTTTTCAGCGTCATTGTGATAACAAATGCGAGTCTATTAAAAATTACATCTTTGGAGCACTCATCCGCTTATCTGGCGGGCACCCTTCAGGATGCCCTCATAGTACATTTCGGCTTGCGATGCTCCCTTGCCCTTCGGTGGCCTGCTCGTCACAAGCTTCTCCGCATCCAGCCTGCCCCAAAGTGCACTTTAGCACGAGCAAGGCCCAACGGCACCTTCAATGCGACAGAGCGCTTGATGACTTCAATCCATGGACAAAGGCCCACCACCGCTACACTAACCCGAAGTAGCTCCTGTGCATGGCTTCCAATGGCCACAACGAACTATGAGGCCCTTCATGGCCTGTTCGGCGACTTTGTGGAGCTCGACCAGCTGCTTCACCTGGTCACTCAGAGGGCACTGGACGTTCGGCCTCGACATACGAGACCAAAACACCTTCTCCGTCGAGCTCCCTCCTTGGCGCGGTAGAACGCGCGGCATCGGACACACTATGGGGCAGATCTGCGAACGCTCTGGAGAGCTCCGTGATTCGGGTAAGTACTAGATAATTGACTTTTACATTCTTGCTCTGCATAAAGAATGCCTTACCGCCGCGATCTTCTTTATTGCCTCAATCTCTGGAGGGCTTTTTGGGCCTCGGCCTTAGCAGCTTTGGCACTCTCAAGAGCCGAGGCAAGCTCGGACTCTCGGGTCTTGAGTCACGCTCCAAACCCTCGTGTTTTTCCACGAGCCCGAGCTCTTGCCGTACCTCCGCCCATTCGCCTCCCCTTCTCTCGCTGGTGCGCTCCGCTTGCTTTTTCGACCACGGACACCGCCTCCTTCAGGGTCGCCACCTTGCTTGGCCCCTGCAGTACCCATGTTATTCCTGTTATCTTTTGCAACCGAATCCTTTCTATAAGGTATTTCTTTAATAAGGTATTACTTACCTTCCTTGTCCTCGAGCTGCTTCTTGGCAAGGCTGAGCTCGTTCTCGGACCGCCGAGGCTCGCTTCAATGCATTGACCTCCGCAACAAGGCGGCAGATGTCACCATAGAGCCTGCATTCCCATATTGACATACTTATGTTAGACTCCTGCGTATATCATTTTAGATCCTTAGTCCGGCTTTTCTTTCCGAACACCGAACTAAGCATCAGGGGCTACTGTCTATGCGGTAATATTTTTACAATTTCTAAACTTACCTCAAAGCCTGTTAGAAGGCTGGTACAGGCTTCAATCAGCCCGCTCTTGGCGGACTGAACTTTCTGGATCACCACACTCATAACAAAGGCGGTGCT
Source organism: Aegilops bicornis (assembly GCA_021605145.1). NCBI lineage: Eukaryota > Viridiplantae > Streptophyta > Magnoliopsida > Poales > Poaceae > Aegilops > Aegilops bicornis. The sequence continues at coordinate 376,315,602 of CM038673.1, read as the reverse complement.
CCTCCTCGATGGAGGCGCTAAGCGCCTCAAGAGTTATCCGGTGCCTCCGGTTGGACGGAGGACACCAGCGTCTTACCCTTCCTGAAGGACCGCTTGCGGACTTCGAACCGCCAAGGTTCCGGATGGAGTCCGGACAAGGGTCGGGCTTAGAGCCCCTGGGGTCTCGCCCCCTCGCGCTGGAGCCGGAGGCTGCCTTGCGGCGCCTCCTGCGCCACCTCCTCTTGACCAGGCCCCTTCGGGGCCCCACCTCAAGGCCGTCTGCAGCGTGAGGTGAGGAGGCGGCCGGAAGTGAAGTACTCTCCACTTCCGACGAATTCAGGGACCCGCTCGACGAAGCGGCGAGCTCGTCCTTGGGCGGCCTGCATGATTGTTCGGCATTAGAGAACACTATGCAATAAAAAAAAGCCATGGGTATCCGGACACTTACGATCTGTCCAGGGGCTTGGCCCTTGTTGGCCACTCCTTCTCGTCGTTGTCGGCGTTGGTGGAGAAGTCCGGAGGAAGGGTCCTTCCCTTCTTGGACCCTCCAGCCTCCCCAGTTGGGGCGGCCTTCCTTTCTTCTTCCCCTTCACCGGGAGAGGCTTCCTTTTCCTCCTCCTCTTCCTCAGAGGAGGATTCCGCCTCAGGGTCGTCGGGCGATGAGTCCGACAGCACCTGGCGCCGGGAGCTCCTTCGAGTTCTCGTGGCCTCCTTCTTGGCCTTCTTCTCCGGCACCACGTGAGGTGCCGGAGCTAGCAGCCTGGCTAATCCCAAGGCGTCCACTGGGTCTTCCGGCAAAGGGGCCGGACAGTTAATCTGTCCGGACGTCTTCAGCCAGTCCTGTCAAAGGTTAGGGAGTTTTAGATCCCACATAGAGTCAATCTATGAAAAACAAGAGTCCCATAAAGGGTAAAATAACTTACCTCGCTGGCTTGACGCTGCGAGCTGAATCCATGATCTTCGGTAGCAGATGTGGGAGCCTCGGCGCCCTTGAACAACACCTTCCGTGCATCTTAAATGCGTAGTGTCGAAGAGCCTTTTTCAGAGTTGGGTGCTGTGCTGATTGAACTCCCACAATTTGAAGGCCCGTTGTTGGCATGGGAGAATCCGGCGGATGAGCATCACCTGGATTACGTTGACAAGCCTGAGATTCTTGTCCACCAGGTTTCGGACGCAGGTTTGGAGTCCGGATAGCTCGTCCGAATCCCCCCACGTCAGGCCCGTCTCTTTCCATGATGTGAGCCGCGTGGGGAGGCCAGATCGAAATTCGGGGGTCGCCGCCCATTGAGAGTCGCGCGGCTCGGTGATGTAGAACCACCCCGATTGCCACCCCTTTATGGTCTCCACAAAGGAGCCCTCGAGCCATAGGACTTTGGCCATCTTGCCAACCGTGGCACCTCCGCACTCCGCTTGACGCCCGCCCACTACCTTCGGCTTGACATTGAAGATCTTCAGCCATAAGCCAAAGTGGGGCTGGATGCAGAGGAAGGCCTCGCACACGACGATGAACGCTGAGATGTTGAGGATGAAATTCGGGGCCAGATCATGGAAGTCCAGGCCGTAGTAGAACATGAGCCCCGGACAAATGGGTGAAGTGGAAAACCTAGTCCGCGGAGGAAGTGGGTGAGAAACACCACCCTCTCATGGGGCCTGGGGGTTGGAATGAGCTGCCCCTCGTCGGGTAGCCGGTGCGCGATGTTGCTGGACAAGTATCCGGCCGTCCGCAGCTTTTCGATGTGCCCCTCCGTGACGGAGGAGGCCATCCACCTGCCTCCCGCTCCGGACATAGTTGGAGAAGGTTGAGGTGGGATGTGCGGACTGGGGCGCTGGAGCTCGAGTGCGCGGAAATGGATGAGCAAAGGAGGAAGAAGGCATAGGTGAAAAGGTGGATCCTTATCCCCTTATATGGACGGACAAAGCTATGCGTCCCCCACCAGCCTGGTAAAACTCGCTTATCTCCCAAGCGCCGTAATCAATGGCGCGGATGGGTTACCCACGTCCGTATTGATGGGAATCCCGGAATAAGCGGGCACGATCTCCGCTTTGATAAGATCCAAGGAAACCGCCTCGCTAAACGCGCTAAGGTGGAACAGTAAAAAACGATTCATATAAAGGCCTGGCCGTGGTGTGATGTCACACCGCGGAATACGTCAGCAGATCTGTGCAAAATTATTCTCTCTACGGTGGTATGTGGAACTTGTTTTGCAGAGCCGGACACTATCCTTGTGTTCAAAACCTTCTATGAAGTATTCGGAGGAGGAACCCGCCTTGCAATGCCGAAGACAATATGCACGCCGGACTCGTCGTCATTGAAGCCTGGTTCAGGGGCTACTGAGGGAGTCCTGGACTAGGGGGTGTCAGGATAGCCGAACTATCATCTTTGGCCGGACTCCAAGACTATGAAGATACAAGATTGAAGACTTCGTCCCTTGTCCGGACGGGACTTTCCTTGGCGTGGAAGGCAAGCTTGGCGATACGGATATGTAGATTTCCTACCATTGTAACCGACTCAGGTAACCCTAACCCTATTCGGTGTCTATATAAACCGAAGGGTTTTAGTCCGTAGGGAACAACAACAATCATACCATAGGCTAGCTTCTAGGGTTTAGCCTCTCTGATCTCGTGGTAGATCTACTCTTGTACTACCCATATCATCAATATTAATCAAGCAGGAGTAGGGTATTACCTCCATCGAGAGGGCCCGAACCTGGGTAAAAACATCGTGTCCCTTGTCTCCTGTTACCATCCGCCTAGACGCACAGTTCGGGACCCCCTACCCGAGATCCGCCGGTTTTGACACCGACAGTGATCCTTGAGGAATTTGACATTCTCAATGCCAATGACATGCTTCTTCTTTGCAAGCGTGTGCAAATTCCTCATGCCTGCATGACCAAGTCGTCGATGCCATAGCCAGCCTTCTGAAGCTTTTGCAAGTAGGCACACGGTTGGTTGTGGTCCTGTAGATAAATCAACAATATACAAGTCTCCTCTCCTAAAGCCTTCGAGGACTTTGGAATTGTCAGCTTCCATGATCACAACACAATGATACTTGCCAAAGACAACAACCATATCAAGATCGCAAAGCATTGAGATAGACATGAGGTTCTATCCTAAGGACTCGACAAGCATGACTTTGTCCATGTGTCGATCCTTCGAGATCGCAACCTTACCTAGACCCAATACCTGACTTTTGCCTTTGTCAGCGAAGATGATATGCTTCAGATGCGATGGAGATAAGGGAGCATCCATCAATAGATTCTTGTCACCAATCATGTGATTTGTACATCCACTATCGAGGACCCACTCATTAGCTTTGGGTTGATCATCTTGCAGATGAATTAGTGCAGCTTACGAACTCATATACTTCATCAGTGAAGAATATGACATCACAATTCATCAGACCAATTTCATCAAGTAATAGTGCAGATAAAGCAATGTTTGGACGTGAGAAATGAAGGTTCATTTCTTCATGATTAGCCTGCATCCTTTCAGGCACTCTCAGGTCTCCAGCAAATTCTTCAGACGTTTTCGCATGTCTGGAGACCTGACCCTGCAGAAGAAATTAGTTCTTCTTCTTCACCACCCACATCTGAAGGGGTGGCAAAGAGTTCATCACTCTGCGAGCTCCATACGAGAAAGGTGGCATAGAAGCCAGTCCATTTCTTTTCACATAAGAGGAGTTAGGATAAGCATATGAATAAGAAGAGAAATTCTTCGAGGACTTATGAACATAATGGTTAGAAGAATAATGCTTATATTCATAGTCCTTAGCTCTTCCCTGCGAAACAGAGGGGTTAGCGTGATGATAATCATATGAGGACTTTGATCCTTTTGAGGAATTTGATCCACGTGAGGAATTTGGTCCGTATGAGGACTTGGATCCATATGAAGAATTTGGTCCATATGAAGAATTTGATCCGGGGTTCCTGTTTTTCGCTGGTGGTGTCATGAGGACATTCACCTGAAGATTTTCAAGGCATCTTTTGGGAACCCAGATTTTCATCATAGGAGAACCGTTCCTGCATTAGTGCCAACATATCTAGCAAATACTTCACCATTCTGATTTTTGAACAGTTTATAGTTGGAGTCAAATGACTCATCAGAAGAATGAGGAGATTCACATGTAAAGCCAGATAAATTGGATGGATCAATTGGAGGTCCCTTTGCAGCAACCCATGAGGTTTTGGGGTACTGCTTAGGCTTCCAGTATGTATCATCAGCATTGAGTTTCCTCTCCAAGGCAATACCCTCTTTCCTAGGGTTCCTGTTCAGGATCTGCTTTTTAAGCACATCACAAAGAGTCTGATACCCTTTGAGGCTTTCGTACATGCCTGTCATGTACAATTCCTTCAACCCTGCATCATCAGTGATACTAGCAATGTCCTCAGATGAGGAATTAGTGATAGCAGAGGCATGTGAAGAATTTGTAGCATTAGAAGCATTTGAACATTCAGGTGAAGAATTAGCAGATTCACGTTCAATGCACTTCAAGCGTGGAGGAACAAATTCTTCCTGAGCAGCGCTGATTTGTTGATGAAGTAATGAATCGCGCTCCTTCTGAAGATCTTCATAACTCACTCTTAGCTTCTCAAGATCTTGCTTTCTTTGAAGAAATTCATAAGAAAGCTTCTCATGATCATATAAGAGAGTGTTATGATGACCTTGAAGGTTGTCAAACCTAGACTGAAGTCTTTGAAGATTTTCAGTCAAGGTTTTAGTGCGATCCATTTCTTCACCCAACATATCATCACTTTTGTCTAGCATGTTTTGAACCTTTTCAAAAGCCTTTTGTTGTTTCACAGCAATCTTAGCAAGTTTAGAGTAGCTGGGCTTGAGGTTTTTATCAGATTCATTCTCACTTGATTCAGAGGAGGTATATTTGAGTACCTTGGCACCCTTTGCCATGAAGCAATAGGTGGGAGCGTAGTCATCATTGCCTTCATCAGCCTTGTTGGTGAAGCCATTTTCTTCAGAGTTGAAGATGACTCGCCCATGAATGCAGTAGCGAGAGCTAGGCTCGCCACACCAAACTCGGACTCCTCAGATGCCTCCTATTCCTCATGTTCCTCAGATTCAGCCTCAGAGTACATTTCCTTGCCAATGAATGCCCGAGCCTTCTTGGAGCTGCTCTTCTTGTGAGATGAAGACTTCGAGGATTTTGATGATGAAGATTTTGACGATTTCTTCTTCTTCTTCAAGGCCATCGTAACTCAGAATCCTTGTATTTCTTCTTCTTTGATTCCTTTTCCCACTGAGGACAATCTTGAATGTAGTGACCAGGCTTCTTGCATTTGTGGCATAGCCTCTTATTGTAGTCACTGGATGAGGAATCATTGCTCCTTGAGGTTTTTCCAAAGCGACCACGTCTTGAGAACCTTTGGAATTTCTTCACGAGCAAAGGTTAGCTCTGCCCGCTTCTTCAGATCACCAAGGCTACTACCGTAATCTTCACCTTCGATTCAAGTGATTTACCTTGGCCTTCGTGGCACGTGATCTGCCATAGCTCGAACTATAGAGATCTCTCTTCTCCAAGTCGAACTCATGAGTATTTAGCCTCTCGAGGATATCGGCGGGATCAAGTGACTTGTAATCAAGACGTTCTTGTATCATCAATGCGAGTATCAAATGAGGAATCAGCGATCTCAAGAATTTCTTCACCACCTCATGGTCGGTGATGTCAAGCATGCAAGCGCTTGAAGCTCATTTGAGATGTCAGTGGGGCGATCGAAGGTTTGTTGAACATTTTCATTGTCGGGTCTTTTGAAGAGGTTGAAGAGATTGCGAAGAACATCAACTCGAGAGTCACGCTGTGTTGAGACTCCTTCATTGACTTTGGATAGCCTATCCCAGATAAGCTTAGCAGTTTCCAAAGCACTCACTCTTCCATACTGTCCTTTGCTCAGATGGCCACATATGATATTCTTCGCTTGAGAATCGAGTTGCTTGAATCTCTTCACATCGCCAAGATTCGTGAGAAGGTGTGACCGAGGGAACACCATTTTCCACAACATACCGTAGATCATTATCAATTGCCTCAAGATGCATTCACATCTTATTCTTCCAAAGAGGGGTAGTCCGTCCCATCAAGGTAGGACACCCAACAGAGACCTTGATCATACCTACGGTCGACATAACTAAAACTCCAAAGCGGTTAAACCAAAATCACACGGAAGAAGGGAGTACCTTAATCGATACCAATTCAAAGTGCTTTATATCGACTAGCGGGGGGGGGGTGGATAGGTGATTTTTATGAATTCTTCACTGAGAAATTTGCGGGTGAGGAAATTCCTTAGGGAAGAACTACTTGCAGCGGAATAAGTACTCAAAAGTAAACATAACAGAACACTAGCATGGTCAACATGATGAAATGAAGACGAGCACAGAGTACAGAAAGCGTAAGCACATGATAACACATGATGAAGACAAACAGACTGAAGAAATTGAACTGAGGAAATTGAGAAAGTCTTCAGTCAAAGTCTTCAAACACAGATATGAACAGGCACATAACACAGTTATGAGGAAATGAAAGAGTTGAGGAAATAGAACCAGTAAGCTTGGTGCAGACAATGATTTGGTAGACCAGTTCCAACTGCTGTCTCAGTTGTACGTTTGGTTGGAGCGGCTAGGTATTTAAACCCAAGGACACACTGTCCTGGACACACAGTCCTCACCGTATTCTCCTTGAGCTAAGGTCACACAGACCTCGCCCAATCACTCGTGGTAAGTCTTCAGGTGACTTCCAAACCTTCACAGACCCGGTCACTCGGCGATCCACAATTTCCTCTTGGATGCTCAGGCCATGACGCCTAACCGTCTGGAAGAAGCACAATCTTCAAAGGTAACAAGCGTCGGATCCAAGCAAGATCAATCTCTTCAGTGATGCTCAATCACTTTTGGTTTGTAGGTGTTTGGGTTTGGGTTTTCCTCACTTGTTGATTTTCGCTCAAAGTCCTCGGAGGATGGGATGCTCTCAAATGACAAGTGTCAGTTTCTCTTGGAGCAGCCAACCAGCTAGTGGTTGTAGGGGGCGGCTATTTATAGCCTAGGGAGCAGCCTGACATGATAAGACATAAATGCCCTTCAATGATATGACCGTTAGGTGGGTAGATATTTTGGGACAGCTGGCACAAGGCACATCAACGGTCGGAAATTTGAGGCTCAATTCCTCAAGGCTATCATGTTCCTCACAGTGTAGGCAATCCGCACTGGCAAATTCCTAACTCCTCAGTCAGAACAAATTCCTCAGAGACTAGAAGAAATTCATCTCTGTCACTGAAGAATATGACTGAACTGTATGAGATTTCCAATGGCTTCACTCGAAGGTATTGGTAGGTGTAGGATTTTGAGTTGAGCATTACATGGAAATTTTTCCTTAGTATTTCCTCGACCCCCTTTAACAAAGACGGTGTTTCCTATGACTCAAGAAAGAGAAAATGAAACTACGAAAACAAAAGTCTTCACGCTCCATGTTCCTCAAATGAATACCAAGTCTTCAAGGTCACACCAATTTCTTCAATTTCATAGTCTTCAGAAATCCAAAGTCTTCATTCGAAGAACTTCATTTTTAGGGGTCGACTTTCTCTGTAAATATCAAACTCCTCATAGACTTATAGACCTGTGTACACTCATAAACACATTAGTCCCTTAACCTATAAGTCTTGAATACACCAAAATCACTAAGGGGCACTAGATGCACTTACAGTGACCACCGAGACCGACATGAATTTCAGCCAAGAGCTTCCGCCCTTCCTCCTCGGAGATACATCTTTGATGTACTCCGGTACCGCTTTTCTTGTAGAGTTCTCCGTCGTGAACCTTGTAGGCTTTCGAACGCCGGACAATGCGGCGAGCCTCATTCTGATCCTCAGGGAGTTCTCGCCTATTAAGGTAGGCCAAGAAGGGTTCGGTCCATGCGGTGATGACTGCCATGATGAGATGGGCCGACGATGTTATTTCGGTGGCTGAGCCGTCGATGATGTCAGTGTGTTCAAAATCTAGGCATGTGGTCGGATCCGGACTGGTGTTGCCGCTCTCCCCTTGCCACACCACGGAAGGCTTAAAAAGCCTTTCCAGAAATATATTAGGTGGGACGGGGTCTCGCATGGCGCCGATGCAGGCAAGGACATCCACTGCTTGATTGCTTTCTCGAGCCACATGATGGAACCCGAGCCCCTCGAATCGAGCTGACATTTTGAGAACGACATTACGGTAAGCTGCCATCTTTGGATCTTTGGTGTCGAAATCTCCATTTATTTGAGATATTGCGAGGTTTGAGTCCCCGCGCACTTCTATGCGTTGTATGCCCATGGAGATAGCCATCCGAAGACCATGCAATAAGGCCTTGTATTCGGCTACGTTATTGGAGTCTGTGTATAATATTTGGAGTACATACTAGACTAAATCTCTAGTGGGGGACGTTAAAACGACGCCCGCTCCTAACCCTGCCAGCATTTTGGAACCATCGAAATACATAACCCAGTTGGAATATGTGCCGTACTCTTTAGGGAGTTCGACCTAAGTCCATCCGGCGAGGAAGTCAGCCAGTACTTGGGATTTAATGGCTCGACACGGTTTGTATGTTATGTCAAATGGAAGGAGCTCAATGGCCCATTTGACAATTCAGCCCGTAGCATCGCGATTGTTTATTATGTCATTGAGTGGTACTTCGGAAGCCACCATGATCGAACACTCCTGGAAGTAGTGTCGTAGCTTCCGGGATGCCATGAAGACCGCGTATGCTATCTTTTGATAATGAGGGTACCGGGATTTGCATGGTGTGAGGACAGTGGATACGTAGTATACCGGCTTCTGAAGCGGGAATTTGTGTCCGTCCTGCTCTCGCTCGATGACGAGCACGACGCTCACCACCTGATGTGTTGCCGATATGTATAGTAAAATGGGTTCGCAGACGTTCGGCGCGGCCAGGATTGGGTTGCTTGCTAGAAGGGCTTTTATTTCTTCCAGTCCGGCCGTTGCCGCATCCGTACACTCGAAGTGATCGGTGCGCCTGATGTCTAATACACAACCTTCTTCTTGTAGACGTTGTTGGGCCTCCAAGTGCAGAGGTTTGTAGGAAAGTAGCAAATTTCCCTCAAGTGGATGACCTAAGGTTTATCAATCCGTGGGAGGCGAGGATGAAGATGGTCTCTCTCAAGCAACCCTGCAACCAAATAGCAAAGAGTCTCCTGTGTCCCCGACACACCCAATACAATGGTAAATTGTATAGGTGCACTAGTTCGGCGAAGAGATGGTGATACAAGTGCAATATGGATGGTAGATATAGGTTTTTGTGATCTGAAAATATAAAAACAGCAAGGTAACAAGTGGTAAAAGTGAGCGTACATGGTATTGCAATGCTAGGAAACAAGGCCTAGGGTTCATACTTTCACAAGTGCAAGTTCTCTCAACAGTAATAACATAGTTGGATCATATAACTATCCCTCAACATGCAACAAAGAGTCAGTCAAAAGTCACTAATAGTGGAGAACAAACGAAGAGATTATGGTAGGGTACGAAACCACCTCAAAGTTATTCTTTCCAATCAATCCGTTGGGCTATTCCTATAAGTGTCACAAACAGCCCTAGAGTTCGTACTAGAATAACACGTTAAGACACAAATCAACCAAAACCCTAATGTCACCTAGATACTCCAATGTCACCTCAAGTATCCGTGGGTATGATTATACGATATGCATCACACAATCTCAGATTCATCTATTCAACCAACACATAGAACCTCAGAGAGTGCCCCAAAGTTTCTACCGGAGAATCCAGACAAAAAGTGTGCCAACCCCTATGCATAGGTTCATGGGCGGAACCCGCAAGTTGGTCACCAAAACATACATCAAGTGAATCACGTGATATCCCATTGTCACCACAAATACGCACAGCAAGACATACATCAAGTGTTCTCAAGTCATTAAAGACTCAATCCGATAAGATTACTTCAAAGGGAAAACTCAATCCATTACAAGAGAGTAGAGGGGGAGAAGCAACATAAGATCCAACTATAATAGCAAAGCTCACGATACATCAAGATCGTGCCAAATCAAGAACACGAGAGAGAGAGAGATCAAACACATAGCTATTGGTACATACCCTCAGCCCCGAGGGTGAACTACTGCCTCCTCGTCATGGAGAGCGCCGGGATGATGAATATGGCCACCGGTTCCCCCCTCCGGCAAGGTGCCGGAACAGGGTCCCGATTGACTTTTGGTGGCTACAGAGGCTTGCGGCGGCAGAACTCCCGATCTATTCTGTTCCTCGAAGTTTTTATGGTATATGGATATATATAGGCGGAAGAAGTACGTCAGGGGAGCCAGGAGGGGCCCACGAGGGTGGAGGGCGCGTCCTAGGGGGGTGGGCGCGCCCCCTACCTCATGGCTCCCTCGTTTCTTTCCTGACGTGCACTCCAAGTTTATCCGGTAGCTTTCCTTCCAAAAATAACTTCTCCAGAAGGTTTCATTCCGTTTCGACTCCGTTTGATATTCCTTTTCTTGAAATATCAAACGAGGGAAAAACAGAATCGCACTGGCTCTGGGTCAATAGGTTAGTCCCAAAAGTAATATAAAAGTGTAAAATAAAGCCCATAAACATCCAAGATGGATAATATAATAGCATGGAACAATCAAAAATTATAGATACATTGGAGACGTATCAGCATCCCCAAGCTTAATTCCTACTCGTCCTCAAGTAGGCAAATGATAAAAACAGAATTTTTGATGTGGAATGCTACTTGGCATAATTTCAATGTAATTCTTTTTAATTGTGGTATGAATATTCAGATCCGAAAGATTCAAGATAAAAGTTCATATTGACATAAAAATAATAATACTTCAAGCATATTAACTAAGCAATTATGTCCTCTCAAAATAACATGGCCAAAGAAAGTTCATCCCTACAAAATCATATAGTTTAGTCATGCTCCATTTTCGTCACACAAGAATGCTCTCATCATGCACAACCCCGATGACAAGCCAAGCAATTGTTTCATACTTTAGTAATCTCAAACCTATAAACTTTCACGCAATATATGAGCGCGAGCCATGGACATAGCACTATGGGTGGAATAGAATATGATGATGGGGGTTATGTGGAGAAGACAAAAAAGGAGAATGTCTCACACCAACGAGGCTAATCAATGAGCTATGGAGATGCCCATCGATTGATGTTGATGCAAGGAGTAGGGATTGCCATGCAACGGATGCACTATAGCTATAAACATATGAAAGCTCAACAAAAGAAACTAAGTGGGTGTGCATCCAACTTGCTTGCTCACAAAGACCTAGGGCACTTGAGGAGGCCCATTGTTGGAATATACAAGCCAAGTTCTATAATGAAAAATTCCCACTAGTATATGAAAGTGACAAAACAAGAGACTCTCTATCATGAAGATTATGGTGCTACTTTGAAGCACAAGTGTAGCAAAGGATAGTAGTATTGTCCCTTCTCTCTTTTCCTCTCATTTTTTGGGCCTTCTCTTTTTTTGGCCTTTCTCTTTTTTTTAATTCATCACTTGGGACAATGCTCTAGAAAATGATGATCATCACACTTCTATTTATTTACAACTCAATGATTACAACTCGATGCTAGAACAAAGTATTACTCTATATGAATGCCTCCGGCGGTGTACCGGGCTATGCAATGAACCAAGAGTGACATGTATGAAATAATTATGAACGGTGGCTTTGCCACAAATACTATGTCAACTACATGATCATGCTAAGCAATATGACAATGATGAACGTGTCATGATAAACTGATGGTGGAAAGTTGCATGGCATTATATCTCGGAATGGCTATGGAAATGCCATAATAGGTAGGTATGGTGGATGTTTTGAGGAAGATATAAGGAGGTTTATGTTTGAAAGAGCGTATTGTATCACGGGGTTTGGATGCACCGGCGAAGTTTGCACCAACTCTCAATGTGAGAAAGGGCAATGCACGGTACCTAAGAGGCTAGCAATGATGGAAGGGTGAGAGTGCGTATAATCCATGGACTCAACATTAATCATAGAGAACTCACATACTTATTGCAAAAATCTACAAGTCATCAAAAACCAAGCACTACGCGCATGCTCCTAGGGGGATAGATTGGTAGGAAAAGACCATCGCTCGCCCCGACCGCCACTCATAAGGAGGACAATCAAAGAACACCTCATGTTTCAAATTTGTTACATAACGTTTACCATACGTGCATGCTACGGGACTTGCAAACTTAAACACAAGTATTTCTCAAATTCACAACTACTCAACTAGCACAACTTTGATATTATTACCTCCATATCTCAAAACAATCATCAAGCATCAAACTTCTCTTAGTATTCAACACACTCATAAGAATTTTTACTAATCTTGAATACCAAGCATATTAGGATTGCTTAAACAAATTACCATGCTATTTAAGACTCTCAAAATAATATAAGTGAAGCATGAGAGTTCATCTATTTCTTCAAAATAAAACCACCACCGTGCTCTAAAAGATATAAGTGAAGCACTAGAGCAAACAACAAACTACTCTGAAAGATATAAGTGAAGATCAATGAGTAGTAGAATAATTATTCAACTATGTGAAGACTCTCCCAATTAATAATTTCAGATCTTGGTACTTTATTCAAACAGCAAGCAAAGCTAAAGAAAATAAAATGACCCTCCAAGCAAAATACATATCATGTGGTGAATAAAAATATAGCTCCAAGTAAAGTTACCGATGAATGAAGATTTAAAGAGGGATGCCTTCCGGGCATCCCAAGCTTAGGCTCTTGGTTGTCCTTGAATATTACCTTGGGGTGCCTTGGGCATCCCCAAGCTTAGGCTCTTGCCACTCCTTATTCCATAGTCCATCGAATCTTTACCCAAAACTTGAAAACTTCACAAGACAAAACTTAACAGAAGATCTCGTGAGCTCCGTTAGCGAAAGAAAACAAAACACCACTTCAAGGTACTGTAATGAACTCATTCTTTATTTATATTGGTGTGAAACCTACTGTATTCCAACTTATCTATGGTTTATAAACTATTTTACTATCCATAGAGTCATCAAAATAAGCAAACAACACACGAAAAACAGGATATGTCAAAAACAGAACAGTCTGTAGTAATCTGTAACTAACGCAAACTTATGGAACTCAAAAAATTCTAAAATAAACTGGTGGACCTGAGGAATTTGTCTAGTAATCATATGCAAAAAGAATCAACTAAATAGCACTCTCCAATAAAAAGTTGAAGCTAATCTCGTGAGCGCTAAAGTTTCCGGTTTTTACAGCATGATCATAAAGACTTCACCCAAGTCTTCCCAAAGGTTCTACTTCGCACAAACACTAATTAAAACACAAAACCACATCTAAACAGAATCTATATGGATTATTTATTTCCTGAACAGAACCAAAAAGCAATAAACTAAAATAAAATTGGGTTGCCTCCCAACAAGCGCTATCGTTTAACGCCCCTAGCTAGGCATGATGATTTCAATGATGCTCGCATAAAAGATAAGAATTAAAACATAAAGAGAGCATCATGAAGAATATGACTAGCACATTTAAGTCTAACCCACTTCCAATGCATAGGGATTTTGTGAGCAAACAACTTATGGGAACAATAATCAACTAGCATAGGAAGGCAAAACAAGCATAACTTCAAAATTTTAAGCACATAGAGAGGAAACTTGATATTATTGCAATTTGTAGAAGCATACGATCCTCTGTCATAATAATTTTCAGTAGCATCATGAATGAATTCAACAATATAGCCAGCACCTAAAGCATTCTTTTCATGATCTACTTGCATAGAAAATTTACTACTCTCCACATAAGAAAAATTCTTCTCATTCGGGATAGTGGGAGTATCATAAATGACTTGAATACTATAAATTGTTTCCACATTAAAAGAGTAATGTTCAGAAGAAGGGTAATCATAATCATGACAAGTTTTATAAATATAATCATCACTACTTTTTATAGCATAAGTTTCATCACAATAATCATCATAAGTAGCAACTTTGTTCTCATCATAATCGATTGAAACCTCTTCCGAAATAGTGGATACATCACTAAATAAAGTCATGACCTCTCCAAATCCACTTTCATAATTATCACATTAAGATTCAACATCCTCCAATATTGTGGGATCACTACTTCCTAAAGTTTACACTCTTCCAAACCCACTTTCATCAATATAATCATCATAAGTAGGGGGCATGCTATCATTCTTATAAATTTGCATATCAAAACTTGGGAGGCTAAAAATATCATCTTCATTAAACATAGCATCCCCAAGATTGTGGCCTTGCATATCATTAGCATCATGGATATTCAAAGAATTCATACTAACAACATTGCAATCATGCTCATCATTCACATATTTTATGACAAGCATTCTATGTAATTCTTCTTCTAGCACTTTGGCACAATTTTCCTTTCCATCATACTCACGAAGGACATTAAAAATATGAAGCATATGAGGTACCCTCAATTCCATTTTTTTGTAGTTTTATTTTATAAACTAAACTAGTGCTAAAACAAGAAACAAAAAGATTCGATTGCAAGATCTAAAGATATACCTTCAAGCACTCACCTCCCCGGCAACAACGCCAGAAAAGAGCTTGATGTCTACAACGCAACCTTCTTGTAGTGACTCGACCTCAGACGGTCAAGCCTCTGTGTATCTGTGCCATCCCTGGATCAGTATGCTGGCACACACAGTACATCAATGTATATATCAAAGTGCAATCACATGTATAAATAACGTAAAATGATATATACCTCATAATACTTAGCGGAAACAATCAAACAGATGTGGAGTACCATCAACGCCATCGGCAGGTTGAGTGTAGACCATAACCCTGCACTGCATTCTTACTGCCGAAGAAAGTATACGCAACATGATACATTGCAGCCGTCTAGGTCAAGACATTGAATGTACGGCAAGATCACAACATGAGAAAACAGATGATAAAACTATACTATATGCAATATGGCTTTGTGGCTCTGTGGATCGAAGTTTTGTTTGCATAAAAGCTGGTTTTATTTCCCCTACATCAAAGGAAATAACCGGAGTCTGTACTATGGAGTTTTCTATCATGACATGGTTC
Source organism: Aegilops bicornis (assembly GCA_021605145.1). NCBI lineage: Eukaryota > Viridiplantae > Streptophyta > Magnoliopsida > Poales > Poaceae > Aegilops > Aegilops bicornis. Next base: position 376,300,535 of record CM038673.1, on the reverse strand, counting down.
CGCCAACCGATGTCTCATAGCCCAAATCATCATAAGTTGCCCACAATTAAGTTATCAGTCCGGTGTTGAGAGTTCCGAGATAGATCCAAGTCCAGATGCTCAAATTGTCCGTAACGGGGACACGGCTAATCGATTAGGTTTTAACCCTCTGCAGAGGTTTGTACACTTTACCCGCAAGATTCGATCCCTCTCTTTACGTTCTCGCACTTCAGGGTGTTTGAGAACAAGACGACCGAAACATGGTCTTCCGAAGAGTTCCCCTGACCACTGTCCGATGCTCTTCCAATCCTACCGTAGTTCTACATATGCTAGCACCGTCCCAGCCAGAGTCACCACTAAGGTCAACCAAGCTAGAGCCCATAATGACTTGCGGTTGCACATGTAAGCTTCCGGGCATGAAGTATTCTTCCGCCTCTTTGAGTCTGGGTGAAGCTTTCCGCAAGATGTCATGGCGCTTCTCCATGCATCCCGCCATCCATTGGTTTCTCCAGGTGCCCACAACCGTCCTTCACCCAAAGAGTGTTTAATGAATTCTTGTCTCGAGTCTTGAAGTCTTGAGGCGTTGAAGATGCAGTCCTTGTAGATGCCATCATGGAGTTGTCGTCATTGACGTAGAGTCCTCCTTCTTCACACCACTCTCGTGCACTCATACCAAACCCCGTCTACTATAGCGTAGCATTAAAATAAATTACGTCCCGGGCTTGGTAACAGGGTGATGGGTTCCTACCTCATGCATACTACTCAACTACAAGAATCAATAACACTACTGGAGGGTTGTTGCAAAGATGCCACTAAATGCAATAAAACATAGGTACGAAAGCATGGTCAAAGTGAACTTGCCTGGTAAGTTGATGAAGATAACAACGCTCTCGAAAATAACTTGATATTATTCGTCACTCCGATGAAAATCTATATTAACATTCATAGCATTCATATAAGCCAACAATTCTAGCACTCGAAAATAACAACTAAGTCAACAAATAAAACGCAATAACAAACTCAAATGAACTCCAAAGAAACTTCAAGTAAACCACAAAGAAAACTTTACGACTTTATTACAAACACCTAACCTAGATTTGCCATAAGTAAAAACTTAATAGAAATAAAACACTAAACTAATAAGTTAACAGAAAATAAAATGTAAAACAATTAAGTTAGCAGAAAGTATTTTTCATAAAATTTTATTTGCAAAAAGAAACAAATAAAAATCTTTTATAAAACCCTAACTATGACCTAAACAAGTTTTCTATGCAAAACTAAATAAAATAATTTTTTTTAAAATAAAATTTTCTTTCGTTTACTAACAGAAACAAAACTAAATTTGTCAAAAGTGACAAAAGGAAATAATTAAAAAAAAATTAAAACTATAAAGAAAAGGTTAAAACAAAAGTAAAACTAAATCAGTACTGTTTTGACTAAAACTCTAATTTAAAATAACTAAAATAAATTACTTCCTGCTACTGGATAGACAAAACAATAACAAAACCGTAGCAAAAAGAATCAATCAAAAATATTTTATAAAACTCAAAATACGGCCAAAATAGGGATTTGAATAAATTTCATAAAAAAGATTTTAAACTACTCAAATTTTAAATACAATGGCACTACCAGAAACTTCAAGAAATTTTGAACCTAATGCAAAAAGAATCACTCAATTTGGATCTAAAACATAAAAGTTATAAGTGATCTAAAATTGAAACTATTTCTGTTTTTTTAAACAAAACGAAAATAAACAAACTGGCAGGTACTACGCGTCGGGCTGCTACTGGGCCTAAGCAGTGGGCGATGCAACGCTAAACTACGCTCGGGCGATAAATATAACTAAACCGCTAACGCGCGTACGAAAAAAAAACCAGTGAACCGGTTTAGATCTAAACCGAACTAACCGTAAATAAACCGATCTACTCAATAAAACCTAACTGTTCGATCAAATCTAATCTAATGCGTTGACTACAGATCCGACGGCTAAGGGTGTTCCTAGTGCTTACACTGAGGGCAGGGGAGCTCCGGCGTGGTCGGCAGCTTCCGGCGTCGACGGTGTGGCGGCTCCGGTGATCCTCCGGCGTCGGTGACAGCACCAGCTGACGTAGAGGACGACGGAGATCACGGGGGTGGTAGGCGGTGAGCTTGGGGACGACGTAGTCGAGCAGGGCGAGATCGACGGCGGCGGTGATGCTCGGTGATGAAGGGCGATGATCCTGGCGGTTGTAGGCGGCGGTGGTGGTGTTCAGCGATGCGGGGAGCTAGGGGGGTCGGGGTGGTCTCGAGGAGGAGTGAGGTGGTCTGGCGCGATGCGGTAGAGCAATTATGGTCTTGGCGGCGCTCGGCTCCAGCGAGCAATAGACGGTGAGGGAGAGGGGTTCGGGGTCGAAGGGCGGAACGGGGTGAGGGAGGGGTATATATAGGGGCGATTCTTGGAGGAGGGGTGAGTCGGGAGAGGATCCCGCGATCTCGAGATACGGCGGGCGGGCGCGATCCTGTCATGCGGCGCTATGCGGAGGAGGAAGAAGATGGTGGGGTCCGCTGTCAGCGGGTGCGGGAGCGAGGGGGAGTGCGGGCGATCGACCCGAAGGGGTTTCGGGCGTGGGCGCCTTGCTGCTGGGCCAGCTGGGCCGTGGGCCGGTGGGAGAGAGAGATGGGCCTCGGGCGTGCGCGCGGCTGGGCTGCGGCTCGGCTCGCTGCTGGGCCGCGTCGGGTGGAGAGAGAGAGATGGGTCTTGGCCTGGGCACTATCAAGCCCGGCCGTTTTTAACAAAACACATGAATATAAAACAAACACAAATAAATAAATAAAAATATATATAGGAATATAATATATCAAAAGTTGCAGAATAATAATTTCTAAAACATGAACACATTTTCAGAGGCAAATAAAATCTACAAAAATTCAGATAAAGTGAATAGTGCTCTTTGTTGCATTAAAACTCAATAAACATCATTTTTAAAATACCAAAATGATTACAATTTTATTTTCTCCTAATTTTCCATTAAAGGGAATCATTTTACCCTTATTTCCATTTATCTATTTTTAGGAGAAAAATAATTTGAATAAAATCCAAATAATTCCAAATTTGAAAGGGTTTTCAAAATACCGCCAAATGATTTTCAGTTTGATTCTTTTTAACTTCCAACTCTTATTTCATATAATTGAAGAAGTCATTTTATCTTCTCTCGTGAAAATCATTGAGTTGCATAAAGTTTCGAATTTGAAATATTTTCAGATGGAATTCAAATCTTTTCAAAACCCTTTTCATTTATTTAAATGGAAGAGTCATATCATCTTCACTCTAGGGTTTTGTGATGAAATGAATTTGAATTCATGGAGATCATAAATGCAAGGTGGAAGTTTGGGAAAGTCATTTCATTCCCTCTCATTCAACTTTCAGAAAGTTTCAAATTTCACTCAATTTCACACAAGCAACCACACCACTATCAAACAAACAAGCACAATTATTTATTTCATATAACATTCCAAAATTTAGAATTTTGGGATGTTACAAATCTACCACACTTAAAATGAATCTCGTCCCCTAGATTCAAGAGGCTAGCAAGAAAAGGGTTAGGGTTTGGGGTCTTCTAGCAAATCCATTGATCGGTATGGTCTAGTGTGCTACCACACTTAGAAGCATGGTTATGTTCCGACAAAACTCATGTACTTCATCCTTAGGGTTGGCGGTGTCGGTCTTATCATATCTTCGGTATGAATCCTTTACTGATACTCTTCCGGTAGGGGCATAACCCTTTCCACAATAGCATGTGTCATTTCATCATGGTAAGGTTCTTCCGAAGCTAGGTCTTCTCAGTTGAGGATCTGGCGCCAATACTAAACAACTATTGAAAATCTCGTGGCGGTCAACCATGTATGGTTTCTTCTACAGGAAATGGGTCTCGGCTAAATCTCACCGTATATCCTACGATTGGCAACGGTTGCCTGTTACATGGATCAATCGTGCTACCATTCTAAGGTTGTTTGGCTTATCGTGTCGACGCTCTTCTAAGGTTTTCAAGTCTCTCCGATTTTCCATCAACATATGATAGTTCATGATAGAAGTCTCCGGTATGGGGCCAATCCATCCCGCATTTGAATCATTACCACATACGTAAACAGTGAATCACGTATTCTAACACTTGGGCATACTCACAAGCATTGCAGAATTTGTCTTGTTCTCGAACTGGGTTCGAGTAAATCCTTTGGTTCAGCAAGCCAAACAAAACATCTATCGTTCTTCACAACTCTTGGTTTTCGTAACCTCCTAAGAAACGTCTCACGATCAAATCGCTGTTTCTTCCGAATTTCTTCTTCTAGGGAGTACTTTATCCTTATTTATTCTTGGGCCTGTGGGTTATGGGCCCACCAACACTTGTACAACTTTAACTCATCCTTAGAGTAACTCTTGTTCCATATTACACCTCCTTTAAATCCAATAGTACTCCGTTTTTTTTCATAACCATCGTATCAAAAGCATAACTCCAACTATTTTTTAGTCCCAACTCCAGTCTGAGGAATATATATTTTCTTATCCATTAGTCTAGTCTTCTGCACAGGGTACTACCACCCTTAAAATGAAATTCACAAATCCATCCATAGACCATATTTCTCATATCCTCGAAAATGGTCAAAATCTTTGTTCACAGAGTAACAACTAAAAAAAATCCACGTATGAAATCATGACACATTAACTTTATTGATTTCACGAATTCATTACAAACTCTGAGCACCCATTACATAACTCAACTTATTGTACTCATGAAAAAAAATTGGTTTCTACCACTCTTATTATCCATATCAAAATTCCAACTACTCAACTCTAGCTTCCTTCTTGTAGGGACATTCATCAGCATAATGTCCGGCTTCCTTGCAAATGAAAACAAATGAATTTCGACATGTCTCGAGGCTTCTTTGTGATTATGTAGGATCCTTGGGTTCTAGGCTTCTTTTTTGGACATTTACTAGCGTAATGACCTAAATCCTTGCACCTGTAACAAGTGATATTACTCAGGTCCTTCTCTGCAGAAATTGGGTTGTTCTGGGGATGCCTTCTTTTTCTCTTTCTTGATTTCTCCGTAATGACCAGAGCTTCTATTTCCTAGGGGTCAAACTTCACTTCTGCTGTCGGGAAGTCTCTGAGATCCTCTGTGCTTTCCTTCGTGCAATACTCTGAAAAATGTCCTTCTTCCCCACATGAATAGCATACTTGGGCGAAAAATCTGTTTAGGCCTTCACCATCAGGGTCTTCAATAACTTCCTTCATCACAGGTTCTTCTAATTTTTTTCCTCTGCGGGCTTCTTTTCTGCTGCTTCATAACTTCTTGTACCTTGGGGTAAATCTGACATTGAGCGGGGTAGTGCGTAGTTCCTTCACCACAGAAACAAGTAACCCGCCTAATCGGGGCATTCTTGGTGAGTGATTTTCCTCACAATGAGGGCATCCATCCTTGAGTTCTTCATTGGTGTGTCCTATTTCTCCACAAATCTTGCGGCACAAGGTTTCTTCTTCGGTTATCATAGTGCTTCCGGATGAGACGTGATCTCAACAGGTCTTCTTGAATTCCTCCCAAGTTCTTGCTCCATTAAATCCTTGTATGGCTTGATGCATTTTCCACCAGGTTGCAGCACTTTTCTCAGAAAGCAATCAAGAGCGTATTGAACCTCATACTTCCTTGGAATCAATTTTTTTCTAAATTGATCCTCCATGTTTTGAATCCATAGCTCTGCCTCCAACTAAGTCATCGGTCCAGAGAATAGCAGATCGTCTTCCTTTATCATCTATTGGGTCCAAGGGTTTTGAGATGAGATAGGAGAGAAGAAAAGGGAGAGATACACACAATACAAACAATAGTTTTGAAGAAACGAGTTTTATTTTTGGGCTGTCGGAAAGCATCAAACAATGACAGCTCACAAATCATCGCATCTAACGTAGGTGTATAACAGGGGTTTGGTCTTCTAAAGGTCCAATAATTCTTCAGGAACTTCAAATTCTTCAAGTCTTCAGAGTCTTCAATTGTTGCAGCTTCAACTCTTCTAATGCATGGTGAAATCCTGGTTACTTTCAAGAGGTCATCAGCTGTCCGATATCTTTCTTGGAGCGGCTTCAGTTGATCCTTCATGTGGTCAAAAGGGAAAAGGGGTATATTCGAACTATTTGAGGTGAGAGTGTCTATTTGATAAAATCAGAAAAGATGAGAAGTAAGAGTCTTTTTGAAAATAAAGTTTTAGAAATTTCCTGTCCTAGGGCTTTCCGGTTTCTAGGGTCACGTCCTACAGTCAACATGTGCTCGATACCATATACATGGCGACCCGACCTCGAACGGTCAAGCCTACGTAATGTAAGCCATCCATCCTGGATCGATATCTTTGGCACACACAGTACATCAATGTATATATCAAAGTGCAATCACATGTATAAATAACGTAAAATGATATATACCTCATAATACTTAGCGGAAACAATCAAACAGATGTGGAGTCCCATCAATGCCATCGGCAGGTTGAGTGTAGACCGTAACCCTGTACCGTAGTCTTACTCGTCGAAAGAAAGTATCTGCAACATGATACGTTGTAGCCGTCTAGGTCAGTACATTGAATGTACCGGCAAGATCACAACATGAGAAAACAGATGATAAAACTATACTATATGCAATATGGCTTTGTGGCTCTGTGACTGAGTTTTGTTTTGCATAAAAGCTGGTTTTATTTTCCCTACATCAAAGGAATAACTGGAGTCTGTACTATGGAGTTTTCTATCATGACATGGTTCCGCCAACCGATGTCTCATAGCCCAAATCATCATAAGTTGCCCACAATTAAGTTATCAGTCCGGTGTTGAGAGTTCCGAGATAGATCCAAGTCCAGATGCTCAAATTGTCCGTGAACTGGGACACGGCTAATCGATTAGGTTTCAACCCTCTGCAGAGGTTTGTACACTTTACCCGCAAGATTCGATCCCTCTCTTTACGTTCTCGCACTTCAGGGTGTTTGAGAACAAGACGAGCGAAACATGGTCTTCCGAAGAGTTCCCCTGACCACTGTCCGGTGCTCATCCAATCCTACCGTAGTTCTACATCTGCTATCACCGTCCCAGCCAGAGTCACCACTAAGGTCAACCAAGCCAGAGCCCATAATGACTTGCGGTTGCACATGTAAGCTTCCGGGCATGAAGTATTCTTCCGTCTCTTTGAGTCTGGGTGAAGCTTTCCGCAAGATGTCATGGCGCTTCTCCATGCATCCTGCCATCCACCTGGTTTCACCAGGTGCCCGTCAACCGCCCTTCACCCAGCAGTGTGTATTGAATTCTTGTCTCGAGTCTTGAAGTCTTGAGGCGTTGAAGATGCAGTCCTTGCAGATGCCATCATGGAGTTGTCGTCATTGACGTAGAGTCCTCCTTCTTCACACCACTCTCGTGCACTCATACCAGACCCCGTCTACTATAGCATAGCATTAAAATAAATAACGTCCCGGGCTTGGTAACAGGGTGATGGGTTCATACCTCATGCATACTACTCAACTACAATAATCAATAACACTACTGGAGGGTTGTTGCAAAGATGCCACTAAGTGCAATAAAACATAGGTACGAAAGCATGGTCAAAGTGAACTTGCCTGGTAAGTTGATGAAGATAACAACGCTCTCGAAAATAACTTGATATTATTCGTCACTCCGATGAAAATCTATATTAACATTCATAGCATTCATATAAGCCAACAATTCTAGCACTCGAAAATAACAACTAAGTCAACAAATAAAATGCAATAACAAACTCAAATGAACTCCAAAGAAACTTCAAGTAAACCACAAAGAAAACTTTACGACTTTATTACAAACACCTAACCTAGATTTGCCATAAGTAAAAACATAATATAAATAAAACACTAAACTAATAAGTTAACAGAAAATAAAATGTAAAACAATTAAGTTAACAGAAAGTATTTTTCATAAAATTTTATTTGCAAAAAGAAACAAATAAAAAGCTTTTATAAAACCCTAACTATGACCTAAACAAGTTTTCTATACAAAACTAAATAAAATAATTTTTTTAAACAAAATTTTCTTTTGTTGACTAACAGAAACAAAACTAAATTTGTCAAAAGTGACAAAAGGAAATAAAAAAAATTAAAACTATAAAGAAAAGGTTAAAACAAAAGTAAAACTAAAACAGTACTGTTTTGACTAAAACTCTAATTTAAAATAATTAAAAATAAATTACTTCCTGCTACTGGATAGACAAAACAATAACAAAACCGTAGCAAAAAGAATCAATCAAAAATATTTTATAAAACTCAAAATACGGCCAAAATAGGAATTTGAATAAATTTCATCAAAGAGATTTTAAACTAATCAAATTTGAAATACAATGGCACTACCAGAAACTTCAAGAAATTTTGAACCTAATGCAAAAAGAATCACTCAATTTGGATCTAAAACATAAAAGTTATAAGTGATCTAAAATTGAAACTATTTCTGTTTTTTTAAACAAAACGAAAATAAACAAACTGGCAGGTACTACGCGTCGGGCTGCTCTTGGGCCTAAGCGTTAGGCGATGCAACGCTTAACTACGCTCGGGCGATATATAACTAAACCGCTATCGCGCGTACGAAAAAAAACCAGTGAACCGGTTTAGATCTAAACCGAACTAATCGTAAATAAACCGATCTACTCAATAAAACCTAACCGTTCGATCAAATCTAATCTAATGCGTTGACTACAGATCCGACGGCTAAGGGTGTTCCTAGTTCTTACAGTGAGGGCAGGGGAGCTCCGGCGTGGTCGGCAGCTTCCGGCGTCGACGGTGTGGCGGCTCCGGTGCTCCTGCGGCGACGGCGACAGCACCAGGTGACGTAGAGGACGACGGCGATCACAGGGGTGGTAGGCGGTGAGCTTGGGGACGACGTAGTCGAGCAGGGCGAGATCGACGGCGGCGGTGATGCTCGGTGATGAAGGGGGCGATGATCCTGGCGGTTGTAGGCGGCGGTGGTGGTGTTCAAAGCGATGCGGGGAGCAAGGGGGGGGGGGTCTGGGGTGGTCTCGAGGAGGAGTGAGGTGGTCAGGCGTCTGGTAGAGCGATAATGGTGCAGTGGCGGCGCTCGGCTCCGGCGAGCAATAGACGGCGAGGAGAGGGTTTCGGGGTCAGGAAGGGGCGGAACGGGGTGAGGGGAGGGGTATATATATAGGGGGGCGATTCTTGGAGGAGGGGGTGAGTCGGGGAGAGGATCCCGCGATCTCCGAGATACGGCGGCGGCGGCGCGATCCTGCTGCGGCGCTTGCGTGCGGAGGAGGAAGAAGATGGTGGGGTCCATTGTCTGCGGGAGCGAGGGGAGGCGGGCGATCGACCGAAGGGGTTTCAAGCGTGGGCGCCTTTGCTTTGGGCCAGCTGGGCCATGGGCAGTGGGAGAGAGAGATGGGCCTCGAGGCGTCTTGTGGGCTGTGCTCGGCTCATTCTTTGGGCCGAGTCGGGTGGAGAGAGAGAGAGAGAGATGGGTCTTGGCCTGGGCACTGCTGGCTTCGCCGTTTTTAACAAAACACAGAATATAAAACAAACACAAATAAATAAATAAAAATATATATAGGAATATAATATATCAAAAGTTGCAGAAAAATAATTTCAAAAACATGAACACATTTTCAGAGGCAAATAAAATCTACAAAAATTCAGATAAAGTGAATAGTGCTACTGTTGCATTAAAACTCAATAAAAATCATTTTTAAAATACCAAAATGATTACAATTTTCATTTCTCCTAATTTTCCATTGAAGGGAATCATTTTACCCTTATTTCCATTTATTTATTTTTAGGAGAAAAATAATTTGAATAAAATCCAAATAATTCCAAATTTTAAAGGGGTTTTCAAAATACTTTCAAATGATTTTCAGTTTGATTCTTTTTAACTTCCAACTCTTATTTCATATAATTGAAGAAGTCATTTTATCTTCTCTCGTGAAAATCATTGAGTTGCATAAAGTTTGAATTTGAAATATTTTCAGATGGAATTCAAATCTTTTCAAAACCCTTTTCATTTATTTAAATGGAAGAGTCATATCATCTTCACTCTAGGGTTTTGTGATGAAATGAATTTGAATTCATGGAGATCATAAATGCAAGGTGGAAGTTTGGGAAAGTCATTTCATTCCCTCTCATTCAACTTTCGTAAAAGTTTCAAATTTCACTCAATTTCACACAAGCAACCACACCACTATCAAACAAACAAGCACAATTATTTATTTCATATAACATTCCAAAATTTAGAATTTTGGGATGTTACACTTCTTCTTGTAGACGTTGTTGGGCCTCCAAGTGTAGAGGTTTGTAGGACAGTAGCAAATTTCCCTCAAGTGGATGACCTAAGGTTTATCAATCCGTGGGAGGCGTAGGATGAAGATGGTCTCTCTCAAGTAACCCTGCAACCAAATAGCAAAGAGTCTCTTGTGTCCCCAACACACCCAATACAATGGTAAGTTGTATAGGTGCACTAGTTCGGCGAAGAGATGGTGATACAAGTGCAATATGGATGGTAGATACAAGTTTTTTTAATCTGAAAATATAAAAACAGCAAGGTAACAAGTGGTAAAAGTGAGCGTAAATGGTATTGCAATGCTAGGAAACAAGGCCTAGGGTTCATACTTTCACTAGTGCAAGTTCTCTCAACAATAATAACATAATTGGATCATATAACTATCCCTCAACATGCAACAAAGAGTCACTCCAAAGTCACTAATAGTGGAGAACAAACGAAGAGATTTTGGTAGGGTACGAAACCACCTCAAAGTTATTCTTTCCAATCAATCCGTTGGGCTATTCCTATAAGTGTCACAAACAGCTCTAGAGTTCGTACTAGAATAACACCTTAAGACACAAATCAACCAAAACCCTAATGTCACCTAGATACTCCAATGTCACCTCAAGTATCCGTGGGTATGATTATACGATATGCATAACACAATCTCAGATTCATCTATTTAACCAGCACATAGAACCTCAAAGAGTGCCCCAAAGTTTCTACCGGAGAATCAAGACGAAAACGTGTGCCAACCCCTATGCATAGGTTCATGGGCGGAACCCGCAAGTTGGTCACCAAAACATACATCAAGTGAATCACGTGATATCCCATTGTCACCACAGATACGCACGGCAAGACATACCTCAAGTGTTCTCAAGTCATTAAAGACTCAATCCGATAAGATTAATTCAAAGGGAAAACTCAATCCATTACAAGAGAGTAGAGGGCGAGAAGCAACATAAGATCCAACTATAATAGGCACGATACATCAAGATCGTGCCAAATCAAGAACACGAGAGAGAGAGATCAAACACATAGCTACTGGTACATACCCTCAGCCCCGAGGGTGAACTACTCTCTCCTCGTCATGGAGAGCGTCGGGATGATGAAGATGGCCACCGGTGAGGGTTCCCCCCTCCGGCAGGGTGCCGGAACAGGGTCCCGATTGACTTTTGGTGACTTTTGGAACTCCTGATCTATTCTGTTCCTTAAAGTTTTTAGGGTATATGGATATATATAGGCAGAAGAAGTACGTCAGGGGAGCCACGAGGGGCCCACGAGGGTGGAGGGCTTGCCCTGGGGGGGTGGGCGCGCCCCCTACCTCGTGGCTCCCTCGTTTCTTTCCTGACATGCACTCCAAGTTTATCCGGTAGCTTTCCTTCCAAAAATAACTTCTCCAGAAGGTTTCATTCCGTTTCGACTCCGTTTGATATTCCTTTTCTTCTAAATACTAAAACAAGGGAAAAAACAGGAACTGGCACCGGGCTCTGGGTCAATAGGTTAGTCCCAAAAGTAATATATAAGTGTAAAATAAAGCCCATAAACATCCAAGATGGATAATAAAATAGCATGGAACAATCAAAAATTATAGATACGTTGGAGACGTATCAGCGCCGGAGAAGGTGATAGAGTGGCAATGCCTTTTCTCCCAATCTGGAGATAAAGCGGCTTAAAGCTGCCACGCATCCGACGAGTTTTTGGACCTGTTTGAGGTCCGTTGGCATAGCCAATTGTGACAAAGCTCGGATTTTGGCTGGATTTGCTTCAATTCCTCTATTGGAAACAATGAAGCCCAGCAGTTTTCCAGCGGGGACGCCGAAAACACACTTTTTCGGATTGAGCTTGATGTCATATGCACGGAGGTTGTCAAATGTGAGACGTAAATCGTCTATTAGTGATTCGACATGCCTAGTTCAGTACTTGGGATTTAATGGCTCGACGCGGTTGAATCCAAATCCTGGCCCAATTTGGGATCCGGAGTCTGAAGGACTTCTGAACTTAATAGTTCAGGCTCCGGGATATCAACCGATTTTTTAGGCTTGTCGTTTGATTCTATGTTCGGAGGACAAGGCGTGTCTTTCTGCAGGCAGGTGTCTGGCTCTTCAAGCTTGGAGATCCGAACATAGTTCGTCCTCAGTATAGAGGAAGAGTTGTCGTCTTCCTCCTCTACTACCGCTATCTGATGGGTGATCGGTGGAGTTTTAATTTCTCTCTGGTCGGGTTTAAGCCCAATCCGATTATAGTCTATGGCGACCCCCAGGGCGGCGTTGCAATCCATGAGCTCGTTTAAAGACGACAACTCCTCCGGATCCATCTGCTTGGTGTATTTGGAGTCAACATGGAGGGGATTTTTGATGACCCGAGAAGTCATCATCGGCTTAACGGCCGAACGGGCGGTCATGGTAAAGCCGCCCAGCCGGAGGGTCTGGCCTAGGGCCAGTGCTCCTCCGGAGGTGACATTGTCCTTGAGAACAAGGCGAGCCATCGATCCTATCTTTTGATGTCACAACGAAACTCTCAATGAAAGCACCAATGTCGGTGTCAAAACCTGCGGATCTCGGGTAGGGGGTCCAGAAGTGTGTGTCTAAGGTCGATGGTAACAGGAGACAGGGAACACAATATTTACCCAGGTTCGGGCCACCCACGTCCGTATTGATGGGAATCCCGGAATAAGGGGAACACGATCTCTGCTTCGACAAGACGTGCCAAGGAAACCGCTTCGCTAAACGCGCTGAGGTGGAACAATAAAAACAATTTGAGTAAAGACTTGGTAGTGGTGCGACGCCACGCCACGGAATATGTCAGCAGATTGATCTTGTGTAATATTATTCTCTCTACGGTGGTATGTGGAATTTATTTTTGCAGAGCCGGACACTATCCTGGTGTTCACAATCTCCTATAAATTGTTCGGAGGAAGAACCCGCCTTGCAATGCCGAAGACAACATGCGCGCCGGACTCATCGTCATTGAAGCCTGGTTCAGGGGCTACTGAGGGAGTTCCGGACTAGGGGGTGTCCGGATAGCCGAACTATCATCATCGGTCGGACTCCAAGACTATGAAGATGCAAGATTTAAGACTTCGTCCCGTGTCCGGATGGGACTTTCCTTGGTGTGGAAGGCAAGCTTGGCGATACGGATATGTAGATCTCCTACTTTTGTAATCGACTTTGTGTAACCCTAGCCCTCTCCGGTGTCTATATAAACCGGACGGCTGTAGTCCATAGGACGAACAACAATCATACCATAGGCTAGCTTCTAGGGTTTAGCCTCTTTGATCTCGTGGTAGATCCAATCTTGTAACACACATCATCAATATTAATCAAGCAGGACGTAGGGTTTTACCTCCATCAAGAGGGCCCGAACCTGGGTAAAACATCGTGTCCCTTGTCTCCTGTTACCATCCACCTAGACGCACAGTTCGGGACCCCCTACCCGAGATCCGCCGGTTTTGACACCGATATTGGGCTTTCATTGGGAGTTCCTCTATGTCGTCACTGATAGGCTCGATGGCTTCTTCGACCATCATCAACGATGCAGTCCAGGGTGAGACTTTTCTCCCCGGACAGATCTTCGTATTCGGCGGCTTCGCGACCGCAGTCGATTCGCAGCCATCCGGAGCAGATCGAAAGCTACGCTCGACGCCAGTCAGATTTGGAAGTTTGAACTTCACGGTGACATCCGCGACTTGATCCTCGATGGAGTCGAGCCACAGCCGAAGCGTGCCGCTATCCGCACGGCGAGCATGATTTAGCTCTGCAACCGGACAAGACTTCGAGGTCATTTCGAACCCGCTCCGATCTTCAATTCGGAGCCGGCTGCAGATCGGGACGGATGGCTAGACACCGCCTCAGGGGCTGCAACCTCTACGGCGATAGAGCCGAACACTGATCTTGTCCCTCATAAAGCTCGCGACTCCGAGGTGCCGGACTCCTTGCCGAAATTCGAACCTCCCGCCCCCTCCGATCGAATCCGATTGGGCGCCGGTCATGGAGTTCACCGCAGCGGACATCTTTCAACTCTCACCTTTTGGCGACATCTTGAGTTCGCTAAAGTACCTCTCGTTATCAGGAGAGCCCTGGCCGGACTGCGGTCAAGACGGTTGGGATGCGGACGATGAAGAAATTCAAAGCCCACCCCCCACCCACTTGGTAGCCTCTGTCGACGATCTAACCGACATGCTAGACTACGACTCCGAAGACTTCGACGGTATGGACGACGATGCCGGAGACGAACAAGAACCAGCGCCTACCGGGCACTGGAAAGCCACCTCCTCATATGACATATACATGGTGGATATCCCAAAGGACGGGAATGGCGAAGGAACAGAGGAGGATGACCCCTCCAAGAAACAGCCCAAGCGCCGGCGTCAGCGGCGCCGCTCTAAATCCCGCCACAGCAAGAATGAAGATTCCGGCACCGGAGATAACAATACACCGGACAGTGCCGAAGACAATCCACTCCAGCAAGATCCAGCGCAGGAGGATGGAGACGCCAGCCCTCACGAGAGAGCGGCAAAAGAAGAGGTAGATGATTATATGCCTCCCTCCGGAGACGAAACATGCCTCGACGACGATGAATTCGTGGTGCCTGAGGATCCCGTCGAACAAGAGCGTTTTAGACGCAGGCTTATGGCCACGGCGAACAGCCTCAAGAAAAAGCAGCAACAGCTTAGAGCTGATCATGATCTGCTAGCCGGCTGATGGATCAAGTCCTCGCGATCAAGAGCATGAGCTCGAACGCCCTCCAAAGCTACCCTAAACGCAAGCTGCTCCCCGATTAGAGGAGGAGGCTTACGAACCCGCATCACCAGGAGACAATACGGTGACCGACCACGCCGTGGTCGCGACAGAGAGGCCTCTAGGCCCTTCACTAGAACCGTGCAGCGGCATCGCTCAAAAGCACACGGCCACGAGGAACGCTCCGGACCTGCGGGATATATTGGAGGACAAGGCAAGACAATCAAGATCGATCTATGGATCGGCGTGGGCGCCCCACTGCGTGGCGACAACCGTCGCCACGGACACAAGAAGTCCGCCGGGCCGAACAAAATGCATAAAGCTCTTTTGAGCTCCGTCGTGATATCGCCAAAGATGTAGGCGCCAAGACACCCACTATGCTTCACAGACGAAGTAATGGATCATCAAATCCCCGAAGGGTTTAAACCCTCAATATTGAATCCTATGATGGCACAACAGACCCCGCGGTTTGGATCGAAGACTATTTCCTTCACATCCACATGGCCCGCGGTGACGATCTTCACGCCATCAAATACCTCCCCCTCAAGCTTAAAGGACCAGCCCGACATTGGCTCAACAGCTTGCCGCCAGAGTCAATTGGGAGCTGGGAGGACCTGGAAGCCGCATTCCTCGATAACTTCCGGGGCACTTATGTGCGACCACCGCAGCTGATGACCTAAGCCACATAATTCAGCAGCAGACGAATCGGCCGCACAATTACGGACACGGTTCTTAACCAAGAAAACCAAATCGCCGACCGTCCGGATCACGGAGGCCCTCGCGGCCTTCAAGCATAACATCCATGATGAGTGGCTTTCCGGCACCTAGGACAGGAAAAGCCGAAATCCATGGCAGCCCTCACATCACTCATGACCCGCTTCACTGGTGAGGACAACTGGCTAGCACGCAGCAACAACCTCAAAGAAAATTCCGCAACAGACTTCAAGGACCGAAATGGCAGGCCGTCGTAACAAAACAAACGCCGCATTAACGGCGACAATATTGAGGATACATCAATCAATGCCGGATTCGTGAGGCTCTAAACCCGGTCGATGGAAAAAGCCATTCAAAAGAACTACTGGGTCCGTCCAATTTGGACCGAATACTCGACCGCTTGTGCGGATACACGGCACCCAAAAGCCGCTTAACCACACCAACAGGGACTGTTGGGTATTCAAGCAGGCAGGCAAGTTAATTGCCGAAAACAATGACAAGGGGCTGCATAGTGATGACGAGGACGAGACCCAACCGCCGAACAATAGAGGACAGAAGGGTTTCCCCCCACAGGTGCGGACGGTGAACATGATATACGCAACGCACATACCCAAAAGGGAGTGGAAGCGTGCACTCAGGGATGTCTACGTGATGGAGCCAGTTGCCCCAAAGTTCAGTCCATGGTCCTCCTGCCCGATCACTTTTGACCGAAGGGACCACCCCACCAGCATCCGCCACGGCGGATTCGCCGCACTGGTCTTAGACCCAATCGTCGATGGATTTCACCTAACCAGAGTCCTGATGGACGGCGGCAGAACTGAACCTGCTTTACCGTGATACAAAGGCGCAAAATGGGCATAGACCCTCAAGGATTAAACCTACCAAAACGACCTTTAAAGGCGCCATACCAGTGTAGAAGCCAATTGTACAGGCTCAATTACACTGGAAGTGGTCTTCGGATCCCCGGATAACTTCCGAAGCGAGGAGTTAATCTTCGACATAGTCCCGTTCTGCAGCGGCTATCATGCCTTGCTCGGACGTACCACGTTTGAAAGGTTCAACACGGTGCCGCACTACGCATACCTCAAGCTCAAGATGCCAGGCCCTCGAGGAGTCATCACGGTCAACGGAAACACTGAACGTTCTCTCCGCACGGAGGAACATACAGCGGCTCTCCCGGCAGAAGTGCAATGCAGCCTCTTAAGGCAATTCTCGAGTCCAGCCGTTAAGCGGCCGGACACAGCTAAGCGCGCCCGGAGTAACTTACAACAAGACCACCTGACACGTTCCGAGCACGGTAGCAGTGCGGCCCCAACCCCAGCTCCTGCGAAACGTCAAAGCAGGTCCTTCGCGTACACCATTACACTCTAAAGATACCATGGGCATGGGGAGAGGGGCACGACCACGATAAACCCAGACTGCGGCTCAACCACACCAGGGCTCTCAAGTGTGTCGTTCCTTTTTCTTTTCTTTTTTACCTTTTACTTTTTACCCACAGGACTCCGTTTGTCGAGGCCTGTCCGTGCAGACCTGCCGAACTCACGATGCAACAGCCAGGGAAGGATAAAGGCTACAACAAATATACAGGTGGTCTCCATTACGAGCATTTTTATACACCAATCTGCAACCTACCCCTGGAGGGGGATATGTTTAACAGTCCCACACCTTGCTTATCGCACTATTTGTATCGTTCTGCATTCGTAGCAACACTTATTGAATAAAACAATGCATCACCTTTTTGCTTATAATTGCATTTCTTTTTCATACATATGTTCATTCACGGCATGTTGCATCCGTACACTTTGGTACGGCTAATATACACCAGGGGCTTATGTTTCCCGCATTATGGTTTGATGAGTCCGAACACTTTCACAAGTGCGGCACCCCGAACTCATAGCACTATATGCATCGGCTCCGAATCATGTCTTGGGTCAATAGTTGGGTTTGCCCGGCTCCCATGTTTTGGTACCTTACGTTCCGTTATATCGGCTAAGGTAGCACTGGGAGAACCATCATGATTCCGCCCAGCTTGAGCTGGGTTAACGCCTGGAGAAAGCTAAAACTGACCGTCATGATGAGGCGAGAGTCGGTCGCTGTTCGAGAGGTTTTTTGCGAGTCCTTAAAGACTTATGCCGCTTAGAGCGAGGAGCCGGATACTGTCCGGCCAAGGCGTGGATAGCGCCCCAAATTCGGCCTTCCAAAGACTAGGGGCTTCGCCGAAATTTAAAATTATAGAATTCTATGGCTAAGTGAGAGTGTTCAAGCATTATAAGTCCGGTTGCCTTGTTCACTGTGTTGAGCGCCTCCCTAGATGGACCCAAAAATGGGAACAAGAGCGCTCAAGTTTATCCCGAACACCCCAAAGACTGTGGCATGGGGGAAATTTGAAGCCGACGACTTGCCATCTCTCGATTTGATAAGCAGCCGCACGTAAGGTAATATTTTAAATTAACAAGCATTGCTTAGCGATATGAACTAAGTTTTCAGCGCACAGGATAACAAAATGCGAGTCTACTCAAATATTACATCTTTGGAGCACTCACCCGCAATAGTGCGGGCGCCTTCAAAGAAACTCTTATAATACATCTCGGCGCATGATGCTCCTTGCCCTCACGGTGGCGGGTCCGTCCACGAGCTTCAGGCATCCATCTTGCCCCAAAGTGCACCTTTGCGCGGGCAAGGGCTCGACGGGCACCCTCAATACAAGCGGAATGCTTGATGACTTCTACCCACTCACGCATCCATCACCGCCGCACCAGTCAAGTAGCTCCTGTGCATGGCCTCCTTAGGCCACAGCCGAACTATGAGGCCCTTCATGGCCTGTTCGTCCGCCTTGTGGAGCTCGACCAGCTGCTTCAGCTGGTCGCTAAAACACCGGATGTCCGCCTCAAAGATATTGAGACCAGAAGACCTTCTCCGTCAAGCTCCCCTCCTCGGCCTGGTAGAATGCGGCAGCATCGGACACGATGCGAGGAAGATCTGCAAACGCTCCTGGAGAGCTCCGAATTCGGGTAAGCAACAGGCAATTAACACTCACATGCTTACTATGCATGAAAAATGCCTTACCCGCTGCTATTTTCTTCACCGCCTCAATCTCCTGGAGGGCCTTGTAGGCTTCGGCCTTAGCGGCTTTGGCACTCTCAAGAGCCGTTGCAAGCTCGCACTCTCGAGTCTTGAGTCACGCCCAAGTTCTCATGTTTTTTCACGAGATCCTGGAGCTCTTGTTGTACCTCCGCCACCCGCGCCTCCTGCTTCTCTCGCTCGGTGCGCTCCGCGGCCGCATTATGTTCGGCCGCGGCCACCGCCTCCTTCAGGGTCGCCACCTCGTTAGTGGCCCCTACAATACCCACGTTATCCTTGTCATTTTTCTTGCAACCAAATCCTTTTCTGTAAGGTACAATTTTCATAAGGTATTACTCACCTTCTTTTTCCTCGAGCTGCTTCTTGGCATGGCCGAGCTCGTTCTCGGACTGCTCGAGGTTTTCCTTCAAAGTATTGACCTCCAATAAGGCGACGGAGGTCAAGAAGACACCTGCAATCCCATATTGACATATTTTTTATGACTCCTGCGTTTATCTTTTTAAAGATCCTCAGTCCGCTTTTCTTTCCGAACACCGAACCGAGCATCGTGGGCTACCGCCTATGCGGTACCATTTTACATATATTGAAATTCTTACCTCAAAGCCTGTTAGAAGGCTATCGCAGTTTCGTTCACCGCTCTTGGCGAGCTGAACCTTTCGAATCACCGCACTCATAACAGTGCGGTGTTCCTCTTTGATGGAGGCGCCGTTGAGCGCCTCCAGAATTATCCGGCACCTCCGGTTGGGCCGGAGGCAGCCGGGCGTCATGATCTTGCCCTTCTTACGAAGGGGTCGCCGCCGGACTCCGGCCACCGTGGCCTCCGGCCGAGTCCGTGCAAAGTCCGGGAGGGTGTCCTGTGACACCTCCGGGGCCTCCTCCTCCTGGTGGGTCCCTTCCTGGGATCCCACCTCGGCGTCGTCTACGGCATGGGGGGTGGAGGCAGTCGGAAGGGAATCCATATCCGACGCACCCAAGGACCCGCTTGACGAAACTGGAAGATCATCCTTGGGCGGACTGCAGGGTTGTATGCGGCATTAGAAAGACATTATGTGGCGACAAGAAAACACCTTGAAGTTATTCAGGAGTCCGTATACTTACGATCTCGCCAGGGGATTGGCCCTTGGAGGCCAGTCCTCGTCGTCGTCGCTGGCGTTGGCAGAGCAGTCCGGGGGAAGAGTTTTTCCCTTCTTGGACCCTTCGGCCTCCCTGGTTTGGGAGGCCTTCCTTTTCTTCCTCCTTCACCGGGGAGAGGCTTTCTTCTCCTCCTCGCCTTGGTGGGAGGAGTCGGCCTCGATTCATCATCCGATAACACCTGAAAACGGGAACTCTTTCGAGTCCCCGTGGCCGTCTTCTTGGTTTTCTTCTCCGGCACCACGTGGGGTGCCGGAGCAAAGCTAACCCGTTAGGCGGGCGTCCCGCTGGGTCCCCTGGCAATGGGGCCGGACAGATAGTCCGTTCGGCCTTCGCCAGCCATTCCTGTCAAAGGTAAAGGGAGTTTAGATCCCGCATAGAGCCAAACTATGGAAAACAAGTGGTGAAATCACTTACCTCGTCAGCTGGACGCTGCGAGCGGAATCCGCGATCTTCGGTAGCGCGTATCACGGGAGCTTGGCGCCCTTGAACAACACCTTCCAGACATCTTCGTACGTAGTGTCGAAGAGCCCGCTCAGGGTCTGGTGCTGCGCCGGATCAAACTCCCACATGTTGAAGCCCCGTCGCTGGCACGGGAGAATCCGGCGGATGAGCATGACCTGGACTACGTTGACAAGCTTGAGCTTCTTGTCCACCAGCTTCTGGATACAAGCTTGGAGTCCGGTCAGCTCCTCCGAATCCCCCAAGTCCGGCCACTCTCTTTCCAGGAGGTGAGCCGTGTAGGGATGCCAGATCTGAATTCGGGGGCCGCTGCCCAATCAGGGTCACGCGGCTCGGTGATGTAGAACCACCCCGATTGCCACCCCTTGATGGTTTCCACGAAAGTGCCCTCCAGCCACGTAGAACGTGGGACATCCTGCCCACCATGGCGCTTCAAGACTCCGCTTGGCTGCCCTTCACAACCTTCGCTTGACATCAAGGTCTTGAGCCACAAGTCGGGCGGGGCTGGATGCAGGAAGGCCTCGCACACGACGATAAATGCCGAGATGTTGAGGATGAAATTTGGGGCCAGATCATGGAAATCTAGGCCGTAGTAGAACATGAGCCCCCGGACAAAGGGATGAAGCGGGAAGCCCAGTCTGCGGAGGAAATGGGGAAGAAATACTCCTCTCTCATGGGGCCTGGGGTTGGAGACGAGCTCTCCCTCATCGGGGAGCCTATGCGCGAGGTGACTGGACAAATATCCGGCGTCACAGAAGCTTCGGATCTGCCCCTCCGCGGACGGAGGAGGCCATCCACTTGCCTCCCGCTCTGGACATAGTTGGAGAAGGTTGAGGTGAGAAGTGCGGACTTGGGCACTGGAGCTCGAGTTCGCGGAGATGGATAAGCCAAGGAGGAAGAAGGCGCAGGTAAAAGGGTTGGATCTTTATCCCCTTATATGGGTGGACAAAAACATGTGTCCCCACCAGCCTGGTAAAACTTGCTTATCTCCCAAGCGTCACAATCAATGGCGCGGTCGGGTTACCCACGTCCGTATTGATGGGAATCCCGGAATAAGGGGAACACGATCTGCTCGACAAGACGTGCCAAGGAAACCGCCGCTAAACGCTACCGAGGTGGAACAATAAAAACAATTTGAGTAAAGACTTGGTAGTGGTGCGACGTCACGCCCACGTATCACGCCACAGATTGATCTTGTGTAATATTATTCTCTCTACGGTGGTATGTGGAATTTATTTTTGCAGAGCCGGACACTATCCTGGTGTTCACAATCTCCTATAAATTGTTCGGAGGAAGAACCCGCCTTGCAATGCCGAAGACAACATGCGCGCCGGACTCGTCGTCATTGAAGCCTGGTTCAGGGGCTACTGAGGGAGTTCCGGACTTGGGGGTGTCCAGATAGCCGAACTATCATCATCGGCCGGACTCCAAGACTATGAAGATGCAAGATTGAAGACTTCGTCCCGTGTCCGGATGGGACTTTCCTTGGCGTGGAAGGCAAGCTTGGCGATACGGATATGTAGATCTCCTACCTTTGTAACCGACTTTGTGTAACCCTAGCCCTCTTCGGTGTCTATATAAACCGGACAGCTGTAGTCCATAGGACGAACAACAATCATACCATAGGCTACCTTCTAGGGTTTAGCCTCTTTGATCTCGTGGTAGATCCACTCTTGTAACACACATCATCAATATTAATCAAGCAGGACGTAGGGTTTTACCTCCATCAAGAGGGCCCGAACCTAGGTAAAACATCGTGTCCCTTGTCTCCTGTTACCATCCGCCTAGACGCACAGTTCGGGACCCCCTACCCGAGATCCGCCGGTTTTGACACCGACATCGGCCAAAGGACGGTGAAGTAATTGTCTTTACTAATCATTTGCTCCGAGGTTTCACCCCCCGGCTCAAAATTCTTTCGTGATGTGTTGCACTTTTTCAAGCTCCATCCTTGAGATATTGGGCCCAATTCTGTCTCAAACATCTGCAACTTTCAAGTATTCTGCGAAGTGTACCTTCAACATGAGCCCACTGTAGAACTATTCAGGGAATTTTATAACTTAAACTTGCAGACTGAGTTCACTGATGGGCCGATGATAACCCACAAGTATAGGGGATCGCGGCAGTTTTCGAGGGTAGAGTATTCAACCCAAATTTATAGATTCGACACAAGGGGAGCCAAAGAATATTTGAAGGTATTAGCAGCTGAGTTGTCAATTCAACCATACATGGAGATTAATTATCTACAGCAAGTAATCAGTAGCATAGTAATATGATAGTTTTGATAGTAGTGAAAGCAGCAACAGTAATAGTAACAGTAACAGTGATAACAGTAATTTTGCAGCAAGTGTAACAGTGATGATAGTAGTAGTAACTTAGCATAAACAATATAAAATAAATTCGTAGGCATTGGATCGGTGACTTGTTGGATGATATTCATCATGTGACAGTTATAACCTAGGGCGCTACGGCACTAGCTCCAGTTCATCGATATAATGTAGGCATGTATTCCGTAAATAGTCATACGTGCTTTATTAAAAGAACTTGCATAACATCTTTTGTCCTACCCTCCCGTGGCAGCGGGGTCCATATTGGAAAATAAGGGATATTAAGGCCTCCTTTTAATAGAGAACCGGAACAAAGCATTAACACATAGTGAATACATGAACTCCTCAAACTACGGTCATCACCTGAACAAAGCATTAACACATAGTGAATACATGTTGTTGTCACTTCGGGGTTGTCGGATCATAACACGTAGTAGGTGACTATAACTTGCAAGATTGGATCTAAAACATGGATATAATGATGAATTCATAAACGGTTCAGATCTGAGTTCATGGCACCCGGGCCCAAAGTGACAAGCATTAAGCATAGCAAAGTCATAGCAACACCAATCTAAGAACATAGTGGATACTAGGGATCAGGCCCTAACAAAACTAACTCGATTACACGATGAATCTCATCCAACTCCTCACCAACCAGCGAGCCTACGAAGGAATTACTCACTCCTAGTGGGGAGCATCATGGAATAGGCGATGGAGATTGGTTGGTGATGACGAAGAACGAAGACCCCCCTCTCCGGAGCCCCAAACGGACTCCAATCTACCCTCCCGAGGAAGAACAAGGCTTAGCGGCGGCTCCGTCTCGTGGATCATGATAATTCTTTCTCCCTGATTTTTTTCTAGAAATATGTGATTTTATAGTATTAGGGGGGGTCGTCTGCGGGGCCACCAGGTGGGTATAACCCACCTGGGTGCGCCAGGAGAGGGGGGCGCGCCCTGTTGGGTTGTGCCCACCCAGGTGCCCCTCTCCGGCAGGTCTTGGATCTAGAAATTCTTATTATTGATATAAAAAATCCTCGCAAAGTTTTGTTCCATTACGAGAACTTTTATTTCTGCACAAAAACAACACCATGGTAGTTCTGCTGAAAACAACGTCAGTCCGGGGTTAGTTTCATTCAAATCATGTAAATTAGAGTCCAAAACAAGAGGAGAAGTGTGAGAAAAAGTAGATACGTTGGATACGTATCAACTCCCCCAAGCTTAAACCTTTGCTTGTCCTCAAGCAATTCAGTTGATAAACTGAAAGTGAGAAAGGAAAACTTTTTGCTCTTGTTTGCATAAATAAGCTTAAACAACACCCAGGTTTTCAGCCAGCATTATAACTAACCATGTCAACAATAAATCTTAAAGATTATAATGAATCATATCAATGACATAATCAGCTAGCGAGCAATAATAAGATATCTCAAATAGCAACACGTTGTCAAAACAACCATGATATAATATGACAATAGTGGTATCTCGCTAGCCCTTTCTGAGACCGCAAAACATAAAATGCAGAGCACCTCCAAAGTTCAAGCAGCGACTAAACATTGTAATTCATGGTAGAAAAGATCCAGTCATGATGCACCCAACATTAGCTACACACAATGCATAAATTATGACAGCTGTGCTCTACTCAGTTTCTGGCGCTTGTTTAAGAAGGTGATGACACAACATAAAAGTAAACAAATAGTCCCTTCGCAGAGGGAAGCAGTGATTTGTAGAGGTGCCAGAGCTCAATTTTTAAAACAGAGATAAATGATATTTTGGGACATGCACCCTTCTTATTCACTTCCACCAACAATAAAGGTTTACTCCCCCAAGCGATAAAAAGGTTTACTCCCCCTTCCACCAACAATCACATTCCACGGCTTGTCCGAAACAACGGGTGCCGTCCATACCATCAGTAGCGGGGGAGTTTTGTTTAATTATTTACATTTTTGAGCTCGGGACTTGGAATCCCTATGACCGCCCATTTTCTCATGCGATGGCGAGTGAATAAACACTCGACCTGAGAATAACCCGCTTAGCATGGAAGATATCGACCACCTCCTGTCGTTCCATGAACGATACAGGCACACAAAAAGGATAATTTTTAGAAGTTTTTAGAGGTGGCACATGCAAATTTACTTAGGACTGCAGGGTAATACCGTATATAGGCAGATATGGTGGACTCATCTGGAATAACTTTGGGTTCAAGGTTTTTGATGTACAAGCAGAATTCCAACTTAGTACAGGCGAAGGCTAGCAATTAAGATTGAGAAGCGGTCAGCTAGAGAGCAACAACGATCATAACCATGCATAATGCGTAAGTAACATTGGACACTAGCATGAGTAGGATATGAACACCATGAACATAAATATCATAGAGGCTATGTTGGTTTTGATTCAACTACATGCATGAACATGTAGCAAGTCAAGCCACTCGAACATTCTGAGGAGGATACCATATCATCATACTACATCACAATCATTTTAATGCTATGTTGATATCCAAGATAAATCATTATCAACTCCCAGCTACTTATGCATGGCATGAGAAACTATAATATCTAATTGTCATTGCAAACATGTTTAATCATAAGGGGCTGAAGCCTGGATACTAGGTTAAACATATTTACACAAACTGAACAAGTCGAGTTCATACGAATTTCTCTTTGCCACGCCCAATTCATCGAATATCGTCATTATTGCCTTTCACTTGCACGACCGAACGATATGAAAATAATAATAGTGCAAGAATGCCGTGGACTAAGCTGGAATCTGCAAACATTTTATTCAACAGGAGAAGACAAGGTAAAATGGGCTCTTTATTAGTTCAACAGTTATTCATGTGAGAGCCACTCAACCTTTTCATCGTGGTCTTCTCCTCGGTACAACTCGAATAAAAAGAAAAGAAATTCAGAGAAACACACTGAAATATTTCTGGAGTTTTTTTGGTTTTCTTCAACAAGCAAATAAAAAGCAAAAATGAGAAAAACTATTTACACGGGAAAGCCCCCAACAAGCAAAAGAATAACAAGGAAATCTTTTTGGGTTTTCTTTTAGTACTACTACTAAGCATGCATAGAAAGTAAATTACTACAACTAATTTTTTTTTGTTTTTCTAAAGTTTTTCAAACACACAAGAAGAAAGCAAGAAAAATAAATCTAAGCATTGATGATACAATGAAAAAGTGTGGCATCGACAAATAGAATGATATATGTAGACATGAATGTAATGTCGGTGAGAAACACGTACTCCCCCAAGCTTAGGCTTTTGACCTAAGTTGGTAATTGATCAATAGCCTGGAGGGTAGTAGTCGGCGTGGTAGCTCACGGAGGCTCTCGGTGCAGATGCCTCGGCCTGCCGTGCTGCCACCACTGCTGTGTTATGAGCTCGGGCCTCGCTCTCAAGAACAAAATATCTCCCCTTGTTGTGATAGTCAAAAAGAGCAGGCGCAGGCAAATATGTGTCCACAATAGACTTTTGGTTAAACATTAGATTGTAAGTAAAATTATCAACCTTTCCCTCAAGGATCTTGTGTTCTTTCAAAGTGTCAAAATCTAAATACCGCGTGGGTAGGATAGGATCAAAGGGCAAAGGTGAAACACCCAGCTCTCGTGCTAAACGCGTGGCATAAAATCCATCATAGAGCCAACCACTGTTAGCACTATGCTGAAGTCTACGCGCAACAATCGCTCCAAGGTTATAATTCCTTTCACCAGTGAGAGCGGCGTGAATGAAGCTCAAGTCTGGTGCACAAAGTATGCTACAGTCTTGCTTGCCTACTATGCATTTCGCGTTAAATAATGCAAGGTACTGAATTGCAGGAAAGTGCATGCTCTTTATTCTTCCTTGTGTCACTCCCCTACCTTCGCCATAACAAAGGCTAGTCAAGAAAGACTCAAACTCAGCCTTTGATGGCTCATCAAGCGAACCCCAAAATGGAAGTTTGCAATGATAAGCAAAATTCTCTAGTGGAATAGTAAATGGATTATCATAAAGCATAAACGACACCCTAGACTCACGTGGAAAATATTTAAATCCTTTGACAAATGATTCAGTGAGAAGTTGGTGTTGTTCACACTTATCTGAAAGGTAGGGACCGAGACCGGCATTGTGAACATATTGCTCAAATTCCTCATTGATGCCCACACGCACCATATAATCATCACAAGTCCATAAGCATGTTTTGGTGGTGGCATCTCGTTTGGAACTTTCACTTGGTTCAACATAAGATCGACGAGCAGAACTGTCACTAGAAGATGCCCTCGAGGATCGTCTCCTCGAAGAACTCCTTCCAAATAGGTTCATCATGTCCGCGTACAATTTTCTGAAAATAAAATTTTTGGGGTGACAAAAATTTGTCAATAAAACTTTCTAAAATTGATAGCAACTACTCATAGGGATACATAGAGGCCATAGCAAGCATTCAAAATACTTAGAACAGTAAGAATTCAACATGCAAGCACATCTACAGCAGTACCAGGAGTAGCTAATTATTCAAAGTATAAACCACTAAAACAAAAACTAATTACACAAACGGTGGAGTCACATACCAAGCAACAATCCCCTGAAACAGTTTCGGAAACGGAGCTTCGAGCAAAGAGATCAAAATCCACGAGTTTGAGCTCAAGAACACGGGAGAGAGAGCAATGGGGATTTTTTTCTGGAGGTAAGTGATGATGTGGGCTAAAGAGATAAGTGAGGAGGCCCACGTGGGGACCACAACCCACCAGGGCGCACCTCGGGGTCCTGGCGCGCCCAGGTGGGTTGTGCCCACCTGGTGCACCTCCCTCTGGTATTATTTGCACCAAAAATTCTTAAATATTCAGAAAAAATGCATGTTCAATTTTCAGGGCATTCTGAGAACTTTTATTTTTGGGTCATTTTTTATTGCACGGGAAATTCAGAAAACACGCAAAACATGGCATTTTATTTTATTTAACTAATAAAAACAGAGAATAAAAAGTAGGGGCAGAAGGTAGTGCTTACTAAATTCATCAACTTGATACCGCTAAAAAATGATTCATTAATAAGGTTGATCATGTCTTATTAACAACCACTTTCGATTAACATGAAACCGAAGAACTTTCGTAAATCACTAAGTTACCTCAATGGGGATATGCATTTCCCCAACAATAAGCATTTCATATTTCTTTTGATAGTAGGTATAGGTATTTTAAAAATTACAATAGTGATTTTCCGAGATTTTCAATAACATTAATACCATTCACTTGGAATTGTTTCTTCGAAAAGTGCACTGTATGCTAATTACCATTAATATGAAAAGTGACTTGCTTTTATTGCAATCAATAACAGCCCCTGCAGTATTCAAGAAGGGTCTACCAAGGATAATCGACATGTTGTCGTCCTCGGGCATCTCAAGTATAAAAAAGTCCGTCAAAATAGTAACTTAGCAACAACAACGGGCACATCCTCACAGATACCGATTGGTATGGCCATTGATTTATCAGCCATTTGCAAAGATATTTTAGTAGGTGTGAGTTTATTCAAGTCAAGTCTTTTGTATAAAGAGAAAGGCATAACACTAACACCAGCTCCTAAATCACACAAAGCAGTTTTCACATAATTCTTTTTGATGGAGCAAGGTATAGTTGGTATTCCCGGATCTCCAAGTTTTTTAGGTACTCCATCTTTGAAAGTATAATTAGCAAGCATAGTGGAGATTTCAGCTTCTGGTATTTTTCTCTTATTTGTGATGATGTCTTTCATGTACTTTGCATAAGGAGGCATTTTAAGGATATCAGTCAAGCGAGTACGCAAAATATCGGCCTCAAAGATTTCAAAGAAAGCTGTTGATTCTTCATCATCTTTCTTTTTAGTTGACTTGGGTGGAAAAGGCATAGGTTTTTGAACCCACGGTTCTCTTTCTTTACCGTGTTTCCTAGCCACAAAGTCTCTTTTATCATACCTTTTATTCTTAGGTTGTCGGTTATCAAGATCAACAGGTGGTTCTATCTCAGCATCATTACTTGGTTCTTTATCATTATTTGTTTGAGTGCATTCATGAACCTCATCATTATCTTATTCATTATCACTACGTGAGTGTTCATTACCAGACTGAGTTTCAGCATCAGAGATAGAAGTTACATTTTCATTATCAGGAGGTTTCTCTATTTCAGGTTCAGTAGAAGTATGTAAAGTCCTATCATTTTTCTTTTTCTTTTTCTTTCTAGAAGGACTAGGTGCACTAGTGTTTTCTCTTTGTGAATATTGTTCAATTCTTTTTGGGTGTCCCTCAGGATAAAGTGGTTCCTGAGTCATTTTAACTCCTCTAGTTGCAACTCTAACAACAAAGTCATGCATATTATGATTCATTTCATCAAG
Source organism: Aegilops bicornis (assembly GCA_021605145.1). NCBI lineage: Eukaryota > Viridiplantae > Streptophyta > Magnoliopsida > Poales > Poaceae > Aegilops > Aegilops bicornis. Next base: position 376,271,480 of record CM038673.1, on the reverse strand, counting down.
TAATTCTCTTTGTGATTTAGCAACTTGTTCTAACTGAGTTTGAACCATAGAAGCATGTTTTCCAACACCTCTAACATCATTTGATATTCTAAATAACAGGTCACTCAAGCGAGCAATCATATCAGGATTATATTTCAATTCTTTCATAACATTTGCATTGAAGTGATCTTGTTTTCTAATTTAGTTTTCAAACTCATAAAGGCATTGACTAGGATGCATATTGTGATGATTGTCATTATCATTGAATTTCATAAGAGAATTTACCTCTACTACCTTAGGCATTGGTGGTGTATTAAGCCTATGTATTTCTTTAATAGGAGGTAAATTTTTAACATCCTCAGCTTTAATACCTTTTTCCATCATAGATTACTTTGCTTCTTGCATATCTTCAGGACTGAGATATAATATACCCCTCTTCTTCGGAGTGGGTTTAGCCGGTTCAGGAATAGTCCAATCATAATAATTTTTCAATATGTTATTCAATAGTTCTTCAGCTTGTCCAACAGTTCGTTCCCTGAAAACACAACCAACACAACTATCTAGGAAATCCCTAGAAGCATCGGTTAGTCCATTGTAGAAGATATCAAGTATTTCATTTTTCTTAAGAGGATGATCAGGCAAAGCATTAAGTAACTGGCAAAGCCTCCCCCAAGCTTGTGGGAGACACTCTTCTTTAGTTTGCACAAAGTTAAATATTTCCTGTAAGGCAGCTTGTTTCTTATGAGCAGGAAAATATTTTTCAGAGAAGTAATAAATCATATCCTAGGGACTACGCACACAACCAGGAGCAAGAGTATTGTACCAAGATTTAGCATCACCCTTTAATGAGAAAGGAAATAATTTGAGAATAAAGTAATAAAGAGTTTTCTCATCATGAGTAAAAAGGGTGGCTATATCATTCAACTTAGTAAGATGTGCCACAACAGTTTCAGTTTCATAACTATCGAAAGGATCAGATTCAATCAAAGTAATTAACTCTGGGTCGATAGAGAATTCATAATCCTTATCATCAATAAAAATAGGTGAAGTAGCAAACTTAGGATCACATTTCATTCTAGCATTCAGAGATTTTTCTTTATACTTGTGTAATAATTTCTCTAGATCATCTCTATCATTGCAAGCAACAATATCTCTAGTTGTTTCTTCACTCATAACATAACCGGCTAGTTCTAGCAGGTGTTTCAGGAGATTCAGTTTCAAGCTCATAATCAGATTCAACAACATCATGTTGTATTACTCTAGCAATTTGTTCATCAAGAAATTCACCAAGTGGCACATCATCATTATCAAGCAAAGTATAAGCATCATCATAAGCATCATTCATAGTAGAAGTAGCATCATCAATAACTTGTGACCATTTAGAATTCATAGCATGTGGTGGTGTTGCAAGTTTACTCATAACAGAAGGTGAATCTAAAGCAGAACTGGATGGTAGTTTCTTACCTCCCCTCGTACTTGAGGGAAATATCTTTGTCTTTGGATCCTTCAGATTCTTCATAGTGATAATGTGATAATAATCCCAAGTGACTCAACAAATATTGCTATGCTCCCGCAACGGGCGCTTTAAAAAGGTCTTGATAACCCACAAGTATAGGGGATCGCAACAGTTTTCGTGGGTAGAGTATTCAACCCAAATTTATAGATTCGACACAAGGGGAGCCAAAGAATATTTGAAGGTATTAGCAGCTGAGTTGTCAATTCAACCACACCTGGAGATTAATTATCTGCAACAAGTAATCAGTAGCACAGTAATATGATAGTTTTGATAGTAGTGGCAGCAGCAATGGTAACAGTAACAGTGATAGCAGTAATTTTGTAGCAAGTGTAACAGTGATGATATCTGTCGGTGTCAAAACCGGCGGATCTCGGGTAGGGGGTCCCGAACTGTGCGTCTAGGCGGATGGTAACAGGAGACAAGGGACACGATGTTTTTACCCAGGTTCGGGCCCTCTCGATGGAGGTAATACCCTACTCCTGCTTGATTAATATTGATGATATGGGTAGTACAAGAGTAGATCTACCACGAGATCAGAGAGGCTAAACCCTAGAAGCTAGCCTGTGGTATGATTGTTGTATATGTCTATCGACTAGCCTGGCCTCGGTTTATATAATGCACCAGAGGCCTAGGATAACAAGAGTCCTAGCCGAATACGCCGGTGGGGGAGGAGTCCTTGTCTTGATCGCCAAGTCTTGTGGAATCTTCCTTGTATGCGGCAACCGTCCGGATCGCCCATGAGTATACGGCCATGGGGATCCTCGCCCAATCCAACCGATCGAGACGATGTGGTGAGTACGCCCTAGTCCAGGACACCGTCAGTAGCCCCCTGAACCGGTCTTCAAGTTGGGGATGCTCCTCGATTCTTCTGAACTGTTCTTCACCTTCGGTCATTGGTCTTGAAAACTGGTTCAACAAATCTTCTCATCTTCGATCTTGAGGATCGCCGAAATGCATTCGACGAGTTTACACGTCTGGTATCCGAGGAGCCCCTTTAAGTTTACGGCCTTTATCAATTCCTTGTTATTTTTATGCCACGCCTCAGGTTTGAAGTTATACCCAGGAGGCAGTGTCCTCTTGCGTCCGAGCTCTAACGCCGGACTGGATTCGAGGTATCCTTTCCAGCCGAGCACCAACGCCGGACTGCTTCCCAGCTCTATCGCCGGACTATGTATCCGAGCTCCAACGCCGGACGGTATCCGAGCTCCAACGCCGGACTATGTATCCGAGCTCCAACGCCGGACTGTATCCGAGCTCCAACGCCGGACAATGTATCTGAGGTGTCGTAAATCACCTTGGTTCAAAGAAGTTTGAAGGAGTTTAGCCGAGCTTAATGCTGGAAATGCCCTCTATGGAGCCAGCCACTAGCGCCCGAGCTTTATGCCGAACTGCTTCCGAGGTGGTGCACCACCCCGAATGTGGGCCGATTTTTGTCAATATTTTTGATTGGTGCAATTTATTCTCTGCCGAGATATATAGCCAGTAGCCACAAGGTGTGTATCGGTCCAAAACCCGAGATGCACATGAAGGATGACATAAGACCGCTGATCCCCGAAGCTGCTGAGACTCAGGTTGATTTGCAAAATCAGCCTGAGGATCAAAATCTAACTTCGGCGAATACTTGAGGACACAAAAGCAGCGTGCTCGATCCTCGAGACTCAGTTAGGTGCGGCCGACCAACTTTGAGGATCAAAATCTCCTCGAAATCAGATTGCACTTAAAATTTTCTGCATAGAACAGTAATGCAAGAGCCCCGAGACATCGGGTCGGGTGGCAACACCGCATCGAGGATTGATGTGCCCTTTAATATTTGTAAATAATAGCCCGAAGCCCAAGAGTTCCCGAGCCTTAATGCGGGCACGGGTGGTCAATTAAGGATCGATATCCATAGTAAAATCACAAATTATGTGTAATGACTCCATGTATCCAAGTACTTTACGTCATTAATGCTCGGATCCGCATTGTACAAAACTTTGTTGACCGACCATCGGCTTCAACCTCCTCGCCAAGAGTCGAGGAGTGTTTGTCCTACTTTATAAAGCCTTTATGAGGGCAAAGATTTATGACAAACAAGGCAATCTGGCCATACGGTTTTATAAACAAAGATACGCAGAGAGATATGTTATATTACTGTTTAACAAAAGAGATGTCTTCCAAAGAAAATAGTCCCGCTATCGGTTCCTTTCTTTGGGTTGTCATGCTAAGCATGATCATGAAACCTCAGCTCCAATGTAAGAGCAAAATATTGAGGATTTAGTTTGGGAGGCCGCCATTAGCCCCGGTAGTGTTCGGCGACGATCGAGGTCAAGCCGGAAACACTTCGCCAATTTTATGAATGGCCGATATTTAATATAGTCATCGGATCGCTGACCAGTTTACACCTATTGTGACAGTCAGTTTTCGGCTTTCTCCACTGAGGTGCTTGATCATGCGAGCTGGAAGCACAATCGCAGTGGTTCTCCCTTTGCACACCTAGCCAAACAAAGCGGAACGTAGGAGGCAAGCGCGAGAGCCGGGAAACCCAACTATTGACCGAAGACACAATTCGAAACTGATGCATATATAGCAATATCCGAGAATGTTTTTGTCGAATCTCTAAAGGTGTCCGGAGTTGCACTGCGAGACTTGTGCTGAAAACACACAAATAGTTCTAAAGTGCCAAAATCTTGGAAAACCAAAAAACGTCAGTAAAAACATGACGTCCGAACAAGATCAAGTATTCGGTGCCAATCCGAAAATTGGACTTTAGAGAAAAAAAGTGCTTCTGCCGTGCTTTAACATGACACATCCTATCTCAAGACTTCAAGCGGGTCAGCCTACGACTTCAGTCTCCCATCCCAAGGCGGAGTACTTCTCATTAGGCCAGTTTAGAAAACTAAACCCTAGCAGTTTTGAGAGAGAAATTAGGCTCCCCGGCTAGTGACCGCTCACTCGTGTCGAAAAAAGGAGTGATAAATAATAAACACTTTGCAACGACTAAGAAGAAAAACACTTAGTATAAAACGGCTCAAATAAACATAAGAGCCCCCATGTGACTTGGGTAAAAGTTGACTATATAATGTAAGGTGACATGTAAAATGCCTTCTAGCCGGATTGTACATTGTTTGTCGTAGCGGACCTTTTCGCTTCAACCTCTGGACCCAATAGTCCAGAGTGTGTCCGAATACCCTCGCGGTTATAAAAACCGGGGCATGCGTGGAGACCAAAGCGTAGGGGTCATTAGTGCTTTATCGCATAAGTGCCCAACTAGTTATGTTATATTACATGGTTAGTAAGAAACATCTTCCGGGAGAATAGTTCCGTTAGGGTTCCTTTCCACAGGAGGCATGTCCTAAAGTGCATGTCCGGATCAAGTAAAAGAGCGTAAAACATCTGGGGCAGGTAAATGAATAGGTAAGAAATCATCTTTTAGTTCACCGACCGAGTATTCCCTTAAGAACGCTAGCTTTCGGCTTCACCCACCGAGGTACACATCCGTTGACCCGGCAAGAATAATCGCAGAGGTGCTCCTTTACCACCTAGCCGAACAATCGGGAACGAGGGGTAAGCACAGGAGCCGTGCAACCCAGCTTGGCCAAAACTTAAGTCATATCGATGCATATAATGGTGAATAAAAGGTACATGCGGAAGTGTGACACATGTGTTGGGCATAAAGCCCGTATTAATAAGCTTCTGTTAAAGAAGCCCCCAGGTATAATGAGCGCGGGTAGCGCGTCAAGTGTGCGCGAACAAAGTTTGGACAAGGAAAATTTTTACAAGCAACTTTTTTCCAAAAAAGTATAATGCTTGGTCGAGCGGAACACAAGTTAAAAATTAAAGCTTTGAGCATGAAAGCTACTTAGCTGGTTAATATGTTTGGTATTGATGACGCGGTCCGAGCTCGATACGGGACAAGGTTCCATCCCCCAAGCCGGTCCCGAGGTGGCGGAGCGGAGAGCTCGACACGCCGAAGTGGTGACATAGCACGGTCAATGCAGACCTGCAGAGTGACGCCGAAGTCCCCGGACCATTTTCCTGTGCACAAAAAGTGGCGCAAACCGGAGATAATAGTAATAATGATAAAAAAATCGTTGCATAATAAATAATTTATGCAAAGTGAGTAATAAAAGAAATATGGCCTGGCGCCAAAGTCAATGTCGATGCAGGTCGTCGGCGTAATGCAATAAAGGCATGGCAAGGCCTGAATTCACAGGTCGGTTCGAGTTCCGGATGCGGCGTTCGCCGGACTATGTACGGAAACTGACCGAACCAACATGCGACCGTCGTTAATGCGGCCACCATTTGATAGACCTGTGTACATATGATGGACAAACCAGAGTAATAATTCCTTGGGAAAAATTAACCCAAACAAGCAAAAATAAATACTAGGATTAATAGCACCTGGTTTATTTGTTGTAGCAATCCGAAGGAAGGTGATTCCCAAAATTGGGACTCGATCCGTGCACCCATTGCCTGGTCGGCTAGTGACGCCGAAGTGTCCGGAGTAGGTTGATGAAGAGATGGCGAAGCCCCCGGTCCAGCCGAGATGTCGAAGTAGGTCGGCGTGATGGACACCAGCTTGAAGAAGCAATAGTGCGGCCTGGCCGATGCGTGTCGTGACGTGGTAGATGCCGCTTGATGAAGCGATCGCGGGCGATGCCGGTATGCCCGCTCCGTGTAATCCGTGGGGCGGCGATGTTGGTGATGATTTATCCTTCACGATGCCGGACTCTTGTTCGGCTTGCCGAGATGATGATCCGAAGAAGTTGAGCTCGGCTCAACAAAGTGACGACGTGTCTAGCGCAGGTCGGCAGCCGTGGAGCAATATTGCCGGACTGGTTTGACACCAGCATGATGTTGAAGATCATGTTCAAAAGATCTTAAAGTAAGTGGGATGTGTTCGGAAACAAAACACAATACCCCATACAAAACTTCCTTCAAAAAGGATGTCCGAAATCCCGTTCATAAAAAAGACGAACTCGGGTCGGATTCGTTTTCGTGCAGAAAACAGATCCGAGAAGTGATGCGCTAATCGGAAGGTTCCCGGAGTTTGGACGGTCGGATCGAGCTGAAATTTTGAGGGGTGGTAGATATAGGAATTCCGCAGCCTATCAACGGTTGGATCTTCCAAAGGAAGTTCGAGTTAGAAGCTGGACACCACGCCCTAAACTCGTCCAGATTCTCGTCCAGATTCAATGCGGCTCCGGTATACCGGAGATTGCCAGAGATTCCTCCATCGGAACTCGATGAATTTTTCCAGGGTTGTTGTAGACTCAATGCCGCACAATTCCACCGAAGCAATCGTTAAAACGACACCTGAGGAGGCGGTGACGGCGGATACAAGTTCGCTGTCCAGAAAAACAGCACGGTTGCCCGAGGGCAATGTTGACGTTGAGCCCCCGGGCTCCCTGGATGATTCCTCCATGATCTTGATAGAGAACGGAGCTGATGTTGATGAAGGCCCCCATCCGAACACGACGATCGGAGGTAGGGCGCAGTCCTTGGTCAAACCAAGGTGACCAGTCGAGCTGGTGACGAAGATGCCGAAGTCGCAGTTGATCTACAGGCGAGCCATCGACCTTTTGTCGAACACACAGCGGAACTCTCAATGAAAGCACCAATGTCGGTGTCAAACCGCGGATCTCGGGTAGGGGTCCTGAACTGTGCGTCTAGGCGGATGGTAACAGGAGACAAGGGACACAATGTTTTTACCTGTGTTCGGGCCCTCTCGATGGAGGTAATACCCTACTCCTGCTTGATTAATATTGATGATATGGGTAGTACAAGAGTAGATCTACCATGAGATCAGAGAGGCTAAACCCTAGAAGCTAGCCTATGGTATGATTGTTGTATATGTCTATCAACTAGCCTGGCCTCGGTTTATATAATGCACCAGAGGCCTAGGATAACAAGAGTCCTAGCCGAATACGCCGGTGGGGGAGGAGTCCTTGTCTTGATCGCCAAGTCTTGTGGAATCTTCTTTGTATGCGGCAACTGTCCGGACTGGCCCATGAGTATACGGCCATGGGGATCCTCGGCCCAATCCAACTGATCGGGAGATGACATGGTGAGTACCCCCTAGTCCAGGACACTGTCAATAGCAGTAGTAACTTAGCAGAAACAATATAAGATAAATTCGTAGGCATTGGATCTGTGACTTAGTGGATGATATTCATCATGTGACAGTTATAACCTAGGGCGATACGACACTAGTTCCAGTTCATCGATATAATGTAGGCATGTATTCCGTAAATAGTCATATGTGCTTTATTAAAAGAACTTGCATGACATCTTTTGTCCTACACTCCCGTGGCAGCGGGGTCCATATTGGAAACTAAGGGATATTAAGGCCTCCTTTTAATAGAGAACCGGAACAAAGCATTAACACATAGTGAATACATGAACTCCTCAAACTACGGTCATCACCGGAACAATGCATTGACACATAGTGAGTACATGTTGTTGTCACTCCGGGGTTGTCGGATCATAACACGTAGTAGGTGACTATAACTTGCAAGATCGGATCTAAAACATGGATATAATGATGAATTCATAAACGGTTCAGATCTGAGTTCATGGCACCCGGGCCCAAAGTGACAAGAATTAAGCATAGCAAAGTCATAGCAACATCAATCAAAGAACATAATGGATACTAGGGATCAGGAACTAACAAAACTAACTCGATTACATGATGAATCTCATCCAACTCCTCACCGACCAACGTGCCTATGAAGGAATTACTCACTCCCGATGGGGAGCATCATGGAATTGGCGATCAAGATTGGTTGGTGATGATGAAGAACGAAGATCCCCCGCTCCGGAGCCCCAAAAGGACTCCAGATCTTCCCTCCCGAGGAAGAACATGGCTTGGCGGCGGCTCCATCTCGTGGATCGCGATAATTCTTTCTCCCTAATTTTTTCTGGAAATAAGTGATTTTATAGTATGAGGGGGGTCGTCTGCGGGGCCACCAGGTGGGTACAACCCACCTGGGCACGCCAGGAGAGGGGGGGCGCACCAGGAGAGGGGGGGCACACCCTGGTGGGTTGTGCCCACCCAGGTGCCCCTTCCGGCAGGTCTTGGCTCCAGAAATTCTTATTATTGATATAAAAAATCCTCGCAAAGTTTCGTTCCATTCCGAGAACTTTTATTTCTGCACAAAAACAACACGATGGTAGTTCTGCTGAAAACAGCGTCAGTCCGGGGTTAGTTTCATTCAAATCATGAAAATTAGAGTCCAAAACAAGAGGTAAAGTGTGAGAAAAAGTAGATACGTTGGAGATGTATCAGCCCAGCCTAGAGTTAGGTGGCATTTCCATTCAGCGACGGAAAGAGGCCACCTTCCCAGCTTCCAAACTGCCCAGTCATCCTAAGGACTAGAACCAAACTTGGTTTTACTGTCAAGACACTTCTCCAGAAGGGGAGAATCCTCTGCCGGGTTATCGTGAAAACCGGCTTAGCAATAGGCACCCCCTCCCTGACCAGATTAGCACAGCGGAATGGGCCAAATATATGCCCGTCTTTTCAAAGATTAGAGCCTTAATGGCCAATGGTTAGACCGTAATCGACCTGGTTCAATGCTGGGTCGCCTGGAGGATTATGCCTTTAAGTCGCCGCTCCGGCTTGATGTGCGAGTACACCTGCGATTTAAAAGATCCACAACGCCACTGCCAGATTCATCTAACTAATGATGACATCAATGACATGACCAAGTCTCTACTGAACGAGAGCTTGGCAGATTGCAGCAAAACTGGACTGCATCATTTCTGCGCTCTCAACAAGCCGCCAGCCATAAGCATTTTTGATACATTTTCATGAACTCATTATCTGTCAATCCGCTTTCCTACTCTTATTTTGAACTTCTGCAGGCCGACTCTCCTTTCTGGAACAGGAAATTGTAAGATAAACCGTCCAAGAAGACCCAGACGAAGAATAAGGCACAGAAAAAACCTACCAAGAAGAAGACCAACACCTCCGAGCTATTTGATTTGGAGGATGTTGAGTCAGAGGTAAAACTTGAATCCATTGGCTCAGTTTTTATACATCTTATTGACAATGATCACTATCACGATGACGCGGAAGGCAGCCACGCAGATGGCGAAGAGGTAACTATCCTTTCCTCCGACTCAGAAGCTCTGCCAAGACAGAAATTCGTCAAGCAAGCCGGAAAGTTAGGTTTTCTCATCCTTTAGCTTATTTGGATCCCAACTTTATTTTGAAGAAGCAGGAACATGAAGCTCGCCGCATGACCGGGAAAAGTGGTGGAGGGATTCTTTCTTCCGGCATACCCAACACGCCAGTCCCTCGCAAGCACCGTCCAGAGGTTTCTCAAATTCCTGACTTAGCTTATCCAAAAACAGGTTTTATTCGACAACCCCTTAACCTTTCCGACTCAAATTATCAGGGAACTTCTCATTATTCCTCCGGCGACTCAACTGGGACTCAGGTTCCCTTGTTCAAAATTGTTCCAGGGTAAGAACACTTAAGCCTGCTTTATTAGAACATCCTACTCAATTAACATACCAATCTCATCATATGTTGTCTTTTCAGCGTGATGGTCAAACCCAGCAAAAAGCTGAAGGTTGATAAACCGGCTGGAGAACCCAAAGCTGCTGACTCGAAGAAACATACAATGTCTGAGTCCTTGCATCAATTTTTAGAAGCAGCGATGGATGACCCGCCACCAGAGGAACACCCTGTCACCACAGACGCCATGGAAATTGATCCAGAAAATGATAAACCGCCCAGTCCCGCTCTACCGGCTCAGGAGACTAGGGACATAATGATTACTGGGACGGCTTACATGGCCCCAGGCAACCCCACTGTCTTATCCAAGCACATCGCTAAAGAAGAATTTTCTGCTATTGATAAGGGCAAGTGGAAGTTGGATTTGGAGGGCTACACCCAATTTAATGCCCAGGAACTTCACGCGGGTTATTTGAACCACCTCCACACCAGCCGTGACTTTGAGGCCGGCTTGGTTAATCTCATGAAAGATCACTTTGAGGTAAGCAAAAAACTTGTCTCATATAAATACAGATCTGTCAGCCGCCAAGTTTACTGGATACGATAACCTTGAATATGATGTAGACTTTAAATTTCCTTATTGAACTTGGTAGCCATGTGATATCAATGTAGAATCGTAGAATCAATTCAAGTAGCCCCCAAGGGCCGGCTTAACCCACATGGTTAAGCTGGGACTTCAAAAATATAATTCTGAATTTCACATATGTAGCTCCCAAGGTCTAGCTTAAACTAATAAGTTAAGCCGGAACTTCAAAGAATAGTGCTCAATTTTCACCTGTAGCTCCCAAGGGCCGGCTTATTCAGCATGAATAAACCGGGACTTATCACCATAACTGTGAATAAAATCCAAGTATGTAGCCCCCCTGAGTCGGCTATAGTCATAGTAGTTTAGCCGGGTCATCATAAAATTGTCTTCAAAAAAGAGCATTGTGCATTAGCCCCCAAGTGCCAAGTAAAATACTTGTATTGTGCTTGGGACTTCAAAGAAAGTGATCATCATAAATATATATTATTGTTAATTCGCCTTATCTTGTAGGCTGAATTGAATACGAAAGAATCCCAAGTTGTTGATCTGAGGCAAAACATCCAGTCCCAGCAAGAGGAAACTTCCAAAGCCAAATCAGAACTGAAAACCGCTCTGGCAACCATTGAAATGTTGAAAAAGGACTTCAATGCTGAAAGAACCGAGTGGGAGACCGAAAAAGCAGCTCTATTAAAAAGAGCAGAAGACACTGAAGTTGCCCTTAAGCCGTTAACCGATGAGTTGTCCGGCTTAAAATATCAAATCAACAACATGACAATGACTATTTTTAGTAAGTAACAGTATACTTCAATATTTCTTCATCAAGTTTGTACAACCATTGAACCGGTTCATGAATATGCTTGTCAATGCAAGTTCCAGAAGCTCCAAGTTGGGTGATGATATGCGCATAAAGCTGAACATGGTATATACTCTTGTGGAGCAGCTGTACACTGGCGCCCAACGGGCTATTTCTGCCGCCTTACATAAGAAGCAGCCACCTTCCCTTATCAAGGAAGTGTTAGAAAAGCTGTCTGTGATCCCACAAAGGGTGGAAGAGTTAAAGCGATCAGCCGCCAGAGCCGATGCTGTTACTGCCTTAAACCGGGCAAAGGCGTGGCAGGTTGAGCTTGACCCTGAAGAAATATCAGCGGGCTGCCCCAGTGTCAAAGAAGACGGCTCTCCTTTCAGTGCTGAAGAGTTCACTCAAATAGCAAGAGAGATGCATCCATGGGCAAGCAAGCTGCCTGAGGAAACTGATCTTCCGAAATACCATCCGGTTTATGATGCCACAAATTCCAAAGTGAAGGCGCCGGTTCATGAGTCCATGGCATTGACCCATCAACGCTTATAGACGATGAAGCTGTTTTCAAAGCTTTGACTCGGATCGATTGATCATCACCTAACTTCCGGACAGCAGAGGAAGAAGAGCCAGCACAGGATGATCTGGAAGCCTCGACCTGCCAAGACCAGGAGTCTTGATCCATGAGCCAGTTTACTAGCGACAACATTTGAATGCCATGTGTCTCACACTTATTCTTTTGTGGCCACATGATGCCTTGTAATAGGCTAGTTGAAAAACCATGATCTGCCACGCCATCGTGCGTGTTTATTTGCATAACACCTTTGAGCCGCCCGATCTGATTTGAAGATCCACTGTTTAGGCTCGTAATTATTGTCAATCTTGCTGATCATCTTGTCATAAGCCCTGCATACAAGCAGATAACAAGTGCCCTGGAGGTTTACCCCAGGGCGGGTCATAATGCCCATATAAAATCCACTGGTGACTGTATCGTCCATAACCAGGGCGGGTTATCAAAACCTCGTTTATTCATAACAAGTAAACAACATACCTATGATATATGTTCACACTGCCGGCTTATCACGCCATATGCAGTAAGGGTAACATCCCAAAGACTTAGAGCATAGCACCCTATGCAATTTATTCATATTGCCGGCTTACAATGTCATACGCAGCAGATGGTAACATCCAAAAACTTAGAGTGCAGAACTCCAAGTGCATAATTGTCACACACTGGAGACTTAACGTCCAAAGCCAGGTCGGGTTAGCAAAACTTCGGGTAGATTCAAATATGAATCATAAGGATCAAGGCGACATGGCCCTAATCAATTTTCAACCATATATCAATATGGCACAAAAGATGAACCTCAAAAAATATTCAAAGCAAATACAAATAAAAAAACAAGGCCTTCGTAGCCTGCCAAGCCTTAAATCAACTGTTATTCAAGGGCTGCACAGCCACTGAGTTAATCCTTAATTCAAACCTGTAAGCCGTGCCTCACATGACCAATCACCGTTTTAATTTGACAAGTTCAGAGTCTTTGTAAGATTGACTGGCAATAGTACGGTGAGTCATTCCAGGATTACCTGGTCGGAGTGGCAGTGTAGGATCGAAAGTATGTCTAGAGGGGGGGGGGTGATTAGACTACTTGACAAAATAAAAATCTATCCTTTTCCCAATTTTAGTTCTTGGTAGATTTTAGCAACTTTGGACAAGTCAAGCAATCTTAACACAATTCAAGCAAGCATGCAAAGAGTATATGAGCAGCGGAAAGTAGAGCATGCAACTTGCAAGAATATAAAGGGAAGGGTTTGGAGGATTCAAACGATGTTGGAGACACAAATGTTTTTGTCGTGGTTCCGATAGGTGGTGTTATCGTACATCCACGTTGATGGAGACTTCAACCCACGAAGGGTAATGGTTGCGCGAGTCCACAGAGGGATCCACCCACGAAGGGTCCACGAAGAAGCAACCTTGTCTATCCCACCATGGTCGTCGCCCACGAAGGACTTGCCTCACTAGCGGTAGATCTTCACGAACTAGGCGATCTCCTTGCCCTCACAAACTCCTTGGTTCAACTCCACAATCTTGTCGGAGGCTCCCAAGTGACACTTAGCAAATCTAGGAGACACCACTCTCCAAGAAGTAACAAATGGTGTGTTGATGATGAACTCCTTGCTCTTGTGCTTCAAATGATAGTCTCCCCAACACTCAACTCTCTCTCACAAGATTTGGATTTGGTGGAAAGAAGATTTGAGTGGAAAGCAACTTGGGGAAGGCTAGAGATAAAGATTCATATGGTAGGAATGGAATATCTTGGCCTCAACACAAGTGTAGGTGGTTCTCTCTTAGAAAATGTAGGTTGGAAGTGTAGGTTCGTTCTGATGGCTCTCTCCACGAATGAAGAGGAGGTGGAGGGGTATATATAGCCTCCAGTCAAAATCTAACCGTTACACACAACTTGCCAAACTCGGTGGGACCGAATTGATACTCAGTTTGACCGATTCAGCAAATCTAGTGACCGTTAGGGTTTTCGATGGGACCGACATGCAACTCGGTAGGACCGATATGGTTAGGGTTAGGGCATAACGTAATCTCGGTGAGACCGATTACACAAACTCGGTGAGACCGATTTTGGTAATAAGCTAACCAGAGAGTTGGTCAGGTAAACTCGGTGGGACCGATTCGCTCATTTCGGTGAGTCCGGAATGTTACAGAAGGGAAACAGAGAGTTTACATTGCAATCTCTATGGGACCGATCGCTCATGTCGGTGGAACTGAAACGTTACGAAGGGAAACAGAGAGATTACAATCCCTTCTCGGTGAGACCGAGATCCCTATCGGTGAGACCGATTTGCCTAGGGTTTGTGGCAGTGGCTATGACATCTGAACTCGGTGGCGCCGGATAAAAAGAATCGGTGGGGCCGAGTTGGACTTTTGGATTAGGTCATATGTGGATGTGAGAAAGTAGTTGAGGTCTTTGGAGCATATCACTAACCATTTTGAGCAAGAGCCTCATTAAGCAACACCTCATCCCTCCTTGATAGTATTGGCTTTTCCTATGGACTCAATGTGATCTTGGATCACTAAAATAGAAAATGTAGAGTCTTGAGCTTGGAGCTTGAGCCCATCCTTTTGTCCTTATTATTTTGAGGGGTCCACTTTTCTCATCCATGCCATGCCAATCATTGAGCTTTCCTGAAATATTAATCTTGAAATAGCATTAGCTCAATGAGCTATATGTTGTTAGGAATTACCAAAAATATCCCCCTTTTTGGTAATTGATGACAACATATAGATCAAAGCTTCGAAAAATGATAATAAGAGTGAAAAACATTGTCGCTTTGAGAAGTATGTGAAAAGCAAGAGCTCCCCCTAAATTTGTGCATAGTTTAAGATTTGCTTTGGACTGCAAATGCACAATGACTTAGGATCATGGGTTACTCTTCCATGTCACATACATCTTGGTGGAGCGCTCAAAATGATAATAACTAAATACATGCACTCATCACCAAGCAAAGTGAATGATCATATGGGAATATAAAAGGATAATGTCATCAAACAAGCATTAAGGTATCATATGATCAAACACATGATCATCCAAGTATCACAAAAAAGCATAAAGTATCTCAAACAAGCAAATAACAAAGTTCAACCACCAAAAACAAGAGAGAACAAAGAGCAACACACACTCTCTCTCTCTCGAAGCCTATGATCTATACATTTTCTCCCCCTTTGGCAACAAGTTACCAAAAAGTTCATAAAAAATGCATAGTGCTAGAACGACTCTCAGGCTTGGTCTTCATGTGGTGGTGTAGACAGAACTCCAAGGACGAAGGCATCAGTTGATGTAGCTGGAGCTGGGGGAGTGGGTGCTGGAGCTGGTGGCACTGAAGCTGTAGCTGGTGCAGATGAAGTTGCTCTGGTGTCTATAACAGGCAATGCAGCAGACCTCTGTCCTCTGGGCACTCTAGCAAAAGCATCAGTGGTAGTTTTTCCCTTCTCCTGCACTTCCTCCTAAAGTTGCTCAACAATTGACTGTATCTCTGTGACCTTCACATCTAAGTCATAGAACTTTTGCTCCATGATCCTCTCCAAGCTCTCCTGGTTTTGAGTCAGGGTGGCCAGTCCCTTCTCAATCCTCAGAGTGGAGGCAATCAAGTAGCCAAGCTGATCTTGCTTGCTCTTCAGAAGATACTGAGATGCCTCATCCATGGTTGGCATCTTTGCAGCCTTTTCATTCTTTGACTTCTCTCTCTTTGCTTGTGCTTGCACAGAAGATGGTTCATTTTCATCCATGACCACAGTGTTGTCCTCAAAGTCTGGGTAGATGGGCAGGTGCTCCTTGTCCAAGAGATATGTGCCAGTGCCCATCTTGGAGTTGATCAGCTCCTGGATCTGTGGGGCATACCCACAACTTCTCTTCTGATCTGCAGCTGTTCTCTTTATGGTTTCCACAATTAGGCTCATGACCTTGAACTTCTGTGGGACATCAAATATGTGCAGCAAGTTGATGGAGTGTCCTCTGATCATTCTGTGATCTCCTGACTTTGGCAATAAAGTGTGCCTGAGGATCCAGTTGATTGTAGGCAGTCCTGACAGCAAGTGTTTCACTGAACCAAATTGGTGAGTCTCAAGATCTGCATCAGGAATTTCCTTGTACATGCTAGCCATGGAGTTGTGATCCTTCTTCTTCTTGGCATAGACATCCAAGTCATCTTCATTCTCCTCAGGAGCATTTATGAGTTTTGCCCACTCTTCAACAGTTGACTGGTACCTAGTACCTTCAGACATCCAGACAATCCTTCCATCTGGGTAGACATGAGCTATAGAGTAGAACTGCATAATAAGCTCATCATTCCACTTTGTGAGCTTCTGAGCCACAAACTTATCAACTCCACAAGCCTTGAAACTGTCATGGACTCCAGGATAGTGTTCTTCGTTTTCCTTGATGTACTCCCAGTTAACCCATCTCATGTCACACACAATGGGCTTCTTGTTAAGCAGAATTGTCTCATAGAAGTCCGGCTATTCCTTGGTGTGAAATCTATAGTCCACAGCAGTCCTTCTCCTGGTAGCATAGGGATCAGACTCTCTCCATAGTCTCAATCCTGAATCCTTTCCGATTTTCATGTTCTCTGCTACTGGGTGAGCATCATTGTGATCTGGAATTTTGGGCTTCAACTTCCTCAAAACATGTGACTCATCATCTTCTGCTTCCATAGCAGCTTCAGGCACTAGGGCCTTGTTCTTCTCTACTTTTGGGATGTTCCTGGTGCTTCTCTTGGGTGCAGTTTTGGGTTTTGGAGCAGCTGCTTTGGGAGCTTCTTTGGGCTTAGATGGAGTAGCCCTAATCTTATGGCATCTCCCATAAGCTTTTGAGCTTTAGGTGTTGGTGCAGCAACCTCTTCCTCTTCCTCTTCTTCAGAGTCTCTCATCATTGAGGGCTTGCCAAGAACTCCTGGCAAAGGGTCTTCTTGACCCTCTCTTTCCTCTTTTTGCCATCTCCAGCTTCCTTGGGTTCAAGAGTGAACTCCATCGTCTCTCCTGTGGCAACTCGCCTTGCCTTGGACATGGGTTGTCTTCCTGCTGGCTTCTTGGTCTTCAGACCTGGCTTAGTGGCAGCAGCTGTGCAATATTCCTTTTTCAGAACTTTCTTCTTTGATGTGGCCTCTTCCTCTATAGCCACATAGTCCTCATCCTCAGAATCTGAAGTTCTCTTCTTTCTGGCCCTTGTGGCTGCCTTTGGGAAGTTGCTTGGAGTGCTCCTGATGCCTTCATCATAGCTGCTAGAGGGACTAGTGCCCTCACTCATTTGAACTTGCTCCTCAGACTTGTTCCGACTGTCACTCTGATCTGACATGATGCAAACACTGACAACAGACCCTGCGAATAGATTATAGATGAGGTAGATTGGATGAGCATCACAAAGTGCAGAGGTTTTTGCAAAATAATGATTCAAAAACTTAGTTTTAGTTTTCCACAGAAAGCATTTCGGATCTATCGATTTGAAATCTCGGTGATACCGAAGCAGCTTTTGGAACCTAAACTGGTGAACTCGGTCAGACCGAGTCACAGTTTGGTGGCACCGAGACTGCTAGGGTTTCACAAACACTTGAACTCGGTCACACCGATTTGCAATTCTCGGTCAGACCGAGAATCACATGTGCAATGGCCTTGGCCAAAACGGTGGAACCGATTCCAACAACTCGGTTGGTCCGAGATGGTTTCGGCGGAAACCTAACCCTAAATTTTCAATCCATATCTAATCTACGGAGTGATTTTATTGGATAGAGTGATCTCAATCGTGGCAAGATACATGGCAAAACAATGTGCTAGGAATCAGAGTGAGATTAGCACAAAGATCAAGTCCATACCCAAATCCGGCGATGGACTTGCTATGGCGGCAACGGCAGAGATGATTCCCATTGACGACGGCGGAGACCAGCGGCAGGAGGCAGCTGGCGATGAGGAGGACGATCCGGAGACCCAGGGAGGCAAAGCAGGCTCAGCGCGGGCGAAGGAGTTTGGAAATTTTTCCAAATTTTGGCCCGGGGATATATAGCCTGACCCTGTCGGTGTGACAAAGTGGAGCAACTCGGTGGCACCGAGATGCATAACTGCAAGCAGTTACTGCAACTCGGTGTGACCGAAAAGTTCAAATCGGTTGCACCGAGATATAAAACCTAGATCGACTTAGTGATCTCGGTATGACCAAAATGGATGAATCGGTCAGACCGAAACGCACAAAGAAGTTTGTGAAGTTTAAGTCTATGATGTATCTGGGACTCCGAGTGCTCCTCACACAGAGTGGTTCGAATCTGACTTGATCAAACTTTGTGATGCAACATGAATAGAGTTTGAGACGAGAAAAGCATAGATAGCTAGAGAAGGTTCTTAGGCATTCTTTTCCATCCACTTGGCAGAGAGAAAAAGAAACCAATCAATCAAAACAACAAGTGGATGTCCTCGAATGAGTAAATTATGCAACCAACATGCTCACACAATAAAATGGCAAATGAAATATGTGGCAAAGCATGCACAACCAATTCTAGCATCTATCAAGCAATTGGCAATGACTAGATCATCTATATATGAGTATATTGACTTAGGAGTCAAATGAGAACATTTGATCATAGGTCATACTCATTGTTTAAGCACAAGTGGGGTTACCACTTTTACATAAACCATTTTTGTGTTCACACCATTAGAGTTGCTTTAGCTCAATTCTTAGAGTAAAGATCCCCCTAGATGTGAGATCCCCCCTAAGAGGGATGAACTAACCTTGGGTTTTGTCGATGATGACTTCATGTAGGTGTTGAAGATGTGGATGCTCAATGTTGAAGTAGATCTTTTGGAGCAATCCTTTGGAGTGAGTTGCACTTTCAATACCTACATGGGTTAGTCCCTCAAGGAACAAACAAGGATATCCATAAACATAGAGTGATGCACACACAAGATGATGTCTTTGAAAGCATTAGGTTACCTTGTCCCTTGTCTTACCAACAAGAGGGTTTGTGACTCCTTGAACTAGTGCAAGATGTGGAAGTTGATGTTGGAAATATGCCCAAGAGGCAATAATAAAAGCATTATTATTATATTTCCTTGTTCATGATAATTGTCTTTTATTCATGCTATAATTGTATTATCCGGAAATCGTAATACACGTGTGAATACATAGACCACAATACGTCCCTAGTGAGCCTCTAGTTGACTAGCTCGTTGGTCAACAGATAGTCATGGTTTCTGACTATGGACATCGATGTCGTTGACAACGGGATCACGTCATTAGGAGAATGACGTGATGGACAAGACCCAATCCTAAGCATAGCACAAGATCGTGTAGTTCGTTTTGCTAGAGCTTTTTCAATGTCAAGTATCTCTTCCTTAGACCATGAGATCGTGTAACTCCCGGATACCGTAGGAAGTGCTTTGGGTGTACCAAACGTCACAACGTAATCGGGTGACTATAAAGGTGCACTACAGGTATCTCCGAAAGTGTCATTGGGTTGACACGGATCGAGATCGATTTGTCACTCCGTATGACGGAGAGGTATCTCTGGGCCCACTCGGTAATGCATCCTCATAATGATCTCAAAGTGACCAAGTGTTTGGTCACGGGATCATGCATTACGGTACGAGTAAAGTGACTTGCCGATAACGAGACTGAAGAAGGTATTGGGATACCGACGATCGAGTCTCGGGCAAGTAATGTACCGATTGACAAAGGGAATAGTATACGGGGTTGCTTGAATCCTCGACATCGTGGTTCATCCGATGACAACATCGAGGAGCATGTGGGAGCCAACATGGGTATCCAGATCCCGCTGTTGGTTATTGACCGAGAGCCGTCTCGGTCATGTCTGCGTGTCTCCGAACCCGTAGGGTCTACACACTTAAGGTTCGGTGGCGCTTAGGGTTATTAGGAAGACTTGTATGTGATTACCGAATGTTGTTCGAGTCCCGGATGAGATCCCGGACGTCACGAGGAGTTCCGGAAGGGTCCGGAGGTAAAGATTTATATATGGGAAGTTGTCAAACGGACACCGGAAAGTTTCGGGGGCATACCGGTATTGTACCGGGGCCACCGGAAGGGTTCCGGAGGTCCACCGGGAGGGGCCACTTGGGCTGCGTGGGGGAAGGAGCCAGCCCCTGATGGGCTGGGCGCACCCCCCCTTGGGCCCTTGCGCCTAGGGTTTGGGGGGAACCCTAGAAGGGGGCGCCCCCCCCCCCTTGCTTGGGGGGCAAGCCACCCCTCCCCTTGGCCGCCGCCCCCTCTAGATGCCATCTAGAGGGGCCGGCCCCCTTCTCCCTCCCCCCTATAAATAGAGGGGTGAGGGGAGGGCAGCCGCACCCAAGCCAAGGTGCAGCCCCTCCCCTCCCCAAAACCTCTCCTCCTCCGCGTGTGCTTGGCGAAGCCCTGCCGGAGAACTGTCACTCCACCATCATCACGCTGTCGTGCTGCTGCTGGAGTCATCTTCCTCAACCTCTCCTTCCTCCTTGCTGGATCAAGACGGAGGAGACGTCGTCCGTCTGCATACATGTGTTGAACGCGGAGGTGCTGTCCGTTCAGTACTTGGTCATCGGTGATCCGAATCATGGCGAGTACGACTCCATCATCACCATCCCCTTGAACGCTTCCGCACCCGATCTACAAGTGGTATGTAGATGCAAACTCTCTCCCTTGACTCGTTGCTTAGATGAACTCATAGATGGATCTTGGTGAAACCGTAGGAAAAATTTTAATTTTCTGCAACATTCCCCAACAGTGGCATCATGAGCTAGGTCTATGCGTAGTTCTCTATTGCACGAGTAGAACACAATTTTGTTGTGGGCGTAGATCTTGTCAACTTGCTTGCCGCTACTAGTCTTATCTTGCTTCAGCGGTATTGTGGGATGAAGCAGCCCGGACCAACCTTACACGTACGCTTACGTGAGACCGGTTCCACCGACTGACATGCACTAGTTGCATAAGGTGGCTGGCGGGTGTCTGTCTCTCCCACTTTAGTTGGAGCGGATTCGATGAAAAGGGTCCTTATGAAGGGTAAATAGAAGTTGACAAAGTCACGTTGTGGTTATTCGTAGGTAAGAAAACGTTCTTGCTAGAACCCAATTGCAGCCACGTAAAATATGCAACAACAATTAGAGGACGTCTAACTTGTTTTTGCAGCAATTGTCATGTGATGTGATATGGCCAAGTTGTGATGAATGATGAATGTTATATTGTGATGTATGAGATCATGTTCTAGTAATAGGAATCACGACTTGCATGTCGATGAGTATGACAACGGCAGGAGCCATAGGAGTTGTCTTTATTTTTGTATGACCTGCGTGTCATTGAAGAACGCCATGTAAATTACTTTACTTTATTGCTAAACGCGTTAGCCATAGAAGTAGAAGTAGTCGTTGGCGTGACAACTTCATGAAGACACGATGATGGAGATCATGATGATGGAGATCATGGTGTCATGCCGGTGACCAGATGATCATGGAGCCCCGAAGATGGAGATCAATGGAGCTATATGATATTGGCCATATCATGTCACTACTATATAATTGCATGTGATGTTTATTATGTATATGCATCTTGTTTACTTACAACGACGGTAGTAAATAAGATGATCCCTTACAACAATTTCAAGAAGTGTTCTCCCCTAACTGCCCACCGTTGCTAAAGTTAAATGCGTTTCGAAGCACCACGTGATGATCGGGTGTGATAGATCCTTACGTTCACATACAACGGGTGTAAGACAGTTTTACACATGCAAAACACTTAGGGATAACTTGACGAGCCTAGCATGTACATACATGGCCTCGGAACACGGAGACCGAAAGGTCGAACACGAGTCGTATGGAAGATACGATCAACATGAGAATGTTCACCGACGATGACTAGTCCGTCTCACGTGATGATCGGACACGGCCTAGTCGACTCGGATCGTGTAACACTTAGATGACTAGAGGGATGTCGAATCTGAGTGGGAGTTCATTAAAATAATTTGATTAGATGAACTTAATTATCATGAACTTAGTCTAAAACCTTTGCAAATATGTCTTGTAGATCAAATGGCCAACGCTCATGTCAACCTGAACTTCAACGCTCCTAAAGAAAACCAAGCTGAAAGATGATGGCAGCAACTATACGGATCGGGTCCGAACCCGAGGATCATCCTCATAGCTGCCAGGAAACAATATGTCCTAGAAGGACCGCTAGGTGACTCTCCGTCCCTGCAGAACCAAGACATTATGAATGCTTGGCAGGCTCGTCTTGATGACTACTCCCTCGTTCGGTGCGGCATGCTTTACAGCTTAGAACCGGGCTCCAAAAGCGTTTTGAGCATCACGGAGCATATGAGATGTTCGAGGAGCTGAAACTAGTTTTCCAAGCTCACGCCCGGTCGAGAGATATGACGTCTCGACAAGTTCTATAGTTGTAAGATGGAGGAAAATAGTTACATCGGTGAGCACATACTCGTAATGTCCGGGTTGCACAACCGCATGACCCAAATGAATATTAACCTCCCTGATGAGGCGGTCATTGACATAATCCTTCAGTCGCTCCCACCAAGCTACAAGAGCTTTGTGATGAACTACAACATGCAGGGGATGGTGAAGACCATTCCTGAAGTATTTTCAATGCTGAAGTCAGCAGAGGTTGAGATCAAGAAAGAACATCAAGTGTTGATGGTTAATAAGACCACTAAGTTCAAGAAGGGCAAGGGCAAGAAGAACTTCAAGAAGGACGGCAAGGATGTTGCCGCGCCCGATAAGCCGATTCACGGGAAGAAGTCAAAGAATGGACCCAAGCCTGAGACCGAGTGCTTTTATTGCAAGGGAAGGGTCACCGAAGCGGAACTGCCCCAAATACTTAGCGGATAAGAAGGCCGGCAACACCAAAGGTATATTTGATATACATGTAATTGATGTGTACCTTACCAGATTACTCGTAGTAACTCACAGGTATTTGATACCGTGTCGTTGCTCATATTTGTAACTCATGCCAGGAGCTGCGGAATAAGCGGAGGCTGGCGAAGGACGAGGTGACGATGCATATCGGGAATGGTTCAGTCGATGTGATCGCCGTCGGCACGCTACCTCTACATTTACCTACGGGATTAGTTTTGAACCTTAATAATTGTTATTTGGTGCCAAGTTTGAGCATGAACATTGTATCCGGATCTCGTTTAATGCGAGATGGCTACTCATTTAAATCCGAGAATAATGGTTGTTCTATTTATATGAGAGATATGTTTTATGGTCATGCTCCGATGGTCAATGGTTTATTCTTAATGAATCTCGAGCGTAATGTTACACATATTCATTGCGTGAATACCAAAAGATGTAAAGTTGATAACG
This sequence comes from Aegilops bicornis, assembly GCA_021605145.1. Lineage (NCBI taxonomy): Eukaryota > Viridiplantae > Streptophyta > Magnoliopsida > Poales > Poaceae > Aegilops > Aegilops bicornis. Next base: position 376,248,303 of record CM038673.1, on the reverse strand, counting down.
ATAGTCCCACATACTTGTGGCAATCGCCGCCTTGGTCACATTGGTGTCAAGCGCATGAAGAAGCTCCATGCTGATGGACTTTTGGAGTCTCTAGATTATGAATCATTTGACACATGCGAACCATGCCTCATGGGCAAGATGACCAAGACTCCGTTCTCGTAACAATGGAGCGAGCGACCAACTTGTTGGAAATCATACATACCGATGTAGCGGTCCAATGAGCGTTGAGGCTCGCGGAGGATATCGTTATGTTCTCACTCTCACAGATGACTTGAGTAGATATGGGTATGTCTACTTGATGAAACACAAATCTGAGACCTTTGAAAAGTTCAAGGAATTTCAGAATGAAGTAGAGAATCAACATGACCGAAAGATAAAATTCTTACGATCGGATCGTGGAGGAGAATATTTAAGTCACGAATTTGATACACACTTAAGAAAATGTGGAATCGTTTCACAACTCACGCCGCCTGGAACACCTCGGTAAGAACGGTGTGTCCGAGCGTCAGAATCGCACTCTATTGGATATGGTGTGATCCATGATGTCTCTTACCGATTTACCGCTATCATTTTGGGGATACGCTTTAGAGACAGCTACATTCACTTTAAATAGGGCACCGTCTAAATCCGTTGAGACGACACCGTATGAATTATGGTTTGAGAAGAAACCTAAGCTGTCGTTTCTAAAAGTTTGGGGATGCGATGCTTATGTCAAGAAACTTCAACCTGAAAAGCTCGAACCCAAGTCGGAAAAATGCGTCTTCATAGGATACCCTAAGGAAACCATTGGGTATACCTTCTACCTTAGATCCGAAGGCAAGATCTTTGTTGCCAAGAACGGATCCTTTCTCGAAAAAGAGTTTCTCTCGAAAGGAGTAAGTGGGAGGAAAGTAGAACTCGATGAAGTACTACCTCTTGAACCGGAAAGTAGTGCAGCTCGGGAAAATGTTCCTGTGGTGCCTACACCAATTGGAGAGGAATTAATGATGATGATCAAGGTACTTCGGATCAAGTTGCTACTGAACTTCGTAGGTCCACTAGGACACGTTCCGCACCAGAGTGGTACGGCAACCTTGTCCTGGAAATCATGTTGTTAGACAACGGTGAACCTTCGAACTATGAAGAAGCGATGGCGGGCCCAGATTCCAACAAATGGCTAGAAGCCAAGAAATCCGAGAGAGAATCCATTTATGAAAACAAAGTATGGACTTTGGTGACTTTTCCCAATGATCGGCGACGATAGAAAACAAATGGATCTTTAAGAAGAAGACGGACGGATGGTAATGTCACCATCTATAAAGCTCGACTTGTCGCTAAGGGTTATCGGCAAGTTCAAGGGATTGACTACGATGAGACTTTCTCTCCGTAGCGAAGCTTAAGTCCGTCCGAATCATGTTAGCAATTGCCGCATACTATGATTATGAGATATGGCAGATGGACGCCAAAACAGCGTTCCTTAACGGTTATCTTAAGGGAGAGCTGTATATGATGCAGCCGGAAGGTTCTGTCGATCCTAAGAATGCTAACAAGGTATGCAAGCTCCAGTGATCCATTTATGGGCTGGTGCAAGCATCTCGAAGTTGGAACATTCGCTTTGATGAGATGATCAAAGCGTTTGGGTTTATGCAGACTTATGGAGAAGCCTGCGTTTACAAGAAAGTGAGTGGGAGCTCTGTAGCATTTCTCATATTATATGTAGATGACATACTTTTGATGGGAAATGATATAGAATTCTTGGACAGCATTAAGGCCTACTTGAATAAGTGTTTTTCAATGAAGGACCTTGGAGAAGCTGCTTATATATTAGGCATCAAGATCTATAGAGATAGATCGAGACGCCTCATAGGTCTTTCACAAAGCACATACCTTGATAAGATTTTGAAGAAGTTCAAAATGGATCAGTCCAAGAAAGGGTTCTTGCCTGTCTTTGCAAGGTGTGAGATTGAGCTCAGCTCAATGCCCGACCACGGCAAAAGATAAAGAAGAGATGAGCGTCATCCCCTATGCCTCAGCCATAGGATCTATTATGTATGCCATGCTGTGTACCAGACCTTATGTAAACCTTGCCGTAAGTTTGGTAGGAAGGTACCAAAGTAATCCCGGCAAGGAACACTGGACAGCGGTCAAGAATATCCTGAAGTACCGAAAAGGACAAAGGACATGTTTCGTTTATGGAGGTGACGAAGAGCTCGTCAGAAGGGTTACGTCGACGCTAGCTTCGACACGGATCTGGATGACTCTAAGTCACAAACCGGATACGTGTATATGTTGAATGGTGGAGCAAGAGCTGGTGCAGCTGCAAGCGAAGCGTCGTGGCGGGATCTACATGTGAAGCGGAGTACATGGCAGCCTCGGAGGCAGCGCATGAAGCAATTTGGGTGAAGGAGTTCATCACCGACCTAGGAGTCATACCCAATGCGTCGGGGCCGATCAAACTCTTCTGTGACATCACCGAGCTATTTCACTTGCCAAGGAGCCCAGGTTTCACAAGAAGACCAGGCACATCAAGCGTCGCTTCAACTCCATCCGTGAAAATGTTCAAGATGGAGACATAGAAATTTGTAAAGTGCATACGGATCTAAATGTCGCAGATCCGCTGACTAAACCTCTCTCGCAGTAAAACATGATCAACACCGTAACTCTATGGGTGTTCGATTCATCACAATGTAACTAGATTATTGACTCTAGTGCAAGTGGGAAACTGTTGGAAATATGCCCTAGAGGAAATAATAAAAGCATTATTATTATATTTCCTTGTTCATGATAATTGTCTTTTATTCATGCTATAATTGTATTATCCGGAAATCGTAATACACGTGTGAATACATAGACCACAATACGTCCTTAGGAGAATGTCGTTGGTCAACAGATAGTCATGGTTTCCTGACTATGGACATCAGATGTCGTTGACAACGGGATCACGTCATTAGGAGAATGACGTGATGGACAAGACCCAATCCTAAGCATAGCACAAGATCGTGTAGTTCGTTTTGCTAGAGCTTTTTCAATGTCAAGTATCTCTTCCTTAGACCATGAGATCATGTAACTCCCGGATACCGTAGGAGTGCTTTGGGTGTACCAAACGTCACAACGTAACTGGGTGACTATAAAGGTGCACTACATGTATCTCCGAAAGTGTCTGTTGGGTTGACACGGATCGAGACTGGGATTTGTCACTCCGTATGACGGAGAGGTATCTCTGGGCCCACTCGGTAATGCATCATCATAATGAGCTCAAAGTGACCAAGTGTTTGGTCACGGGATCATGCATTACGGTACGAGTAAAGTGACTTGCTGGTAACGAGACTGAACAAGGTATTGGGATACCGACGATCGAGTCTCGGGCAAGTAACGTACCGATTGACAAAGGGAATAGTATACGGGGTTGCTTGAATCCTCGACATCGTGGTTCATCCGATGACAACATCGAGGAGCATGTGGGAGCCAACATGGGTATCCAGATCCCGCTGTTGGTTATTGCCCGAGAGCCGTCTCGGTCATGTCTGCGTGTCTCCCGAACCCGTAGGGTCTACACACTTAAGGTTCGGTGACGCTAGGGTTATTAGGAAGACTTGTATGTGATTACCGAATGTTGTTCGGAGTCCCGGATGAGATCCTGGACGTCATGAGGAGTTCCGGAAGGGTCCGGAGGTAAAGATTTATATATGGGAAGTTGTCAAACGGACACCGGAAAGTTTCGGGGGCATAACAGTATTGTACCGGGGCCACCGGAAGGGTTCCGAAGGTCCACCGGGAGGGGCCACCCTCCGGGGCCACTTGGGCTGCGTGGGGAAGGAGCCAGCCCTCGATGGGCTGGGCGCACCCCCTTGGGCCCTTGCGCCTAGGGTTTGGGGAACCCTAGAAGGGCGCCCCCTTGCTTGGGGGCAAGGCACCTCCCCTTGGCCGCCGCCTCTAGATGCCATCTAGAGGGGCCGACCCTTCTCCCTTCCCCTATAAATAGAGGGGTGAGGGAGGGCAGCCGCACCCAAGCCAAGGCGCAGCCCCTCCCCTCCCCAACACCTCTCCTCCTCCGCGTGTGCTTGGCGAAGCCCTGCCGGAGAGCTGTCACTCCACCATCATCACGCCGTCATGCTGCTGCTAGAGTCATCTTCCTCAACCTCTCCTTCCTCCTTGCTGGATCAAGACGGAGGAGACGTTGTCCGTACCGTACGTGTGTTGAACGCGGAGGTGCTGTCCGTTCAGCACTTGGTCATCGGTGATCCGAATCACAGCGAGTACGACTCCATCATCAGCATCCCCTTGAACGCTTCCGCACTCGATCTACAAGTGGTATGTAGATGCAAACTCTCTCCCTTGACTTGTTGCTTAAATTAACTCATAGATGGATCTTGGTGAAACCGTAGGAAATTTTTTAATTTTCTGCAACGTTCCCCAACAGTTGATTGCACTTGTTCTTGCCAAAATGATAAGAGTGAAGTATGTTGGCGGAGTCACCCTCAAGAACTCTCTAATTCTTCTTCTTCTGGATCCACACCATCTTGATGGGAACCCTTGGAGTTGTAGTCGTACTTGATGAAGTAGAACTTGATGTAGTCTTGGGAACCCACTTGACCAAAGGTTTAGGTGCTTCTTCAAATGCATCAATTTCCTCTTGAAGCTTATCCTTGCCTTTTTGCTTGTGGTCTTGTGGTGGAAGATCATCTTGAGCTTGTGTCCCTTTGAAGGAAGTAGGATCATACTTCTCTTGTTGAGGAACAAACTTCGTCTTGGGGTATCGATCTTCTTCCCACTCAACTCCATTGGCATTGAACTTTCGTTAAAAACCAACACCTTGGTTCTTCCGGTGCCTTTCTTGCTTGAGTACAATTTCCTCGAATTGCTTACTCGCGGCAAGGCTCTTGTAAACACCTTTCTCTATAATTCCCTTCAATAAGCTATTTTCTTGCTCAAGTGTAACTTGGCTAAGAGAATCATTAGTGGAATCAAGAGAACTACTAGAAGCAACAATATTGGATTTAACATGATTATTGTTACTACTAGAGGAAGAATCTTTCTTGTTCTTGTTAATAGATTTGACTTGAGGCATGTAAGTAGATAAGAGTAAACGCTTGGCAATGTAAGAAGAACTTCTCTTGCGAAGATCATCATTGATTGCCTTTAGGAACGCATGCTCTTGCTCAAGATTGAGCTTCTCAAAACGTAGTTTCTCATGAGTCCTTAAAAGTTCTCGATGATCTCCTAAGATAGTTTCATGAGCTAACTTAAGAGTGTTTAGTTCTTTAGTTAGAGACTCAATCTTCTCCTTATCATTGTCATTCATTTCATCTTGATTAGCATGATTTATTGACGTTTCATCATAGTATCCATCACTAGAGTTGTCAACAAGTAAATCATCATCACCTAACAAGTCATCTTCATCACTATTGAAATCAACATACTCGGGGTGTGATACCTTTGGGCCTTTAGCCATGAAGCATCTTCCAATTCCTTCATTTTGTGAATCAAATATGCCGTAGGAGTTGGTTGACACAAGTGCTAGACCGGCAACACCTTCATCTTGAGTATATTCGGAGTCAGAGTGATAGCTTCTCTCGGAGTGATTGTCGGAGTCGGAGCCGGATACCCATTCACCAACATGAGCTTGATGTCTTCGTTTTGTGTAGCACCTTGATGACTTGTCCTTCCTCTCTGAATCCTTGCTTCTCCGGGATGTTCTTCTTTCATAATGATCATCTCTACTCCTTCTCTCTTTTGATGGTGATCTTCTCTTCTACTTCTTTTTTTGGAGAATCTTCTCTTCTCTTGTAGGGTGTCGTACACTCATTGAAATAGTGTCCGGGTCTTCCACAATTGTAGCAATTTCGTTCTCGACTAGAAGATCTTTTTTCATTGTAGGACCTTCACTTGGAACTTCTTTCTTTGCTTCTACTCTTGTAGAACTTGTTGACGTTCTTCACCATTAGGCTCAATTCTTCATTAAAGGTTTGTTTCTCACTTGGCGATGTGGGAGCTTCACATGAGGCTTTGTAAGCACCACTTGACTTGTTATGGAGCTCCTCCTTATCCTTGAGTGACATCTCATGAGCAACAATTCTTCCAATGACTTCTGTTGGCTTGAGATCTTTGTAATTGGGCATCATTTGGATCAATGTGCATATGGTATCATATTTTCCGTCCAAATCTCTTAGGATCTTCTTGATGATGAATTTGTCAGTCATCTCTTCACTTCCTAAGCCGGTGATCTCATTTGTGATAAGAGCAAGCCTAGAGTACATTTCAGTGACACCTTCACCATCCTTCATTTTGAACTTGTCAAGCTGACTTTGAAGCACATCCAATTTGGATTCCTACGGAGTCGGTACCTTTGTGAATATCAATCAAAGTATCCCAAATTTCCTTTGCATTCTCAAGATGGCTGATTTTGTTGAATTCTTCGGGGCACAATCCGTTCAAGAGGATATCACAAGCTTGAGCATTGTATTGCAACATCTTCAACTCTTCCGCGGTAGCTTCACGGTTCGGTTCTCTCCCATCAAAGAATTCACCTTGCAAGCCAATATACACAATAGCCCAAACGGCGGGTTTATGTCCAAGAATATGCATTTTCATCTTATGCTTCCAACTAGCAAAATTAGTACCATCAAAGTAAGGACCTCTACGGTGGTAATTTCCCTTTCTAGACGCCATACTCTCCTAGGTTGTGAAACCAAGGCTATGACCACCAAAAGCTATGGAAATCAAAGCAAATGGATACCAAAGCTCTGATATCACTTGTAGGATCGAAAGTATGTCTAGAGGGGGGTGATTAGACTACTTGACAAAATAAAAATCTATCCTTTTCCCAATTTTAGTTCTTGGCAGATTTTAGCAACTTTGGACAAGTCAAGCAATCTTAACACAATTCAAGCAAGCATGCAAAGAGTATATGAGCAGCGGAAAGTAAAGCATGCAACTTGCAAGAATATAAAGGGAATGTTTTGGAGGATTCAAACGCAATTGGAGACACGGATGTTTTTGTTGTGGTTCCGACAGGTGGTGCTATCGCACATCCACGTTGATGGAGACTTCAACCCACGAAGGGTAACGGTTGCGCGAGTCCACGGAGGGCTCCACCCACGAAGGGTCCATGAAGAAGTAACCTTGTCTATCCCACCATGGCCGTCGCCCACGAAGGACTTGCCTCACTAGCGGTAGATCTTCACGAAGTAGGCGATCTCCTTGCCCTCACAAACTCCTTGGTTCAACTCCACAATCTTGTCGGAGGCTCCCAAGTGACACCTAGCCAATCTAGGAGACACCACTCTCCAAGAAGTAACATATGGTGTGTTGATGACGAACTCCTTGCTCTTGTGCTTCAAATGATAGTCTCCCCAACACTCAACTCTCTCTCACAGGATTTGGATTTGGTGGAAAGAAGATTTGAGTGGAAAGCAACTTGGGGAAGGATAGAGATCAAGATTCATATGGTAGGAATGGAATATCTTGGCCTCAGCACAAGTGTAGGTGGTTCTCTCTCAGAAAATGTAGGTTGGAAGTGTAGGTTCATTCTGATGGCTCTCTCCATGAATGAAGAGGAGGTGGAGGGGTATATATAGCCTCCAGTCAAAATCTAACTGTTACACACAACTTGCCAAACTCGGTGGGACCGAATTGATAAACTCGGTCGGACCGATTCAACAAATCTAGTGACCGTTAGGGCTTTCGGTGGGACCGACATGCAACTCGGTAGGACCTATATGGTTAGGGTTAGGGCATAACGTAATCTCGGTGAGACCGATTATACAAACTCGGTGAGACCAATTTTGGTAATAAGCTAACCAGAGAGTTGGTCAGGTAAACTCGGTGGGACCGATTCACTCATTCCGGTGAGACCGAAATGTTACAAAAGGGAAACAGAGAGTTTACATTGCAATCTCGGTGGGACCGATCGCCCATCTCGGTGGAATCGAAATGTTACAAAGGGAAACAGAGAGATTAAAATCCCATCTCGGTGAGACCGATTTGCCTAGGGTTTGTGGCAGTGGCTATGACATCTGAACTCGGTGGCGCCGGATAGAAATAATTGGTGGGGCCGAGTTGGACTTTTGGATTAGGTCATATGCTGATGTAAGAAAGTAGTTGAGGGCTTTGGAGCATATCACTAAGCATTTTGAGCAAGAGCCTCATTAAGCAACACCTCATCCCTCCTTGATAGTATTGGCTTTTCCTATGGAGTAAATGTGATCTTGGATCACTAAAATAGAAAATGTAGAGTCTTGAGCTTGGAACTTGAGCCAATCCTTTTGTCCTTAGCATTTTGAGGGGTCCACTTTTCTCATCCATGCCATGCCAATCATTGAGCTTTCCTGAAATATTAATCTTTAAATAGCATTAGCTCAATGAGCTATATGTTGTTAGGAATTACCAAAACCACCTAGGGATAGTTGCACTTTCAGGCAGACTTATGAAGGCAGGATAACCCAGATTTTTGGTGAATACACCTGGCTTCCAAGCCTATTACAAGGGACAACAAAGCTATGTTCATTAACAAGGAGCCCCCAAGTAATATTTCAATCAAGGCGTATAAGCTGGTTCATTAGGGTAGTCATAGCTATGCTCAATGAGCAGGAAGCCCCCAAGTAATTTGTAATCAAGGCATACAAGCCAGATCAAGAGGGTAATCATAGCTATGCTCAATAAGCAGGAAGCCCCCAAGTGACCTTATGAAGTGACAATAAAGACTCAAATTCTCAGAAATGAAACGACAGAGCCCCTGAATTATCTGGGATGCCGGCTTTATTATACTAATCAAAATATATACATTGGTATAAATATGTACATCACAAGAGCCGGTGGCTCAGGTGTAATAAGGCCGAAGATGAGCAATATTCCAAGGCCGGCGTGTCTCCTCCTCCGACGTGCGTGAGTCCTTGTGGTCTCGAACATCGATAAGGTAGTATGACCCGTTGTTCAGATTTTTGCTGACCACAAAAGGCCCTTCCCAAGGTGGGGATAACTTGTGCATGTCAGTTTGATCCTGGATGAGCCCGAGCACCAAATCTCCTTCTTGAAAGGTCCTGGTTTTAACCGGCGGCTATGATAACGACGCAGATCTTGCTGGTAAATCGCCGAACGAGCCGCCGCAAGGTCACACTCCTCATCTAACAGGTCAAGAGCATCCCGACGTGCTTGTTCATTATCAGCTTCCACATAAGCCACCACACGGGGCAAGTCGTGATGGTCACTAGGGAGAACCGCCTCTACTCCGTAAACCATGAAAAAAGGCGTGTAACCCGTAGATCTGTTGGGGGTAGTATTGATACTCCATAGCACTGAGGGCAACTCCGCCACCCAACAATCCGGCGTCCTTTGCAAAGGGTCTATAAGCCGGGGTTTGATGCCTCTCAAGATTTCTTGATTGGCTCTTTTAGCTTGACCATTGGATTGGGGGTGAGCCACAGATGACACATCAAGACGAATATGTTCACGTTGACAAAATTCTTTCATAGCACCTTTAGATAAATTAGTGCCATTATCAGTGCTGATGTTGTGAGGGTAGCCAAACGGAAAATCACCATTTTTATGAATTGAACCGCCGTTGCCGCTTCACACTTACTGACCGACTCTACCTTAACCCACTTTGTAAACTTGTCAACGCCACCAAGAGGTGAGTCCTTTTGTCTTTGGATCTTTTAAAAGACCCAACCATATCCAGCCCTCAGACTACAAACGACCAAGTAATTGGAATCATCCTCAATTCTTGAGCCGGCACATGAGCTCGTCTTGAATTTTTTTGACAACCATCACATTTACTGACCAAATCCTCTGCATCAGCATGAGCCGTGAGCCAATAAAACCCATGACAAAAAGCCTTAGCCACGAGAGATTTAGAGCCGGCATGATGGCCACAATCTCCTTCATGAATTTCTCGTAGCATCTCACGGCCCTCCTCAAGAGAAACACAACGTTGAAACGCCCCTGTGACACTGCACCGGTGCAACTCTCCATTGACAATAGTCATTGACTTAGACCACCGGGTTATCTACCTGGCCAAGACTTCATCTTCAGTTAACTCACCCCGGGTCATATAAGCCAAATATGGAACTGTCCAATCAGGAATTGCATGGAGAGCCGCCACCAGTTGTGCCTCCAGGTCAGGAATAACAAGATCTTGCTCCGTAGGCAGTTTAACCGAAGGATTATGCAAAATGTCAAGGAAAACATTGGGTGGTACCAGCTTACACTGGGATCCTAGGCGGCTTAAAGCATCAGCCGCCTCAGTTTTCCTGTGATCAACATGTTCTACTTGATAACCTTTGAAATCGTCTATCAAGGTCTCCTTCTTGATAGATTCACAACAATATCATCCACATAAGCATGAACATTTCGTCCAATCTGGCCATGCGGGCAATTTTGAACACACCGCTGATAAGTCGTCTGGGCACTCTTGAGCCCAAAAGGCATAGACACATAGCAGAAGGCTCCAAAGTGAGTGATGAAAGCTGTCTTCTCCTGGTCCTTAGCTGCCATCTTGATCTGATGATACCCAGAATAAGCAACCAAAAAGCTCAAGCGCTCACAACCCGCCGTAGCATCAATGATCTGATCAATACGAGGGAGAGCAAAAGGATCTGCTGGACATGCCTTATTAAGGTCTATGTAATCCACACACATGCGCCAAGTGCCATTTTTCTTAAGTACCAGAACCGAGTTAGCCAACCATTCAGGATGAAAAACTTTAATGATGAACCCGGCCGCCAAGAGCCGGGCAACTTCTTCACCAATGGCCTTACGCCGTTCTTCATTAAAACGACAAAGGAATCGCTTGACTGGCTTAAACTTTGGATCAACATTGAGAGTGTGCTCAGCGAGTTCCCTCGGTACACCTGGCATGTCTGAAGGCTTCCATGCAAAGATGTCCCGATTCTCATGGATGAACTCGATGAGCGTGCTTTCCTATTTTGGGTCCATATTAGCACTGGTACTAAACTGCTTGGATGAATTGCCAGGAACAAAATCAACCAGCTTAGTGTCATCGGCCAACTTAAACTTCAACAACGGGTCATGCTCTGTGGTTCGTTTTTTGAAAGGTGTCATATCTGCCGGGTCAACATTATCTTTGTAGAACTTTAACTCCTCTGTTGCATAGACAGTCTCACCATAAGCGGCATCACCTTCTTCACACTCCAAAGCTATCTTTCTGTTGCCATGTACAGTGATGGTACCCTTATGACCCGGCATCTTAAGCTGCAGATAAACATAACAAGGCTGCGCCATGAATTTAGCATAAGCCGGCTGTCCAAACAGAGCATGTTAAGGGCTCTTGATCTTGACCACTTCAAAAGTCAGTGTCTCAGCTCTGAAATCATGATCATCTCCAAAAGTCACTTCCAAAGCTATCTTACCCACTGGGTACGACGACTTACCAGGCACCACCCCATGAAAAACAGTAGAGGACGGCTTAAGGTCCTTATCATTAAATTCATACGGCGAAAAGTATCATAATAAAGGATATTGATGTCGCTGCCTCCATCCATAAGCACTTTAGTGAACTTGTACCCTCCAACCTGAGGCGCAACCACCAAAGCCAACTGACCCAGATTGTCAACCCGGGGCGAGTGATCCTCACGGCTCCATAAAATAGGATGTTCGTACCATCATAGGCAATGAGGGACCGCGGGCTCAACAGCGTTTACTGCCCTTTTATGAACCTTCTGGTCCCGTTTGCATAAACTTGTGGTAAACACATGATACTGACCACTATTCAGCTGCTTTGAATTACTTTGATAACCAGACTGCTGCTGTTGATCCCCTCGACTAGATTGCTGATTAAACCCACCTTGATTGCCTTGGCCGTGAAAACCGTAGTTTGAGCCGCCACCTCCAAAGCCAGGTCCGTGAGAGCCGGAATCCCGAGCTGCCATTCGGGCCATGGTTATTCTGGAAAAAATGGAATTTATATACTCCCTCATGATGAAGCAATCCTTCCATAGATGGTTGGCCAGCTTCTCTTGCGTACCATGCTTTGGGCAAGGCTGGTTCATCATCGCCGCGAGGTTGAACTTTGGCCCTCCAAACCGGGGTGGCTTTCCCTTAAGACGTTGATTATTATTCTGCGTATTGGTGTTAGCCACAAAGTCTAAACCGCCATCCGCTTTTCGCTTACCGTTGCCACCTTGACCCGCCGTGTTATGCCGCTGTCCCTTTGCACTGCCACTCTTCTTCCCCTTACCACCCTTCTCCTCATCAGACTCAGGGTCTTTAGTACTATCAGAGTCTGCATATTTGACAAGAGCCGCCATGAGCTCTCCCATATCATTGCAGTGGCGTGTAAGCCGCCCCAGTTTCTGCTTAATGGGAAGGAAACGACAATTCTTCTCCAACATCAGGATTGCTGCTGTCCGATCAGTGTATAACAGCCGAGATCCGGCGCACCCAATTGGTTCTTGACTCGCCCTCACCTTGGACGCAAGAGTCAAAATCCAGTATCGACATAGGCTGCTTGCACGTGTCTTTGAAATTTTGGATAAAACGCATCTTCAACTCTGCCCATGACCTGATGGAGTTAGCGGGCAACCCTTTCAACCAAGTATGAGCTGGCCCATCTAACATCACGGTGAAATACTTAGCACACATAGCATCACTAACATCCAACATCTCCATGGCCATCTCATAACTCTCAATCCAGGCTTCTAGTGGTTGATCTGCTGTGTAATTTGATAACCCACAAGTATAGGGGATCAATTGTAGCCTCTTTCGATAAGTAAGAGTGTCGAACCCAACAAGGAGCTAAAGGTAGAACAAATATTCCCTCAAGTTCTATCGACCACCGGTACAACTTTACGCACGCTTGATGTTCGCTTTACCTAGAACAAGTATGAAACTAGAAGTACTTTGTAGGTGTTTTTGGATAGGTTTGCAAGAAAACAAAGAGAGCGTAAATAAAAACTAGGGGCTGTTTAGATAAGGACACAACTAAATTAGTTTTAGTAGAGAGCTTTTTGTTACGAGAAAGTTATTTGTCCCTAGGCAATCGATAACTAGACCGGTAATCATTATTGCAATTTTATTTGAGAGAGAGGCATAAGCTAACATACTTTCTCTACTTGGATCATATGCACTTATGATTGGAACTCTAGCAAGCATCCGAAACTATTAAATATCATTAAGGTAAAACCCAACCATAGCATTAAAGCATCAAGTCCTCTTTATCCCAAACGCAACAACCCCCTTACTCGGGTTTGTGTTTCAGACACTCACGCAACCCACTATCACTACTAGGGAAAAGCCTATACACAGAATCTTAGTAGCAGCGCGCTTTGAAATAAGGCGTTCCTGCTAATTAGCAGTAGCGAGGTCAAGCTTAACTCGCTGCTGAAATAAATATAGCAGTAGAGCACCCGCCCAAAGAAGCGCTACTGCTATAATTCCCACGAGGCCGCCGCGAGGCTAGTTATAGCAGCAACGCATTATAATGACGAGCGCTACTGCTATGGTGCGTAGTAGCAGCGCATCTCTCCAATAAGCGCCATCGCTAAGTTTACTACAAAATCCGATCCACTCACAGTCACACCTTGTTGGATCCCCTCTGAATCCCCGCTGGTCCTGCCCCATCGCCTCCGCCCTCTGCGCCGTCACCTCCTCCTCCTTGTTGGACTCGGTGCAGCCTCCTCCTCCGTCCTCCCTCCACTCGCCGCTGGCCGGCCCCTCCTCGCTCTGCCTTCCTCCTCCGTCCTCCCTCCACTGACCGCCGGCCAGCCCCTCCTCGCTCCGCCTTCCTCCTCCGTCCTCCCTCCACTGGCCGCCTGTCGGCCCCTCCTCACTCCGCCTTCCTCCTCCGTATACTCTCTTCTCCCTCCTTGATTTAGTAGGCTAGTTGATTTACTTGATTTAGAACATTTTGATTTAGTTAATATGATTTAGTTGATTTAGTAGGCTAGTTGATTTAGAACATTTTGATTTAGTTGATTTAGTAGACTAGTTCATTTAGTTGATTTAGTATGCACCATTTTATTGTTATTTTTTCTATACATGGATAGGTACGTAGTTGCTTTTGTTTTTTATAAGTTACTTTTTGGCAAAATGTAGGTGGTACCTTGTCATCTAATATGTTACTTGCGGAAGAACCAAAAATATCACATGCTAATACGTAGATCTTAGGATTATAATTGTCCATCAAATTGCTTCTCGCGGAAGAACCAAAAATATCACATGCTACTGTTTTTCTTTCCTATGAAGTGGACCGTTAATCCTTTCCTCATATTGCTTTAGGAAAAATGGCGCCACCACCACCACCACTATGTCAACTATGCAAGTCAAGGTGCGCCAGCAGCCTTGCAACTGGCAAGCTGTTCGACATCTACTTCCAGCCGAGTTTTCATCATGCGGCGGTAAGAAATTAGATGAAATGTAATAACTATTGTATTTTTAGTGATGGCATTACTGCATTGTGTCATTTTGCTTATTTTACACAGATCGTCCCATGCAATGTGAGGTTGAAATTCAACAAGCTGACAGGAGACACTGTGACATTTGAGGCTCCTGGGGGGCCGTACACTATGGAGGTCGAGAAAGGACGCAATATGTCGCAGATTGGAGGAGATGGATGGGCCCGTTTCGTCGCTCACATGCGTCTTACTAGTGGTGAGTTGATCGGCTTCTCCTTCAGAGCAGAAAGACCCAAGCTAGTTGTCATTTATCTCAACCTGGTGGAAGATGATGAAGATGACGAAGATGATGAAGATGATGAAGATAATGAGGACCCACTCGATGAAGATGATGAAGACCCACTTCATGAAGCCATCGTAGCTCAAAGAACAAGGCTGAGCGAGGAGGAGGTGTCCAACCTGTGGGACATAATTCCGCCACGTCTGACTTTGTCGGGTGCCATTCGTGACCCGCCTGACAAATACCATGGTTGATCGACATGATATGGTATGTTATACTTACAAATGCAAATTATCCGATGAAATACTTAGTAATCCAATGATATGGTATGTTGTGTGGAATCTAGTCAATGATATGTTTTAGTGTAGAGTTCGATCACATGCTTATTAGTGTAGAATCTAAGGAAACTATTAATAGTGTAGATAATCCATATGTACTTATTTGCGAGGCTATTTATTAATTGATATGTTTTTCTTATTCAGAAATTGGCAAAGAGCATATCTGTGAGTTATGGTATCGAGCCCGATGAAGAAGGCTCAAATTTGGACTACGCCTTACTGCAAGGGGCTCCGTCACAACCTGTACTTACCGCGTGGACGCGGACGGTCGCACACACTTAAACTCGGTTGGGTGGAAGAAATTCCTTGATGGCAAGAATCTTCATGTTGGACAGGCCATCGTAATTACTATCAGGAACACCAACTGCCCAGGCATGAGGATGATGATTGTCTTCGATATCATCTAGAACTAAATATGTGCGTGTGGCTATATCATCTAGAACTACATATCTGTGTGTGGCTATATCATCTAGAACTACATATGTGTGTGTGGCTATATCATCTAGAACTACATATGATGATTGTCGTTGATTACATCTAGAACTACATATGATGATCATCGTTGATATGACCTTGTACTGCTTGAGGATGCATATTGACTATGCATGAAATTGTTATCTAGTACTTTTCGTTTCCAAATTACTGCGTCGTGGTTTTAACTAAAACCATGACGAGTAATTTGGAAACGGCGAGTACTACCCGAATCGTTTATGAATTTGATATCTAGTAGCGATTACCTAGTATCTAGTGTCCGAAAAGGGAAACCGAAAGGAAAATGATGAAAGATATAGCAGAAGCGAGGGATCGCGAAATCGCTACAGCTAACTAATAGTAGCGTTGGGAAAAAGGCGCTGATATAAATCATCGATAGTAAGCGGCAGTGCGGACCGCGCTACTACTACAAGTTAGCTGTAGCGCCTTATTAGTAGCGCGGCCACCCGCGCTGCTGCTACACTCAAAACCCGCGCTGCTGCTAGGGTTTTCCCTAGTAGTGTATAAGCGAATCATGAACGTATTGCAACACCCTACAACGAGGATCCCTCACGCTTGCGCGACACGGAAAGCACCATAGGACATCACCAATAATAAAACATGCAACTCAAACCAATCTTGATCATCAAATAGCCCATAGGACAAAACAGATCTACTCAAACATCATAGGATAGCCATACATCATCGGGAAATAATATATAGCGTTGAGCACCATGTTTAAATAGTGATTATAGCGGGTAAGAGAGAGGTTACACCGCTGCATAGACGGGGGAAGAGTTGGTGATGATGGCGGTGAAGTTGTTGGTGAAGATTGCGGTGATGATGATGGCCACGGCGGCGTTCCGACGCCATCGAAAGAGAAGGGGAGAGGGGGGCCCTTCGTCTTCTTCTTCCTTGACCTCCTCCCTAGATGGGAGAAGGGTTTCCCCTCTGGTCCTTGGCCTCCATGGCGTGGGAGGGGCGAGAGCCCCTTCGAGATTGGATCTGTCTCTCTGTCTCTCTCTGTTTTTGCGTTCTCGTCTGCTGCCCTTTCACTGTTTCTTTTATATCTGGAGATCCGTAACTCACTACAAAAAAAATACACATCCGTGACATTTTGGGCCGAATGAATTTTTTTTCTGTCATACATATGACACTTCTATGACGATAATTGTGACAAAACCCGGTATCATCATAGATGTGGTGGGCTCCTACTTCTATGACAAAAATCATGACATAAAATGGGCTTTTCATCACAGGCGGGCAGGGACGCAGCTGCATGACATTCTTTGGGCCGTCCATGACGGAAAAACCGTGGTAGAAGCGAGGGGAGGAAAATTTCGTGGAGTTGCGGTTACGCTGGGAGGTCGGAGCCGAGCGAAGCGATGCGCGTTCTCTCGTCTGTACGCTGCAGCGTGTGCGAGGCGTTGGCTCTAACTAAACCCGAGCGAGGCGTTGGGCTCTAACTGTACCCGAGCGATTGCACTGCAGGCTACGTGTTACTGAACCCGAGGGATCGATCGATGGCTGTTAACTGAACCCGATGGAGCGATTCCTTCGCTACTGCTGCTAACTGAAGCCGATCGATTGGATGAACAGTGAGTGTTGCCGGGGGGGGGGGGGGTTGGATGAACAGTGAGCGGTGGCGTTGCCTCTGGATGAACAGGACCCCATGGTGTGGAGGGCTGGATGAACAGTAGACGGTGGAGGGGTGGTTGAACAGGACCCCGTGGTATGGAGGGCTGGATGAACAGTAGACGGTGGAGGGGTGGTTGAACAGGACCCCGTGGTATGGAGGGCTGGATGAACAGTAGACGGTGGAGGGGTTCCCGTGGAGGGGTGGTTGAACAGTAGCCGGTGGAGTAGCGCGCGGTGGAGGCTGGATGAGCAGGAGCCCGTGGAGGCTGGAGGAGGTCGACGGTAGCCCGTGGAGGCTGGAGGAGGTCGACGGTGGAGATGAACAGTATCCCGTGGAGTCCCGTTTTGCACGCCACACCCCTCCCGATGAGCAGGACCCCCGTTTGACCGTGGCGCTCCAATACAAGTCCGTTTGTCCGTTTTGCGATGCCACACCCCTCCCGATCAACAGGACCCCGTTTTCGACCGTAGGAGGTCCGTTTCCTCCGCTTGATGCACGCCACACCCCTCCCGATCAACAGGACCCCCGTTTCGACCGTAGGAGGTCCGTTTCCTCCGTTTTGTGGTAAGCCACACCCCTCCCGATCAACAGGACCCCCGTTTCGATCGTTGGAGGTCCGTTTCCTCGTTCTGCGGTACGCCAGGCCCCTCCCGATGAACAGGATCCCATTTCGAACATGGTCGGTCAAACACAAGGCCGTTTCCTCCGTTGTGCGGTACGCCAGGCCTCGTTTCCATCGCCTGTTACGTCCAAGCCCTCCCGATGAACACGACCACGCATTCCGTTCCGACCCAGCCGGTTGGCTCCCCATGAACACGACGACGACGCTGTTTCTCCGTTCGAGCCAGCCATATGCGTAATGCGCGAGTAGGCGTTCGAGACCCTGCCCGTATGTACGACGCGTGGTCAGATTTTCTTTCTTGCACCCTCGCCGCGGCTATGCGTGCGTGTACATGCTACGTGCGTGCCTCTACTACGACACGTGCGGCGCCTCTACATCTACGACACGCGGCGCGTCTACATCGACCAGTATGTACGTACACGTTCGCGACCAGAATGACAACGCTACGTACGCTTCAACCAGGTGGGTCCCGACTGTCAGGCACTTCCTTGCGTGCGAAGATGTAGCTGGTGGGTCCCAACAGTCAGGGGGCAAATCGTATTTTTTTGCCCGGACGCACTTCCTTGCATGCAAAGATGTAGCTGGTGGGTCCCAGCAATGTGGGGCGAATCGTTTTTGCGGATGAACTTCCTTGCGTGCGAAGATGTAGCTGGTGGGTCCCAGCAGTCAGGGGGGCGAATCGTTTTTTCGCAAAATATGGTGGCCCGTCCTGTGGGTCCCCACTGTCAGGTGGAGGAAAAATTATTTTGCACGTAATAAGGAGGCACTTCCTTGCTGCGGCCGTGGACCAAGCTGTCAGCCTCTCCACGTACAGTCCACATCCGATGGAAGCCGTTCCTTGACCACGTTAACCATGCCACGCCGAGAGCACCAGGGCGGTGGACGACAGTGAGGCCTAGGAAGGGGACGACGCGGAGCCGGGGAAGACGCGGCAGTGGATGCCCACGCGTAGAGGAGTACGAGGGTTCACTGGTTCGCTGCGGTGTGAGGCTACCGTCATTCTGAGAATAACAGGGGTGTGGGTGAGTAGAGGGATGGCCTAGCCAGCGTGGGAGTAGTAGGGGCGGTGAGGCCTCAGAAATCGCAGCCGACCACGGGAGGCAAGAGCACGAAGCACGACCGACGCTGGTTTGGGCGGCAGGAGCAAGAAGACCAGAGGTTGAAGAAGCACTACGGCCGTTGGATGGACATCGTGCGGTCACTGGAGCTAGAATCATGCATATTGACTAAGTTGACAAAGCCCTCCGTCCCCGTCAACTTAGTAGGCCCACAAGTCAGCCTGCCACTATACTGGGTCCCAGCTAACAGGGGGAGTATTCATTTTTTGTGCGTAATAAGGAGGCACTTCCTTGCGTGCAAAGATATAGCTGGTGGGTCCGAGCTGTCAGCGGCGGTAACATTTTTTTCCGTGAAATACAGAGGCCCTTTCGGTGGGTCCCTGATGTCAGGTGGAGGAACCATTATTTCGCGCGTAATAAGGAGGCATTTCCTTGCGTGCGGCCGTGGACCCAGCTGTCGGCCTCTCCATGTATAGTCTACTTCAGATGCATGTTGGTCGTTGACCATGTTGACCAGGCCGCGCCGAGAGCACCAGGGCGGTGGACGACGGCGAGGCCTAGGAAGGGAACGACACGGAGGCAGGGAAGACTCAGAAGTTGTTTCCCACGCGGAGGGGAGTACGACTGAACGAGGGTTTATTGGTTCATCTGCCGTCGCCGGAGAATAACAGCAGGTGTGGGTGAGTAGAGGGATGGCTAGGCCGGCGATGGGAATCTGGTGGGGGCGGTAAGGCCTGTGGCAGTCTGACCCGGCCGCGGGGAGGAGGGAGCAGGCAGTCCTGCCGGCGCTTGTTTGAGCGGCTGGAGCAGGAAGAGCAGAGATTGAAGAAGCACGACGGCTGTTGGAAGGCCATCCAACAGTCACTGCTTATGCGTCAACCCTTTTTTTAGGAAAGCCTCAAATCTGTGGAATACAACATACAGCCCATCTGCCATTATTTCTAATAATTTACAGCCCATTTGCTAATTCTTAAGGTTTTTTTTGGAGCCCATATTCTTTTTGTTAGCATTAAAGCCCATCTTGTACACGGTTAAAAAATTATACGAAATTTTGCATATTTCGGTGCGGTCCGAACTGTTTTTAATCCCGAAATTTCGACTCACATTCAAACTGATTTTAAAAATAAATGTATATCAATATAAAACCCAACAAATTCTCCACGCATAAAAATTAATGTAATTTAAAATCTTGAAATAAAAAAAGATATTTGAAAGTAATTGCCGGTTTGATGTGTTTTAAAAATGTCCAGCCCATTTCGCATTACTGATGGGCCATTTTCTCGGCTAGCTGAATGAAAGCTCTCCTCGTCTTGAAAGATTTGCAGCCCAACAGGCCTCACAAAGCGACTTACTTGGCAAATAACAAAAAAACTGGGCTGTGGCCGTGGACCCAGCTGTCAGCCTCTCCACGTCTGATACTCTTCCGATGGAAGTCGTTCCTTGACCACGTTGACCACGCCTTGAGAGCACCAATGGCGATGGGCGATGACAAGGCCTAGGAAGGGGACGACGCGGAGCCGGGAAGACGCGGCGGTGGAAGCCCGCAGCGGAGAGAATCTGAGGTTCACCGTTCGGCTGCGATGTGAGGCTGCCGCCACCGCAGGCCCGCCAGTGGGAATAGTAGGCGGTGAGGCCTCAGCGGCACAACCGGCCACGGAGGCAGGAGCATGAGGCACGACCGCGCTGGTTTGGGCGGCCGGAGCAAAGGCGACCAGAGGTTGAAGAAGCACTACGGCCGTTGGATGGACATCGTACGGTCACTGGAGCTAGAATCGTTCATATTGACTAAGTTGACAAAGCCCTTCGTCCCCGTCAACTTAGTAGGCCCACAAGTCAGCCTCCCACCAAGGTGGGTCCCAGCTAGCAAGGGGAGTATTCATTTTTTTGTGCGTAATAAGGAGGCACTTTCGGTGGGTCCGAGCTGACAGCGGGGATGTTTTTCACGAATACGGTGGCCCGTCGGTGGGTCCCAGCGATCGAGGGCAAGCGTTTTTTCGCAAAATACGGTGGCCTGTCCAGTGGGTCCCTGCTGTCAGTTGGAGGAATCATTATTTTCCGCTTAATAAGGAGGCACTTACTTGTTGCGGCCATGGACCCAGCTGAGACTCTCCACTTATAGTATACTTCCGATGGAAGTCGTTCCTTGACCACGTTGACCTCACCGCGTTCCATTGCATGCATGCGTCCATGGGCATGGTGCGTCCCCACTGTCAGCCTCTCATGTACAGTCATCTTCCGATGACTCTTGATTGTTGACCATGTTGACCACACCGTGCCGAGCGCACCCAGACTGGAATGACCCGGAGATGGCGAAGACGGGGCAGTGGAGTCCCAGATGGAGAGGAGTGGGAAACTTCACTGGTTGGTCTTGTGGCGGCAAGCGGTGCACGGGAGACGAGGAGCAAGAACGAGAGGTTGAAGAAGGAGCGCGCTGTTGGATTAACATCCAATGGTCCAGCTGCTAGAATCATTTGTTGATTAAGTTGACAAAGCCGTGCGTACCGTCCGCTTAGTAGGCCCACAAGTCGATCCCGAAATCGGCGGGTCCCGGTATCAGCAGGATGAATAATTTTTTCGCAAAACAAGGAGGCACTTCCTTCCGTGCGAAGATACAGCCGGTGGGTCCCAGCTGTCAGGTGGAGGAAACATTTTTTTTCAGCTTAATAAGGAGGAACTTTCCTTGCATGCGACCATGGACGTCGTGGGTCCCAGCCGTCAGGCTCTCTACGTACAGTCCTCTTCCGATGACTCTCGTTTGTTGACCACGCCGCACCGAACACAGCGAGGCGCTGGACGACGGCGAGGCCCCGGACGGCAGTGGAGTCGCAGATTGAGAGGAGGAGAAGGGTTATAACTGGTTCTGTTGCGGCGTCGGGCTGTAGTCTGTGGAGAATAACAGGAGGTGTCTAGGGGTGGAGGGATAGCCTGGTCGGCGGTGGTGTAGCGCTTCGCAGCGATGCATGCTAAACAGAGCCGCTAGCCGCCGGAGGCCGGACCAGGCGGGTTCGGCGATGCTGGAGGAAGAAGACGAGAGATTGAAGGTGCATGCCGGCCGTTGGATATAAATCCAATGGCTGTGGATGACACAATCATTTGTTGACCAAGTTGACAACGCCCTGCGTAGGCTTCGACCTATTGGCCCACATGTCAGCCTGCAAAAATGTGGCATATATTTAACCCATGTTTTCTAGAATGTACAGTCCATTTGCTGGGCTGGGTGAACAAATAATTTCGCGTCAATCAGGCCCATTTATATTTTCTAAGAAATCCCAGCCCATTTGCACTTCCTTGAAATACATGTATTAGGTGGGCTCGTTATATATATAATGTTATGTTAGAAGGAGCAATTAATATCAAATAATAAACCGGAGAGGCACATTATATATATATATATATAAGAAATTAGCGAGTTATTGCTCAAAATAAAAATGAGCGCGTTATTATTAAATTGGTCTTTAAAATCTTCGCAAGCTTTTGTACGCAATCACCAGGATTTTCCTTGCCTATGAGTCAAAAACAACCAGGATTTTCCGTTAAACCTTTACTTTTATAAGTTAATAATACGTGGGATGTTTTTATAATGTATATATAAGTCTCTATAAAATATATGATAATAGTAATAATATAAATATATATAATGTGGTTAGAAGGGAAAACATAAATTGGACACAACATTACTTTTATAAGAGACCTGCGTTTTATACCCGACAGTAGGCATACTAACAAGTTCACACACAAATACAACAGAAAAGGTAAACATTCATATCAAACTCAAGTTCACAGGACACGTTCATATTCCTAGCCAACATTCACTATCAACAACTCAAAAGATTCATATATACACAAGCTCAGCATATCTATGCATCCAAATGATTGATAGATCACACGACAATATTCATACATAATTCAGAAAAAGATTCAGATATACACATGTTCAGTATGTTTATGCATCCAAATGATTGAGATCACAGCCAATATGATCCATGGACGAACTTTAATTACCTAGGGTACATACTAATAAATGGTGTTCAATCGGAGGTACTTCTTGCTAAAATTAGTTCTTGTACGAGTAAACTTTTGAGTACATAAGAGGCAACACAGACAATCTGAACTTTGCTTGTAGGTTTATCCTCAAATAGTGGCCTCATGCCGAGGGAGGTTTGAGCAACTTGGCCACTACTTTCATCCAACTAGTTTACTGGCTCATCTTGGTCCTGTATCTCGCCAAAATTCTACATTGCAGACGAGAAAGGAGGCGGTTGAGAAAATGAACCACCCAAATTTTTTGTGCAGTTCAACTGAAATGGAGCATCCTTGGCGTGCGGCGATTAAGTGCCGATGAATATACGCGTCAAACCAACTTGTCTGGAATCTTTAGACTCCATGCCATATAGTTCGCTACCATATGTGCCGATAACCAAAAGGCACAAGTTGGGAACAAAGACTGGATTGCGTTTTTCTGGGCTATGCACCAAGCAATATTTTTGGCGTTCACTCTCCTAATACTTGGAGTTTGACAATTGGTTGACGCCGGTTGATACTCGAATGAATATAGGCACTGCTTGTCAACATCGTCCGTGATAGCCCTTTCATAAAAGGGTCTGCCAGATTCTTAGCCATCTGGATATAATCCAACGCTATTACTCCGGAGTTTCTTGATTTTCTGACAGATTTCAATCTTCTTCTTATGTGCTTTGTGGATTTCATGTTGTCCTTTGAACTCTTAGCCTTGGCAATCATTGTTTGATTGTCACAGTTCATAAGGACAGCCGGCACTAGTTTATCAACCATCGGCAAATCCATCAAAAGCTCTCGAAGCCATTCTGCTTCGACGCATGATGTGTCTAATGTTGTGAGTTCTGCTTCCATAGTCGATCTGGTTGTCTGAGTGAACTTTGGAGTACATAGCAGCAGCATAAGTACCTGTCCATCTGATCATTTTGTGCAGTTCTAGTAAAATCACCCGATGTAATGATTTGCCTGCGAGTTCAGGCTCCAAATTACTCCTTTATGAAATCGGCAAACAGTAGCACAATACCAAATTACCAATACATATGATAGGCACAATAATCAGGATAAAGACCAGTACCAACCTGTGTGAGGTAGCATATCAATTACTATTTCCTTTGACTGGAAGCCGAGATAAGCCAAGCGACTGACAGCAAAGGAAGAAAGCAAGCGTAGTTTAGCGATCGAGTGAAAGGACGGAAGCTGTCGAGGCAATGAAGCACCCAAAGTTTTTGTGCAGTTCCACCAAAATCGAGCATCCCTGTTGGCACATATATTGAGAGAGTGAGGTTACTGTAATAGTGGGACTAGTTGATGAAACATAAACTAACAAATAGAAGCACCCTCATTATCTTAATGGGTAAAGTTAGCAACATAGTAGTCCTGCTTAAAGAGAGGTATTAGTTTATTTAATCAGTGCCAATTAGCTCAACTCAACACTCAAAGCATTTCCATTTATCATAGGTTGCAAAACTTTAACGTGCAAAGTTAAATGAGTTTCTCATGACAGTAGCACGATACAAATAGAGATGACATCAAACTAATATGGATGAAGGCCTTAGGCCCGTACCAACCTGAGAAAAAAAGCTTATTCATGTAGTCCCATAAGAGATGATAAAGCACTCACTGGAATCACACAATAGTATATATTTTTGTGCACTTCAAATGTATGGTTGAAATCACTCTTGTTTACCGATCTTTGGGATTATATCGAAAGATTATCAAGAACTTCCAGCAGAGTTAAAGCAATCGGCTGGGATACAGTTCATTGTATTGTCTTGTGTAGTTCCACTAAAATGTATGATTGGCACAACATGATCTCTGTTTGCACAAGTAGGAACAAGGTGAAACCTTCATTAGCTTAGTGAGAAAGGATAGGAAGACATTAGCATATTACTCAAACAGTAACATCAAATTCATGATGGACAATACGCAAAACATTGCCTCATTGAACCAATGGCAATAAATTGACATGCAAAACAAGCGCAGAGGCTCCGGCCTATATATAAGTAGTGGGGTAGTTTTCCTTTTTCACTCCATCAAAACAATCATTTAAAATTGTGTACTACTACATGCCAGGTCGCGGTTTTTTTAGTTGTTGATTGTTTTTTGAGATAGCTACCCGCTTGTTACAAGTGGTGTTACGGTGTGCCAGGTCGCACTTTGTATCGTTCAAGTCTGGTACTACAAGTCCCTCCATTAAATGAACAACCACCCCCTCGTAAAAATTGTGAACAAGCCCACAACTAAAATTAGCGGAAACGTGGGTTGCCCCAACATGCATTATTATTTATATTTTCTACTCCCTCCGTTCCTAAATATAAGTCTTTTTTATTAGCCTCACCTAAGACAAGAATTTTTTATTAGCAGTGAACCCCACATGTCATAGACACAAAAATTGTGGCAAGATTCCCTTAGGCAAGCCAAACTGTGTCTAACAATTTGAGCAACTCAGGTTAGGCAAGTGTGGCAAGTGTGGGAAAAATAATGTGGCAACATAAGACAAACATAGTCACAATCCAAACAGCCCCGTAATTTTTTGTGACATGCATGAAAATTTGGTTAGTTAAATTTATAGTCAAAATTTGGCAAGGTGCGTCAAATCA
This sequence comes from Aegilops bicornis, assembly GCA_021605145.1. Classification (NCBI taxonomy): domain Eukaryota; kingdom Viridiplantae; phylum Streptophyta; class Magnoliopsida; order Poales; family Poaceae; genus Aegilops; species Aegilops bicornis. The sequence goes on along the minus strand of CM038673.1, from coordinate 376,222,954 downwards.
ACACATGCAAGTATCAAAAGGAAAGTCACGGCATGCATGCATGCGTTGTACTCCCTCCGTTTCCAAATATAAGTGTTTTTAGAGATTGCAACAAGTGACTACATACGAAGCAGAATATGTCTACTCCTACATACGAAGTAGCCCATTTGAAATGTGTAAAAAAGACTTTTATCGAGTGCAGTGCTTTGATGTGTCGCGTCAACTCGTACAAGACCGATAAATTTGATTACTACGACACCCTCTCCCTCGCGGACGAGCTCTGGTGCCTTAACTGCACCTGCCTTTGGTTGCATGACAGGTGGGCCAACCACCTGTTGGGCCCACCTGTCATAGACGCAAAGGCAGGAAGCGATGGTAAACTTTAAGCTACACTCTATCTCTCCCGCACGAGGTGGGACGGACATGAAGCGATGGATTCGATCTTTGTAGAAGTAGGAGTAACATCATTGTTCGTCTTCTCGAAGAGGCGAAGAGCCAAGCGCAAACCGAACTTGGCAGTTGCGAATGCTCGCGTGGTGCGGTTCCTTGGAGTACTAGCCAGGCTCTTGCATGTGACAAAATTGCTATTGTTTATCAATTAAACTCCATTATCCATTGGTTGATACTCATTCTGCATAGGTCCACACGCTTAGCACCGTTTCCTCCTGGGGTCACCAATGTTTATTTGCTAATTAATAGCATTCCATGCAATGAACTAGCCATTGCAAGTCATTAAAAGCATGCACACCACTCATCTCTGATTGGTTGATACGTATGTCAAGAAACAAGGTAGAAATTAGTGCACTGCGCCTAAGTGTTTTGGGACTATTTGGTTTTTGTAAGATGACTCACACACCTAGACGGAGGGAGTAGTATAGACCTGTAAACCGGAAAGGAGTATTTGCCTTTCTAGAGATTTCAACAAGTGACTAGACTACACCGTGCAGTACCCCTCCCTTCCGGTTTATAGGGCTCAAATCTCAAATCTCATGAACCAAGGCATTTTGCGATTGGAGGAATGTATCATATCTCGTACTTTACAAAACTACCCTAATTAAACTCATGCATTAATTACGTAGTTCTCTGCTTTTCCTCTCCGCCTTGGTCGCGGTGCACAATATTGAGCACTCCTATATGACTAGCCGCTCTATCTACATGCAGGACATTTCAAAGCATCCGGGCCCGCGTGCCATCCACCAAGTCACAAATGAGGTGCTACAATCGAGACTCACCTGTCACCCCGGTGTGGCCGTCATGACCCGTCATATCACAAAACCCACACCTTTACCAGCAGTGGTAAGGTGGCCTCCAAGTTGGACTGGACGAAGCAACCATCATTTCATTGGAACGCTTGTTCAAGCCCTTTCTTCCCTTTCTTGAAGAAAACCTCACCTGTGCTACTCACTTCTTCAATTTTTATTCTCTACCGACGATTGATATGTGGGCGAATTAGTTATGCTGCTATATTTTCATTCCAATAATCTTCTTTTTGAGAAGCACCGACCGATTCTCACATCCTATTCTTTTCCCGTTTTCATTGCGATTGTGGTTTCCTTTCGATTGCTTTTTGTTTGTCAGTTCATTGATGGATCCTAGAGCACTAGGCAAAAGAGTTGCCGGCGGACAACCCACTGGAGACAGCAATCTCCAGGAAGCGAGCACCAACCAACGAGTTGACCATGTTGGCGGGCCAACCCATGGAGACGAAGAACTCCAAGAAACAAGCACTGGCCAAAGAGTTGAGGACGTTGGCGGATGAACTCCTCAAAGAAAGTTGGAAGAACAGCAAGGGCCCCACCGTGCCTACCTCAGGAACTCTGATTGCCACCTATGTGAGGCTCAAGACCGAGTTTGAGGAGATAGTCGCCGTTGAGAAGCAGTATTCCCCTAGCAAGGTGATGGCCCCCATCGAGGATGAGGAGATGGCCCCCGGAGGGATGAGATCCCCTAGTGAGCTGCACAAGGTAAAAAATAATGGCTTATTACCATAGTTGTGGTTTTTGATTATTTGCAATGTGCATGCTTTTTGATTATTTGCAATGTGTTTGCTATTATGTTCGGGTTGTGCAGGTGCCGGTGGTTGTCCTTGATGATTCTGATGTCGTGGCCCGTCCTGTTGGCGTCGCCCCGGAGATCGATTTCGATGCCGCTGGCCATCCTGTGGACATCGCCCCAGAGATCGGTTCCTATGTCGCGGTCAGTCCTGTGGACATCGCCCTAGAAATCGATTCCCATGCCGTTGTCCGTGCTGTGGTCATTGCCCGAGAGATCGATGACAAGAAATAGTTGGTCGCGCTAATCCTTCAAGGTAGTTTGCATTGCCCTGTGTTTAATTACCAGAATGATGCGTGTTATCAAACCATCTTAGGGCTAGTGCACTGTCTTGTGTGGGCGGATCTTGCTACTTATGTTTGATAGTGAATCATGCGATGAATCATGTGAACCCTCTCCGAGTTATGGAAACAAATGTATCCTCACCAGCTTTTGATGTAATATATGGCATGCTTAGATGTAATTTTGAACTGTTTATCATATCAGCAGGGCCTGTTTGATGATTCTTGGTGTTAGTAGGCTAGCTCTTTGTGCGAGCTATAGTACTTGCAAAACACTCACCGAAGAGAAAGCGTTGGGGCTGATGAGCTCGTGGTACGCTTATACTTATCCCTCGTCGATCGACCAATAGCCCTAGCTCCTAAAATTGTAGGCTTAGCGATCGATCAGACAATAGTCGACATACATTCAGGCCTCATTTGGTTCATAGGGTAGGAAAATCGTAGCAAAAGTACAGAGAACGTGCAACACAAAATCATAGCAGTGCAGAGATGTACTCCCTCCGTTCCAAAATAGATGACCTAGGCGGGCTAGTTTGGCCTAGTGGGTTTCAGTGATATGACGTGGTACAGTGTCGTCCAGTCTTCGCATGTGGTAGCAGTATTGCGGGTACAATAAGTTTTCTTGAAGAAGCGGAATTCAACGAAGTCATGATGGTTCCTTCGTCCGAACAACTTACAGTGGGAAAGGTTGGGCCTGCGATACAACCGGGGTAGACCAGGATAATTTTGTGCATGGTAGGTGGACCAGGATGGTCGACGTCCCACATGTCGGCGAATGAAAGTATTTTTCCGATATAGAGGACGAGCAACGAGTATTCATTGTTTATTTTTGATGAAAGCTATTGTCTCCACTGTTACTCGTTGACTTTGTCAATGCCTCTCTCTCCTCCACATAAGCGGGGACTACTTGCTATGCATGCAGCGGGCTGCTGGCGTCTTGGGCCAGGGCGGTGAGAGCGGGCTCCGGAAGTGGTCCGGACTCCAGAACGGCCCACCTCACATTATCACCGTATATTTCTTGGAGTCCGTGCGCGGCGGGCGGGCGATCTCTTCTCCCTCCCCCGTTTCTCTCTTCTCAGCCGACGCCCGCTGAGCGATTAGATTTCGGCTATCGACGGTTTATTCAATTCACGGTCCCACATGTCGGTGAAATTGCAAGACAACGCGTGTCCCTCTCGGTGAGCGGCGTGCGAGCCGGACTATCGGGGTTGCGACGCAGCACGAGTCGTAAGTGTGCCGCCTTTTCCTTTAGAATTTGCGGCGTAACATTTTCAGCCGATCGATCGATAGAAATCCAGAACAAAATGACGAAGGCGGTGCTTTCCCGCTCGCTAGGCGGGCTAGTGCGAGTGATATGACGTGCTACAGTGTCGTCCACTTGCTCCATTTTTATGGAAGCAAGAGTTTACACTCTTACGCGGGAGGAGTGCGAAACACCGCGGATCTGATTTTGATCGAGGGATAACTGTTCCTTGCCAAATAATAGAGGATTGTTAGCGATTATAGCATGATAGTTAGGGCATCTCCAGCGCTGGCCCACAAATTTACACCGGCATCTGTCCGAGGACACTGATGGATGCCATCCGATGCTGCCCGCATACCTTTCGACAACTATATGAACTAACCGGACAAAATTCGTGCAAACAAAGCAAATTTCAAATTAACCGGATGAAATTCATTACATTTCGAGAACTTTTCCTATAAACTGGATGAAATTCATTTTATATTTTGCACAAACCGTACCAAAACCTACTGTAAACCTAATCTAAATGATCGCCGGGCCCCGACCACCATGTCCGGCCATGAACCCGAGAAAGCAGGCCATTGCCTTTGCCTCCTCCTTATCCGCCTCGATAACCTCCTCCTCCGGAGCACAAGGTTATGAAGATTTCCGCCTCCATGTCGCCATCAAGCGGCTAATCGGCCGCCAATTTTTATCCCACCAAGCTTGGCGTCGACTGAGTGGAGGAGCGGTGGCCTTCCTAGGACCAGAGCGGTGGTGACCTACCGTGTACTACTCTTCCTCGCTGCCGGCTGCGCCCGCGCACGCGCACCGGCTTCGTGGTCGTGGCGGCGGAGGGCGGCCGGGGAGGAGCCGACGATCTCCTTCGTTTGCTCCTGCAACAGTACGTCGAAGAGAGCTTTGGAGCGCGCCCGAAGCGGAGTCGCTGATGTCCCTCGTCTGCTCCTGCGACAGTACGTCCAAGAGAGCTTCGGAGCGCCAGGAGGCCATGGTTGAAGTGGTGCCGACAGAAGGAAGGGACCGGAGGAGAATAAGTGTGGGTCTTTGGCTATGGCTGGGAGCTGGGGCTCAAGTTAATATAGCGGGCGAATGGCAATGAGCCACGGCAGACGGATGGACAACTGGCGCCGGAGTAGGTTCGTCGGGCGTGAATGGGGACGCTGCTTCAGTGACTTAACTGCAGATGCTTTTGGGTTCTTGACATGTGGGCGAGCAGGCGTCTCGCCCGCATGTCGCTGACACACCAATTGCACCTGCAGTTAAGTCCGTGAATGCGGCATTGACATTCTGGAGAGACGGTGACCGCTTTCAGGCGGAAGCACGCGCTAGCGTTGGAAGGGTTTCGTGTGCGGTGGCACTAAGATCGGTCGCTCACGATAGTACATACTCCGCACCATACTACCATAGTACCCTCTCTAGCTTAGGTTGTTTTATAGATTGTCGTTGTGATGGACGATATACATGAGAAAGGCGGTCCGAGTATGACCGTTGGTGTTGAGCGAATACATGCTCGGCGTTCGCGTAGGCCTCCATCAAACGTCTAAACAGTAATGTCAGGCAACGCCGGGGCGCGCAGGTGATGGGCTCGCCGTTTGCGTTGCGCCATGAGCAGGAATTTGATTTAGAGGGCGACGTGCATGCATTAGCATGCTTTGACAGAATGAGCATGAGTGTCTGACGCGAAGTATTTCATTTTCATTTGGCTGACGAGGGTGCGTTGCAGCGACGAGTCCGTGGTTTGATTCCCCACATACGCATAATTTTGGTTTTTACAGTATTTCTTTCTCCATTCACAGGTAGGCCCGCATAGATAGATAAAGAACACGAGCTGATGAGGCGCATGCGGACTTTTTGACTGGTCAACCATTCAAATACGGAGCTATACGCTGAGCCAGTGACCATATAATCACCATATCTCGTATACAATGATCAAAGTGAGCTATCAAGACAAGTTCGATGACCGCCAATGCATTTTACTCGGTAATAAATGACCAGGATTGAAGGGGAATCCTAATTTGCTTCGTCTTCTGTCCTTGAGCTCTTGACAAACCAATGCACTATACGGTTGTCCGGCCACTCCACCCTAGAGCTCTCACCAAGCGTCGTTCATGCCACCGCGCCGCACACTAACAGGTAAGGCAGTGATGGCATCCCGCCGTGCCGAGTTCCTCGCCGCCCACAAACGCACACAAAATGGTAGGGAAGCGATGGCATCCCGCTGTGCCGAGTTCATCGCCGCTCGCGACCTCACAACTATGTGGGAGGAATTTGAAGATGCCAAGGCCGAATGGGTGGTAGCAAGAGGCGGCCAAAGCCGCACAGAGGGAGCGGAAAAGTCAGAAAGCACTCAAGAAAAGAGAGGACCGCCGCCGCAAGAAAGAAAAGGACGCACGCTGGCCACATGGAGAGGTCGGGCGGAGATCCAAGCACGGTGGGGTGTCGTCGACAAAGCCGGGAAGGACAACGACGGCGTCTGGCCAGCATGTGAGAAGTCGTAGTACTAGTAGTTAGTGTGTGTGTCTGTGTCAGAGTACGAGCATGTACCAGTACTACTAGTTACTACTGTAGTTTTTAGAGCAAATTACCAGGACATTATCCTAGACTAAATGGAAACATTCCTATCCTATGCATCAAATGGCATCTCTTTCTCTATAGGAATTGAGATGCATGTCATCTCACTTCCTATGATTTTCATATTCCTATCCTATGAGCGAAAGGAGGCCTGCATTGCAGTAAATATCAGTAGCTAGCGATCACTGGTACTGTAGTTTTCTTCAAGAAGCAGAATTCAACGAAGTCATGATGGTTCCTTCGTCCGAACAACTTCAAAGTGGGAAGTGGGCATGTGATTTGACGGCTCATTAGTCATTGTTACTACGGCGCGACGACCTGGGTGACTCTTCCTTGGAGTTCTGCGTGCATGGCAAGTGGACCAGGATGGTCGACGTCCCACATGTTGGCGAACGGAAGTATTCTTTCCGATATCGAGGAGCAAGGAAACTGCGTGGTATAATATCACTGCTGATTGGTTCGCAAAAAAATAGTATAACTGCCGATTTATAATTATTTTTTATTTCTGATGAATGCTAGCGTTTCAACTTTTACGACGAAGGGTGTCAAACGCGGCACGTGCTGGATGTCCCACACGTCAGCGAAAGGAGTGGGACACGAACATCGTGGTAGAGCCCAACGTAAAAAAACAGCGTGGTAGAGCGTCTCCACTTCTGGGTCGGAGACCACACGTAGTAGTACTTAGTGGTATGAACGATACAAAGTGTGACCTGGAGAGAAAGACACGTCTAGTTGGAAGGTCTCGGGGCATACACGTAAACAAATATAAAAGTTAATATGTGCCTCCAATTAATATAGTAGTAGTAGAGTACTTAGGCACGTACTCCATAACATCATCATGCATTGCACGTACAACATTTAGTGGTAGTACGTAGTAAGAGACAAATACCGCCCAAGAGTTCCCTTCTCGACCTACTTTTGGGTGTTTGGTAGAGTGTATGGAGGGTGCATGAGTCCACACTAGTTTAGCACAAATACACTAGAAGCATGCATGAAGAGAGCATGCATGAAGAGGGGTGTTGAGTTGAGCATGCATGAAGAGGGGCGTTGAGTTGAGCATGCATGAACAGGGAACAACTATGCTGAGACGAGAACGCAACCAAACACACCCTGTATGCCACGCATGTTCATACCATTTGTGCCTTTCTACTTCACTTACTGCGCTACATTACTCAGGTTCGTACGTCCACTCCCGGGTACATGTCCGTCTCGTAGTTCCAGTCCCACGTGTTCTTCATATAGATGGAACGATCGTTTGCATAACACGTGCACCTTGATGCTAGATGTCTTGCGTGTTGGCAAAAGGATGAACAAAGCTCACGTAAAAAAATAGAGTGGAAGAACAATAGATTCCGGACGACCGAGAAGGAGCAAGGAACCTCGTGGTGGAGCGTCACTCATAATATTTAATATTATTCAGCGATATAAAATTAACCAATCATCTCCACAGTGGACTGGAAGAGTAGGAAACACAGCAGCCCAATGTAGTTACATCATACTAGTACATGGCTAACCCACGCTATCACCATATTTTTTGGCTTCCGTGCGACACCTATCGCTAGTAATCCAAAGAGTCAGACGCTTCTCCCTCCTCGTCTCTATCAAAGTGCGGCGGGCTGGCGTTTCTGCCGTCTATTGAGGTCGGTTAACTATCACATGTTAGCGACATGCCAAGAGCATTCTAAAAAAAATTCCTTTCACGTTCCGTTTTCAAAAAGAAAAAAAAATCCTTTCACGTACAAATTTGCCTGTATGCTTTGAGCAACTTGCATGTCCTATACTACTCCTGTTTGATACTCTAACTTAGCTAGAGGTTAGACTAACTCATGACTAACCCTGAACTAACTGTAGCCAAAGAGGTGTTTGGGTGTCAGGGTTAGATTGACAATAAATGCACTTCATGGAGAGAGAAAAGTGATTTTTCAGTGGTCCCAATGAGAACTATCTCCCGTTAGCCCCTCTTGGGTGGGATAGTTTTTTTTGGTGGGTTTGATGCAACTTGCTCCAATTTAAACCCTCATGCTTGGATACTTTAGGGCTATTTGAGCCCCAACTAGCTCAAACTAACTCTAACCCATGGATCCAAACAGGGCCTATGGCCAGTCTCGACAAGGAGCAGTCGCGTGCACCGGGAAGCGGCGCTCTCTCGGCCGTCGCGCCACTTCAAAGCCGGCGCTAATGAGAGGTCGCCTCCGCTCTGGCCGGGCATTAATGCGGCACTGACGCTCCAGGGTGACGCTGACCGTTTCACACGGGAAGCACGCGTTGGCAAGGGAGTATAGGTTTTGAATCGTTTCAGGTGTAGTAGTAATGGTAGTTTGCAAAACTACTCAATTATCAGTTTCCTAAGAAATTGTGGTAAAAAATGTTACTCCACAGCCCGCTTCCCTTCTCCTTCCTGCTCGTGATTTACGTGGCCATGTTAACGTGGTTGTGTCAAAAAAATGTCACTTCCTGCTCGTGATTTGCGTTATATAATTACAAGCAATATTCCCGTGCATTGCACGGAACATCAATATGCATTATTTTACAAAACACCTGTTGTGATTGACCCATGCAGGAGTAATCCCATGTGCAAAAGCTAATGATATCTTGAGAATTTTATCGGAAAACTGGTATCTCGAGAATGTGATCGAAAAAATGAAAGATGAGAGATAAGGCAAGGAGGAGTGGAGCGTGGTGGTGACTGGTGGTCGGAATGGGCGGAGGCATGGGGATGGACGGCGCCCGGCTGACGCCGCCACCATGCATGCTAGATTGTTCCAGAGACTTATTCCTTTTTAATTGCTGAGCAATGAGGTTGCGGGAGATAATGATGTGGAGAGAGGTGCGGGTATCTTTTGTAAAATTATCATAGTTTGCTTTCCACCCGTCAGATATAGATCATACGGTCTGTATTACAAGATGGCAGGCACACCATCATCGCCAACTCGTTTTTTATAAGGGTACAGATGATAAGTTTGCTGACTACTAAAGTTAAGTTGAATCTGTCCATGTTATGCAAGTAAATAAAGGTGATTGTTTATCATACGGGTAAGGTTGTATGAAGGGTGGTAGGAACAAATGCTCCGCCTAGAGCATGTGTGTGTGAGATGGAGTCTTAGTGTGTGTGTGTGGGGTGTGTGTGTGTGTGAGAGAGAGAGGAGAGAGAGATGGAGTCTTAGTTTGTGTGTGTGTGTGTGAGAGAGAGATGGAGTCTAAGTGTGTGGGGGGGGGGAGGGGTGCGTGTGTGTGTGTGAGAGAGATGGAGTCTTAGTGTATGTGTGTGTGTGGGGGGGTGCGTGCGTGCGTGTGTGTGTGTGTCGCTGGGTCATCTGTGGCGGATGTAATTTAAGTGTGCATGGCTTCATCATAGAGAGGTGATGTGTATGGCAGAGGCCGCCTACGATGGGGTGCGAGAGAGAAAATGCCCGTAGAGAGGGAAGAGAAGGTGCGTGCGCGTGAGAGGATTCAACATCGAGAGAACGTGTTTGCTCGAGAGACACCAAGGAAGACTACTATATATCGATGGTGCATGTAGGCGGGACTTAAACAAATGGATGGTCTTATTGGTTTCGGGGATATACGGGAAGAGTGAGAGGCGCGCGGGGGGGGGGGGGTAGCTAGAAGGAGATTATTAAGTGTGAGTGTGTGTTTTGCCCATCCAGGCGGAAGTTATGTGCACAAAAGAGGAGAACGATTCGATGTGGCGTTAGGATTGAGGGTAATTAACTACGTATGGAGACATAGAGACCTTGAGCGTGCATGTGTGAGAGGTATACATGTATACGTGGGATGTGTGTGTGTGTCTTGTATGATCGAGATAAAAGAAAGAAGACATAAGTCATAAGATCAACGACATGGGAGAGACGGGTCGGTATGACAATATGCATGCATGTGAGAATGCAGGGAAGAAGGCTCGGCAATTGAGCATGTGTTATTGTCTTTAAGAGATAGTGGTGTGGGCTGGAGCATGCATCTATGGCGAGCAGAGTGGGTGAGGCGCAACGATTGTGCAAAAGAGATCAACCTATAAATGCATATGTATGGAGAGACATATATAGTGTGGGTGATAGGAAGCAAGACTCCGTGCGAGAAAGAAATGTTGACGGAGAAACTACGATAGATACGAGAGATGGAGATGCTAGCTAGAGGGACATCCGTTAGTTTGGGTGTTGGAGATGACCGTCGGGTGGTTCAAAGGGTGAAGTTATATATGTGTGTGAGAGGGCACTTGACTGCATGTAGAGAGAAACATATGTAGTGTGCGTGATAGGAATCAAGAGTGAGGGTGAGAAAGAAGGTTGATGTAGAAATATATAAATAGAAAGATAAAGATGCTAGCTAGTGTGCGTTAGAGATAGGAGTCGAGTGGATCAGAAGGCTGGGTTATGTGTGTGGGTGTGAGAGAGATAGAGAGGGTGCATGTGAGTCACATACAAACAGATATCGAGAGAAATGAGATCCAGAGAGACGGAGTTTTGTGTCTGCGAGAGAGAAAGATATTTCAAAACGAGAGTGATAGATAGAGAGACATATGAGGGAACACAAGATATCTCTAGGGAGAGAGGGTGTGTTTGAGCGACATACAAGAGAACAATGGAGAAATATGAGACCCTAGGAGACAGAGTTTGTGTTTGTGTGTGAGAAAGATATATTGAAGAGGAAGAGTCATAGGTTCTCATATCTAAGGAGCAAAAGACCTCTCTGTATGAGGGGTGTGCGAGTGGCACACATGGGAATAGTTGAGAGAAATGAGACCCTAGGAGACAAAGGTTTGTGTTTGTGTGAGAGAAAGAGATTCCACATGGAGAATCATAGCTAGAGACACATAGCAGGGAGCGAGATATACTTAGAGAGAGATAGAGTGATGAAGGTCGAGGGAGAGAGTACTGTTAGTGTGTTATGAAGATAAAAGATCATTGTCGACATACAGGTAGCACGAGAGATGCCTGAGAGACGATGAACGTGTATAGGTCCAGAGAGATAGTCCTATATAAGCATGAGTGATAGCTATATGAGACGAATATCTGGATTAAAGGGGATTCAAATATTTGAGCTGGAGATCACGGCATCGATAATATCATAACGCAAATTGGTGTATCAAACATGCATATTCATTTGAATTTGGGCACACGTGTAATGTTATATAGTTTATGAATATTGGTGATCCATAGATTCTTCAATTACAAACAATGCATGGTTTATATGCAATTAATGTCTAAACGGGATTAAACTATATGTTATGCGTGTGAAACACATTATACATGTTTGAGAAGTTAAAAAACCCGCATGAAACACACATTAATTGGAGACAGTTAGCGAGGAATGCATACATTGGATTTCAACATAAAGTGGTTTCAAATATTTGAAAATCCAAATTGATGGATACAACCTTATGAATCTGAGATCATGCCATTTGTAAACCATATTTATGTATAAATGGTGTTGTGCTTTTGAAAGTATATATAAAAAATGATGTATATAGAATGTAATTCCAATTGAAAATGGATCCCTCCCGGAAAAAATAGTAGAATACAAACGGGATTCGAATTGAGTTGGCACGATGGCGCAGCATCGTGCAAAATTGAACGAAGCGAGGAAAGTCGCGGAATCACCAAACCAAAATCTGCGAGATGGAAATCACTACTGCCTATCCCTGCCACGCAAAGCCTATGTGCTGGATTTCTATAGGTTTCGATAGGGGTAGGTTTGTAATTTCACCCAAACGTGACATAACCACCTCTCACCCGGATTCATACACGGTGGGCGCCAAAACACAGTATGCCCTCGGCCGAAATCGACTCCCTCCCCGATTCATATTCATACATGGTGGGCGCCAAAAACAAACTCTCGTCGGCAAATATTCCTGTATTGAGATTACCGTCCTATCCCCAACCGACTAATGTTGCTGTGATGTAGTAGAAATTTGAAACGGGGGCTAAGTTTGTAAATTTCCTCGCATTTGAGACAAGCGCGCCATGAATACATGGTTCCCCCTTCCTCTCTACCTCCCTTTTCCCCATTCGTACTCCGTGGGCGCCAAAACACCCTCTCCACCCCACCTTCCTCCGTCCGCCACCCCATCCACCTCCGTCCTCCTCCACCATGCCGGAGCTGATACCCCGATGCCGCCATCCATTACAAGAGATCGACCTCTCTCATCCACGCCTTCGGACCGGGATCCTTGCATCCCGTCCTCTCGCTTCATCCCCGCCGTCGTCCACCTTGCCGGCGCCGCTCCTACGACCGTCTCGTCCACTGCGCCCCACCGCCACCGTCTACCCATCCTAGATCTGCTTCCGCACCGCCGACAACCATCGCTACCGCAGCACCGTCAAATTCTCAGCAGACATCGTGCAGCGCCGCACTGCAGGCGATACTCTTTAAATGCCTGCTCAACTTATTTATCACAGCAAGAAAATAGATCGCCACTGCTTTAATCTGATTTCTTGTCTTGGTTGCGAAGTTGCCTTTGTCCGGTTTGCACCTTCAGATCCGCCAGAGCACGCTCAACACTATATTCCCAATGGTTATGGTTTCCCCTTTTATATTCCACACTAGTTAAATCACAGTAGACTAAATTTCAAAATTGGGTCAGTCGATTTTTCAGAGCTCGCCGGTGCGATCTAAGGGGCTCGGGTGGTTGTGGGGCCTCGCCGAACAGAGAAAACTCGACGCAGGTGGGGGGGTGGGGGTGGCGGAGGAACACAGGCGATGGGGGCCGGTGGTCCGGCCCGGCGACCCGTCTTGATGTTCTGTATGGGAAGAATTAAGAGACGAGGAAGAAGAAGGGTTAGGAGGCGTGGGATCTTCATCCAACCGCTTTGAAATGGTCGAGAGACAATTTGGGAGTTGCATTCTTAATGCGCTCTGCTTCATCTTGTCTGGGCACTGCGCAGCCAACATTTTATTATCCAAAATCTGCTTGCTCTTCTTTACCATGTTCGATAGTGCTGGACTGTACGTGATCGATAGGCTTTCAATTACTAGCGGCAATACAACACCATATTTTCAAGACAGTTCCACTTTCTCGATTTATATATCGTGGTTATGGTGTACCCCTTTTATGTACACTATGATCTGCCTAGTTGTTGTGTGCTCTTGTTATCATGGTTTGGCAATAAACTCTGTATACAGTATATTATGAACCTATCATCTGCCAGCTATCCTTACTTCTGGAGCCTATTTTTTGTGTACTTGTGCGGATTATATAAATGCATACGATATTACAGCACACATGAGCTCTCTCATCGTAATCCGGTGATAGCACATAAGTGTTTCTGGGCGCCTATATTAGAATATCATCTGCATTACAAAGATAATCTCACAACTATTTATGTTTTCATGGTTCTCGAGATATTATACGCAATTACGGTGAATATCGAATCCGCACATCGGAAGAATATTGTGGAACACCGCAATGACTTAGAAAATTGGCACCAAGGCATTGAGTGCCATTCGAAGCAATGAAACTCGTGGCTCCCCACTGTTGATTCTTGTTCAGAATATCATCCTAATGACTATTCTAACCTCGAGGAGTCAAAGGCAGATGGCTTGTCCTGTTCACCCATCAAGGTGCATGTTCTAATTTGGCAAGGTTTTATTGATTGTGAGTATCTTGCATATGTGTTCTTGCATTTCTTCTACTTTGTTGCACCACCATCTGCTTAGTTTACTCATCATATAACTCAAGATGCCATGCCCATCCATTATCAATACATATTCCATCTGTCGTCATACCATGTTTTTCCACTCAAATGCTGTTCTTGTGCATCAGACATCAAAAAGGAAGAGGGTGATTGCCGAACCTGAAGGAGCACCAGCAAAGTCCTTGAAAAGCGTGGTGGTGGGGAGAAATCAGACAGCGCCCACTTATATTGGTTGTACAACCCGGTGACACAAAACATAGGACCGACTCCAGATCGTACTCCATACTTCACCGGCCACACCATTAGCCCCACCACAGGACCTGCACTCCAGCAAAAGGCATACCAATTTCATTTGCCATAGCACCAGCCGTACCACGTAAAAAATCCCACTCCAACAAAAAAGTACAAGAAGTCCACCGTCAAGACCTATCCCAAGCATGAGACGGCCAATTCCTGCAGATTGGAACCCCATTCCATTTATTCCCAGTTTAAAAGACAATGCTTTCAATGTTGTTAGGGACTACGTGCATATATTGCCATCATGGGAAGATTATCGTGAAGACAAACACCATTTTCACATCTTCCTGTCCAACTTACGTGTAAGTGCTATTATTCATGGCTATTATTTTCCTGTTTTCTGCTGATCGAACACATCAATGATTTACATTACATTGTTGTAACTAGGTGAGTGTCAATCTGGATAGTCATGACGAGCAAAGCTTGCTTGTGCTTTTCAAGGAATCATTGCAGCAGTATCAGTGTTACCTAAGGAAATCACACTTTGATGGCAAGTCTATAAACGAATTTCCGGTGAAGTCTCCTGTGCTGAATTTAGAAGACATTGAATGGAAAAACCTTGTTATGCACTGGTCTCGTTCCCAGGATGAGGTAATCGCCTATGAAATCACATGACAATTTGAACTTCTACTTTTCCGCATGTGCCTTACGGATCTTTTTGCAGGAAATCTGCTCAAAGAAGAATTCCGGTTTGAAAAGAACGACATGATATCGCAAATATGCTGCCCGCTGCTTTGCTCTTCTTAGTACCTGTTGTCCTGTATCACTGTACTTGCATACATACCTGGTTCATTATGTGACAGCAGTATGCATGATAGCTTGCTTATCAATTGTTCGCTCCAAATTATCTGATATGTATGAATGGTTACATTAGTGTAGAATATATCCAATGCTAATGAATTTTTTTAGCTCTGCATTGTTCTTGTAAGTACATGATGTCCTTTATCAGTGTACTTATATTGACAGGTAGTTATTCATGTACCATCACTCTGCAGCTTATTTTCCTTTGCCCTCCATTTTCTACACATTAGATCTATCTTTACTCTTACCATAAGGTTGGTACTGAAGAAGTTTAGCAGTGCATTGCTCTTGGCTGTGCCTTTTGCCTGTATCGCTGCACATACATTTGTAGCTACTTGGTTATGTAGCATCACTCTTCATCTTATCTTAAATATTCTCCATTTTTTCGTATATTATCACATCTATATTTACTCTTAACAAAATGTAGAATAAAGGCAATGCTTATGAAGAACATTACATGCTAAACTTCTTGAAGTGCCCCCATCGGCATGGACAAGGGCTTTATAGAGCCTGTCTTCACCAAGAATGTAAGTTTGTCCTTATCAATCCTTCAAACTTTGTTGTGTATATTTGGTTAGGCATGACTACAAATACTGTTTATTTTTGGTGTTTGCATCAAATTGCATGTTTAAAGTTTATTATGTAGTTCATAAACAAAAGTTTGTCCTTCTCAATTTAAGTTTTCAGTTGTACAACCAAGTTCCTTCTTCATACCATGTAAATTAAACTATACAGAGCAAGTGATCTTATTTTGCACTGCATGTATGCTTCTGTTCTTCATCCGTAATCCAGTGGTGTGGTGAACCTACCCACTACAGCACAATGTCATATTCTGCAATGTCTTAACTATGAACAATGCCATATCACCTGCAAAAAAAAATATACTACTCCCTCCGTCCGAAAATACTTGTCATTGAAATGGATGTATCTAGATGTATTTTAGTTCTAGACACATCCATTTTGATGAAAAGTAATTCCGGACGGAGGGAGTATTATTTAAACCGTCTCTTTATTTGCCAATCTGAAATGGGATAAATTGACAAGACACAAACCATTGATACTTATGAGTTCTTGATCTATAATCCAGTGGTGTCATGAAGCTGCCAACTCCTTCACAATGTCATTTCCTGCCATGTCTTGACCTGAACAATACCATATTGTGTTAATGCAATTTTAAACTGTGTCACTTTATTCGTCAGTAAGAAATGTGATGAATTGTCAGCACTGATACTTTTATGTGCAAAACATGTCATCTGTCTGCGCTTGTTTATCTTTCGAGTGAGGAAGATATAAGTGTTGAACAAGCGCAATCTCATCATCTTGCTCAATTTGCTTGCGCTGACTCCCAATGAGGGCTAACCTTTCTTGAACTCTATTGAAGTGATGTCGGTTTTGTATATTATTTTGTCGGCGTGTTTAATTGCACTGGTGGCGATATTTGATGCCCAGTGTATGTAATCCGCTGTCTGCTTGTGCTTTATTATCATAGTGGTGAACTTTGATGCCCAGTTGATGTAATATGCCGTAATTTATTTATTGTATAGTCTAGGTTTTTTCTTATTCACGATGCTGCAGTTATTTTACTGTATATATATCCTGTCTTCGCAGTAAACCGGCCAAACCATAAAATTACGGTACATAATCGGGCCGTCATACAATCACGATGTATGATCCGCATCATGGGCCCCGCCAAACCGCCCACTAGTAGATTCAGACCTTTAATAGGCCGAGTAACACCCGACCCTCGTTTCGCAAGAAAACTCAATGGGCTTTTAGGAGGCTGAGAAGTAGGCTGCACCTGAAACGTGCCGAATAGCTCACGGGCCGGCAGCAGCCCGAAATGGACCCCGGCCAATGATTGTGCGAATCAATTCATGGGCTTTTAATAGGCCAAAGTTGTCACGGTCCTTGTTTGGCCCAATCAGATATCGATCATGAAAGGCGGATGCAAACCGGGCCGTAGTTAGGCCCAACTATATGACGAGCTTTTAACAGCCGAAATTAATATAGGGCCGAAATGTTAAATGGGCCCTTAACGAGGCGAAACTAATATCGGGCGAATTACTAAATGGGCCTTTAGCAAGTGGGCCCAAAAGCATAGCGTCCAAATAACGGGCGAATCGATATGGGACATAATTGAGCCCAAAGCCTCTTAAAGGGTCGGACCTGATCTGGGCCGTGATTTGGCCCAGAAAGTGGGAGGCTTTTAACGGTCCTGATCTTATATGGGCCATTATTAGGCCTGGAATGTGGCAGTACATTAATGGACCGGATCAAATATGGGCCGACATTTGGCCCAAAACATGGCAGCCAGTTAATGGGCCGGCCTACTAGGGTCCTCAAAATCTTGTGGGCCTACTGTTTGGGCCGCCCATTAATGTCGGTGAAATCTCGTGGGCCTTTTAGTCGGGCGGCCCATTATGATCCATAAGAATTTTGTGGGCCTTTACAGGCCAGCCCATTATGGCACACAAAATCTTGTGGGCCTTTACTGGGCCGGCCTAATATGGCCCATGAAATCTTGTGGGCCTTTAGCTGGGCCAGCCCATTATAGTCCGCAAAATCTCATGGGCCTTTAACTGGGCCGGCCCATTATGGTCCGCAAAATCTTGTGGGCCTTTAGTTGGGCCGGCCCATTTAAACTTGATGGGCCATGCCAAGTTTCGACGTACCATAGGCGCCTTCTGTCCAATGAGTGGATGACATCTGTCCCAACGAAGAGCCGACACGTGTTTCCTCCAGCCAATGATGATTTTACACGTGGAAATTTCCCATTGGTCGGGGCATTAACGGGTTATCGGATCCAAAATCCGACCCGATAGCTTAACGGCGTTCGATTACGGTGGATGCCACGTGTCGGTCACCCTTGACGAAAAGCACTTCGCGGACGCACGATTTATCGTCATGGAAGTGGACACTTCCGTTATGATAATTTTGGTAATGTCATGGAACACTTCTACGACAGCACAAGTATGACTATCTTGATTCTGTCATAAATTTGTCATGGATGTACATGCATGACAAAAAACACGACCTACTGTGACAAACACGTATCATCACGGAAGTGTATTTTTTTGTATTGACTCCGATTGGATTGAAACCTTCACCCAGATCTTTTTCCAAAAATTAGCTTTCTCGCGGCCAAAGTAGAGCATCAACCGCCATACGAGGGGCCCACGAGGGTGGGTGGCACGCCCACTTGGAGTGGGCATGGGCCCCACCCTCGTGGCCACCTCGGGCACCGTCTCGCATTGATTTTACTTCCAAAAATCACAAATATTCCAAAATAATTTTGCGTCCGTTTTTATCCCGTTTGGACTCCGTTTGATATGGGGTTTCTGCGAAACATAAAACATGCAACAAACAGAGGCACTTTGAGCCTTTGGATCAATATGTTAGTCCCAAAAATAGTATAAAAAGTTGCCAAAAGTATATGAAAGTTGAATAATATTGGCATGGAACAATAAAAATTATAGATCTGACGGAGATGTATCAGCATCCCCAAGCTTAATTCCTGCTCGTCCTCGAGTAGGTAAATGATAAAAAGGATAATTTTTGATGTGGAATGCTACCTAGCATAATCTTGATCATGTATCTAATCATGGCATGAATATTAAGACATGAGTGATTCAAACCAATAGTCTATCATTTGACATAAAAACAATAATACTTCAAGCCTACTAATAAGCAATCATGTCTTTTCAAAATAACAAGGCCAAAGAAAGTTATCCCGACAAAATCATATAGTCTGGCTATGCTCCATCTTCACCACACAAAATATTCACATCATGCACAACCCCGATGATAAGCCAACCAATTGTTTCATACTTTTGACGTTCTCAAACCTTTTCAACTTTCACGCAATACATGAGCGCGAGCCATGGACATATCACTATAGGTGGAATAGAATATGATGGTGGAGGTTGTGTGGAGAAGACAAAAAGGAAGAAAGTCTCACATTGACGCGGCTAATCTATGAGCTATGGAGATGCCCATCAATTGATGTCAATGTGAGGAGTAGGGATTGCCATGCAACGGATGCACTAGAGCTATAAGTATATGAAAGCTCAAACTGAAACTAAGTGGGTGTGCATCCAACTTGCTTGCTCATGAAGACCTAGGGCATTTGACGAAGGCCATCGTTGGAATATACAAGCCAAGTTCTATAATGAAAATTCCCACTAGTATATGAAAGTGATAACTCAAGAGACTCTCCATATGAAGAACATGGTGCTACTTTGAAGCACAAGCGTGGTAAAAGGATAGTAACATTGCCCTTTTTTCTTCTTTTTTTCTTTTTTTTGCGGGCTTCTTTGGCCCCTTTTTTTATTTAGGCTTCTTCGGCCTCTCTCTTTTTTTTGAATGGGGCAATGCTCTAATAATGATGAAAACCACACTTTTATTTACTTACAACTCAATATTACAACTCGATACTAGAACAAAGATATGACTATATATGAATGCCTCCGTGATGTGCAGGATGTGCATTGATCTAAGCGTAGCAATGACATCAAAAACGGACAAGCCATGAAAACATCATGCTAGCTATCTTACGATCATGCAAAGCAATATGACAATAAATGCTCAAGTCATGTATATGATGATGACGGAAGTTGCATGGCAATATATCTCGGAATGGCTATGGAAATGCCATGATACGTAGGTATGGTGGCTGTTTTGAGGAAGATATATTGAGGCTTATGTGTGACAGAGCGTATCATATCACGGGGTTTGGATGCACCGTGAAGTTTGCACCAACTCTCGAGGTGAGAAAGGGCAATGCACAAAGATCAAGAGGCTAGCAATGATGGGAGGGTGAGAGTGCGTATAACCCATGGACTCAACATTAGTCATAAAGAACTCATATACTTATTGCAAACATTTATTAGCCCTCGAAGCAAAGTACTACTACGCATGCCCCTAGGGGGATAGATTGGTAGGAAAAGCCATCGCTCGTCCCCGACAGCCACTCATAAGGAAGACAATCAATAAATACCTCATGCTCCGACTTCGTTACATAACGGTTCACCATATGTGCATGCTACGGGAATCACAAACCTCAACACTAGTATTTCTAAAATCCACAACTACCCACTAGCATGACTCTAATATCACCATCTTTATATCACAAAACTATTGCAAGGAATCAAACACATCATATTCAGTGATTACAAGTTTTATGTAGGATTTTATGACTAACCATGTGAATGACCAGTTCCTGACAATTCTCTAAATAGATATAAGTGAAGCAAGAGAGTTTAATTCTTTCTACAAAAGATATGCCCACGCTCTAACAAGTATAAGTGAAGCAAAAGAGCATTCTACAAATGGCGGTTTCCTAAGTGAAGAGAAACAGGCAATCCAAACTTCAAATGATATAAGTGAAGCACATGAAGCATTCTATAAAGCCATACTCAAAATATATAAGTGAAGTGCAAAGAACATTCTATAAATCAACCAAGGACTATCTCATACCAGCATGGTGCGTAAAAGAAAAAAGAAAACTAAACGCACAAGACGCTCCAAGATTGCACATATCGCAAGAACGAAACGAATCCGAAAACATACCGATACTTGTTGAAGAAAGCGGGGATGCCTTACGGGGCATCCCCAAGCTTAGATGCTTGAGTCTCCTTGAATATTTACTTGGGGTGCCTTGGGAATCCCCAAGCTTGAGCTCTTGCCTCTCTTCCTTCTTCTCACATCGAGACCTTCTCGATCATCGAACACTTCATCCACACAAAACTTCAACAGAAAACTCGGTAAGATCCGTTAGTATAATAAAGAAAATCACTACTCTAAGTACTGTTGCAAACCAATTCATATTTTTTGCATTGTGTCTACTGTAGTATAACTTTTTCATGGCTTAATCCACTGATATAAATCGATAGTTTCATCAAAAGAAGCAAACTATGCATCAAAAACAGAATCTGTCTAAAACAGAACAGTCTGTAACAATCTGAACATTCACCATACTTCTGATACTTGAAAATTTATGCCAAAATTATGAAAAATAAAAACTATGTATATAAAGACATTTCAAGAAGAATCAGAACCATTTGACGTTCCAGTAAAAAACTAAAAATCGCGCACTACAGCCAAAGTTTCTGTCCTGCACTGCACAAACCAACAAGCATTGTAAACATCCTAAAGGCAAACCTTGGCACATTATTTTTATAATACAATGGAATTGTACAAGGGGATAATTATTTTTGTTGAACAGTTTATGTAATCAAGATTCACAAAGTTTCCGTGAGCATGAACAAGGTTCAAGGCTAGCTCCCACTTCAACAATGCTCGTCTTTCTCACTTTCGCTTTTCTTTTTGAAAAAGTTTTGGGTTCCCCTCTTTATTTTTGTTGTTTTTAAACTTTATAAAAGCACTCAACATAAATAAATGACTCTCTAAAACTTCCGGGTTGTCTCCCTGGCAGCGCTTTTTTTAAAGCCATTAAGCTAGGCATATAGTGCTCAAGTAGTGAATCCACCCGGTTCCCAAGGTATATCAGAGTCAATTTTAATTAGAAATGATTTGTAATTTAGTAGTGAGCACAAAGTAACATATATCATGTAATGACGAAGTCTAACTCTCTTCCTATGCATCGGCATGTCATAAAAGAACAATTCATGCACAGAAAGTAAAGGCCAATGCATAGTATAGACAGTTTCTTGCAATTTTATCATGTTGGAAACATAGAGAGGCGGAGATATAGTTCCTCTCTCATAATAATTGCAAGTAGGAGCAGCAAGCACATGCATATTGTATTAATCAAAATCATCATGTGTAGTAGTAAAAGGCAACCCATCAATGTAATCCTTAATAAGCACAAAATTCTCTGATATAGTGTAGTCGGGAGAATTCAAAAAGATAATAGGACTATCATGCGTGGGTGCA
This sequence comes from Aegilops bicornis, assembly GCA_021605145.1. Lineage (NCBI taxonomy): Eukaryota > Viridiplantae > Streptophyta > Magnoliopsida > Poales > Poaceae > Aegilops > Aegilops bicornis. The sequence continues at coordinate 376,201,205 of CM038673.1, read as the reverse complement.
ATAGCAACAATTTCATGTTTAACATAAGGAACTATAGCAAGTTCATCTCCATAAGCATAATTCATATTGGCATCTTGGCCACAAGCATATAAAGCATCATCAAATACGGATATTTCAAGAGAATCAACGGGATCATAACAGTCATCATAGCAATCATCCTTCGGTAAGCACGAAGGGAAATTAAACAATGTATGAGTTGAAGAGTTACTCTCATTAGAAGGTGGGCACTGGTGATCAATCCTCTCTTCCTCCTTTTGTTCTTCGCTCTCCTCCTCATCTTTTTCATCCAGTGAGCTCATAGTTTCATCAACTTATTCTTCCATAGATTCCTGCAAAATATTAGTCTCTTCTTGGACAGCGGAGACTTTCTCAATAAGTGCATTAATATCGTAATTGTATTCATAATTCTCATAACAATATTTAAGGATAGCTAAATTTTCAGGTCTATAAACCGAATCATCAAAGTCTTCAAACTCTTTAAACATAGATTCAATTTCACAAGCACCCATAAAAGCAACAAATTCTTCTATTTGTTCCACATCATAGTAATAATATATACCATTAGCATAAGAAGCTAAGGGTTTATTATCATTAAATTTGCATGAAAAGGGAAGGTGTGGAGCCTTCATCCTAGAGCAACAAGTATAATCATATCTCAAGCATAGTTGCCTAGCATACCAATATAACATATAAATTTGATCCCATAATATTTTCCCTTTTTGTGTCAAGCGATAATCCTTAAAGTATTCACGTTGATCTAACGTTACTCCCATTACCAAATTGAATGGGGTTTTCTCTGGATAATCAAAGTAGTACATAATATTTGTCACATAACGAGCATCAAGGGTTTTAGGAGGTTCCTCATCTCCATGAGTAGCAAGTACACCTAATTTTTTTTGGTATTTCGTGTTCCATATCCATAATTAAATATAAAGAACAACTAAGAACAACAAATAAAAATTACTTAGTGATAAAGCAAACAAGCACACACGAGAATATTCACCCCACACTATTGCTCCCCGGCAACAGCGCCAGAAAAAGGTCTTGATAACCCACAAGTATAGGGGATCAATTGTAGCCTCTTTCGATAAGTAAGAGTGACGAACACAACGAGGAGCTAAAGGTAGAACACATATTCCCTCAAGTTCTATCGACCACCGATACAACTTTACGCACGCTTGATGTTTGCTTTACCTAGAACAAGTATGAAACTAGAAGTACTTTGTAGGTGTTTTTGGATAGGTTTGCAATAAAATAAAGAGAGCGTAAATAAAAACTAGGGGCTGTTTAGATAAGGACACAACTAAATTAGTTTTAGTAGAGAGCTTTTTGTTACGAGAAAGTTATTTGTCCCTAGGCAATCGATAACTAGACCGGTAATCATTATTGCAATTTTATTTGAGGGAGAGGCATAAGCTAACATACTTTCTCTACTTGGATCATATGCACTTATGATTGGAACTCTAGCAAGCATCCGCAACTACTAAAGATCATTAAGGTAAAACCCAACCAAAGCATTAAAGCATCAAGTCCTCTTTATCCCATACGCAACAACCTCCTTACTCGGGTTTGTGTTTCAGTCACTCACACAACCCACTATAAGCGAATCATGAACGTATTGCAACACCCTACAGCGGGGATCCCTCATGCTTGCGCGACACGGAGAGCACCATAGGACAACACAAATAATAAAACATGCAACTCAAACCAATGTTGATCATCAAATAGCCCATAGGACAAAATAGATCTACTCAAACATCATAGGATAGCCATACATCATTGGGAACTAATATATAGCGTTGAGCACCATGTTTAAGTAGAGATTACAGCGGGTAAGAGAGAGGTTACACTACTGCATAGAGGGGGAAGAGTTGGTGATGATGGTGGTGAAGTTGTTGGTGAAGATTGCGGTGATGATGATGGCCACGGCGGTGTTCCGGCGCCACCGGAAGAGAAGGGGAGAGGGGGCCCCTTCGTCTTCTTCTTCCTTGACCTCCTCCCTAGATGGGAGAAGGGTTTCCCCTCTGGTCCTTGGCCTCCACGGCGTGGGATGGGCGAGAGCCCCTCCGAGATTGGATTTGTCCCTCTGTCTCTCTCTATTTCTGCGTTCTCCTCTGCTGCCCTTTCACCGTTTCTTTTATATCTGGAGATCCGTAACTCCGATTGGATTGAAACCTTCGCCCAGATATTTTTCCAAAAATTAGCTTTCTTATGCCAAGTAGAGCATCAACCGCCTTTTAGGGGCCCACGAGGATGGGGGCGCCCACCGAGTGGGCGTGGGCCCCACCTCGTGGCCACCTCGGGCACCGCCTCGCTGATTTTACTTCCCAAAAATCACAAATATTCCAAAATAATTCTCCGTCCATTTTTATTCCGTTTGGACTCCGTTTGATATGGGGTTTCTGCGAAACATAGAACATGCAACAAACAGGAACTCGCACTGGCACTAGATCAATATGTTAGTCCCAAAAATAGTATAAAAAGTTGCCAAAAGTATATGAAAGTTGAATAATATTGGCATGGAACAATCAAAAATTATAGATACGACAGAGACGTATCATAATTAGGCACCTTGCGAAGGCCCTTGAAATACGACAGAAATCTTTAGGTAAGCCGGAGATTGTTGCTGAGCCCCCAACTGGGCCGCCAGCTCAGCCTCGCGCCGCGCCCTGCCTTGATCCACTAGAGCTTGAGCATCATTACTGGCACGCGGCGGGTCATGCCTACGAGGCTGGTTATGGTGTCGCTCACTGCTCGAAACTACTGGCGATTAAATATGCCTGCTATAACCCCGACTTCGATGAGGGTTTGAATGAATCCGTTCACGGCCATACGCATTAGCCGCCTGTTGGGCCACCGCTATCTGAATGAGCTCACCGGCTCTCCGTATCTCCATTGCAGCTGGGGACTCACCCTCAACAGGGAGATCCGCTAATTGCGCAGCCGCAACAATGATGTTATCCAGAGGGTTAGAATAATGACTCGACGGTGTCGGAACATGCTGAGGCGGAGTCACATTCAAACAAGGTGGATCCACAGCACGCGGCTAAACCGGCGCGCCGGTCACGGGTGTGTCAACAGCCCGGTTCACCATGGGCGGTTCACTGGTCCCTGCCCTGGGTGTCGTGGATTTGTCACGGCAGATGTCCTCATGAAAGGACTTAGTCGCGGAGCCATCGCTACGGGTTAGCTTGAAGGGGTTAAACCGGACAAGGGACACGGGAGTTTATACTAGTTCGGCCCCTTCGATGAAGGTAAAAGACTACGTCTAGCTTGTGATGGGATTATTGGGGTTTTGATGACCAGGGAGCGGACACGCTTTGCCTGAGTCTCGAGTTGTTGTTGTCTGTCCCTGAACCGCCGCTGGGTCGTCCCTTTATATACACAGGGTGACACACGGCCGGTCTACAGAGTCCCGAGCCGGCTCATACAAGTGTCCAGCTCGGTCTCTTCCTTTCCCTAACTTACAATACAAGTTATACAAACATGGCGGTTCACCACTATGGGCCCTTAATCCGCCTCTGGGCTCTGGGCCTCTAGCCTTATCAGTAAAGTGCCATCTTCTTTGTCTTCCTAACTGTCAATATAGTTGAGCGTGAACCGGCCCCTCCTGGGCGGTTTACCCTCAGTAGTTATATCCTCAACAGTAGGCCCCAGATTGATTTGAACATGTTCATGTCAATCTTCAACTTAGAAAAATTCTGATATGAAACATCTTCATATTAACCTTAAACCGCCATGACATCATCTTCAGAAATCACCGTAAACCGCCATGACGTCATCTGCATAAAAAACATAAAGATTCCCTTTCATTAATCGACCAAGATCGAGGCGGCAGCTGTGCCCCATTTCACTACTTCGGGCTCCTCGATTCTCGTGCTTGCCTACTTATCCATTCGCCTTATAAATAGGCCCAGGGGTCCTCCCCTTTTCCCCTTCCGTGCTTCTTCTTCTTCCTCTCGACGCTCAAGCCCGACAGCTCCGCCGCCACCGTCGACCTTCAAGCGCTGCATCATCCTCGGCGCCACATCAACAACCTCGAACGCACTGTAGATCCGCGGCTCTCCTCTGCTACTCCTGTGAATCCGGTAAGCCTTCTTCCCTCAACCCTAGATCTGCATTAGAGTTTCGGTGCTTATCTGTGTTCACCAGTGTTCATCCATGCTCATCTGCTTTCTCTTAGCTTATTTACTGAATCTTACTTATGCCTGATTGTTTTTGCTGCTAGATCCGTAACTTTAGTCCATCACCTAATAGCATCTTGCTGTTCCTAGAAAGAACTGCATCTGGACTGTGTCTGTTCCTCATAGCTCCATTATGGGGCTCAGAAAAAATTTCCTCACTGAACCACAGTAGAGCCAAAATTATATCACTATCTTGTGAAACTTGTTTCTGCAATACTTAGTAGATTTTCAACTCCGGCCCTTTCACGTACGGGCGGTTTAACCTGTAATAGTTGACAATCCGTCATATGCCATTAGCCCTCACTTAAACCGCCGTCTTGACTTGGATAGCAATGTCCGGTTCACCTCATATGTATGCTTTGATTAAATTTCCGGTTTAACATTGATGAATACACCTGAACCGCCAATCGTAAACCGGCCTTTATCTTTCCATTACAGCTCTGCTCTTCAAGATGACCAAACAATTTTTTGCTTGCAACTGGGTTCCATCCCGGATTACGGAAACACAAATCAACGGATTCGTTTTAACGGGCGCTTTAGCTCCAAAAAGTGTCCTTCATTGGCGAGTTCCTGGCCCTGAGTTCCCTCCTGAGCCTCAAGATGGTGAAGTGATTGTATTTATGCAACATTTATCCCGGGGTTTCAGTCCTCCCGGATCAAGATTTTTTCGGGATGTACTTGCCAGCTTCCAACTCCATCCTCAAGATATTGGACCAAATTCTGTGTCCAACATCTGCAACTTTCAAGTGTTCTGTGAGGTTTATCTGCAAGAAGAACCAACGGTTGACCTCTTTCGGGATTTCTTCCACTTAAACCGTCAGACCGAAGTTCTCTGACGGCCCCAATACTGAACTTGGTGGTTTATCAATTCAAAAAAGGAAAGAGGTTGACTTCCCTCATGCCAAACTTCACAGCCATCCTAAAGACTGGAACCAAACTTGGTTTTATTATTATAACACTGCCCCTGCTGGAGAAAACCCTTTGCCGGGCTACCGCGCTCACCGACTTAGCAATGGCCACCCTTTACCTCCACGAATGACTGCCAAAGAACGACAAGCTTATGCACCTCAACTCACAAAACTCCGGGCTCTCCTCGCCAACGGTTTGACTGGTGTTGATCTTGTTCGTTGTTGGGTTTCATGGTGCATCCTTCCTTTAAGCCGCCGCCCCGGTTTGATGTATGCATATACCGGAAGGACCAATGATCCTCAACGGTTTAACGAAATAGAACTGACTGATGATGAAGTCACTGAAAGTGTTAAAAAGATACTTGACGAACCAATCGCTATGTACCCAAACCGGTCTACGCCCTTTTTGCACCTCCAGCAAACCGCCAGCGGTAACGACTTTAACCTTGTACATTTTTAATCAGTCCTCGTTTTAACAGTAATATAATTATCCTTTACTTTAATCCTGCAGACAAATAGCTCCTTCTGGAAAAGGAAAACTCAAGATAAACCGGCCAGGGCTCCTCGTGCCAAAAGCAAAGTCATCAAGAAAACTGCCAAGAAGAAAACTGCCGAGTCTTCTGATCCGCCAAGATGCCGATGAATCGGTGAAGAGGTAAACTTGACTCCCTTGGTCCCTTTTTCGTGCACCTTATTGACAATAACTATTCCTGTGATGATGCGGAGGCCAGCCATGCGCACCATGTTGAGGTAATAGCTCTTTCTTCCGATTCAGATCTGGTGCCAGTTAAAAGGTTTCGCTGTGCAGTTCGAAAAGTGAAATACTCTCACCCTCTTGCTTATCTGGATCCAAAACTTTCTTTGAAGACGCAGCAACCTAAAGGGCGTCGCACTACCCGACACAGTGGCCAGCAAGTCACCTCTTTCGGTATACCAGACACACCAACCCGGAAACGTCGTCCAGAGGTTGCTTGTTCTCCTGAAAAACTTTATCCTTTGAAGGGTTTCTTCTGATATCCTCTCAATCCGTCTGATTCGAATTATCAGGTGTCTTCCATCTCATCCGGCGGTTCATCAACCACTCAGTTGCGTCCCCTTAAAACCGTCACTGGGTAAGTGTTCTTGCCCTTCGGTTCGTTTCTTCATGCATCTGTTTACCGTACTAATCTTTATTTTGACGTTGTAGTACCAAGGCCCGATTAAGCAAGAAAGCCAAGACCAGTGACCCCACTGACGATGTTGAACCGGAGAAGACCCCCGAAAATGCCGGTGAAAATCCTGATATTGTCATGGATGACTCCGCCCCGCAAGACCCAGCCACTGATGCTGATCTGCCGGAAGCTGATCTTGCTACACATATGGACACATCAAGTCCACGTGCCACGCCTGCAGGTCCAGTTGTTGATCCGCTAAGTTCAACTGCTAATCCGCCAAGCCCTGTTGCCACTCCACCAAGCCCAGCCAAAGATAATGTCAATCAATCGAGCCCAGCAAAATATGATGATGACGTTGTTGTTACTAGCACTGCTTATACCGCCCTGAGCAATCCAGTTGTTTTGTCAAAACATACCACCAAGGACGAATTTGTTGCTATGGGCAAGGGGAAGGGGGCAACTGACTTGTCAAACTATGCTAATCTTTCTGCTCAGGATCTTCATTCCGGATTCTTGAACCAGATTTACACAAGCCGAGATTATGAAGTCGGTTTGGTAAACCTGATGAAGGAACACTATGAGGTAAACACATTCATCCTTATTCTGTTCCTTTACTGTATTGTAGCCCCCAAGGGCCGGTTTGTCTTTGCAAAGAAAAACCAGGACTTTCATTTTCCAAACGGTACTTTGTTGATTTTCCTTGCATATTTTCCTGATCAAATACACATTAGCCCCCAAGTGCCAAGATTGAAACTTGTATTAATCCTTGGGACTTCAAACAATTAATAGTAGAGAAGCAATCCGCATTAGCCCCCAAGTGCCAAGTGTATAACTGGTTTGTATGCTTGGGACTTTGTTAATAAAATATGTATATGCTCCTCTGATTGTGGCAGGCTGATATAAATCACCAAGGTACTCAAATTGCTGATCTTCAAGAGAGTATAAAAACCCAACAAGTAGAGACCTCCAAGGCCAAGGATGAGCTAAAAGCCGCTTTAACCGCCATGGAATAAATTAAAGAAGGGTTCAAGACTGAGCGTGCCAATTGGATACTGAAAAGACTGCATTCTTTGAGCGGCTGAAGACGCCGAGTCGGCTCTTAAACCGGTGGCGGAAGAGCTTACTGGGTTGAAGCGCCAAGTGAATGCCATGACCTCTACAGTATTTGGTAAGTACTCTTGCCAAGGTTCCTTGAATGGCTATCCTTGTAATTTGCCGGTTTAACATGAAATTCTTAAACCGGTGTAGGTAGACGCATTGCTCATCTGGGCTCTGATATGCGGATGAAGCTGAAGGCAGCATATAGTCTGATTGAACAACTGTATACCGGTGCCCAACGGGTTATTTGCGCAGCGTCATACAACAATCCGGCCCCAACACTGATCAAGGACACGCTAGCAAAGTTATCCATGACGCCAGCACAGATAGAAGAGATGAAGCGATCCGCTGCCAGGGCTGGCGCTTTGTTGGCACTTACCCAAGCGAAAGCATGGATAGCCGACCTGGATCCGGTGGACATCGCCAAGGGCTTTCCTAGTGCACAAGAAAACGGGGCAAATTTTGATGACGAAGCCCTTAAAAATGTGACAAGGGAGATGCATCCTCTGGCGAGTCAAATGGAAGAAGAAGCTAACTTGACTGTTCACCGGTCTTTCTATGATGCCAACAACAAACAGATTAACGCTGTCATGCCGGAAGTGCAAAATCTTATTCCGCCAATTCATAAGCACACTTACGCCCCTGAAGTTGATCCGTCCGAACTTATAAGTGAAGAGGCTGTCTTTTAGGCTTTAACTCGGATTGACTAGACCACCGTGGACTTCCAACCACTAGATGGGGAGGAGGATGCTGAACCGACGCCAGAGGATCCATCAACTTCACGTCAAGATGGTGATGAGGCTTGATCCGGCAATCTGGTTGATGCTTCACAAACTTTGCTCTGTTGGAAGAAACAACACCATATTTTGGGCCTTAAAGCGCCTTGTAATAGGCTAGTGAAAATACTTTGATCTGCTGCCATCATGCACTGGGATATACTTTGTTTAATCCGCCGTGACATTTTCAGAGTTGGCTTATATATCTTCATAATACTTATGCAATCCCTGTGTCTGCATAAAAAAGATCTGCCCGGGCGGTTTACCGCCGGACGAGTCACAATGCCCCATGCAAAGCTAGGCTAATAACCAAAGCTTAAAAACATGAAATAAACCATACCTGTGATTTAAAATCACTTAGCTGATTGACCAATTTATATTTGTAGTAAGGGTGAACACCCGACTTCCACCATGATCTTTGGTATGTATAAAGGAGAACCGGTTGTAATGAACACCGGATGATTGTACTGATAAACCAGTCCGGGTTGTAACACACCGGTTTGATAAAGAATAAGGTCTGACAACTTATAGTTGACAACTTAGCCGGGTTAACAAACACCGGATTAACATGAATATGATCTAACAACTTGTAGTTGAAAGTCAAGCCGGGTCAATAAACACCGGTTTAATTTGATGACTGATAGTCATGCCGGGTCAATAGACACCGGTTCAAAATAGAATTTATCAACAGAGAAAAAAAGGAAAACTTGACAAAGGCAAATAAAATCGTGTAGTCGAGGCTTTTCAAGGGCTGCCAGGCCCAAATTCGAGGCTTTTCATGGGTTGCTAGACCGCTGAGTTAAACTGTTTTGACAAAGCCTTTTAAGATGGGCCTCCAACTAACCATTCATCGTTTTAACTTTGACAAGTTCAGGGTCTCAATGAGAGTAACTGTCAAACGTTCGATGGGTCATGCCAGGATTACCTGGATAGGAGTGGCTTACTTGATGAAGGCAGGTTAACCCGGGGTTTTAGATGAATACACCAGGATTCCAAGCCGTGGGTCGATACCCGGTTACAAGGGTCCTTTCAAACTCTTTGGTATTTTACACAAAGAGCCCCCAAGTAACTTTGTGAGCTGTGCTCAATGGTTGCCTATGTTTGAGTCATGCTTTGAGCAATGGAACTCTCTTTGGCCCCTTGGGTGTGAAGCTCCCAAGCTATGTGGTGGCATGATAGCCGGTTTAACAGGTAGTACTTCGCTTTGTCAGCTGAAGCCCCCATGTAAACAGAGATTTGAAGAAAACGGCGGAGACCCTGCTTATAGCAAGGATGCCGGTTTGTTATATTGATCATAATATATACATTGTTGGAATATGTACATAAGAAAAGCCCGTGGCTTCAAGTGTAATAAGGCCGTAGGAGAGCTATGTTCCATGGCCGCCGGGTCTCCTCCTCAGAACTGCGTGAGTCTTCTCGAACGTCAATGAGGTAGTATGAGACGTTATGTAGATTTTTACTGACCACAAAAGGTCCTTCCAAGGTGGGGATAACTTGTGCATATCAGTCTGATCCTGGATGAGCCGGAGCACTAAGTCGCCTTCTTGAAAGGTCCTTGACTTAGCCCGGCGGCTATGATAACGCCGCAGGTCTTGTTGATAAACCGCCGATCGAGCCAAAGCCATGTCCCATTTCTCATCTAACAGGTCCAGCGCCTCTTGGCGTGCTTGCTCATTATCCGCTTCAACATAATTGGCAACCTGGGGCGAGTCATGACGAATATCACTGGGGATGACTGCCTCAGCCCCGTAAACCATGAAGAAAGGTGTATAACCCGTAGATCGGTTCGGGGTGGTGTTTATGCTCCATAACAGAGATGGTAATTCTTCCACCCAAAAACCCGGCGTCCGCTTCAAAGGAACCATAAGCCGGGGCTTGATACCCTTCAGGATCTCTTGATTCGCCCTCTCAGCTTGACCATTGGACTGGGGATGAGCCACAGACGCTACATCAAGCCGGATGTGCTCTCGTTGACAAACTCCTCCATCTCACCTTTAGAAAGGTTCGTACCATTATCTGCGATGATGTTGTGTGGAAAACCAAAACGGAAAATAATCCTTTTGAGAAATTGAACCGCCGTGGCTGCATCACACTTGCTGACGGGCTCCGCTTCAACCCATTTAGTGAACTTGTCAATCGCCACCAACAGGTGGGTCTTCTTATCTTTGGAGCGCTTAAAAGGTCCAACCATATCAAGCCCCCAAGTAGCAAACGGCCAAGTGATGGGAATCATGCGTAGCTCTTGAGCCGGAACATGAGCTCGACGTGAAAACTTCTGACAAGCATCACACCGCTTTACTAGATCCTCTGGATCAGCATGAGCTATCAACCAATAGAACCCATGACGAAAAGCCTTAGCCACCAAGGATTTTGAACCGGCATGGTGACCACAATCTCCTTCATGGATTTCACGTAGAATCTCTTACCCTTCTTCAGGAGAAACACAACGTTGGAATACGCCTGAAATACTGCAACGGCGTAACTCACCGTTGTGAACAACCATGGACTTGGACCGCCGGATTATCTGCCTGGCAAGGAGCTCATCATCTGGTAACTCGCCCCGGTTCAGATACGCCAAATATGGAACCGTCCAATCCGGTGTGATGTGTAAAGCGGCTACCAATTGGGCCTCCGGATCAGGAACAGCCAAATCCTCCTCTGTAGGGAGCTTAACAGACAGGTTATGCAAGATATCAAAAAAGGTATTGGGTGGTACCGGTTTACGTTGAGATCCCAGCCGGCTCAAAGCGTCTGCTGCTTCATTTTTGTGCCGGTCAATGTGCTCAATCTGATAACCCTTAAAGTGACCTGCCACAATATCCACCTCGCGTCGATAAGCCGCCATGAGTGGATCCTTAGAATCCCAGGTACCAGAAACTTGCTGAGCCACCAGATCAGAATCTCCAAGACAGTGAACCCGGCTTAAGTTCATTTCCTTAGCCACACGGAGACCGTGGAGTAAGGCGTCATACTCTGCAGCATTGTTAGTACAAGGAAACATTAAGCGGAGAACATAACAAATTTTATCACCTCGAGGGGAAGTAAGGACAACTCCAGCCCCCGAGCCTTCCAATTGCCTGGACCCATCAAAGTGAATAGTCCAGTATGTATTGTCGGTGTAATCCACACACATACGCCAAGTGCCGTTTTTCTTAAGAACGAGCACCGGATTAGCCAACCACTCGGGATGAAATACTTCCACGATAAAACCAGCAGCCAACAACCGGGCTACTTCCTCACAAATGGCCTTGCGTCTTTCCTCGTTAAAGCGGCGAAGAAATTGCTTGACCGGTTTAAACTTGGGATGAATATTGAGAGTGTGCTCAGCGAGTTCTCTCGGTACACCTGGCATGTCAGAAGGCTTCCATGCAAAAATGTCCCGGTTCTCACGGATGAACTCGATGATCGTGTTTTCCTATTTCAGATCCAGATTGGTGCTGATGCTAAACTGTTTGGATGAATCGCCAGGGACAAAATCAACAAGTTTAGTCTCATCAGCCGGTTTGAATGTCAGGGTTGGGTCATGCTCAGTAGTGGGCTTCTTCAGAGGGGTCATATCTGCTGGATCAACATTGTCTTTGTAAAACTTCAGCTCCTCTGTAGCACAAACTGACTCAGCATAAGCCGCTTCACCTTCCTCGCACTCCAAAGCGATCTTATGACTTCCGTGTACTGTGATAGTTCCCTTATAACCCGGCATCTTGAGCTGTAAATAGATATAACAGGGCCTTGCCATGAATTTTACATAAGCCGGCCGTCCAAACAGTGCGTGATATGGGCTCTGGATTTTCACCACTTCAAAGGTCAGCGTTGCATCGGGAATCATGCTCATCTCCAAATACGACCTCCAAAGCGATCTTGCCAACAGGATATGCCAATTTACAGTACTACACCATGGAAAACAGTGTTTGACGGTTTAAGATTCTTATCTGTCAACCCCCGCATGCATTTAAAAAGTCTCATAGTACAAGATGTTGATATCGCTCCCTCCATCCATCAGAACTTTGGTAAACTTATAACCTCCCACCTGAGGTGCTACCACCAAAGCTAGTTGACCCGGATTGTCAACCCGGGGCGGATGATCCTCTCTGCTCCACACAATGGGCTGCTCGGACCACCGTAATAGCGTGGCACTGCCGGTTCAATAGAATTAACTTCCCTCTTGTGAAGCTTCTGATCGCGCTTGCACAGGCTAGTGGTGAACACATGATACTGCCCACCGTTCAATTGCTTGGGGTGACTTTGATAACCCGATCTTGCTGATTCCCTTGATTATTCTGTTGATTATTACCACCTTGGTTGTTCTGGTGGCCCTGATTATTCTGAAATCCAGAGCTTGAACCGCCACTACCATGAAAACCTGGACCTTAACCGCCCGGCGGACCCTGATCATATTGGTAGAGATTAGAGTTTTTGAACTCCTTCATAATATAACAATCCTTCCAAAGATGTGTGGAAGGGGCCTCCTTAGTCCCATGCTTTGGGCAGGGCTGGTTTAACAGCCGCTCGATTCATCCCTCCACCGCTGGGCGGTTTACCTTCTGGCGCTGCATATTGGTGTTAGCCACAAAATCTGAATTATCTGCTTTGCGCTTACCATTATTCCCATGGCCTCCTTGGTTATGATGATGTCCTTTTGCACCGCCGTTCTTCTTTCCCTTCTCCAGTTTCTCCTCATCAGACTCGGGATCCTTGGTATTATCAGAATCAACATACTTGACCAAGGCTACCATAAGTGTTCCCATGTCATTGCGGTGGCGCTTGAGCCGTCCCAACTTCATCTTTAGTGACTTAAACCGGCAATTACGCTCCAGCATTATGATCGCTTGGCCAGCATTAATCCGGTCTGACGAATGCAAAACTTCTGAAACCCGGCGCACCCAATGAGTTGTTGACTCATTCTCCCCCTGAACACAGGCATCCAGATCCACAATGGACATAGGCTGTTTGCAGGTGTCCTTGAAATTGGCTATAAATCGGGCCTTCAACTGATCCCATGATTCGATGGAGTTGGCTGGTAGGTTTTCCAACCAAGTACGGGCTGTCCCTTCCAACATCATTGTGAAATACTTTGCACAGGCCGCTTCATCCACATCCAGCATCTCCATTGCCATCTCATAACTCTCGACCAACGCCTCTGTTGGCTGATCAGCAGTGTTATTTGGTACCTTACGGGGACCTTTGAATTCCTTTGGCAGTCGCACATTACGGAGTGCCGGTATAAGACACGACACTCCCCAGGAACTGAAAAGCAAGCCCGGTGCCTCGGTCCCACCGATGCCGGGGCTGAATCGGGCGGTTTGATAGCTACCCGCATGTGGTGCTGCCAAAGCAGCCTCCCTTCGTACTCTGCCATTATCCACCACATCCTGCGCCGGATTACGGCACCGAGCGCTGCTAGACACCTCCGGTTCATCCATGTGCCTACTATAGCTCTTGCTCGGATGAGGAGTCGAATGAATTCTATCTCGGCTATAGGAATAAGCCTGCTGCTGCACCACGACGGTTTGAAGAAGATCCCTGGCCCGCCGTGTCTCAATCGCCGCCAGTGAATCGCCCTCCATCGGAATAGCTGCCAGGCGAGATGCCGCAGCAATCATGTTATCCAAAGGGCTCGAAAAGTTACCCGGTGGTGTTGGTACATACGGCGGCGGGTTGTCCATCCATCGAGGTGGTTCCATTATCCGTGGTTGATCCGGTGCCGCTCCAGGCGCATCGGTTCGGTTTGCAGCTGCCGGTTTACTCGTCCCAGCCCCCGGCGTATTAAAGAGATTTAATCCTTTGAAGCCTGGCTGCATACGCGATCGGTACTTCCTTCGCATCACGTCGTTTGACGCGTTCTGATCTAACATGAGCCGAAAATTCTGTGCCTGTATCTGCTGCGATTGGGCATCCAAAGCGGCCCGTTCTTCAGCCATCCTGCCATCCTCAGCTGCCAGGTCCTCCTTAGCCTGCGCTATCTGGTCCTTCAGCTTAGCAACTTCCGCATTGTGCTAATCCTGTGTCTCGGGGGTAACTGCCATGGTTAACAAGGTTGTCCATGCATCCATCAAATCGGAGAGAACTTGAGCCAGCCGGCGCATCGAGCCTCCTGCCGCGACCGCTGATCCAGAAATCATGGTTGCTATAGATGAAGATTGCAAAGCGGCCTGTGTCCCGGCCATGTAGATAGCAACTCGACTCAGCGGTTCAAGGAGGTCCGGAATACTGTTGCCGTCGGAATAGCTTCCGAACACACCATCATGAACTTGGTATAAGGACTCGGTTTCCCTGGTGGATGATTGAATAAACAGCCGTCTCGCCTTCAGACACCGTTTCAGATCCAATCCCATGGACACATCCTACGAACGCACGCTTCGTGGCAGGCTTAACCCGGGCAGGACTTGCACGTGGAGCCGTCTCAACGAGGTCGGTGCAGGTGTCCGGCTCAGGGCCCGGTTCGCCGATCTTGCCGATGAAGACATGAATTCCGCCAAAGGGGACCCGGTACCCGTACTCAATTGAGCCGGCCTCGGGGCCCCATCCTTTATCGTCGATGTAGAGCTTGCCGCGACGACTCTTGGTCATCCGGCCAACCACGTACCCCTTCAGTCCTTCAAAGCTGCCCTTCAAACACTTGAAACCATCGTGCAATAGCCCCATGGTGGGCGCCAACTGTCGTGGATTTGTCACGGTAGATGTCCTCATGAAAGGACTTAGTCGCGAGCCATCGCTACGGGTTAGCTTGAAGGGGTTAAACTGGACAAGGGAAACGGGAGTTTATAGTAGTTCGGCCCCTTCGATGAAGGTAAAAGCCTACGTCTAGTTTGTAATGGGATTATTGGGGTTTCGATGACCAGGGAGCGAACACGCTTTGCCTGAGTCTCGAATTGTTGTTGTCTGTCCCTGAACCGCCGTCGGGTCGTCCCTTTATATACACAGGGTGACGGCCGGCCGGTCTACAGAGTCCCGAGCCGGCTCATACAAGTGTCCAGCTCGGTCTCTTCCTTTCCCTAACTTACAATACAAGTTATACAAACATGGCGGTTCACCACTATGGGCCCTTAATCCGCCTCTGGGCTCTGGGCCTCTAGCCTTATCAGTAAAGCGCCATCTTCTTTGTCTTCCTAACCTTCAGTATAGTTGAGCGTGAACCGGCCCCTCCTGGGCGGTTTACCCTCAGTAGTTATATCCTCAACACTGGGCGTGTTAAAAAGGTTCCTAGCCTCAAACTCTGTGGGTAGACGGGTCTGATGCCTCCTCCTCATGATGGCGTTTGAAGCGTTTTGATCCAAGGTAAGCCGGAAAGACTCTGCTTGAATCCGTTGTACCTGAGCGTCCAAAGCAGCCCGTTCCATGGCCATCCTAGCGTTCTCAGCCGCCAGTTCTTCCTTGGCTTGAGCTATCTCATCTCGTAGCTTCGCGGCATCCACTTTATGTTGTTCTTGAGTCTTCGGGGTTACCTATGCCCCCATTAAAGTCGTCAAGGCATCCAACAACTCAGTTAGAACATGAGCCGGCAGGCACGCGGAGCCGCTAGCACCAGCCATTGCCGCAGTCGTTGAACTGGAGGTCATAGCCGCGGCGCTCGTCAAACCGAGCACCGTTGTGTACCGGCCATGAAGATTGCAACCTTTTTCGGTGGCTCATAGGGGTCCGGAATACTGTCACCATCGAAACAGCCCCCAAGCATGCCATCCCGCAGTTGATACATTAAATCGGTCTCACTAGTTGAAGACTCATTTGTTATCATGTACGCTGAAAACTTGTTCATATGCACTAAGCAACGCTTATTAATTTAAAATATTACCTTCTGTGCGGCCGTTTATCAAATTTGAGAGATGGAAAGTCGTTGGCTTCAGCCCCATGCCACAGTCTTTGGGGTGTTCGGGATAAACTTGAGCACTCTTGTTCCCATTCTTGGGTCCATCTAGGGAGGCGCTCAACACAACGAACAAGGCAACCGGACTTATAATGCTTGAACACTCTCACTTAGGCATAGAATTCTATAATTTTAAATTTCGGCGAAGCCCCTAGTATTCGGAAGACCGAGTTTGGGGCGCTTATCCACGCCTTGGCGGACAATTCCGGTTCCTCGCTCTAAGCGGCATAGGTCTTTAGGGACCCGAAAAACCTCTCGAACAGCGACCGGCTCTCGCCCTATCATGACGGTCGGTTTAGCTTTCTCCGAGGTGCTCGACCCAGCTCAACTGGGGCACAATCGCAGTGGTTCTCCGTGCTACCTTAGCCGATATAGCGGAACGTAAGGTACCAAAACACGGGAGCCGGCAACCCCAACTATTGACCCAAGACATGATTCGAGCCAATTCATATAATGCTATAAGTTCGGTGCCGACTTGTGAAAGTGTTCGGACTTATCACACCATAATTTTGGGATACTTAAGCCCTCGGTGTATTGGCCGTACCAAAGTGTACGGTTGCAACATGTCGTGAAATGAACATATGTATATATAAAGGAAGTAGAGCAATAATAAGCAAAAGCTATGTATTGTTTATTCAAAAGGTAATCGCAATGGGAGCAGAACGATACAAATAGTGCGATAAGCAAGGGATGGGACTATCTAACATGTCCCCTCCAGGTAAGTGCGGGATGGTATGTAAAACAGGTATAATGCTCGTAATAGAGACCACCAACACTTGACGTGGCTTTCGCTTCCCGCTGTTGCATCGTGAGTTCGGCGGTTCTAGTGCCGAGCAGACTGATGAAAGACGGAGTCCCGAAAGTAAGAGAAAGGAAGAAAAAGGAAAAAATAAAAGAATGACACAATCGGAGCCCACAGTGCGGTCGAGCCGCATTCTTGGCGTGTCGTGGTCTTGCCCCTCCCCATATGCCCATGGTATCTCCAGAGCGTAATTATGTACGCGTAATACTAGCTTCGCAATTTCGCGAGGGCGGGGTTGGGGCCGGATTGCTACGCGTGCTTGAATCGTGCCAGGCGGTCTTGTTGTAGGTTACTCCGGGCGCGCTTGACAGTGTCCGGATGCTTAGTGGCTGGACTCAAGAATTGCTAGAGCTGATCGAACCTACCAAGCAACGGTTAGTTGTGCGGTGTACATACACTGAGAGGCTGCTTTGTACCTCCGCCGCGAGGGCTGCCGTGTGCTCCTCCATTCGGAGAGAGCGTTTGGTGTTTCCATTGACCGTGATTACTCCTCGAGGGCCTGGCATCTTGAGCTTGAGGTATGCGTAGTGCGGCACCGCATTGAACTTTGCAATGCGGTTCGTCCGAAAGCGATGCATGATAGCCGCCGCGGAATGGGACGATGTCGAAGATTAACTCTTTGCTTCGAAGTTATCCGCATCCGAAGACCACTTCGAGTGTAATCGAGCCCGCATAACCGGCCTCTACACCCGGTATGACGCCTTTAAAGGTCGTTTTTGTAGGTTTAATCCTTGAGGGGTCTATGCCCATTTTGCGACCGTATCCCGATAAAGCAGGTTCAGGTTGCCGCCGCCGCCCATCGGGACTCGTTAGGTGAAATCCGTTGATAATTGGGTCAAGAACCAATGCGGCGAAACCGCCGTGACGGATGCTAGTGGGTGGTCCTTCGATCGAAGGTGATCGGGCAGGAAGACCATGGGTTGAACTTCGGGTTGATCGCTCCATCGCATATACGCCCTTTAGTGCACGCTTCCGCTCCCTTTTGGGTATATGGGTTGCGTATATCATGTTCACCGTCCGCACTTGCGTGGGAAAACCTTCGCCCTCTATTGTTCGGCGACCGGGCTCTTCCTCGCCATCGCTATGTAGCCCCTTGTCATTGAGTTCGCACTTAACTTGCTCGCTTGCTTGAACACCCAACAATCCCTGTTGGTGTGATTGGCTGGTTTTTCGGGGGTGCCATGTATCTGGCACAAGCCATCGAGTATTCGGTCCAAGTTGGACGGGCCCTGGGTATTTCTTTGGAATGGCTTCTTCCGCTGAACGGGTTTAGAGCCTCTGAATCCGGCATTGACGGCCGTATCTTCGTGATATCGCCGTTAATGCGGCGCTTGTTCTTGTTGCGACGCGACCTGCCATTGCTGTCCTTGGTATCCGGACTATCTGGATGTTTGGCCAAGTTGTTGCTTCGAGCTAGCCAGCTGTCCTCTCCCGCACAAAAGCGAGTCATGAGGGTTGTGAGGGCTGCCATAGATTTTGGCTTTTCCTGTCCTAGGTGTCGTGCAAGCCACTCGTCATGGATGTTATGTTTGAAGGCTGCAAGGGCCTCTCAGATCCGGACAATCAACGATTTGATTTTTCTTTGTGAGGAATCGTGTCCGTAATTGCTCGGCCGATTCTTCCGGCTGCTGAATTATGTGGCTAAGGTCATCAAGTCCGTGGTCGCACATATGTGCCCCGGAAGTTATCAAGGAATGCGGCTTCCGTGTCCTCCCAACAACCAATTGATTCTCTTTGGCAAGCTGTTGAGCCAATGCCGAGCTGGTCCTTTAAGCTTGAGTGGGAGGTATTTGATGGCATGTAGATCATCACCATGGGCCATGTGGATATGGAGGAGATAATCCTCGATCCGCACCGCAGGACCTGTGGTACCATCGTATGATTCAATGTTTACGGGCTTGAAGCCTCGGGGATTTCATGATCCATTACTTCATCCGTGAAGCATAGTGGGTGTCTTGGCGCCTCTGTATTGGGCTATATCACGACGTAGCTCATATGAGCTTTGTCTCATCGTGTTCGCCCGGCCGGTTTGTCAGATCGGGCGCGACGGTAATCATCCCACGTTGTTGGGCGCCCACGCAATCCGTAGATCGATCTTGTATGTTTTGCCTTATCCTCCAATATATCTCACAAGTCCGGCGCGTTTTCCCGTGCCTTGGTAATTTTTGAGCGGCGTCGGGGTGCGGCTTGAGCGGAGGGCCGAGAGGCTTCTCTGTCGCGGCCACGGGGTGGCCGGTCTGCCATGTCGCGTGCTGGTGACTTGGGTGCTTCCTCCTCTAGTCAAGGAAACGCCCTGCGTTTGGGGTAGCTTTTGGAGGGGCGTTCGAGTTCATACTCTTCGGCTGCAAGGACTTCAGTCCATCAGTCAGCTAGCAGGTCTTGATCAGCTCTAAGCTGTTGCTGCTTTTTCTTGAGGCTGCTTGCCGTGGCTATAAGCCCGCGCTTGAAACGCTCTTGTTCGGGCGGGATCCTCGTGCACGAAAAAATTGCCGTCGAGGCTTGCCTCATCTTCGGAGGGAGGCGCGTAATTATCGCCCCTCGACCTCTCTTTTCTGCCAAGACCGTCGTGCGAACTTGCTTCTCCCTCCTCCCGCGCCGAGTCCTGCTGGAGGGGTTCTCTTCGCACCGTCCGGGTGTTATTATCTCCTGCCCGAATCACCGCTTTTATTGTGGCGGGATTTAGAGCGGCGCCACGACGCCGGGCGCTTACTGTTTCTTGGAGGGGTCATCCTCCGTTGTTCCATCGCTGTTCCCATCTTTTGGGATGTTCACCATATATATGTCATATGACGAGGTGGCCTTCCAAAGGCCTTGTAGGCGCTGGTCTTGGTCGCCTCCGCATCGCCGTCCATACCATCGATGTCTTGAGTCAAGTCTAGCATGTCGGTTAAATCATCAACAAGTGGCTACAAAGTGGGTGGTGGGTGGGCGTTGAATTTCTTCGTCAGTCCACATCCCAACCTTCCTGTCCGTAGTCCGCCAGGCTCTCCGGATAAAGAGAGAGACTTTAGTGAATTCAGGATGTCGCCAAAGGGCGAAAAGCCGAAAGATGTCCGCGATGAACTCCATGACCGCGCCCAATTGGATTCGATTGGTAGGGGCGCGAGGGTTCGAGTCCGAGAGGAGTCCGCACCTGAGTCGAGGTCTTCGCAGCGACAGGATGGACTTCGCTCGATCGCCAGAGAGATTGTAGCCCCCGAGGCGGTGTCCAACCACTCGCCCTCGATCGGGAATCTGGCTCCGGATTAAGAGTCGAGCGGATATCGGTGCGGCCTCCGTGGCACCGCTCGGCAGAGCTAGATCCGCCCATCGAGACAAAGGCGACACGCTTATTGCGGCTCGAATCCATCAAGATCAAGTCTCCGCGGATATCGGTTGTATAGTTCAAACTTCCAAATCTGACCTGATGGCTGTGGGCGAAGCTTCGATTCTGCTTCCGGATGGCTGCTTAATTGGCTCGCAGGCAAAGTCGCCAACACGAAGATCTGTCCGGGAGAAAAGTCTCACCTGGACCGTCGTTGTTGATGATCGAAGGAGCCATCAGGCCTATCGGTGACGACACGTAGGAACTCTCAATGAAAGCACCAATGTCGGTGTCAAAACCGTGGATCTCGGGTAGGGGGTCCCGAATCGCGTCTAGGCGGATGGTGACAGGAGACAAGGGACACGATGTTTTTACCTGTGTTCGGGCCCTCTCGATGGAGGTAATACCCTACTCCTGCTTGATTAATATTGATGATATGGGTAGTACAAGAGTGGATCTACCACGAGATCAAGGAGGCTAAACCCTAGAAGCTAGCCTATGGTATGATTGTTGTTCGTCCTACGGACTAAAACCCTCCGGTTTATATAGACACCAGATAGGTTAGGGTTACACAGAGTCGGTTACAATGGTAGGAGATCTACATATCTGTACCTCCAAGCTTGCCTTCCACACCAAGGAAAGTCCCATCCGGACACGGGACAAAGTCTTCAATCTTGTATCTTCATAGTCTTGGAGTCCGGCCGCGACGGTAGTCCGTCTATCCGGACACCCCTAGTCCGGGACTCCCTCACTCGCCATCAGAGCAGATCACCATCTCTCCCTGGACACAGATCCTTCCTCAAGATCCGCCCCATGGATGAAACCAACTAAGGCGTGCTTTGCTGCGGCTTCAACCTTGCTGGGTCGTGCACGCTGAGCCATCTCGACGATGTCGGTGCAGGTGTCCGCCTCAGGCCCTGACTCGCCGATCTTGCCGATGAAGATGTGGATTCCGCCGAAGGGGGTTCGGTACCTGTACTCAATTCAGCCGGCCTCTGGGCCCCAGCCGGTGTCGTCGATGTAGTGCTTGCCGCGACGACTCTTGGTCATCCGGCCCATGGCGTATCCCTTGATCCCAGCGAAGCTGCCCTTCAAGAACATGAAACCACTGTGCGTTGGCCCCACGGTGGGCGCCAACTATCGTGGACTTAACACGGAAAATGCCCTAGGAAAAGGACTTAGGTGTGGATACATTGCGACGTAGTTAGCTTGAAGGGGTTAAACGAGACAAAGGACGCAAATAGTTTACCTAGGTTCGGCCCCTCTCAACGAGGTAAAAGCCTACTCCTGCTTTAGGTTGTATTGCTTGGGTTTCGATTACCAGGGAACAAATACGCTTGACCTAGCTTTCGATTGATTTTTACCTAAGTCAACCCGCCACCGGGTCACCCCTTTATATACATAGGTTGACACCCGACGGCTTACAGAGTCCCGGCCGGCTCATACACAACGTGTCCGGCTAGGTTACCAACTAAGCTTGTCTTACAATACAAGTTAAACATATGGCGGTTCATACCCATAGGCTTCAAGTCACCCCCGGGTCTTGGGCTTTCAATAAGCTTGCTCTATGGACCGCCATCTTCATTATCCTCTTGGGCCTCCTCATCTTATGCCGCCAGTGGTATGACCCGGCCCCTCCTGAGTGGGTCATACCCAGTAGTTATATCCCCAACAGAAGGTGAAAGGGGTTTCAGAGCAACAAAACAAATATTGCGTTTGATACAAGAGTAGATCATCTCTAAGAAGGTGTCTCGTGATCTATATTCGAAGCCAAGCGTGAGGAATAACTTTGGAAACAGGTGGTGTCCAGGAGAGTCAGGTTTCGATCCTGTGGAATTGTGGGTTATGGGCCCACCATGGTTAAAGGTAGAAAGGGCGCTGACATCATGCATGGTCATGATAGCGAGGTACGTCAGAGGGGTAGCCATGTCAGCTATGTCGGCAACAATGTTGGTACCAAGGGCGAGGGATGAAGAGAACCTATTTTCCTGCTCGTTGAATGAGGCGGGCCAATAGGCAAAGTTCTCGTCCATCGGTGGCTAGTGGAATGTCATCAACAATAGTAACAAGGTCTTACTGACAGAGTTGTACACCGAGGTGTTTACCTAAGCAGGGAATTACCTCTGCTCATATAAGTTAGATTACGAGAAAGGTTAAACAAAACAATGGAAAGGAAAAATATGATTATCAGATTAAATAGAACAATGGAAGGAAAATGTGTTTAAACACATATTTCAGGGTATATCCTTCCCAAGGACAAGCAGAGCATTATATCCATGGCAAGATATAAATAGAAAACGCTTTGGATGAGGGGAGTGAAATTTCATGACATTATCCATACAACGGTTTGGATAATTGATAAGGAAATTTTTGCATTGTGCTTCAAATGCTCTTATTGAAAAGCGGATTACCACAAACATGCTTCAAGACAGCATTGACATGGTCTTCAAGCAAAGGTCGGACTTTGGATATAGGAAGGATCCATCAGGAACAACTTGTAGAATAAGTCTTACAATTTCCTCATGGCAGAATGGATAATCTTGCTAATAAGGAAACTATAACAGTAGGTCCTCCGGCCAGGTGGGCTGGGCATGACATCACCTTACCGGTTCATAAAAGACTAGTGTTATAACTCTTGGAAATATGTTCCAACCATCATATCTGACCGAGATTCCGATCTAATTGGTGTCAGGATACCATAGACTTGGGATGCCTGAGAAGAAAAAAGGTGCAACACAAATTGACGAGATGACATTGTAAGATCCTCGAGAAATGAACTATGGAAGCGAGTTCCGAAACAAGAGTTCATCATTAAACCAAGGAGAGGATGAGGAGGTAGCTGATGAATTCAGCGACAATTCATCGAGATACCCAAAGGATGGATTTCCACAATTATATGAGCAAGGTGATAACATTTGTCAGATCAAATGATATAATGATGTATGCTCGAGGGAAACATACACAATTAAACATTGGTTGATAGGTGCACTCTAAATATGGGCTTACGTAGCATGCTCCATGTTAGAATGGTGATTCAATAACCAAAAGACTTAGAATGAAGCTATCGACCATTCACTTCAAAGCAATAAAGTTGCTAGAAGTTTTGAATTCACATATCATAGTTCAATTATAGGTATTCCGGTTAGAAACAACATGGGGACCAAGAAATGAATGGAGATGGCAAGAAGTATCACTTGTATCAATAATTCTTTTTAGGTGATGAAATTCTCGCTACATTCTCGACATAAAAGATGGTAATACTCCAAGGTAGAACATAACATAAGTTGGATAGCAAGTCGCATCCATAACATGAACAAGTTTCTGATGAAAGGAAGGTAAGGATGTTATCGATGGTAACTCAAACTATCAAGGGACGAGGATGGTACTTATCATCATGAATTCGACTGATATCCTGGAAGGAGTAAAAAAATTATGATGATCACAACACATTTGTTGAGAGATGTCATGAAGATTCAATCAATCGAAAATGACATCAAGTCAAAGGAATGATGAAGCGAAAGGTTATTGGAACCAAGGGTAGGACACATACTCGAAATCAAGCTGGCTGTTCAAGGCGAAATGATATGACGAGGAAGATCGGTGTAAGGTTAGCTCATCATCGAAAATTGTGCTCCAGGAAGAAGGACGGGTAGCACAGTTAAAAATTAGCACCATAATGAAATGGTCAATCAGGCTAGGAATGACTTGAACGATTATTAAACTCATACCAAGAGTTGTATAATCGTGGTGCGGACTTGATTTAGTTATGGGTGTCCCCGAGTGACTTAACAACTTAGACTCAGGAAAAACTGGAATCAATGAGACCCATAACAAGAAACCTAGGTCAGTGATATTATTGAGATACCATAGGGTAATACTCGAAGCTAGAGCAAAATAGAGGTTGGAGAGGTGAAATGATCTGTAGAAAACAAGTACTTTAACTCGTCTGGGAAATGGGATCAAAGAAGAACAATATGGTCGGAACCGCGATTGCAAAAGTCCAAATCACGGATACAGGATCAAATTATACCAAGGGAATAATTATTATCACGAGAAGTTTCCATGATAAGATCTACATCATTTCTATAGGCATGAACACAAAGTTCAAGGTCGACTCCCCTTTTCCAATGCATAAACTTTCATTCACTTCTCGTTTTCGAGAAGTTGTAGTGTTGAAATTTTTCTGACGGGACGCTAGTAGAGTATAACCCGCATAACCTTCGAGTTCGCACAGATTAGGGAAGGCATAGGTTCAACCCATAGGGGCATCTTAGGAACATATAACACAACCTTCAGGAGTAATAAACAGAAGCTAGAAAGCAAAGCATGGTTGACAAAAGGAGAGGATACAATTTATCAAAGGCATTATGTATCAGAGAAAGAACTCACAAGGTGATTAATTATGAAGGACATTGTCGGATAATAATCCAACAGTGGACACGATCCACAATGGAGCTGAGGTGAGTATCGATACCCAATCGAGGAAGAAAGAATGCAATTGCATCGCTTTATATAACATCTGAATAATTCAATGTTTAAATAACAAAGGAATTATGATCTTCAAATCAAGGGATCAGGAGCAAACACTCTGATCAAGGATGGATAAGTTGAGTAGACTTAGGGGTTCAATCGACGGGAATTTTATTGGTCGAGAACTAGCTCCTGTTCAGAATGACGTCTAAGTCGGAAGGATGAATTCTAGGATTTGATTGAGCATTGTGAGCAACCGCAACATATTGAATCAACGGACTCAAAATGACAATGACAAAGGATGCCAATAAGATTACTAGATTTATGGGATTAACCATAATGTAAGCAAGCAAGAATTTCAAGAACAATAGGCTATTGAGGATTTTCGAAAGATCAAATAGGATTTCGAAGCCTTTTGTGAAACACATGAACAACTGGGGAGAAACAACTCCTCGGTAAGTGTGAGGATTAATTTGTAGGTGTATTCAGGGGATAAGGAACTGCAAGGCAGTAGGCACAAAGGATTCTTGGAACAATGGCAAGTATTACGGGGTATCTTGTAATAACAAGACCAACTGGGGATGGATGTAAGAATGGCAAGTGCATGTAGTTATCCATAAGAGTTGATGGTGGAAGGGGAATTGCAAATGCGATGAACACAAGTTCTTGGGATAACATCGGAGAATATCTTTGGAATCCTTCGATGCACCACGCAATCATCTGGAGTGAGGGGCTCTCCGGGAGGAAGTATTTATGAGAACCTAGAGTTATAGTTAGCAAAATCATTTAACCCGAATAGAAGAGAGGTCAGAGTCCTAGAGTATAGATGAGGAGTAGAAGATCTTAATACCACCCAATGGTGACATGGGCCCGTAAGCCACATAGCCATGTTAGTAAAAAAATCGATGACTAGACTCGACTTCGGCCAAGGAGTGTGGAAGGGGGATTCCTACAGGCAGTCGGCTCTGATACCAACTTGTGACGCCCCTGATTCAATCATACACTAATCATACACGCAAACGTGTATGATCAAGATTAGGGACTCACGGGAAGATGTCACAACACAACTCTCTAAAAATAAATAAGTCATACAAGCATCATAATACAAGCCAGGGGCCTCGAGGGCTCGAATACAAGTGCTCGATCATAGACGAGTCAGCGGAAGCAACAATATCTGAGTACAGACATAAAGTTAAACAAGGTTCCATAAGATGGCTAGCACAAACTGGGATACAGATCGAAAGATGTGCGTGCCTCCTGCCTGGGATCCTCCTAACTACTCCTGGTCGTCGGCGGCCTGCACATAGTAGTAGGCACCCTCGGTGTAGTAGGAGTCATCATCGATGGTGTCTGGCTCCTAGGCTCTAGCATCTGGTTGCGACATTCGAGAAGAAAGGAAAAGGGGGGAAAGAGGGAGCAAAGTAACCGTGAGTACTCATCCAAAGTACTCGCAAGCAAGGATCTACACTACATATGCATTGGTATCAATGAAATGGGTAGTATTTGTGGATTGAACTGCAAAATGCCAGAATAAGAGGGGGATAGCTAGTCTTGTCGAAGACTACGCTTCTGGCAGCCTCCATCTTGAAGCATATAGAAGAGAGTAGCTGGTAAGTTCACCAAGTACCATCGTATAGCATAATCCTACCCGGCGATCCTGTCCTCGTCGCCCTGTGAGAGAGCAATCACTGTGTTATATTTGGCACTTGAAAGGGTGTGTTTTATTAAGCATTCGGTTCTAGTTGTCATAAGGTCGAGGTACAACTCTGGATCGTCCTTTTACTGAGGGACACAGCTATTCGAATAGATAAACTTCTCTGCAGGGGTGCACCACATTACCCAACACGCTCGATCCCTCTGGCCGGACACACTTTCCTGGGTCATGCCCGGCCTCCGAAGATCAACACGTCGCAGCCCTACCTAGACACAACAGAGGTCAGCATGCCGGTCTAAAATCCTAAGCGTGCAGGGGTCTAGGCACATCACCCTTTGCACACCTACACGTTGCGAGGGCAGCCGGTGAGCAGACCTAGCAACCTCAGTTACAAAGGAAGTTGCGTTACGCGGTCCAACCCTGTCAGAACCCTAGTCAGTGCCTGCATTAGAGTGATGCATCATGTTTATTTTTTCTAGAAACTTGAAATGGGGATGGCATAAACCCTAGCACCACTTAAACCAACTAGGGTTTACTAAAATATTTTTCGATGAACCTTAAATGCCCTTCAAAAATGTTCATCATTTTTGTCTTGGTCTAGAACCTCTGCCAAAAATGGTTCACAATTTTCTAGGACAACTTGGTTCACTAAATTAAATCATAAGTTATTTGCATTTGGGCATTTAAATGCTATAAATATTTTTAAATGCCCAAATAATCATGAAAGGAAATGATGGCTGCTAGAAATATTCCAAACTGTGCCCACAAACAGTTTTATGATTTTTGGAAATGCTCTCGCATTTTTAATAAAGCCAAACCATTTGCAGAATATAGAAAACTGAAACAAATAGAAAATGGAGAGAGAGAAAGGACTTTACCTGGCGCTGCCCACCTGGCAGCCTACTAGCTGCCCAAAGACTTTGGCCGCCCAAAGGCTACCACCTGCTTCCTCTTGCCAGGCAGGCAGGGAGGTGCGTGCCCACGCGCCCGAGCTCGCCACGCCACCACCCTGCTCGTCTGCATCGCCTGGGCACCGCTTTGACGCTGCGAACGCCTCCTCGATGCCGCCCCGACGTCACCGACACCTCACTTTCCCCCTGCTCCTCTCCATCGCTCTCCCCCGCCATGGCCGACGCAGCTACGCCCGCGCCGTCGTGAAGCTCGTAGCCACCATCGTCCACCCGTCGCCTCGTTGTGTCCACAAGCTTCGCTGTAGACCACTCCATCGAGCAGACCGAGCCCCGAGTGCTCGCTCGCCCCGGAGACACTACATCGAGCTCGTCCTGCTCCGCATCGCCGGAGGTCCCCTTCGCCACCTCGACTACTTCAGTTCATCCCCGACCTTGCTACCACTCGTCGTGACCGCTGTGAGCTGATGCCCATCCTCCCCCTCTCCGCACTCACTGCCGCACACTACACGCGTCTCACTGAGCTCAACCACACGCGCCGCCACCTGTGCTCGCCGCTGACGTGTCTCCGGCCACGCAACGGCTCGGCCGTCATGTCCATCGTGCTCACCGCGCCGCGTAGAGCACATACGAGCTAACCCCGCGCCTCCACGCTCGTCGTAGCGATGACCCCGAGCTCACCCGAGCTCCGGCAGCCGCCAAAGTCATCGCCGGCGACGCTTTCGGCCACCCCCCGACCAACCACCGCCACCACTTGTTGTGGGGGGAGTGCCCGCATCACGTAGATGGCCTCTGTCGTCCATTTGGTCGCCGGAGCGCGAATCCCGCGCCCCTCCGCCGCGTCTGCTGCCCCGGCGGCTAAATGCCGGTGGTTAGCCCAAGTTTTGACCAGGGGTTTGACCTCCCCTGGGTCAATGACAGGTGGGGCCCTGCCCTGCTAATTAACCTAGGTTAGTGCTAACTAAATTTAGTTAGTTTAGTTAACCACTAACACGCCGGACCCACTGGTCAGTTTGACCCGGGCCAGCCTCGTTGACCTGCTGACGCCAGCATGAGGTCATGCTGACGCAGTAAACATTTTCTAGGATTTAAAATAAATCAGAAATGATTTATTTATTCCAGAAAATATCCAGAACTTCAAAAATTCATATAAATTCAACCTTAACTCCAAATGAAATAATTTATATACGAAAAATTATCAGAAAAATCCAATCTATCCATCTGTACCATTTCCATGCATGTTAGAACAAGTTAAGCTTCCGCGGGTGCTTATTGCTTGTATGACTTGAATGCTGGGTCATCAGAACCATGTTTGTAATATCTGGCTCCTCGGAGCCTAATGAATAAATACTTTGAGTCGTAGAGTTTTGTTGTGATGCCATGTTGTATTTGCACATATCGAGCATATTGTGTGTATGATTTTGAAATGCTTGGTATGTGTGGGATCCAACAACCTAGTTGCTTATTCTTGGTAGCCTCTCTTATGGGGAAATGTCTCCTAGTGCTTCCACTGAGCCATGGTAGCTTGCTACTGCTCTGGAACACCTAGGCTGGCCAGCATGTGTCCTTCTTTGTTCCTGTGTATGTCCCTTTGGGGAAATGTCACGCGTTGTTCCTTTAAGTCCTTGTAGCTTGCTACGACTTGGGTTCACACGTTGATGACCGACACGTTCGTTGTTGGGTCATGTATGCCTGTCCCTGTAAGTTAGTGATACTTTGGGTTTACGACTAGTCATGTCGGCCGGGATTCTCTGTCATATGGATGCTAGCGACACTATCATATACATGAGCCAAAAGGCGCAAACGGTCCCGGGCCTGGTAAGGTGGCACCCGTGGGAATACCGTGCGTGAGGCCGCAAAGTGACATGATGTTTTACATGCTAGGTCAGTGTGACTTAGGATTGGGGTCCTGACAGCTTTGGTATCAGAGCCTGACTGCCTGTAGGATTACCAAGCCAAACTGGTCGAAGTCATGTCTAGAAATGCTTTAGTTATGTAAAGGAATTGATTGTGGAAGGGAACATAAGGCTCTTTTTACTCCTTATACCTTATGCCCTTCTGATCTGAGTCAACCTCTTCTTTTCTACGGGGATTAAGAACTAGGCTTCTCTTCTCTCTATCAGGATCACGTGTTACTAATCCATAGACTTATAGGATTGATGGATTCAAGTCTCAGTTCAGTTTCTAGTACTTCCGTATGTTCATAGCTGGTCTCAGAACCTTGATAGTGTGATGTTAAGTGGTTATGCCACCATTTTGTAGGATGTCTCAAATATTTTTGAGCATTTACAGCCGTTATGCTGTCTGAGTCATCCCAGGTTTCTAAATAGTCTGATGCATTTGCAAATTCCTTCTTTCCGTTCCCGATGTCCCTTTGGGCCAGTTCAACCACACTAATCAGTGAGTTGAGGTATTCTATTGCCTTGACATATATGTTGGAGCTATCATTATGCTCCCTAGGTGTCTTCGGAGATCACCTACTAATCTAGCCATGTTTTGTGTTCCCAGTGTGATGATTCTGGCCGTCATTCTCGTAAGCATCCCGTGATGCCATTTAGTAGGCATTCTATTACTAGGTTTTTGAACCCGAGTTTCACCCTACCCATTCATGTTGATAGTATTTGCTAGTTCCTTTAGGATATTAGTACCTTTGCGATAGTCCTCGAGGTCCGTGGTATTTCCCTCTTCCAAATACCATGAACTGCACATGACAGAAGTTCTTTTGAACCAAAAGATCGCAACCAAGGTTCTCTTGATGAGTTCTCCATTACATTTGTGACTATGCCAATCCTACCTTTCTGCATGGGTTATCCGGAAGAAATATGTTGAACCTGTCCAACATACTAATCTATGCATCCACAACTCAGAGAGTTATATGTTCCTTGAGTTGCCCCACTTCAGTTGTATCCCGGCCATCTCTATCTGTTGATAATCAGGGGTAGTTGTGCATTTGTGTTATCGATGCCTATTATTCATGTGGTCCATCAAGCCATTCTATTCTAGAATGACTAGGAGAAACAAACTCCAATACCTCATCTATTTCCAGGGTTGAGTCAAGTAGTCGTACTCCGCAGATCAAAATGCCAGTCCAGCTTTTGTTCTGTTCTACATTGGAGTGTTGCCCTCTTTATGTCAGGATTGTATGAGATTTGCACCACCTCTTATGAATTCTTGACGCAGTGATACTTCTCACCATCACTATTCATATCTTGGTCTCTGTGTTGTTGTAACCGGAATACCGACAAGTGAATCATGATGTATGAAATCAATACTCCTAGCAACTCAGTTGCTTGGTAATTAATGGACAATACTTTCATTCTTAGTGTGCTGGTTACTGAATCATCATTCTAAGATAGATTGTGCTACCTAGTCCATTTTCCTGGTGCGTTTTTCGATCAAGGAGTTAGGATTGTGTCAAACCCTTGCTTATTTGATCACATCATCTTGTCTCGAAAGCAAGATTGCTCCCGAGCTTAATAACATATCGGTGGTTCGTGATTTTCCAAATATCTTCTCAGAAGTATCACTAGGTTGTCCCCTGACTGTTATGCTTTGCTCGTGATCAGATTGGTTCTCTTATAAACCACCCCTTCTCCAAGAAACTGTGTTGGATATCCCTGAGCTAGTTGGTTAAGCTAAACAAAAACTTGGAGAGTTGAAAGATAAAGCTTTGCCTTACTTAGTTTGTTCTAAAGGGATATGTTTTGAGTGTGTATGTTGAAGAAAGATGATATCTCATCAATTGATCCTCATGATCAATTGTCGGCACTATTGTCTTACCAATCCTTGATTTGAGCATGGGCTATCGTCAAATCAAATCAGAACTAACGATGTTTGCAATGTTTTCTTACTCGTGGATGTTTCCTCGAGCATACACCATTATATCTTTTTGGTTTGACCAATGCTATCACCTTGTTCACGTAATTGTGGAATTCCATTTTTATGGAAACCTGGATGAATTGTTGTTGAGCCCATCGACAACATCCTTATCTTCTCCATGATTTTGTTGAACATTAAGCTAGTGTTGGAAACTTTTTGAAAGCATTTCTTCATGCTAGCTCATGAAGCATATGTTTGGATGAAAGAAGTGACTTCCTCTAATTCATGTGCACTTGATGCAAGTTGTCGCCGTGAAATCGAGAAAGCTTGTTTTTGCTTTCTCTGGAATCATCCCAAGTTAGTCACGCATATGTGCGAAGTACTCTATGGTTTGATAGGTTGGCCGCCTCCACTCCATATGTGTTTCCTAGCACACCAAGCCACTGATTGATTTGCTCTAGGAAAATGAGTTTGTTGTGTTAATTCTAGATCATGCACAAGACTCCGATATCCTCGATGATGGTTCCCAACCAGAACTCGGTAATGTTTGTTGTAAGACTTCTACGTGGTCATGCTTGTCTTGGATAGCGTGTTCA
Organism: Aegilops bicornis; assembly: GCA_021605145.1. Taxonomy (NCBI): domain Eukaryota; kingdom Viridiplantae; phylum Streptophyta; class Magnoliopsida; order Poales; family Poaceae; genus Aegilops; species Aegilops bicornis. The sequence goes on along the minus strand of CM038673.1, from coordinate 376,169,671 downwards.
CATGTATGTAGCAGAACCAGCTCATGTTTTGGAGCTTGCTATCGTAGTTCATTTCCCGAGAATCTCGCAACATTATCTCGTCGATTTGTGTTGCAGTTCTTCTTTTTAGGCATGTTGAGTCTAAAGTATCCTGTTACTAACCAGATCTGAATCTCAGGCATATATGATGATTGGAACATTCCAACATTTGCATTTTGTTCCTAGCTTGCACCGCCATTGTGCCATTTTCCTATGGGCTGCCCTTCTCAGTAATTGATGTTAAGGATGATCTTCAAAAGTGGTCCTACCATGGGTCCCATCCATTTCCAATGATAAGCAAAAATCATCCATTGCGTTGTCTTCAACAAGGTAGTCCACATCATCCATTCTAGTCTGAGTATGCCACTCTTTCGAACTCCGTCAAATGATCAATTGTGATTTGCCATAGGCTGGTATAGAGAGTTTCAATGATCACGATATCAAAAGTAATTCTTTTTTCCACTTAAAGGAATAATCCAACGAGTCACCTCTTCTAAGGTGCCCGTTATGGAATCACGGCAACTTATCTCCTCGCTACTTTGACACTCACTCACCATCTACTTGAGCGTGGAATTGTTGCCTACCAAAATTGATCCTTGTCATCGGCTCCTTACCATCACCCCTGATATGTGTTTTGAGACTCAGCTCAAGAGATGTTTCAATGTCTCATTCCGTGAGTTGATCATGAGTTGCTCGATCTTTAAGAAGATCGATTCCTATAGAGTTTCTTTTTGTCATCATCGTGTTGGATGAAGATCTCGAAAGAAAAGACGTCAAGGTCAATATGAAGCAATGAATCAACATCCTCAACAAGGGCGAATGGATCATGAACTTTATGCCAGTTCCATGTCCCATATGTCTTCTTACCTCACGGCTTGAATCTCGGGACAAGATTCTTGTTTAGTGGGGGTGAGTTGTCACAACCCTAGTCAGTGCTTGCATTAGAGTGATGCATCATGTTTATTTTTTCCAGAAACTTGAAATGGGGGTGGCATAAACCCCAGCACCACTTAAACCAACTAGGGTTTACTAAAATATTTTTCAATGAACACAATGCCCTTAAAAATGTTCATCATTTTGTCTTGGTCTAGAACCTCTCGCCAAAAATGGTTCACATTTTCTAGGACAACTTGGTTCACTGAATTAAATCATAAGTTATTTGCATTTGGGAATTTAAATGCTATAAATAATTCTAAATGCCCAAATAATCATGAAAGGAAATGAGGGCTGCTGGAAATATTCCAAACAGTGCCCACAAACAGTTTCATGATTTTTGGAAATGCTCTAGCATTTTTAATAAAGCCAAAACATTTGCAGAATATAGAAAACTGAAAAAAATAGAAAAGGGAGAGAGAGATAGAACTTTACCTGGCGCGGCCCACCTGGCAGCCCACTGGCTGGCCCAGTGCCAGTCACCTGCTTCCTCTTGCCAGACAGGCAAGGAAGTGCGCGCCCGCGCACCCGAGCTCGCCACGCCACCACCCTGCTCGTCTACATCACCTGGGCACTGCTTCAATGCCACGAACGCCTCCTCGGTGCCGCCCCGACCTCACCGACACCTCACTTTCCCCCCTGCTCCTCTCCATCGCTCTCCCCCGCCTTGGCCGACGCAGCTGCGCCCGCGCCGTCATGAAGCTCGCAGCCACCGTCGTCCAGCCGTTGCCTCGTCGTGTCCACAAGCTTCGCCGTCGACCACTCCATCGAGCAGACCGAGCCCCTAGTGCTCGCTCTCCCCGGAGACGCTGCACCAAGCTCGTCCCGATCCGCCATCGCCGCAGATCCCCTTCGCCGCCCCGACTACTCCGGTTCATCCCGACTTTGCTACCGCTCGTCGTGACCGCTGTGAGTTGCTGCCCATCCTCCCTGTCGGTGTCAAAACCGGCGGATCTCGGGTAGGGGGTCCAGAACTGTGCGTCTAGGCGGATGGTAACAGGAGACAAGGGACACGATGTTTTTACCCAGGTTTGGGCCCTCTCGATGGAGGTAAAACCCTACTCCCGCTTGATTAATATTGATGATATGGGTAGTACAAGAGTAGATCTACCACGAGATCAGAGAGGCTAAACCCTAGAAGCTAGCCTATGGTATGATTGTTGTTCGTCCTACGGACTAAAACCCTCCGGTTTATATAAACACCGGAGAGTGCTAGGGTTACACAGAGTCGGTTACAATGGGAGGAGATCTACATATCCGTATCGCCAAGCTTGCCTTCCACCCCAAGGAAAGTCCCATCCGGACACGGGACGAAGTCTTCAATCTTGTATCTTCATAGTCCAGAGTCCGCCAAAGGTTATAGTCCGCCATCCGGACACCCCTAATCCAGACTTCCTCAAGAGTCCTTGAACCAGGCTTCAATGACGACGAGTCCGGCACGCAGATTGTCTTCAGCATTGCAAGGCGGGTTCCTCCTCCGAATACTTCATAGAAGATTTTGAACACAAGGTGGTTTGTGCAAAATAATTTCCACATACCACCATAGAGAGAATAATATTTACACAAATCCAATCTGCTGACGTATTTCGCAATGTGACATCACACCACGGCCAAGCCTTTTTCGAATCGTTTTTACTGTCCCACCTCAGCGCACTTAGCGAGGCGGTTTGCTTGGCACGTCTTGTTGAAGCAGAGATCGTGTCCCCTTATTCCGGATTCTCATCAATACGGGCGTGGGTAACCCAATCGTGCCCGTTGGCACGTCTCCTCTATCGAAGGCGAGTCCCAAACGGTCACGGGGAAGGCTCTTGGTATTCAACCTCTTTATAAAGAGACCAAGGCTCTACCCCTTTCTTTCAATCTCAACCGAATTCGCCCCTCGCCTCGAGTTCCCACACCCGAAGCTCCAGATTCAGGCGCCTCGGACCTTTAATGATGTCTGGTTCCGACCTACAAGGCCGGTGGATGCCTTCCTCCGTTACGGAAGAAGACGTGCTAAAGCTAAGAGATGCTAGGTACTTAACTGGCGAAATTTCGCATAGGCTGCCTGCTCAAGGGCAGGTTATTCCCACTCCCAAGCCTGGTGAGAGCATGGTGTTTGCGTCTCACTTCCTTCGGGGGTTAGGCTTCCCGACGGACCCCTTCGTGAGGGGGCTCATGTTTTATTATGGGTTGGAATTTCACGACTTGGATCCGGAGTCCATCCTCCACATCTCGTCGTTCATTGTCGTATGCGAAGCCTTCCTCCGCATTACTCCTCACTTTGGATTGTGGATTAAGACCTTCAAAGTGGAGCCGAAGATGATCAAGGGGCAGCAAGCGGAGTGCAGAGGGGCTGTTATAAGCAAGAATGCTGACGCTCCATGGCCCGAGGGCTCTTTTCAAGAGGAGTTCAACTTATGGCAACGAGAGTGGTTTTATATCACAGCTCCTGTGGGCACCAAGTGGGTGGTGCCACCTGCCTTCCTTCGGGTCCTCCACCGCGGCTGGCGTCATGGGTCAATAAAGGGCTTGACTGGGGGCCGTCCAGGGGCGTGCCCTTGTTGCAGGGCCGCATCCAAGATCTCCTAGAAAGAGGCATCAACCTGGTCGTAGTGACGCAGGTCATATTGATTCGCTGCACCTTGCCCTGCAAACGCCGCCCCCTCCGCCTGTGGGAATTTAATCTGGAGGTACCACGAGCTCTCCAACACTTTATGGGTGCAACGCCCATGGAGATGTACAAATTGTTCTTCGGATCACAAGCAATGTGTCCGGACTCGACCGAGGACGCAGGTCTGAGCTGCAATCGCCCGGATACTCAAGTAAGTAGCCCTATACCCGGACACGCTATCCGCATATTTATCATAAAATTGCCCTTAAAAGAGATGTCCCTTAAACAGGAGTGGATAGCGAAGGCAAAGCTAATCAGGTGTACGGCCCCCCTCCCTGAGACCACGCCGGATCCCGTGTTAACCAGGATGTTGGAGGTTGCGCCTTTGGAAGAAGGCGAAGGGGGGAACAAGGAAGCTACCGCCTCCCCGAAGAAGGCTGTCAGGAAAGGAGGGATCAAGAATCCCTCCATTTGAGGGAAGAAGAGGACCGCCTCTGAAGACCCGGAGACCATGGTCTCAAAGCGGAGGAAGAAATCTTCGTCAGAGGGTCCTGCGCCGAGAGATGCCACGGCCGCACTGTGCCCCCAAGGGGATCAGCCCTCCACCGAGCCATCAGTAGAGAGGGGAGTTTTAAAATAAGAAACATCCCTGTTCTATTTGTGAGGAAGATAACCGAAATTTTACCTTGTAGTTCGTATCTCAACCCTTCTCAGCAGAGCTCATCTTCAGGGGATCTTCGTCCGGAGATGATGGAGAGCGGAACGCCTCCCCCTGCCGTACCGCCCGTCTGGCGGGCGACCCTGAGGTGTCGTCACGGAGGGTTTCTCCGAATCCGGCAGGGCCAGAAAGTAGTCATGTGGCCCCCCAAAGCCCTCCGTGTCCGGCCTTCGAAAAAGGCCATCGAGTGAGTCCGGCACCGTCCGGTGCACGGTCGGAGGAGCTGAAGAATCTGCTCGGGCGAGCGTCTAGCTCAGAAGAACACTGTGCATTGATACGTGCGGTGATTGAAAGGATTTCATCCGCGGAGAGCGGGTTGTACGAGGCCGCCAGGAGTTTACTGACGGGTTTTGAGGTACGCGAAATGATGTACCCTTTTGACGGTTCCGCATATATAAGATGCGCCATGTGTAGATAGTAGCCCCTGAGACTCGGTGCATTGTCAAAAATGACAGCGCGCCGAGGATCATAATCCTAGGTATAATATGTCGCTCTTCCTATGTAGGTGGCGAAGTGTCCGGTGGCTAGCCGGACTGATGAATTTGCCGAGCTAAAGAGGCAACTTGACGTGGCGGATGCCGACATCGCGCTTGTCAACAAGCGGCTTGACGAGTCACAAGGTATGCACTTTCTCCGGACACTGGTAAGGGGCTTGATGCCCGTGCCTTACAACATGTATGCTTGATGCAGATGGTGCCGCTGCCATGGAGAACCTTCGGGCGGAACTCACCCGAGCAGGCCAGAAAAAGTGATGCGGCTGCCTTAAAGGCGGCCGAAGAGCTGAAAGCCGAATAGGCTGCTCACTACCGAAGCAGGAAGGAAATGGCCGAGATGGCTGTGAAGTTGAAGGATGCTGCTGACCGCTGCAAGCTTCTTGAAAAAGAAGGTCGGGCGGAACAGAAGGACCTGGAGAAGGCCACTACCGAGGCCAAGGATGCTCGCTCTGCAATGAGAGCCATGAAGCAGGAGCTACGTCAGGCCGGAGATATCGCGGCTGGAAAGCCCTTTATGCTGCGGATGAAGTTCGGGGATCCTAGATATGCTCAGTTGGATCGGCTGTGGAGTGCGGCGGATACTTATCTGGACTTGGCGGCAAGTGCCGCAGACGCGGCCGAACACTTCCGAGATCAACAGGATCACGAAGTGGAAAAGCTTTTTTGGTCGCAGCCCACAATCCGGGCGCCCACTACCATTAACCGAAGCGTTTGGCGAATGGGCGGAGCTGAATAGGTTATCCGGACTCGCCATGAAGGATGTCGTGAGTCATCTGTGGCCGGAAAGGCCCGAGCCGAAGAGTTATTTTAGTTTGGTGCAGCAGTTCCTTGGTGCGGTGCCGCATATCAATGCAATGAAGAGGTCACCATGCATAGAGGGTGCGTGGATGGCTCTTGCCCGTGTCAAGACATACTGGGCGGATATGAAGGCCACCGACGTTGCATCCCAAGATTCGGACGGGAGCCGAGTACCTGCCGAGCACTATTTTCAGGAAGTTCTGCAGGGCGCTCGTTTAATAGAGACGCAGTGCTCGAAGGATATTATGTTCGAATAACATGTATTATTGTAAAACAATGTTTCGATGGAATATAAAGCTTTTTATACTTGTGCCTGCAAGAATTAAAATACCTCTTGGGCGGCCGTTAATGTATATGTGTATATAACCTGAAAGATGGCAGTCTTGACATTACGCATATAATGCGGGGGTGTTCGCAGAAGGTGCATTTTCACACTTGATCCAACGTCTTGGTCCTATAAAGGAGGTGATAGCGCAGCGAACTAGGCAACCTGACTATAATTCTTTATCACTTTCACTTAGCCATAAGAGTTTGACAGTGGGGCTACTATATAGCCCCTAGGGGCACCGCGCTCGCCCGAATTTGGGGCGCGTGTGTGCCTGGCCGGGAAACGGCCCTTCGTTAATGCGAAGGAATCCTAAAGATTCTGGTGGGTCATCGAGTGGTTGACCAGTCTCATGCTATATCATGACAGTCAGTTTTCGGCTTTCTCTACTGAGGTGCTCGCCTTTGGCGAGCAGGGCTCAATCGCGATATTTCTCTGGTGCCGCCTTAGCCGATAGAGCGGAACGTAAGGCAGCAAAACACAGGAGCCGGGCAAACCCAACATTTGACCAAAGACATGATTCGGAGCTGATGCATATAAGGCCAAACTCGCGGCACCGAACACTCCCTAAGGTATTCGGTCTTTATGAAAACAGGCTGAACAGCGCCCTTAGTAATAAGCCCCTGGTGTCCAGGTACGTGCAAAATCCTGACGTGGCCAATGCCAAGACGCCAGCCTCCACCTCGATTATAGCAAGAAACCGAGGATGTGTATCAACAAGAGACAAGAAAAGGTTTACGCAGGTCTTAATCTGAAAAGAATCCTTGGAAGGGGTCCCTCTTGCGTCTGCGCATGTGTCTCCATTGTGCCGTATCACGGGCCGGGTGTAGCACGGTGTTCATCTGTAAAAGAGAGGAACTTAGTTGAAAAAGATCGTCTTGAAAATGTACGGTATATTAAATAAACTAAGTACAATTTAAAAAATGAATAAAATTGAGCTTTATTGTCTCTTGTTGTACATGCGCGGAGCCCCTTGAACGGGGGTATGCGGCTAGTAAGCCCTTGTATGTTTATGCCGGACTCGTCTAGCCATGTCCGGGGTCTGAACGACCTGTTTAGGTGCTTTGATTAGTGAAGCCGGTTTAGTGTGTGGCTATTAAGGCAGCCGGACAATCTTCCGCGCTCAAGGAACACTCGATATTTCCCTTTAATGAGATGATGCCTCGTGGACCGGGCATTTTAAGTATAAGGGATGCATAATGCGGTATTGCGTTAAAAGCGGTAAAGCTTCACATCCCAGTAGTGCTTGATAGCTACTTGTAAATGGGGCGATGTGGAAGGTTAGCTTTTTGGCGGAAGTTGTCGGGTGAGCCGAACATAACTTCTAGCAGGAGAGAGCCCGCATAATGGGCATCTGGGCCTGGCGTTACCCCTTGAAAGGAAGTGTTGCTATGGCGAATTGTTGTTGGGTCTATCCCCATTTTGCGGATTGTGTCCTGATATAGCAGGTTTAGATCACTGCCGCCGTCCATTAGGACTTGTGTGAAGTGGAGTCCATAAATTATCGGATCTAATACCAAGGCAGTCCAGCCTGCGTTCCGGATACTTCTAGAGTAATCCTGTTGGTCGAAGGTGATTGGTTGTAACAACCAGTGGCGGGACTCCTCTAGGATAGGCCGTATGGCACGTATCTCTATAGGCGCCGCTATGTTTTTCCCTTCTGTCACGTGAAGTGAGTTTACTGTTTTGACTTCTTGTGGGAAATTCTTTGTTTTCCGGTGCTCTGCTTGTGGGGTTCGCCATCGTCCTCGCTTGGTGTGTCGAGCCCCTTGTGTTCGGCGTTGAGTTTGCTGGATTGCTTGAAGACCCAACAATCTCTGTGGATATGGTTTGCAGGCTTCCCGGGAGTACTTTGGATTTGACATATCTTGTCCAAGATTTTGTTTAGGTTAGATAGCTCGTCCCTGTTATCCTTAAGGGGCAGCTTTTTCTGATTCTGCCGAGAGCTTTTGAATCCGGCGTTGACTATCGTGCTCTTCGGGCTGTTTCTCTTGGTCCGACGCTGGTCCTTGCTGTGTCGCGGTTTCCTGTTTCCATCCCTAACTTCGGATGTCCTTGGGTCGCTGGTACTGCATCTTGCCAACCAGCTATCCTCTCATGCACAAAAGCGGGTCATGAGGCTTGTTAATGTGGCCATTGTTCTTGGCTTTTCTTGGCCGAGGTGTCTGGCGAGCCATTCGTCTCGGACGTTGTGTTTGAAAGCTGCTAAGGCTTCGGCGTCCGGATAGTCGACTATTTGGTTATTTTTAGTAAGGAATCTGTTCTAGAATTTCCAGGCTGACTCTCCGGGTTGTTGAGTTATGTGACTTAAATCGTCTGCATCCGGAGGTCGGACATAGGTCCCTTGAAAATTTGCGAAAAAGCATCCTCGAGCTCTTCCCAACTTCCAATGGTGTTTTCGGAAGGCTTTTAAGCCAATGCCGGGCTGGCCCTTTGAGCTTGAGGGTAAGTATTTTATGGCGTGGAGGTCATCTCCTCTAGCCATGTGTATGTGGAGGATGTAATCCTCAATCCAAACTCGAGTCTGTTGTTACATCAGATGCCTCTATGTTTACGGGCTTGAATCACCGGAAATTCATGATCTAGCACCTCATCGGTGAAACATAGGGGGTGTGCGGCACCACTATATCTGGGCGTACCGTGATGTTCGGATATTTGATGTGTTGCATTGCTTACTAGAGCTTGCTTTGTTGGCCCATAGATAGATCTGGCTGGGCCATCTTTTTGATGTGAATCCTTGTGCGGATGGCGTGCTGGCTTGTGTGCGGCGTCCTTTGCCGCACTGTGTTGGCCATGGGGTCGTTTGTCCGACCGGGTGGCTTCCTTACTTTTTGAATGCGGAGGCTCTAAGGCCTCATCATCAAATTCCGGCAGTAATTTTCGCTTCGGATAGCTGTTTGTGTGGCGACTGTCGCCGTATTTGTCTACGGTGTTGTGTACTTTGCTCCATCTAATTCTGAGTGCATATTCCGCTGTTTTGAGCTTCCGCTTCTGCTTTTTCAGGCTACGCGCAGTGGCGACAAGCCTTTTTTGGAGGTTCTTCTGCTCCAGCAACTTGTCCGGCGTGAGGTCGTCCGGACTGTTGTCTTCGCCGGGGATGGGTTGTTTATCCAAGTTGCCCTGTTTGGACGGTTGCTCGATGGCATGTTCGTCGTCCGTCGGTTCGCCCTGCTCTATGGCTGGGTCTGTATGGCTGCTTTCTCTGTCGAGGTGGGGTTTGGAGTGGCGCTTACGCCACCGCTTTGATTGCTTTTCGAGGGAACAATCCCTCGTTGCGTCCCTTTGTTCCTCGTTGTCATTTCCTTTAGGTGTATCCACCATGTATACATCGTGAGATGGGGTGGTTGTCCAGTGGCCTATAGGTGCTTTGGTTCTGTTAAATCTCCTACATCGTCGTCCATACCGTCGATGTCTTGGGAGTCGAAGTCGAGCATGTCGGTTAAATCATCGACAGTGGCTACAAAGTGGGTGGTGGGTGGGCTTTGAATTTCTTCGTCATCCACATCCCAACCTTGCCGACCATAATCCGGCCAGGGCTCTTCTGGTAAAGAGAGAGACTTTAGTGAATTCAGGATGTCGCCGAAGGGCGACTGCTGAAAGATGTCCGCGGCGGTGAACTCCATGAACGGCGCCCAATCGGATTCGATTGGCAGGGGCGCGGAAGGTTCGGAGTCCGGAGAAAAGTCCGGCACCTTGGAGTCACGAGCTCCACAAAGGACAAGGCTGGTGTTCGGCTCGATCGCTGTAGAGATTGCAGCCTCCGAGGCGGTGTCTAGCCACCCATCCTCGATTGGCGCAGTCGGCTCCGAGCTAGAGGTCGAAGCGGACACCGGTGCGACCTCCGAGCCTTTGCTCGGCCAGAGCTAGGTCATGCCCATCGTGATCTTGGCGCGCGCGTGGCTCGAACCCGTCGAAGATCAAGTCTCCACGGACGTCAGCCGTGTAGTTCAAACTTCCAAATATGACCTGATGGCCAGGGGCGTAGCTTTCGATCTGCTCCATACGGCCAAGTGAATTGGCCCGCAGTGCAAAGCCGCCGAATACGAAGATCTGTCCGGGGAGAAAAGTCTCACCCTGGACCGCATCGTTGTTGATGATCGGAGGAGCCATCGGGCCTAAAGATGACGACATACGAGGAACTCTCAATGAAAGCACCAATGTCGGTGTCAAACCGGCGGATCTCGGGTAGGGGGTCCCAGGCGCGTCTAGGTGGATGGTAACAGAGACAAGGGACACGATGTTTTTATCCAGGTTCGGGCCCTCTCGATGGAGGTAAAACCCTACTCTGCTTGACTAATATTGATTATATGGGTAGTACAAGAGTAGATCTACCACGAGATCAGAGAGGCTAAACCCTAGAAGCTAGCCTATGGTATGATTGTTATTCGTCCTACGGACTAAAACCCTCCGGTTTATATGGACACCGGAGAGGGCTAGGGTTACACAGAGTCGGTTACAATGGGAGGAGATCTACATATCTCAGACGCCAAGCTTTCCTTCCACGCCAAGGAAAGTCCCATCCGGACACGGGACGAAGTCTTCAATCTTGTATCTTCATAGTCCAGGAGTCCAGCCAAAGGTTACAGTCCGGCCATCCGGACACCCTAATCCAGGACTCCCTCACTCCCCCTCTCCGTCCTCGCTGCCGCGCACTACACGCACCGCACCGAGCTGAACCACACACGTCGCCGCCTGTGCTCGCTGTCGACGTGTCTTCGGCCACGCAACGGCTCGGCCGTCATGTCCAACGTGCTCACCGCGCCGCGTAGAGCACGAAGGAGCTAAACCCGCGCCTCCACGCTCGTTGTAGCAATGACCCCGAGCTCACCCGAGCTCCGGCAGCTGCCAAAGTCGTCGCCAGCGATGCTTTCGGCCACCCCCCGACCAACCACCACCACCACTCGATGAGGGGGAGTGCCCACATCACGTAGATGGCCTCCGCTTTCCATTTGGTCGCCGGAGCGTGAATCCCGCGCCCTTCGCCGCCGGCGGCTAAATGCCGGTGCTTAGCCCCGGTTTTGACCAGGGGTTTGACCTCCCCTGGGTCAATGATAGGTGGGGCCCCGCCCTGCTAATTAACCTAGGTTAGTGCTAACTAAATTTAGTTAGTTTAGTTAACCACTGACACGCAGGACCCATCGGTCAGTTTGACCCGGGCCAGTCCCGTTGACATGCTGATGTCAGCATGAGGTCATGCTGATGTAGTAAATATTTTCTGGGATTTAAAATAAATCAGAAATGATTTATTTATTTCAGAAATATCCAGAACTTCAAAAATTCATATAAATTCAACCGTAACTCCAAATGAAATAAGCTATATATGAAAAATTATCAGAAAAATCCAATCTATCCATTTGTACCATTTTCATGCATGTTAGAACAACTTTTGTTCACTGTTTAGGACAAATCATATAAATGGCATTTGAATTTTCACATATGGAGTTTGAATTTGAACCTTGGGTTCAAACCAACATCATTTAACTTGTTGCCAGCTGTATTAGCTCAAATAACAACATATTGCCATGTCACATTCATGCATCATATTGTTGCATTACATTGATTGTGTTCCCTCTCGTTTGCCGGTGAATGTCCCCTCTTAGTAGACGTGGTTCCGACGATGAGTTCGATGACACCAATGAAGAGCTATTGCTATCTTAAGAAGTACCAGGCAAGCAAAACCCCCTTGTTCATTCTGATACAATCCCACTCCCTCGCTTCTGATCTCTTTTACTGCATTAGGACAACAACGCTTCAACTGTTACATGTTGCGGTAGTTGAACCCCTTTCCTCTGCATGAGCTGTCATTGCCACAGTAAATATATAAAACCCACTAGCATGAGTATGAGTTGTTTGAGCCCTGATGTGCCTACTCATTCATGCTTGTTCTCATGCCTGCTACTGCTTAGAGTTGAGTCAGGTCTGATTCATTGGGGATGAATTTGAATGTGGTGAACATGTCCTACTGTTGAGATCTAAGTGTGTGAACACGATTTGGTAAAGGTAGCGGTGAGAGGCCATGTAGGAGTACATGGTGGGTTGTCTCATTGAAACCGTCCTCAGGAACTGAGTTCTGTGTTTGTGATCCATGAACAGCTACTACCACGCATTGGAATGCTTAAGTGCCCTTCTCGACTTATTAATCGCCTTGATCTATGTCCAAGAGTTGCAACTAGTTTCTGGTGTTTGTAGGATATGTGTTGGGGGCCGTGCATAGCGCTGACCCTTGGGGTGGGCTATGATGCGGTAGAGACACGAGGCACGGTGTACCGGGACGCCCGTTTGGTGCCTCGGGAACCCTGCTCTCATCGTTTGGGGCTGTGAGTGAAACCCCGGCCGGATCTCCTTGCGGATGGAACCCGAATAGGCGATAAACCTGGACTAGAGACTTGTGTGGTTAGTCAGGTCATGGCCGACACCCTCGCTGGTCTTCCGCTTGAAGATTGTCGAGTACATCACTACAAAAAAGAGACACATCCATGACATTTTGGGCCGAACGAATTTTTTTTCTGTCATACATATGACACTTCTATGACGATAATTGTGACAAAACCCGGTATCATCATAGATGTGGTTGGTTCCTACTTCTATGACAAAAAATCATGACAGAAAATGGTCTTTTCGTCCTGGGCGGGCTGGAGACGCAGCTGCATGACATTCTTTGGGCCGTCCATGACGGAAAAAACCGTGGTAGAAGCGAGGGCGAGGAAAATTTTGGGGAGTTTCCCGTTACGGTAGGAGGTCGGGGGCCGAGCGATGCGTGTTTGTCTCGTACACGTACGCGCGTGTGTGCGAGGCGTTGGCTCTAATTGAACCCGAGTGAGGAGTTGGGCTCTAACTGAACCCGAGTGATTGCACTGCAGGCTATGCGTTAGTGAACCCGAGCGATCGATCGATGGCTGTTAACTGAACCCGATCGAGCGATTCGCCGCTACGCTACTAATCAAGCCGATCGATGCTGCCTCTGGGATGAGCAGTGGCGTTGCGGGGGGTTTGGATGAGCGATGGCGGTGGCGTTGCCTCTGGATGAACAGGACCCGTGGTGTCTTTGGAGGGCTGGATGAGCGATGGCGGTGGAGGGTGGTTGAGCGAGAGTCGGTGGAGTAAGCGGCGTGGTGGAGGCTAGATGAGCGAGGAGCCCGTGGAGGCTGGAGGAGGTCAACGATAGCCCGTGGAGGCTGGAGGAGGTCGACGGTGGAGATGAAAAGTATCTCGTGGAGTCCCGTTTTGCGATGCCACACCCTCCCGATGAACAGACCCCGTTTGACCGTAGGAGGTCCGTTTAAATCCGCTTTGGCGATGCGCCACACCACTCCCAATCAACAGGACCCCCGTTTCGACCGTGGAGGTCTGATTCCTCCGTTTTGCGGTACGCCACACCCCTCCCGATCAACAGGACCCCCGTTTCAACCGTAGGAGGTCTGTTTCCTCCGTTTTGCGGTACGCCACACCCCTCCCGATCAACAGGACCCCATTCCGAACATAGGAGGTCTGTTTCCTCCATTGTGCAGTAAGCCAGGCCTCGTTTCCATCGCCTGTTCCATCCAAGCCCTCCCGATGAACACGACCACGCATTCCGTTCCGACCCAGCCGGTTGGCTCCCACGCGTTCCGTTGCCTCCCGATGAACACGACGCATTCCATTGCCTCCCGATGAACACGACAACGACGCTGTTTCTCCATTCTGACCCAGCCATGTACACGAGCCCTGGCCGTACGTACACATACGTGGCCGTATTTTCTTTCTTGCACCCTGGCCGATGTACGTACGTGTACATGCTACGTGCGCGCCTCTACTACGACACGTGCGCGCCTCTACTACGACACGTGCGCGCCTCTACATCGACCAGAATGTACGTACGCGTTTGCGACCGTAATGACAACGCCACGTCACGCTTTGACCAGGTGGGTCCCGGTATCGAGCACTTCCTTGCGTGCGAAGATGTAGCTGGTGGGTCCCAGCGGTCGGGGCTTAATCGTTTTTGCCCGGACGCACTACCTTGCATGCGAAGATGTAGCTGGTGGGTCCCAGCAGTCAGGGGGGCGAATCGTTTTTTTTGCCTGGACGCACTTCCTTGCATGCGAAGGTGTAGCTGGTGGGTCCCAGCAGTCAGGGGGGAAACATTTTTTTCATGAAATACGGTGGCCTGTCCGGTGGGTCCCCGCTGTCAGGTGGAGTAGTAATTATTTTCCACGTAATAAGGAGGCACTTCCTTGCTGCGGCCGTGTACCCAGCTGTCAACCTCTCCACGTACAGTCCACGTCCGATGGAAGTCGTTCCTTGACCACGTTGACCATGCCGCGCCGAGAGCACTAGGGCGGTGGACGACGGTAAGGCCTAGGAAGGGGACGACGGGAGTCAGGGAAGACGCGGGGAAGCCTTCTGCGAGAGAGAGTACGAGGGTTCACCGGTTCGGCTGCGGTGTGAGGTTGCCGCCGCCGCAGGCCCGCCAGTGGGAATAGTAGGCGGTGAGGCCTCCGCTGCGACATCCGCCATGGGAGGCGAAGCATGCGACACGACCGGCGCTGCTTTGGGCGGTTGGAGCAAGAAGACCAGAGGTTGAAGAAGCACTACGGTGCGTTGGATGGACATCGTGCGGTCACTGGAGCTAGAATCGTTTATATTGACTAAGTTGACAAAGCCCTCCGTCCCCGTCAACTTAGTAGGCCCACAAGTCAGCCTCCCACCAAGGTGGGTCCCAGCTAGCAGGGGGTATTCATTTTTTTGTAATAAGGAGGCACTTCCGGTGGGTCCGAGCTGACAGCAGGGGGAACGTTTTTTTCGCGAAATACGGGGCCCGTCAGGTGGGTCCCAGCAGTCAGGGGCAAACGTTTTTTTCGCGAAATACTGGTGGCCCGTCCGGTGGGTCCTTGCTGTCAGGTGGAGGAATAATTATTTTCCGCGTAATAAGGAGGCACTTCCTTGCGGCTGCTGTGGACCCAAATTGTCGGCCTCTCCACGTCTGATATTCTTCCGATGGAATTCGGTCGTTAACCACATTGACCACGCCGCCAAGAGCACCAGGCGGTGGACGACGGCGAGCCTAGGAAGGGGACGACGCGAGCCGGGAAGACGCGGCGATGGATGCCCACACGGAGAGGAGTACGAGGGTTCATCTTGGTTACGGCGCTGCCGTCGGCTGAGAATAACAGGGTGTGGGTGAGTGGAGTGGAGGGATGGCCTGGCCAGCGGTGGGAGTAGTATGGGCGGTGAGGCCTCCGCGGCAAAGACAGCCGCCACGGAGGCGTGAGCAAAGGCGGTGACCGGGCGCTGCTTTGGGCAGCCGGAGCAAGAAGACCAGAGGTTGAAGAAGCACTACGGCCATTGGATGGACATCGTGCGGTCGGTCGAGCTAGAATCGTGCATATTGACTAAGTTGACAAAGCCCTTCGTCCCGTCAACTTAGTAGGCCCACTATACTTGGGTCCCAGCCTAGCGGGGAGTATTATTTTTTGGGCGTAATAAGGAGGCACTTCCTTGCGTGCGAAGATATAGCTGGTGGGTCCAGCTGTCACGTGATAACGCTTTTTTAAGAAATCTGAGAGGCCCTTCGGTGGGTCCCGGATGTCGGTGGAGGAATCATTATTTTGCGCGTAATAAGGAGGCATTTCCTTGCGTGCGGCCGTGGACCCAGTATCGACCTCTCCACGTCTGATCCACTTCAGATGCATGTCGGTCGTTGACCATGTTGACCACGCCACGCCGAGAGCACCAGGGCGGTGGACAACGGCGAGGCCTAGGAAGGGAACGACACGGAGGCAGGGAAGACTCGGCAGTTGTTTCCCACGCGGAGGGGAGTACGACTGTACGAGGGTATACTGGTTCGTCTGCCGTCGCCGGAGAATAATAGCAGGTGTGGGACTATGGATGAGTAGAGGGATGGCTAGGCCAGCGATGGGAGTACGGTGGGGCGGTGAGGCTGCTGGCAAAGACACGGCCTTGAGGAGGAGGGAGCAGGCAGTCCCGCCGGCGCTTGTTTGAGCGGCTGGAGCAGGAAGAGCAGAGATTGAAGAAGCACGACGGATGGACACCCAACAGTATACATGCCATCTGTGGAAAGCCTCAAATCTGTGGAAAACAGCATACAGCCCATCTGCCATTATTTCAAATAGTTTACTGCCCATTTGCTAATTCTTACGGGTTTTTTTGGAGCCCATATTCTTTTTGTTAGCATTACAGCCCATATTGTGGCCACGGTTAAAAATTATACGAAATTTTGCATATGTCGGTGCGATGCAGAACTGTTTTTAATCCTGAAATTTCGAGTCACATTCAGACTGATTTTAAAAATAAATGTATATCCATATAAAATCCAATAAATTGTCCACGCATAAAAATCAATGCAATTTAAAATCTCGAAATGAAAAATGATATTTGAAACTAATTGCCGGTTTGATGTGTTTTAAAAATGTACATCCCATTTCTCATTACTGATAGGCCATTTTCTCGGCCAGCCGAATGAAGCTCTCCTCATCTTGAAAGATATGCAGCCCAACAGGCCTGATAAAGCGACTTACTTGAGAAATCACAAAAAAACCGGGCTAGCCATTTTAGAAAGAAAAAAACTACTGGGCTAGTCTGTGGTAAACATAAAAGAAAAGGCTGTCTAGACAGGCGTAGTATCCTCAAGACAGCCCAGCTTGACACCTCGCCTCAAAAACAAATTAGATAAATGCCACTCCAATTATGGCGATTCATAAAAATGCCACTGCAATTTCCAAACTTTGAAAATGCCACTGCAATTTTTGCAAACTTTAAAAAATGCCACTACAATTTGCAAACTTTGAAAAACGCCACTCCGGGCTTCAAAAAATGCCACTGGAAATGGCATGAAATGGCATTTTTCAAAGTTTGGAAATTGCAGTGGCATTTCTCAAGGCATTTATCAAATTAACCCAAAACAAAAATAATCGGGCGAAGCTGCCGGGTCCCTCGTGTCACCTCGTTGTGCAATTCTCTCGTTTATTGACTACGTTGACAATGGCATGGGACCCAAATGTCGAAATCCACTAGGAGGAGCCATTTTTTGGCTTGAAATAAGGAGGCACTTGCTTGCGTCTTGCCATGACCTTAAGCGGGTCCCTCGCTGTCATCCTCTCCACGCATAATCATCTCCTGATTGTGTATGCGTGTCAACTTGCTAGGCCCACAAGTCAGCCTCTAAACCCGTGAAGGACAAATACAACCCATTTAAAAAATAACAGCCCATTCCATACGTTCAAACGGAAAGTTCAACATTCGTGAGCAAAAGTAACAGTGTCCGATCCACATATAGAGTACTGAACTTCCACATTGACAACCATCATAGCCAAGTTAACTATCTACTCCCACTAATACTTTAGTAGCGTACAAATACTAACTTACTCTTAGCTAACTAGACGATGACGGCCGCCATCTGTGGTACACGCTAAACACCGGCACCGGCATCCTGCGCCTCCTCGCACTTCTGGCCGGAGGTGCGATAGGCGCGTTGCTCGCTGCTGGCCCTTTCCTTGCCGGCGTGGTCCACCAAAGCTTCGGCTTCCAAGCGGGAAACCCACTTGACGAGCTGGTAGTAAAAATCGGCGTCGCGAACGCGTGCGTGCCTGACAGCCTCCAGGGCTATTTGCCGGGCGCCGGCCTCCATGTAGTCGGCCCTCTTGCGGGCGCTCTGCTCGCGACTTCAGGCATCGGTCTTGCTGCTGCTCCATGTCCATTGGCGGCGCAAATCAGCGATACGCTGCTCCTCCGTCGGCGGTCGGCGCTCAACAACTCCAGCTCCTCCGCCATGCGGTCGCGCTCCAACAACTCCTCGATCTGCGCATTGCCATCTAAAGACAGATAGAATGCCTCCTCCCTCTGTCTGCCTTCCGGTGAAAAACCGAACACTAGTTCCGGCGGTGACCGCCTCCGACGTCGCCTACTGCGGACGGGCGGGGGCATGGCGGACGTGGTGAGCAACGTCGGGCCGGTGGGGGCTTATGAGGATATGGCAAGTTGGGTCACGGTGGCACCGGAGAAGGCCGGGAAACAGTACTTATAGGGGGAAGGTAGCGCGACGGTCATCGGAATTCAGTGCATAATGGCTTAGCACGCCATCTTGCCGTGGAACACTAGGGAAAATGAAATTATGACTGTGCCATCCCATCCCGTCTGGGTCGCACGCCGGCATGGCGGTCAAACGAGTGCACTCGAATCATCTCCCTCCTTGTCAATAATGATTCCACGAATTTAAAAAGCCCGCAACAATTAAAGCGTATCTTTTTTCGCATCGATTAGCTGCCTTAATGACGGCCGGCTGCATGCGAGCACTCGAGAATCGCCGCATGGCGACGCGAAGCAGCATGCAACGAGTCGCAGCCGAGGGCACGCATGCAGCCACTTAAATCGCTGGAATTAATTAGGCTTAAACTTGTGCATGCCATTAATTATTGCCATGCCTTGGTCTTGCTGCTTTACTCACGGGACTAATAAAACCAGACGGAGGGAGTACCTTGGTTGCTGAGAGGTTTGAATTAAGCCCTGCAAACCGGAAAGGAGGTACTAGTACGTGTGTGATCCGCTATTTATTCGTGTAGGATCGAGTAGGTCGTTTCTTGAATTGAGCCACCTGCAAACCCGGAAAGGAGGTAATGCGTCGTGATCCGCTATTTATCCGTGTAGGATCGATAGTGTAGCTTGTCGGGCTTTCTTCAGAGGTAGGCATTTTTATCCGTGTAGGATCGATAGTGTAGCTTGTCGGGTTTCTTGAGGTAGGAATTTTTATTCAAAAACTGCCACTTAGCATCTTGCGTCATAAATAAAACTGCCAGAGGCGCATTTGTAGGCTAGCTAGTGATCGATCAAGAACTTGTAAACACCGAGTGAACAGAAATAAGTAATGCATTAATGCATCTCAATGATTCACAGATCATATACAAATATGTAGCTCCAAAAGCTAAGATCAACCACTTTGGATCTTGCGTCGCAACTAAAACTAACTAGTACGATTCCCATACATAAGATCAACATGTTAATGCATCTCAATGATTCACAGATCATATACAAATATGTAGCTCCAAAAGCAAATATCTAGAAAAAACAACTGTTCTTCCTACTAACATGGATGCTTCTCTTGGCCAACATTCAATACGTATCGAAAGACAAATTTGTTTGTGAAGTCTACAATTCCTCTTGCAAACGTAAGTGGTTTCACCAACAACTGGAACCATGAGAATGAACCACACAGGATGGAGGAATATCCACTGCAATATGATTTGGTCTTCTTTCGATCACACCGCGAGACTATTGTCGGAATACAAACTTTAACTTAGGCAAAATGATGCCCATTGTATAATCAGACCAAATCAATGAAGCACCTAGTGTTGGCTAGTAAATAGTACAGTACTACTTTTCTGCAGTCCATGAAGTGACTATCCAATCTTTTTGTCTATTTTCAAATGGCAATCGCATGCAAGTGACTATACTATTCTCTTGTGCAGTTCAACCAAAATAGCAACGGCTGACATCTCTGCGCACAAATATCAAGCAGCTAGTAAACATATACCACACCATGTTCGCGATGATGGAAGAGGTGAAATCGATACAACCGAAATTGAGCATCCAATCATTGAATCCTGTCCCGCACCTCCAATGTAGGTCCACCACCTTAATAAATTCACATGCAAACCACTAGTTTTACTATCTAATGACAAGTACAAAAGAGTAGAAAGATAGTAGAAAACCATGTACCTTCGTAATGAACAGCTCATAGTGCCACCAATTGGATATAAAGGTTTGGAAAAAAACATGCCCCTAATGTTGAACCAGTTGGACTTTTTGTGCAGTTCCACTAAAATCGAGCATCCCTGTTTGCATAGATATTGGAAGTGTGATTACTATAAGAGTGGCACCAGTTGAAGCATAGACTCGCAAATATAAGCATTCCAATTTCTTAATGGAAAAAGGTAGCAAGACTATTTCTAACCACCTGTTTGAAGGAATAAATAAAGCAACAGCGGATGATGTCAGGAAGGCATACATAGTTTTTTCTGAAAAACTGAGCCATTCCTGACCTTTCCTCTTCTTTTAAGCAAATTTTGTGCAGTTCTACTGAAATAAAATGCCATCACCGCCATGACAATTCAAAGGACACTGCATAAAAGGAAATGACTTAACATTACATCATGATGTCAGGTATGTAGTCGGCAGGCATTAGAGACAAACATACAGACCTCCTTCGACAACATAATGAACATTAATTTTAAGAAAGGTGTGACTAGCTTTACCGGGATATTTTGAGTGAACTCTACACCCTCTATTCCTTAATATAAGACGTTTTTGCAGTTCAATTTAAAGTACCCAAACGTCTAGTATTTAGAAAAACAGGTAGTAGTTTTCTTGAGCACATATCTGGGAAAGCTTACCACACTTTATTTATGTCCATACGCTAATGCAACACCATTCGAATAATACAAATCTAAAATAATCCAGTGGCTAGTGTAACAGTAGAGTAGTTAGTTTATTACAGGGAACAGTACAATGGTTTTCTTGAGCAGATTTCAATAAACTCTAGCAATCGGAAGGTTTCTATAAGAATTAACAATACAAAATGTAAAGGTAACAAGTTTCAAGATTGGTATACTAGCTGTGCATGAGCATTAAACCAAATACAAAAGTCTGAAGGTAACTAGCATTATTAACTAATGACGGTATAAAAAATTGCAAACCATGTACCTCCAAGGTAAATATCATTTTGAACTCGGGGGACCTTAAAATTGTTATCCCAATCTTGATAATCGATCAAACATAAAAACTTGATCGAGCGAATCAAGAGAACAAATGGAGGAGGAGGTGCCCACTCTTGACATTTCCTCTTGTCTTCATAATTATGCATGCGGTTTAACCAAAATAAAATGACATCAGTGCCTTGTCATTTTGGTGACACTGTGCAAAAAATTGACTAATCTCATGAAAGTGAGGTATGTAATCTATAAGCATTAACAGTGCAGAAATCTGAAGGTAGTAACAAGTTTCATCGTTGGTATCTTGGCTGCTATGACATTAGAATGCCTTAGCTGAAAAAATCTTTAATACATCCACAATCAACATTAACCCTGAAATAATCCAGTGACATTAAATGGCATTGCTTAAATTTATCAGTGGCATTAGACTGAGAGCGGCATTAGTTAAATGTGGCATCACTTTAGAAGTAGCATTGCTTGACTTGACTGCTGGTGTTATACTAATAGCAAAAAAATTGGCAATAAGAGCATGGGAGGCCCATTCGGACAGTGGGCGCACCAGTATGATGTACCTCCACGGACGCAGAGTGGTGAGGGAGGTATGGTTGCCCAGAGCAACAAATATCCGAGCAGCATATGTGGATTACGTCCCATTTTTGTTCTCTTTAGCCACCTTTTTCCTATGTGAGGACAACAAACCAGTCGACCTGGTCATTCTCTATTGCGTTGTCATGCCTTTCTACCCTTCTTCAACCAAGAGACACGAGACTCGTTCGTTAGCTACTGATTTTCCCCTTTTCAACCTAGATGCAGGTTCGATGCTTACTCTCTTGGACAGTACAGTCTCCCTTCCTTTCCTTATTCAACCCAGACATGGATTAGTCTGCATGAAGTAGGGTTTCCTTTAATACTTCAAATTATGGTTTTCGTCTACGTGGCCAGCAGAGCAGAGGATAGAAAATTGGGAAGATGGTGGAGTGGAAAAAGATCCACATGCAACGACGTGGCAGATGGGGCAATAGAACAAGGGTATGGTTTGAAAAGAGGTAGCATACCTGAGGGTCGGCGGGAAGTGGCTTCGCTCATGGTCGTCGTCCTCCGCACACACTACAAAGAGCGAGCTTGGGGACGGAGGCCATCCATCCGCTGGCGCTTAGGTCCGAGAGGACGGCCTTGTCGTCGATCGTGACCTCACTCGCCCGACGATGAGTGCGTCAACGCTGCCGCGTACTTTTCTTCCCGGCGGATCTATGACCACCGTGAGGAGGGAGAGAGGGCCGTCTTTTTAGATCTGGAGAGAGGGTGGTAGTGTGAGAAGCAAGTGGGCAGCCCTTGGCAAGAAAGCGCAAGCTCCAGCCTATATATCTTTTTTATACTACTAGTACTTTGAGGTGGACTAGTGGTAGATTAGTTTATATTTTCTCTGCGTCAAGATGCAGTTAGTCGTGCTTCAAAACTGAACAGCACGCCATTAAAAATAAAGGTCGATAACTAATGCGGCACCTCGGGCCAACGTGGCGGATCGCATTTTGCACGAGAAATTACACACCATGTTTCGTTGACATGTGGTCCTGCTCCAACATATCGGTGAGACGACGGCGAGTAGTAGGAGTATTTTCGAGCGGACGTGTAGGCGGGCGCCTCTTCGTGAACCGTGTGGCAAGCGGCAACCGTCCACCGACTCTTCGCCTTTCCCTTTCGATTTGAATCGCCGTCATGCGCTCTTCCTCTCCCTCCTCCATTTTCCTTTAGCCCTTCACCCTTTCTTCTGCCATTGTTCGATCATCTTCTCCATGGAGGGAATAGGCCGGAAAAGACCCCGTTATTCTTGCCCCGATCTGAAAGATGACGTGGTGGAGGAACTCATTGATCGGTGCGACGTCATCACCTCGGCTAGCATGGCAGGTTCGTTCAAGCCCATTCTCGACTCAACTAATAACATCATTACAAGGAACCCAAGAGTCAAAGAGCGGTTTGATCTCCCCTATCTTCTTTGCCGTGACCCTGATGACTGGCGCCGTCACGACGGAGGCCTCGCCCTGTGCAAGTTGATGCCGCTTGATAATGATACGTATGATGTTAAGATGCCATCGCTTGAGGGCAAGGCTTGGGCAGGCGCAAATGGAGATTGGGTTGTTTACATTGGGTCCAACTGCGAGTGGGAACTTGTGAATGTGTACACTCGTGACCGGGTTCCATTTCCAAAAATCTCAGCAGACTGCCCAGAGTTTGAGCACACCGGTCTTGTACGCACGTTCAAATACAATCATGGTGACTGTCTTCTACGGAAGATAGCAATTTGTCGAGTTCCCAACCGCTCTTGGAATTACAACAACTATGAAGTTGTTGCTATCTTTGACAAGCTTGTTGCCGTCCTTGGTGGTTTGACTCGATGAATATTGCTCAAAAATCAGTTTATGTACACGGATGAGTACTATGATGCAATTCAATACGAGGGCCTTGTGTTTGCTGCCACCACTCGTGGCACTGTTTTTGCATGGCATCCTCGTAGTTTCGGTACGTTTGTCTTCCACTGTAATTATAATTGTTTCATACACATGCATGCGGGTTAGCAAGTTTCCCTTTACTAATTAACCTTCTTCTTGTCTTTCCAAGGTCCTGTGAACATTCGACCACCTATACTTGAAAATTTTATAACCAAGGGGGAGATGACGATGGTGATGATCACGAGCATGAGGATGAGCAGCGCCCATATAATCTTTGGCGCCTGACAACTAATTCCGATGGATCACCTCTTCTTGTGTGTATACAGCCTCATCGATGATGTTATGGCTAAGGAAGCGGTGTAGTCTCCCATGGTCGCACTCTTGGGACCTATTCCAACACCCGTTGCATGGTATTCGGGATGGATACTAGTGTGCTAAGCGCCAACTCGTTCTCCCCTGCATGTAATTGATAGTCTTGGAGAAAACTCGCTCTTCCTTGGACAAAACTATCCAATGATGGTGAAAGGCGATCCAACTGCTGTTGACACAACGTTACTACCATTTATGAGAAGCAACTGTGTTTATACCTCGGACATTTGAGTGGTTCCCTACCCTGGTACTGATATAGTAGGCCGCTTCAGCCTGGATGATAAGTCATGCGTTGGTCTCCAGATTGACAATGGATGGCCCGTCCTAGAGAATCACTTGTGGTTCAAAGCAAGCGTTTCCAACACCGAGGAATGGTTGAGTTGAAGTTCATTTCATTGCTTGTTATTTGTTGTGTGGTGAAAACTTTAGTATTTATAATGTATCCTCATTGTCGATGTGGGTTGATGACCTGTTGTATGTAATAAAATGATATGCCTGTGATAAACTTACTAAATTTATGAATGGCTTTGAGTCGCTTCTACGAGTGAGTGGTGCGACGAGGCAAAAAATATTTTCCGAATACATAATTGTAATGCGTGCATTGCAACAGGTTATCGGATGAGGCCAATCAACAATAGTAGTACACTATTTGTACTAGCTTCACATGCTTCGCAGCGTCGGGCGGGTGTTTTTACTGTAGCCATATGTTAATGTGTTCATTTGTCGTAACCAGCACCTCGAATCCTCGATACTATATAGTAGGACTAAGTAGTAGGAGTAGTAGGGTGGCATGGGCCAGAACAAGCATTCACATATAGGAGTACGACACACGCAACCAGCACGACTTCCATCTGACACCATATTATTTCTTGGAGTCCGTGCTAGAGCAATCTCTTCAACCTCGTCGTTTCTCTAACTTCAGCCATCGCGCAGCGGGCGAGGTGGGGGTTTGCCGATAGTCGGTTTCCTTAACTGCGGTCCCACTTGTAAGGCCAACTCCAACGCACGACCCCAAACGGACCTCCGTTTTGCACGAACTCCAACGATAATTTTGACTAGAAAAGCAAGACCAAAGAAAACAAGAACCACAAGAATACATTTTACTACTCCTGTAAGTTGGATTATTTCCTTCTTGATGCATTCATTATTGATCTGCGGAGGCTTGATCTTGCGTGTTTCTTTCTTCTTCGAGTGTAAAGAAGTAGATGTTGCTTCCTCGCATCTAGTCTCATGTCTAGCCTCTATTCTAGTAGGAGTATCAACAAGTGCACTAATCTCATCTCTAGCCTCTGTGCTAGCTAAAAGTGATAGAGCATCTACTAAATTGCGCTCTATCAATATACGGATGTACTCTTCTTTGCAATACAAAAACTTGCATCCATTCTACTCCCTCCGTTGCACAATACATGCCTTATATTTGTCAAAATATATATGTACCTAGACATGTTTTAGTATATAGGTACATCCATTTTTGGACAAATGGAAGTCAAGTATTTTGGAACGGAGGGAGTACACAATAAAAATTTTAAGTTAGCACAACTAGTCTAATCCGAGTGCACAATCAAAGATTTGGTCGGGTTCTTCCTCCTTTTGCCGACACGTGGGACATCCAGCATCCAGGCCGTGTCATGAAAGAAAATAGAGTGGCCACCGAAGATCTTTATTGGATTTGTTTTTCATCACCAGCACGTCGAGGTGAAGATGTGTAGGTTCAGTGGGTCCTCTTGCGTTTTCACTGACATGTGGGGCCGCATGTGAGCAAACAGACGATGGGCTCCAAGGCGTCCATCAGCTGGCTGAGAAGAGAGATAGAGGAGGGCTGAGCATGGATTGCAGGAAATTTGTTCTACGTACCTCGATATAGGCTCGATATAGTGGGGCGGCATGGGCCATAACTAGCATTCACGTCTAGCAATACGGCACACGCCACCCACACGAGTCCCATCCAACACCAATTTTCTTGGAGTCTGTGCTACAGCCATCTCTTCTCCCTCCTGTTTTCTCACCCATCGCGCGGTAGGCGGGGTGGGGGTTTGCCAATAGTCGGTTTGCTCAATTGCGGTCCCACTTGTAAGTGAAAATGCAACACCGCACGCATTCCCGCTTGAGCGACGTGCCGGACAAACCATGTGGGGGTGCGACGCGAACGCGGCAGGCTTTTCCTTTTGAACTCGTAACTTGTAAAATTTGGTGATTATGTTGATGGTGTCTTCTGCTTGTGGCCGCCACCGAGGTGGACATTCTCCGCGCGACGGCGGCGATGCAGGCCACCAAAGGCGTCGAAGAGGTTGTCACCATAGTGGCCGTTGAGGGTGGCGGGCATCGCAGAGCCTGGGCGCGTCGGCTGGAGGCTTACGTCAAAGTCGTCCGCGAGCTTCTTGACGATGGTGAACCTGTCGAGGAAACCGACGAGGACCTCGTCGAACAAGGAGACGAAGATGTCGTACAAGCGGCCCCTCGCCCCAGCGGCCTCAAGCTATACTACCTGGAGACATTCCTCGGTGCCGGGCCGCAGGCCGGCATCGTGGAGCATCTGGCACAGCCGGCTGATGCTCGCGTTCATCGCCTCCATGGGTCTAGCTTAGCTTCTAGTCAACTGATCTTGCGATTCGAGTGATCACTCTTGCCCTTGGTTAGCGTGCGTAGGTGCGTAGGATTTCGTACTACTCCTCGGCCCTCTACTGCACCTGCCTTTGGCTGTATGATAGGTGGGCCAGCCACCCCCTGGGCCCACGTGTCATTCACCCAAAGGCAGTTGTCGTAAGTCAATGAAGCTGTGTCCCCCTCCGTGCCGGTGCAGTATAGTCATCTCACTGGACCTCTAGTTGGGGCCAAACGAGAGAAGTTTCATGTTTACTAGTTTATTGGTCCCCTTTGCATTTTGCGCCAAGTTTTGACCTTTGATCTAACTAATACAATGTTAATGCATGTAAACAAAAATGTTGTGTAAGTCACCTTACGAAAAACAAATAATTCCAAAACACTTAGGCACGGTGCATTAACTCCCTCCTTGTTTCTTATTTCGTGACATATCAACCAATGAGAGATGTGGGCCGTGCATGCTTTCAATGACTTGAGGCTACCAAACATGACATGCAGTGTTTAGTTCATTGCATGTAATCCTATTAGTACTCTAGCTAGCAAAAAAACATTAAGTTCTCTCGCCGATAGGAATAAAACACCATGCATTTATTTACAGAGGGAGTAGTACTAGATATTGCTAGTCAAATACTAAAATCCAGATGGACGTGGTAGTACTCCTAAATCCAGACGGTGGTGCTACTAGTACTAGTAGTAGTACTACCAATGTAGTACTCCTAGGAGTACTAGCACCTTTACTACCGTTGGTCAAATTATTACATGCTTCTCTTCACGGTGAAGTGACAAGACCTCGCTACCGAGATGACACTGAGTATAGGCGCCGTGTTCGGCATACCATAGTCAGCCTCACCGTCTGCAGTCACTATCATCATGGCTGTAGAGCTTGCCTGCTTACAACTAGCCCTGTTCGACATAATTTCCTGTGCGTAGATGCCCGTGCATTGCACGGAACACCAAGATTGGGGGTGGACGGCTCCGGCAGCGGCCATCGCGCCAAATTTTTCCATGGCCTTGGAACAAGTGCTGATTGTGAGAGACAAGGAGTTTTTTGTAAATAGGGAACAAGTGCGGCCATATTTTTGCAAAAATGGAGAAGCTTGGTTTGTATGTGTCAGATCTAGATCCGACGCCAATTGGTGAAAGATGGAAGGCACAACATCATCACCAACTCAGGACCTGTTTGACTCGCAGGATTTTGAAAACGCAGGAATAGGACATGGCAATATTACAAGTTTCAAACTAATATTACAAATGTTAGGAGTAATGCTGCACCTACGAAGAGGGAATTACTAGGAAGTTTACGTAAGAACTTTCGTTACTTTAGGTGGATGGAGCATTATCGTACAAACTAAAATCCACCGCCCTGACAAGTCACTAATGGGCAAATAAGTTTTCGAGTCTCTGGCCACTTGATGTTTCAAAAACAAATTCAGCTTCTGTGGAGACTTTGTCATTTAGGCTTAGACGCTTGCGGTGATCAGCACGCCATTCATTGTTGCGCCAGAGAACGCCAAACCTCATTACCTTGAGCACACTTGCCTCCAGAACAAAGAACCTGGCCAATTTAATCTCAGATGTGCTGCCTCGGTAGTCGATCAAATCAATTTCTGTAAGATGGAGATCAAGGCATTCGATGAGATTGTTATAGTGCAGCACATTTTCACTTTTGGGTCTTTTTTTATCTGCAAAAGAAGAGAACATATTAGAGCAGCTGGCTGCATAAGATTGTCGTGTCATCAAGAGGTACCAATATCATTTGCTCATACGATAGGGTTGGCTGGCTAGTGATATTTTTTCACTCTCTCTCTCTCTCTCTCTCTCTCCATTTCTGTTTCCTCTCATTTAACTAGGAGGACGTGAAGAGCTTGGGCATTTGTTGCCTTCCACTATGTGGCCGATGCCACGATGCCATATTTCGCAAAAGTATGGCATATAATACGCATCGATGTCAAATCAAAAGATTTTGGCACCGCTCTCGTGATGTGAGAGAGTTGGCACCGCTGTGCACACAGACCCACATGTATAAACAAATCAATCAAACCAACTACACCAGCCTCTCACTCTCCCAAACAAGTGTTTTTTTATTGCCTCAGACCTCTCTCTCTCTCTCTCCCATGCAGTGTTTTTTCATTGCGTGAGTTAATTTGGCACCGGAGCAAAGTAGGTGATCCAGATTGGGGCACCAGGTGACAAGTGGAGGGGCATCGATGCCAAATGCATCACAAGTGAATTTGGCACATGTTTTGGCCTACATAGCCCACTTTTCTACTCCCTCTGTCCCAAAATTCCTGTCTTAAATTTGTCTAAGTACGGATGTATCTAGTTACATTTTAGTGTTAGATACATCCGATCTAAACAAATGTAAGACAAGAATTTTGGGACAGAGGGAATACTACCTTGTATTTAGTATAAAATTTTGACCATAGATTTACCTAAGAAAATGCCAATGCATGTCACTAAAAATTACACCATTTGAAATTATGTTCAAATCTGAATCCAATGATATAGTACTTAGTGACATGCATTAACATTTTGTCGATTAAATCTATGGTCAAATTTTGATACTACAAAATTGGAAGAGTAAACCAGACGGAGGTAGTACTTGCTCTTAAGGTAACCATAGAGTTACCGGAGTAGTCTAAGTTACTTTCCACTATGACTAGCCTAGGCTACTATAGTAGTACAAAGCATAAAAGCGATGCAGGTGATCACGTGAGAAAAATACTAAAACATTTCTTTTCGATTGTAGTGCGTAGATGCAGTTTTGAACACTGCACTTGTCATCGTAATTTGGGAAAATTACAAAAAAAATTGAGCTACGTTGTGATTACCGTTTACTTATAGGAAAGAAGTTTCACCTCGATGAGTAGCTTCTCCGTGCATGGGAAGCATGTAAGGAATCCAACAACTTGATCCAGATTGGGGCCGATAGATTTTAGTGCTAAGATCTTCACTGTGCGCATGGACTGGGTCAAGCTTGTGGGAATCATTTTCTGGAAGACGGTCGTAAATACATCAAGAATAAATTTAAAAATGTGAATTTCAAGAAGACGGAGAAGAAGATGAGTGTTGTACCTGAACGATTACGGATCCAATAAAGAGTTCGGAGAATTTGGCAGACAAGTACACCAACACTGTCAATTTCGGCGCGTCAATGACCCTGATTTTTGTTGGACCTTCTAGATCCGATACAAGCAATCTCTCAAGGAAAGGCGCATTCTCAATGACCATAACGTGGAACAGCTGGAGTGATCTCTTCCCAATTGATGTCTTGTTGCGGGGCCAGCAAAACACATAAATCCATCGGAGATTCGTCGAGGCAATGTGGAGGCTAATGAACCCATGGATCTTCTCAAGACGAAGGTACTCGAGCGCAGTACAGCTGCGGAGCAGGTGCTCCATAGCCTTCTTCGAGATGACAATGTCGAAGAGGTCGAGCTGCTTGAGTTGAGGGAGAAGAAGGGCGGGCGCGGTATTAATCTAGGAAAGATAGCAGGAGCTGAAGCTGGCGCGGCGCAGCGTTGTCATGAGGCGGAGCGCGGACGGCGGCAGAGAGCGACATCGTCCAGCTTCAAAGTTGAGCTCCTCGAGCTGATCTAGGGCGGGGGATAATAACCACTCATCGAACTTGGGTTGGACCTTGCAGTTGGTACTGAACATGTGGATGTCAAGGCGTCTGGCTGGCCCAGGGTGTGATGAAAGGATCTTGGAGACTGCGGCCATGCGTTTGCAATCCCCGTCAAGAGGCAACTGTCGACATTGAGGTTGAGGGGGACGCAGCGCCAGAGGGGGCGCCACCGCCGGTAGAGCAGGGCGGTCCGCACGGCAGATTTGGTGGGGAGGAGGCCGATGATGACGAGCAGCATGTCGTCGGGGAGGCTGCTGATGAAGTCGAGCTCGCTGGATGTGGTTTTGGCTCGAGCCGCCTCTGCTTGTTGGCTGCCTCGCCGTCCATCTCAACCGGCGTCGACGCCGGTGTACACGTGTGCTGGTGTGTGTTGTGTGTTGGGTGTGCGCGAGTGTGTCCTTCTATGCATGCCGCCGCGCAGTGGTGAATTGTGCGCGAAAAGGCCCTTCGCGCGCAAGAAGTTTGTCCTCAATCGCCCTCAATTTACTAGTGTGCGGTGCTACCCCGAGTGGTTTCAACTTTGTTTACTTCACCGCGTCTCAGATGGGCCTCTAGTTTACTTATTTTCACCCACTGCCACATGGGCCAGCACACGAAGATACAGAACACGAGATGACAAGGCAGCATGTGGATTGGTTGACTAGTCAACTAAACAATATACGGAGCTATACGCTGACACAGTGAGCGTATAATCCGTCGGTATAGAGAGTTTGAGTGAGAGGGGAGGCCCGTGAGAGATAGCAGAGAGAGAGAAAGAGCTACTCCCTCCATTCGATAATGTAGTCCCAACATTTTTTTAAGTCAAACTTTTGAAACTTTGACCAAGATTATAAAGAAATTACTTATATCTACAATACCAAAGATAAATGATAGTATGAAGTAAGTACATGTTGTGATGAATCTAATGATCGTTCCAGATGTAAATGCTTTTCTCCACATATACCTGGTCAAACTTTTCTGAGGTTTGACTTTTCAAAACATCCATATGCTTATGGACGTGATAGAGTCCCTAACTAGAGAGAGAGAGAGGGAGAGTGAAAAAAGTGTGTGTGCGTGTGTGAAAGAGACATGGACAACACACGATAAAAGTAGAGAAAAAGCGTGTGTGTCTTATGCAAACATATCACACATGCATCTTCGACAACGGAGGCAAGGTGAGGAGATAGTGTGTGGTTGTTTGGAGCCGAGAGAGCAAGACCCCTAGCACGTGGCCAAGAGGGGTCTGACAAACAAGGGAGAGAGGTCAAGAGAGGCGTCACGGAGAAAATGCGGACATGGGGAGGAGAGAGTGTATGTTTGTCATAGAGAGATCCCTGGAGATCGTGATGGGATTACATCGGTGGGAGATCGAGTGACAAGGTGTGTGCTGTGATAGAAGATGCCCCAAGAGATATCGAGATAGACGTATGGATGGAAGGAGACAATACGTGTGTTCCTGATGGCTAGTAAGAGATAATCATACTTAGGAGGGGGGAGTGCTTGCGCCTATGGCCCTGTTTGGATACTCTAACTCAATTAGAGGTTAGAGTTAGATTCTAACTCTGAACTAACCTTAAAACTAACTCTAAGTAAAGAGGTGTTTGGATGGCAGGGTTAGATGGAGCGCGAATATGGCGAGGCACCTTAATGGGCGGTGCGAGAGGGAGGGAGGGAGAGGACGAGAAGCTTCGAGGAAGTGGGGAGGGATCTTCTGCGGGGAGAGCGAGAGAAAAAAGTGTTTATTAGTGGTCCCAAGAAGAACTAACCCAAATAAGCACCTCTTGGATGGGTTAGTTTTTTTGGATGGGTTAGATGCATCTAACCCAAACTAACCCTCTTGTTTGGATCTTTTTGGGTTAGTTGACTCCAAACTAACCCAAACTAACTCTAACCATGGATCCAAACAGATCCTATGATGGAGTGAGGGATTATGGTACTTAGGGGGGTGCGTGTCACATGGAGAGAGAATAAGGGCGGAGAGTGTTGGATGGGTCTATATGTATAGCGCGAGCAAGACATGTGTATGTGTGAACCAGGGAGATATAAGGCAAGTTTGGCTTGCGTCCTGAGCATCTTTTGCCTGGCCTGGGGTTGTGGCTGGATTTCATGCATGCTTGTTTGGTTGCTACCCTGTGAAAAAGAAAGCCCGCCTGGCCTGGGTTCCCTTGCACTTTAATTAGCCTGGCTGAACACCAGACACTGCAAGTAGCTTGGCCCAGGCGACCGATTTCGAACGCCTGGCCGTGCCTGGTCGTGTGGCCATGAGGCTAACAACAACATGGATGGATATTAGCATTACATAATTGATGCATGGATTGATTGATGGGACGTTGATGCTTTGCCTGGCCCAGGCATGAACCAAACGCTTCAGCACCACACAAGCCTGGCCAGGCAGAAATATTATACATTTCACATCCACACCAGGCAATACCGGCCATCAAGGCATGAGGCTCAGGTCAAGAACCAAACTGACCAATAAAGTTTGAGAGAGATTGAGGAGCCCCGATAAGGCTGAGTGGTGCGTCAGATAGCTGAGAAGGGGAGAGAGATATTCCATCCGCTCGATAATGTAGTGCATGTAAAAAATTTAGAAGTCAAACTTTGGAAACTTTGATCAGGTTTACGTAAATGTTATTTATATCTACAATACCAAAGATACATCATACAAAACTACATCTCATGGTGAATCTAATGGTATATGTTTGCCGTACTAGATGTAATTATTTTTCTCCACGTACATGGTCAAACTTTGTGATGTTTGACTTTTCAATAAATCTATATGCTATGGACCGAGGAGAGTGCCTCGGTCGAGACAGATCAAGTGCGTGTGAAGGAGAATGAGTAAGTGTGCAAAAAGAGTATGTGTGTGAAAGACAAAGTGACAACAAATGATAATTAGAGAGAGTGTGTTTTTTCGTTTCTTATGCGAACATATCATGCATGCATCTCCGAGATGGAAAAGCGAGGCGAGGAGATACACGAAGATAGCTAGTGTGTGATTGTTTGCAACGGAGAGAGACACCCACAGCACATGTCCAATAGAGGTCGGCCAACAAGGAAAAAAAGGTCGAGAGGGACACATGGATGGCATGGACGCATGGGGAGGGAGAGAGGGTGTGTTTGTGATAGAGAGATCCCCTCGATATCGTGAGGGGACTATATGGGTGGGAGATCGAGAGAGTGCGTGCGCGATAGAAAGATGCCCCGAGAGAAATCGAGATAGACCATGCACATGTTTGTGATGGAGACTAAGATTAGCTAGTCATATACATATAGGGGGACTGCGTGTGCCTACAATTGAGTGAGAGACCATCATACTTGGCTAGCTGGGCATGAGATTGTGTGCGTGTGCGTGTGAGATGGAGAGAGAACGAGGGAGAGAGATAGAGTTTTAGATGGGCCTATCGAGTGCGAGTGAGATATGCATGTGTATGTGTGACCCGGGTGGATGGAGAGTTTGAGAGAGGGGGGGAAGAGCTCTGAGACGACATAGTGGTGCGTGAGAGAGTTACGGGCAAAGAGCCAAGGAATTTGTGTGCGTACGATGAGTGTACCCAAGATATCTAGCTTGGACTAGCTAGAGTATCATACATAGTGTGCGAGAGAGACCTATAGATGGTATATATATGCATGCGAACTAGAAAGACCCGCCCCCCCCCCAACACACGCACACACACACACAAAGAGAGAGAGGGAGAGAGAGAGAGAGAGAGAGATGGAGAGAAAGGGAGAGGGACCAACAAGGTTTTTGTGTCGGATGCGTGCGATAGAATTGAAGATTGTCGGCGAGAGAGAGAGAGAACAGGAGTGCGGGAGAGGGGGAGGTCACGTTTTATGCATCAAAGACTAATATAAACCATGTGTCGATATAAACTTGCATTCAAATATTTAAATTAGAGAACATGTTGTCTGCAATCCACACATGAACGGATATATGCGTATATCAAACAAGTTCATTAATTTGACTTTCAACATGTTCATGGACTACTATAATACTGTACAACATGCTACTCGATTGAGGTATTCAATTTTGGATTTAGTTCACTATTTTGACCTACTGAACGAGCTATTTCATTGAATCGAGATATTTCATTTTGGGTTTGATTCGCGTTTTTGAGTGGGTCAACTATTTGTCATATAGTAAATCGCTAGCAACGAGCATGTAAAAACACATTACTCCCGAGCATCATCTCTCCATCTAAAAAAGAAGTGGCAAGCTAATATTTCAAAATTTGATTTGAATCGACTTGGTAAGGTAGACGTGGATGCTCGTTCTCCCAAAATTTGAACGAATCGTTGAACATCCTCTCTGCTCGGTCGAATTCGCCCGTGCAAATAAATGGGAGACGCGAAATTACCGTCCTATGTGGGACACGCATCAATTGGCCCGTTGTACATCGAGGGTAGGTTCGTAACTTCATCCAAGCGCGCCTTCTCCTTGGCCAAAATGACATGTGCCGAATAATTCATAAACCATGGTCGGCGAAACACGCTCTCCTCGCTCGAAATAGCTCACGCCCACTATTTGAAAACACGCTCTCCTCGCCCGAAATAGCTCGCGCCCACTATTTGAAAACACGCTCTCCTCGCCCGAAATCGTTCGCGCCCACTATAGTTCAAAACACGCCCTCCTCGCCCGAAATCGCTCCCGCCCACTATTTGGGGAGAAGCAAAGTTACTCTACTATCCCTGACCCTCAAGACACAGACCCAAGCCGAGAAACCTATAGGCAAGGGTAGAACTGTAACTCCCCTCACATTTCGCATAAATGCGTCCGTAAGACATGGTTCCACTCCTCCCAATTCCCCCGCCCACCCCATTCATACCTCGTGGGCGCCAAATCACCTTTTCCTCGAAGCTCCCTTCTCCCGAGCATGAAACCTCAGCCCCACCTCCATGGCGCCCCCCACCGCACCAATTTCACAGCCGCCCTCCTCCCTAATGCCGGAGACGTTGTCCATTTGCCGTCGTGCACTGGGTCGTGTGCCTCCTACTCCGTGCTGCTGGTGCTGCCTCGACGACGGCCGCGTGAACCGTACCGGAGCCGATTCACCCCCGTCATTGTTCATGGCGCCGGAGCGGCTCCAACTTCGGGTCCGTCCAGAGTCCTGGCGCTGCTTCCGCGTAGCCGTCGACCGTCGTGACATCGCTCTTTCCCTACCGCCGGTCGCCACCGCAACCGCGCTGGCCTCACCGACTCAGTAGCTGGACCTGCCTACTTCACCATGCCGCCAGATAGGTCGCACCCTCATCTCAAATCACTTTATTTAGGCGTCAGTTCTCTGAATTTTTATTCTGGGCCAATCGATTCCCAATGGGAAGCAGCACCCCTCGAGGCAGCGGAGCTCCTAGGCTGCCGGTTGGCTGGTGTCTAACGTAAGGGTGCGGGGCCGCAAGTTCGCTGCGGAAGCAGCGCTTAGATGGCTATATTTTAGAGTTACGTGGGTTGAAGGTACTGCCGCCGCCGGATCTGGATGACGGGAGTCTTTGTTGATTGGCCCGGGGGCGGCGCAACCACGACAGTGTGGTGGGCAGGGAGCGGGGTTTTGGCCGGGGCCACGGACGGCGGAGGCAGGCTGCTCTGCTGTTGGTTGCTGGCTCTTCGGGGAAGATTCTAAATAGTGTCAGCCGGGAGGCACAAGACGGCCATCAAGCCATCCGGTGTAGATCGGACAGTACCAAAAT
Source organism: Aegilops bicornis (assembly GCA_021605145.1). Classification (NCBI taxonomy): domain Eukaryota; kingdom Viridiplantae; phylum Streptophyta; class Magnoliopsida; order Poales; family Poaceae; genus Aegilops; species Aegilops bicornis. Next base: position 376,134,384 of record CM038673.1, on the reverse strand, counting down.
AAAATAAAATCGTGTGACCCCAATTTAGTCTTCAGTCAACAGACGTGTGACCACTCTCGTACCTTGTTGTTGATCTCTTAGTGTATTTCTTCAGATCAAAGAGATATGTCGTTCTTAGCATTATGCGTTATCTGCATCTTCAGACACACCGTCTTCTGACTCACCGCAGTTGCTCCAACAAGGGAAGCATACACCAGAAGGGAGCTATAGTCCCCACTCAACAGCTTCCTCGCATCGAATGCGCTGCGTTCGACATGGACAGCCACAACAACCGCTGGGCCATCGACAAGTCGACACATGATGCTCACTCCTATGGATGGCAGCCAGATAGGTTGTACCCTCATCTTACTTGTGTGCAACATTTATGGCTTTGTTATTGATCTAAGCATGGAAAATAGATCATCACATTTCACTGTATATTCATGCTGATCTCTTACGGGTCTTGTTCAGGAGTTCACGTTGTTCCATAGTTCAGCTAAGATACTTGTTCTTTAGGTAACGTTGTTCCATAGTTATCATCCATCAGCCAATGCTATCCCACATGCTGGTGATTATAGTAGTATACCACTTCTAGTATTACCTATGTTGTTCTTTAATACTTTTGTGTGCCATCTAGTTAATCTCAAGTACAAACGATACATATTCTGTAGCTTTCATCTGTGTTCTCCCTTTAGTTTATGAGACCTGTTGCTGCTAGTTAACCCCAGTCCTACTATTTATGTCATCTTCTACAGGCACTCATTACATAAATCTAACTACTAGTTGTCTTCCATGCATGTCAGATATAATTGCACACACTGATATATCCACAAGAACCTCACGGAGCAATGTAAAGGCCAATAAACTTGATGTCAATGATACCCAATATGATGGAACATGTAAAGGCAATTCTTCAGAAGACTTGCAGAAAGATGTTGAATCCTCTTCACCCCACAAGGTCCTTGCTCTAACTTGTCCTGTGATATGGGTACCACATGCATATAATGTCCTGGAGTGTATCTACTATGTTGCGATGCCATTTGCTTAGCATGCTGATCATGCATGTAAATATGTCATGCCTTCCTGTTTTCAGTACCTATTACATTCATGATAACATGTTTTCAAATTCAAGTACTGTCATTCTACTCTATCGCAATGCCATCTTCTTAATTTGGACATCATGCTTGAATATCTTATGCATTGTTATTCATCAAGATGTACTTCATCCGTCCATACCATGTTTTTTTACATTGAAGTGTTGTTCTAGTGCTTTGTTGCAATGCCATCTTATTTTCCCAATCATACACTTGTATGTTGACTTAGTTATTTATGTACGTATTCCGCTAGCATATAGTTTTACATTCAACTAGTGTTTTTTTGTTGTGTTGTCATGTCGTATCCCTAGCTCTTACACCATACTCCCTCCGTCCGGATTACATGTTGCCGAAATGGATAAAAAAGGATGTATCTAGAATTGAAATACGCCTAGACCCATCCATTTTTTCGGATGGAGGGAATACATGTCAATATGTCATGCCTTTCTATTCTTCAGTACCTATTCTATCTCTCTGTTATCGCATGTTTTATAATTAAAGCACCATTCTTCTATACAAGGCATGCAAGGGGAAGACGACTATGTCAGAATCTGAAGGGTTACAAACAAGGCCTTCGCAAAAGATCCAAACGCCAGGAGATAATAAACCAAGTCCAGTTTTTATAGATACTGCTCCAAAGACAGAGAAACCCAAGTCCTACTGATAATATGCAGATTCCAATGGCCAAAGTACTAGTGCGCTCGAGTCCATAATAATTATGTCAAATCAATTCTAAGAAGCATGTGCGTATCCTTGCATCATGAAATTTTATAGCATGCTGATCATATTTTCTACATGTTTCTTACCCATCTCTCTTTTAGAAAATAAGCTTAACAGATAGAAGAATTTCTGCAATGGTATCGTTTATGAGGAAAGATTCTTGCAGGAATTCTCTGTGCTCCAATGTAGATGTAAGTACCTATTGTATATCACTATATTTTTACATCAGCATGATTTTGTTAATCGCCGTGAATCCAACCTTTATCTGATCTAAATTTAGTTTTAGCAAAATGTATGATTAACGGCCACAATGTTGATTTTTGTAAGGAAAATTGCCTGGTAGTTTTGCATCCTGAGCTGCATGAGTGTACTATCTCATATCAGTGGGTTTGAATACTTTGGTTCTGCAGTGGGTTTTTTCAGTGTTTTTTTACTGTGTTGTCCTGTCATATCCCTAGCTCTTACATCATACTCCCTCCGTCCGGATTAAATGTCGCAGAAATGGATAAAACTGGATGTATCTAGAACTGAAATACGCCTAGACCCATCTATTTATTTCTGGATGGAGGGAATACATGTCAATAGGTCATGCCTTTCTATTCTTCAGTACCTATTCCATCTCTGCTGTAGCATGTTTTATAACTGAATCACCATTCTTCTATATAAGGCATGCAAGGGGAAGACGGCTATGTTAGAATCAAGGGTTACAAACCAGGTCTTTGCAAAAGATCCAAACGCTAGGAGATAATAAACCAACTCCATTTTTCATAGATACCGCTCCAAAGACAGAGAAACCCAACTCCCACCGATAATAAGCAGATTTCAAGGCCAAAGAACTAGTCCGCTCCGGTCCGGCAAAAGAATGTCAACTCCATTCTAAGAAGCGTGCAGCGTATCCTCGCATCATAAAATTTTATAGCATTCTGATCATATTTCTACATGTTTCTTACCCATCTCTCTTTTAGAAAATAAGGTTAAACGATAGAAGACTTCCTCCATTGGGATCGTATTCGAGGAAAATATCTTGTGGGAATTCTTTGTGCTCCAATGCTGATCTAAGTACATGTTGTATATCACTATATTTTTACATCAACATGTATTTTGTTAATCGGCGTGAATCTAACCTTTATCTGATCTAAAATTAATTGTAGCAAAATGTTAAAGGCGCCAATATTGATTTTTGTAAGGAAAATTGCCTAGTAGTTTTGCATACTGAGCTGCATGAATGTACTATCTCATATCACGCACATTACTGAATTGTAGTGCTTCTCTGGTTGCCCATTCACTCGTTGTGTCAATGTTGCTTTCGTACTACCTTACCTGGCTGATGATAGTTGTGCCATATTGTGTTAATTTCGTGTAGGCTAGTTTCCCAAACGATCGTTGTGTCAATGTTGCTTTCCTATTATCCAACTTGGCCAATCATAGCAATGCTAGTGTGTTAATTTTGTGCAGGCTGCTGAAGATAAGAAGACAAACTCTGAAAACAGCAAGGCAACCCCATTGTTTCTTTTCAGTAAATCCAGGCCAGGTGATATGGCAATAACTCATGATTAATCTGTTTGGTTCCCGTCCTAATTTATGTTATGATGCAGTGGTCGAGACACTCTCCACTATCAATAATACAAGCCTGCCAAAATCGCCATCTGAATCTGTTCAGTATCCTCTGCCTTTAATGCAACGGAATAAATGTATGTTTGTGAACCAATTAATGGCTGAAGCAATGATGGAAATGGTGGATGAATCAGAGGTGCAGAGTCGTGCGACACAACAAGCGATCAATGTTTTCAGAGACAAGTAGCAAAGCAGCAAGAACTTGCCCACATGCTTATGGGCGTCATCTGTACGAGGTTGCAGATTGTGACGTTGTAGATGGTTAGGTTCTGCTCATTTATTTGCACCGCATCAATATTTGCTTGCCCAGTGGATGTAATTTCCTGTAATATATGCTGGATGTGCAACGTTATTCTCTGTATGTTGTACCTTTGCTTGATCGGTTTTGGTCCTGTGCATAATTGCTCGTCGTAATGGGCTCAAATTATCTAATTTGGCCTAAAGACATGTACAAACTTTAGTGGGCCCATTAAGTTAATGGGCCATTACTAAACGAAAGTTAATGGTCGGCCCTCTTACCTCCCGGGTCGATTAACGAGCCGACATCGAAGCGGGCAACAGGTGGCCCCAATTTATTTCACATGCCGTTACTAAGTTTCGCCACATATGGCCCAATATATCAGAGGCCTTTAGCAGGCCGAAAGAGACAACGGGCTTGTACTAGACCATGAAGAGCATGGGCCGCTAAGAGGCCGAAAGTCAGGTCGTATTGTAAATGGCCCAACTGTGTTGTGGGCCTTTAGCAGGCCGAAAGAGAAACCTGGTTGGTATTGGACCATGAAGGGCATGGGTCGTTAAAAGGCCAAAACTAAGGTCCGACTACAAATGGCCCAACTCATTTATGGTCCGTTAACAGACCAAAAGGCACACAGGGCCGGGAATTGGCCCAACACTTAAATGGGTCGCTAAAAGGCCAAAACTCAGGTCCAACTACAAATGGCCCAACTGATTTATGGGCCGTCAACAGGCTGAAAGTGACACCAGGCCAGAAATTGGCCCAACACTTAAATGGGCCGCTAAAAGGCCGAAAATCAGGTCCGGCTACAAATGGCCCATCAGATTTATGGGCCGTCAACAGGCTGAAAGACACACCGGGCCAGAAATTAGCCCAACATATAATGGGTCGCTAAAAGGTCGAAAGATGTACATCCTGAAAATTGGCCCATCCATTAAATGGGTCGTTAACAGGCCGAAATCTCATCGGACCGATATTGAGTCCAATTATATAGCGCCGTTAATGTGCTCGAATCGACGATGGGCTGCAATGGTGTCAAATCTTTAACGGGCCGTTAACGGGCGAATTGGCACATCTCGTATGGGCCGTGGGCTTAAATGGACTCGACACAAGTAGGCCTTATATGGGCCGGCCTGCTAATTTTCTTGGGCCGCCCTTTTCACCGTAATGGTCCATTGTTGGGTCGTGCCATGTTGACCTATCATAGGCGCCTCCTGTCCAATGAGTGGATGACATCTGTCCCAACGGTGAGGCAACACGTGTTTCCTGCGGCCAATGATGATTTTACACGTGGAAAATCCCCATTGGTCCGGGCTGTTAACGGGTTATCGGATCCAAAACCGGACCCGATAGCTTAACGGCGTTCCGTTACAGTGGATGCCACGTGTCGGCCACCATTGACGAAAGCACTTATGTGACGCACGATTTATTGTCATGGAAGTGGACACTTCCGTGATGATAATTTGGGTAATGTCATGGAACACTTCTACGACAGCACAGGTATGACTATCTTGATTCTATCATAAAATCGTCATGGATGTACATGCATGACAAAAAACGCGACCTACTGTGACAAACACATATCATCATGGAAGTGTATTTTTTTGTAGTGATGTCGTGTAAACGGCGATAAGTGGTGAGAGCGTGTGTGAAGAAGTACACCCCTGCAGGGTTAACATGATCTATTGAATAGCCGCATCCGCGGTAAAGGACTTCTGGGTTGCCTATACAGTTCATAGACAAGTGAAAGTGGACACTCTAAAATGCGCAGGATAAGCGTGAGTGCTATGGATGGCGTTCTCGTAGGGAGACGGGAGCGGATCCATAGTGGTGTATTGATTTGGTGACTATGTGGACACGTGTGCACCACCCCAAAAGAGTTACTTGCAGACATAGTTCAGGATAGCCACTGAGTCAAACTTGGCTTGCTGTAGTTAAATCCCACCATCCCTTTGTTGATATTGATGCATATGTAGCTAGTTCTGATGTAAGTCTTGCTGGGTACATTTGTACTAATGTTTTCTTAATTTATGTTTTTGCAGAGAGACTTCAGTCTCACTAGTAGTTCCGCATGGACTTCAATGTTTAGCTTGTTTCCTCAGCTACGATCTTGTGCCCTTGGCGGGGTCTTGTAGATAGTCAGGCTTCTCAGCCTTTTCCATTTGTAGTTGTCTGTACTCAGACAAGTTAAGCTTTCGCATGTGCTTATTGCTTGTATGACTTGAATGATGGGTCATCAGACCCACGTTTGTAATATCTGGCTCCTCGGAGCCTAATGAATAAATGCTTTGAGCCGTAGAGTTTTGTTGTAATGCCATGTTGTATTTGCACATATCGAGCATATTGTGTGTACGATTTTGAAATGCTTGGTATGTGTGGGATCCGACAACCTAGTTGTTTATTCTTGGTAGCCTCTCCTATGGGGAAATGTCTCCTAGTGCTTCCACTGAGCCATTGTAGCTTGCTACTGCTCCGGAACACCTAGGCTGGCCGGCATGTGTCCTTCTTCGTTCCTGTGTCTGTCCCTTTGGGGAAATGTCACGCGTTGTTCCTTTAAGTCCTTGTAGCTTGCTACGACTTGGGTTCATACGTTGATGACCGACACGTTCATTGCTGGGTCATGTATGCATGTCCCTGTAAGTTAGTGCCACTTTGGGTTTACGACTAGTCATGTCAGCCCGGGTTCTCTGTCATATGGATGCTAGCGACACTATCATATACGTGAGCCAAAAGGCACAAACGGTCCCGGCCAGGTAAGGTGGCACCTGTGGGAATACCATGCATGAGGCCGCAAAGTGATATGATGTGTTACATGCTAGGTTGGTGTGACTTAGGATCGGGGTCCTGACAGCTTTAGTATCAGAGCCTGACTGCATGTAGGATTACCAAGCCAAACTGGTCGAAGTCGTGTCTAGAAATGCTTTAGTTATGTAAGGGAATTGATTGTGGAAGGGAACGTAAGGCTCTTTTTACTCCTTATACCTTATGCCCTTCTGATCTGAGTCAACCTCTTCTTTTCTACGGGGATTAAGAACTAGGCTTCTCTTCTCTCTATCAGGATCACGTGTTACTAATCCATAGACTTATAGGATTGATGGATTCAAGTCTCAGTTTAGTTTCTACTACTTCCTTATGTTCATAGCTGGTCTCAGAACCTTGATAGTGTGATGTTAAGTGATTATGCCACCATTTTGCAGGATGTCTCAAATCTTTTTGAGCATTTACAGCCGTTATGTTGTCCGAGTCATCCCAGGTTTCTAAATAGTCTGATGCATTTGCAAATTCCTTCTTTTCGTTCCCGATGTCCCTTTGGGCCAGTTCAACCACACTAATCGGTGAGTTGAGGTACTCTATTGCCTTGACATATATGTTGGAGCTATTATTATGACCCTAGGTGTCTTCAGAAATCACCTAGTAATCTAGCCATGTTTTGTGTTCCTAGTGTGATGATTCTGGCCGTCATTCTCGAAAGCATCCCGTGATGCCATTTAGTAGGCATTCTATTCCTGGGTTTAACCCGAGTTTCACCCTACCCATTCATGTTGATAGTGTTTGCTAGTTCCTTTAGGATATTAGTTACCTTTGCGATAGTCCTCGAGGTCCGTGGTATTTCCTTCTTCCAAATACAATGAACTGCACATGGCAGAAGTTCTTTTGAACAAAAAGATCGCAACCAAGGTTCTCTTGATGAGTTCTCCGTTACATTTGTGACTCTGCCAATCTTACCTTTCTGCATGGGTTATCCGGAAGAAATAGGTTGAACCTGTCTAACATACTAATCTATGCATCAACAACTCAGAAATTTATATGTTACTTGAGTTTCCCCACTTTAGTTGTATCCCGACCATCTCTATCTGTTGATAATCAAGGGTAGTTGTGCATTTGTGTTATCGATGCCTATTATTCCTGTGGTCCATCAAGCCATTCTATTCTGGAATGACTAGGAGAAACAAACTCCAGTACCTCATCTATTTCCAGGGTTGAGTCAAGTAGTCATACTCCACAGATCAAAATGCCAGTGCAGCTTTTGTTTTGTTCTACCTTGGAGTGTTGCCCTCTTTATGTCAGGATTGTCATGAGAATTGCACCACCTCTTATGAATTCTTGACGCAGTGATACTTCTCACCATCATTATTCATTTCTCGGTCTCTGTGTTGTTGTAACCGGAATACCGACAAGTGAATCATGATGTATGAAATCAATACTCCTAGCAACTCTGTTGCTTGGTAATTAATGGACAATACTTTCATTCTTAGCGTGCTGGTTATTGAATCATCATTCTAAGATAGATTGTGCTACCTAGTCCATTTTCCTTGCATTTTTCGATCAAGGAGTTAGGATTGTGTCAACCCCTTGCTTATTTGATCACATCATCTTGTCTCAAAAGCAAGATTGCTCCCGAGCTTAATGACATATCGGTGGTTCGTGATTTTCCGAATATCTTCTCGGATGTATCACCAGGTTGTCCCCTGACTATTATGCTTTGCTTGTGATCAGGTTGGTTCTCTTATAAACCACCCCTTCTCCAAGAAACTGTGTTGGATATCCCTGAGCTAGTTGGTTAAGCTAAACAACAACTTGAAGAGTTGAAAGATAAAGCTTTGCCTTACTTAGTTCATTATAAAGGGATATCTTTTCAGTGTGTATGTTGAAGAAAGATGATATCTCATCAATTGAAAGATAAAGCTTTGCCTCACTGACATCACATACTAGGATCTCGTTAAGCGTGTTATTTTGAAGTAACCGCAGACGCCGACTAGGGTCCAGGCCCACCTCTCACCTAGGTGGTCTCAACCTGCCCTGTCGCTCCGCCACAAAGATCCACTCAGAGGGCCATCGGGACAAATGTCCTTTTAGCCCCCAATACTTGAATCACTCGCGGGTACTCTACGAGCCGACCCGACTTTAGTCACCACATGTATCATATATAATATGTATGTAAATATATACCCGTGATCACCTCCCGAGTGATCACGGCCCGGTAGTATAGCATCCAGACGGACAAAAATGTAGGGCCACTGATGATAAACTAGCATCCTATGCAGGTAAAGGTAACAACAGAAGTAACAAGGACAAGCTATGCAGCAGAATAGAATTAACTGAAAGCAGCAACATGCTACACTACTCTAATGCAAGAAGTAGAGATAAGGAATAGGCGATATTAGGTTGATCAAGGGGGGGGGGCTTGCCTGGAAGCTCAGTCAAGAAGGAGGGGTTGTCAACACCGTAGTCGATTGGGGCAGCAAGGGCATTAGTTTCGTAGTCTACCGGAGAGAAGAGGGGAAAAAAAACAATGAATACATTGCAAACAGATGCATGATGGTGCATGAAAAGGCCAATAGTGGTGCTAGGTGTGCCCTAACGCGGTAGTAGGTGATATCAGCAAAGGGGGGAAACATCTGGGAAAGTATTCCCGGTGTTTGACATTTTCGGACAGATGAACTGGAGGAGGATTGTTTCATGTTTGCTATGCTAGGGATGTGTGGTGAATGAACGGACTGCGTATTTGAATTCGTCTCGTTGTTCTGAGCAACTTTTATGTATAAAGTATTTTCATCTGAGTTACGGATTATTTTATATGAATTTTTCAAGATTTAATCATTTTACGGAAATTATTGATTTAATTAAATTCAAAAAAATTATTACGGCATCACGACGTCAGCATGATGTTAGCGATCAACATTGTCGTTGACCAGACAAGCTGACAGGTGGGGCCTGGTCGTCAATGACTGACTAGCTAACTACAGATTAATTAGACTAGTTAGTTAGTTAGATTAACTAACATAGGTTATTTAAATTAATTAATTGTCCTAATTAATTAATATCTACTATTAATATTATTATTTAAATTCATTTTCATTTTCCTTTTTTGTTCTCAGCTGGGCCCCACGTGTCAAAGGCCCAAGGGCTTAACGAGGCGGGTACAGTAGGCGTGGGCGTTGGGCGCTAGCCCGTTTGAGCGCACGCCCAGGCTACCAGGGGGCGCTGGCCACGGTGGGGCGCTGGAGCAGCACGGAGAGGGGGAGGCCATTGGCTATGGGCGGCCGGGGCGAGCGCGGGTCGCCAGCGAGGTGCGAGCAGCAAGGCAGCGGCTGTGGTGTCGCGCGAGGACGATGACGGCAACGGGTGGGCGACGACGTGGACGGAGGTGGGGGTGCGGCGCGACGGTTGCAGCGGCAGGACGTGCGGGGCAATGGTCGGGGAGCAGCGGCACGGGGGCGCACAGGCGAGCGGACGTATGCCGCGACGGGGCGCGGCCGCAGCGTGGAGGTGGGCACGCGCGGCGAGCGGCGATGCAGACAAGCATCGACAGTGGGCACAGGTTGTGCGGGGCGAGACCGGCACAGGCCGGCCAAAGCAATGAGCATCGGCCGGCGTGGACGGCACCGTGGCATGCGAGGGAGAGAGGAGAGGCCGGGGGCCTCACCGCGGGGCCGTAGGGAAAATGGCAGCGGGGCTCGGGGAGGAGGACGGGAACGATGGCGAGCAACAATGGGGACGAGGTCAACGACGGAGAGGATGGCGGCGGCGGGCACGGTGGTCGGGGCACCGTTGGCGTCGGGGACGCGTCGAGGCGTCAGGGGCGCGGTCGCGACCCGATCCAGATCTGGATCGGGGGGAGGGGGGAAACGGATCATGGGGGAGTGGGGGATTAGGGTTTGGGTTGGTGGTGGAGTGGCCATATAGGGGGCGGGTGGGCCGCTTGGTCAACTAGGCCGAGGCCCAGTCGGGGGGTGTTTTTTATTTTATTTACTTTTTTTTCTTTTCTTTTCTGTTCGTTTTATTACTTTTTATTTACATTTTTATTTTAGTTTTGTTAAATGCAAAACTTGCTCCTCAATTTGACCTGCAAAGTAACCCACTGCCTCAAAAGTTTGGCACATTAATAAACTAGTTTATATTTCTACAACTTTTTAGAAAGGCATTTAATTATTATTTTTTTGCCATTGTTTCTATTATTTTAGCGCATTTAAACATTTTATAAAAACATGGTTTCTCCACCATTATTACTTATGATTTATTTGGCTCACTCCGAACATTTTAGTTTTAATATTTGAAAACTTTTATTGTTTGCTTGATTTTGAATTTGAATTAGAACCGGTTTCGATTCAAGGCGAGTTTATCTATAGTAACTGAGGTAACGCAACATCATTAGCAGAGGTTACTGTAGCTTAACTATCCGGGCGTCACAACTGTCCTCCACTATAAGAAATCTCGTCCCGAGATTTAAGAGGTAGAGTAAGGGGGAAACTTCTGGTTACGAAATTCTATCGAGTCTTCTCGTATTGGTTGCTCTTATCGAAGAGGTTAGTCCATTGCATTGATGTCTTCATTTCTCTGCATCAATGCATCATGATAAAGTTGTCGTTCTTCCTTCCAGATCTTCACCGAACTTACGAAGGGACAAGGGGTAATTTCGGACGATCGGAAAGCAATTCTCGAATTAAAGCTTAATAAAATATCGAGAGCAAAGTAAGAAGGTCCCATGAGAAGTTTCGAACGGGCAGGCAATCGTTCGATGCCTAATCAGAAGGTGAAAGGGGTTTTAGAGCAACGAAACAAATAAAGCGTTTGATACAAGAGTAGATCATCTCTAAGAAGGTGGCCTGTGATCTATATTCGAAGCCAAGCATGAGGAATAACTTTGGAAACAGGGGGTGTATAGGAGAGTCAGGTTTTGATCATGTGGAACTATGGGTTATGGGCCCACCATGTGGGTTAAAGGTAGAAAGGGCGCTGACAACATGCATGGTCATGATAGCGACGTATGTCAGAGGGGTATCCCCGCTGCCTATGTCGGCAACAACGTTGGCACCAAGGGCGAGGGATGAAGAGAACCCATTTTTCAGCTTGTTGAACGAGGCGGGCCAATAGGCAAAGTTCTCGTCCATCGGTGGCTACTGGAATGTCATCAACAATAGTAACAAGGTGTCGGTGTACTAGAGTAGGGGTACCCTAGTATCCCGTACTCGTGCACGGATAGCTGCAGCACCCCGCGGCAAGGTTTGCCTCGTCACCGCCAATCTCCTCCGTGGCTCCCTTGGAGCCATTCAAGAACAAAGTATTAGATTGAGAAGACAAGGTCCCGACAAGAGGAGCTTGTCGGGAAGGCCACCTCGAACGCAGAAGACAAGGCCACGGCAAGAGGAGCTTGCCGAAGGCTCGGCGCGACAAGTCTCCGAGCGCGACAAGGATTCGGCTGCGGCAAGGCGCTGCCGCGGCATGCAACTTCTCTCCGTCTCCGCTCCAGCTCACCCAGCGACGTGTCGCCATGGGACCGTTCCATGGGCGCTGCGTGTCGAGCAGCTGTGCAGCCAGCGGAGAGCAGCGATGAGCGGCCGATGTGACAGGCTCGCCATCGTGGCGGCGGAGGCGCACTGACGGTCTCTGTTACCTTTGTTTGGGCGACAACGATAGGCATTTATTGCTTTTGCCCTTGCCGTCGAGTTAGGTATTTTGCATCGCATAATCGCTCAAGTAGGTGTACCAACTCCTGTTTTTACATTTGTACCCTCGTCTATGTTGCCACCTGTCGGAGACCCCTTGAGCATATAAAAGGAGGCCCGAGTGCAACGTAGAGGGGGTTCCGCGAGGTTCGGTTCGCGTCTTCCGCAAGGTCCGGTTCATTCGACTGGCCATAGACTAGATACACTCACGCTAGGTTTTGTAGCTCGCATTGCTCCCTAGCAAGAACACAATAGATCAAACAAGCAGCAGTAGGAGTTTTATCTCTCCGGAGAGCTTCGAAGCTGGGTAAACCGCTCGTGTGCATCGCCTCGATCCGCTCTTCGTGCGACCTCCGCCCCCCTCCGAACCACAAAGGGGCCTGCTCCGCCGGGCGCCAGTCCGTGGGTACGATCAGCCTCCCCGACACAAGGTCTTACTGACAGAGTTGTACACCGAGGTGTTTACCTAAGCAGGGAATTACCTCTACTCAAATAAGTTAGATTATGAGAAAGGTTAAACAAAACAATGGAAAGGAAAATATGATTATCAGATTAAATAGAACAATGGAAGGAAAATGTGTTTAAACACATATTTCAGGGGTATATCCTTCCCAAGGACAAGCAGAGCATGATATCCATGGCAAGATCTAAATAGAAATCCCTTTAGATGAGGGGAGTGAAATTCCATGACATTATCCATACAACGGTTTGGATAATTGATAAGGAAATTTTTGCATTGTGCTTCAAATGCTCTTATTGAAAATCGGATTACCACAGACATGCTTCGAGATAGCATTGACATGGTCTTCAAGCAAAGGTCGGACTTTGGATACAGGAAGGATCCCTCAGGAACAACTTGTAGAATAAGTCTTACAATTTCCTCATCGAAGAATGGATAAGCTTGCTAATAAGGAAACTATAACAATAGGTCCTCCGGCCAGGTGTGCTAGGCATGACATCACCTTACCGGGTCATAAAAGACCAGTGTTATAACTCTTGGAAATATGTTCCAACCATCATATCTGACCAAGATTCATATCTGATTGGTGTCAGGATGCCTCACACCCGGGATGCCTGAGAAGAAAAAAGGTGCAACACAAATTGACGAGACGACATTGTAAGATCCTCGGGAAATGAACTATGGAAGCAAGTTCCAAAAAAAGAGTTCATCATTAAACCAAGGAGAGGATGAGGAGGTAGTTGATGAAGTCAACGACAGTTCATCGAGATTTCCAAAGGATGGATTTCCACAATTGTATTATTGGTATTGTTCAAACTGGTATTGATGAAATTGAATTGCACAGTTCATACTTGCACATATAGAACATCACGTTGTGAATAACAGGAATAAACAATGCATACTACAAACAACCAAAGATAGCATTTGAAACTGGATATGTGCTAACTACAAACAACCGAACAACCAAAAAATTTAAAACATCACATATATAACTATGCTAGATATAACAGGCTTAACAGCAAGCAAATACATGCATTCCTATCGGTATGTTTAAAACTGGTATTGATGAAAATGTACTGCACATTAAATAGTTGCACATATAGAGCATCACATTGCGAACAACTGAAATAAACAAGGCATACTACAAACAACCAAATATAGCAATTAAAATTGGACATATTCTCACTACACTACAAAAGGGACTCGACAAAACAAATCATGGGTTCCCCCCTGTGAAGAGGCATGGAAAAAAATCATGGGTTTCCACACTTGTCACAGATGGGCTCGTTCCCGTGCGAAGAGCATGGACCCTGGGTGCGCTCCATGTTGTCGCAGATGGGCTCCTTCCCCTTGGAAGAGCATGGCTGTAGGGTGCCCTCCCTGATATCGCAGATGGGCTCTTTCGCCTTGGAAGAGCCGGAGAGGGTGCCCTCCTTGTGGTTGCCTTTGATGAGATCTGACTTGGCAGGTGTGGATCCCAAGCCAGCGTCGCGGCACGTGTCATTCAGAAATGACAAAAGGGGCTCGATGGTGATGTAGGATGGAAAATTCTTGACAGCGAGCCAGAGGAGATCAGCGGCGGGGCCATGGATGAGATCGACGACGGTTGAACCCGACGGGTTGGGGTTGTCCACTTAACCTGTGACATAGCCCACGTTAGGCCGTCACTGTGGAGATACTAGCATACTCTAGCCCGCTAATTGAGAGCCTGCAGCCAGTAAGGGTCGCTAGCTTCCTCGGCGGCCACCTCGGTGACATCGGGCAAAGAGGCTCAATACACCTATTTTGGGCCAGTCGCTCCTCGAGCTCCACGGGAAGCGTAGCCGGGCTTAGGCTGCGACGCTCTGGAGTGGGGGATGGGGATGGGGATCTGTGGGAAAGGGGGCATTTGGCAGGCGTCATCTAAGAAACTCAGGGCGGCTAGGGTATGGAGATCGGTGGGTAAGCTGCAGGGGCAAACCAGCATATGTTGACAATGGAGGCCTTGCTGCGGGGCGACCTTGCTAGGATTTCGAGCGAGGGAGGGGTTGCAGTGGGGTGTGTGTGTGGGCAAGCGCGCGGAGTTTTTGGGGTGTGTGTGTGGGGGGTGGGGGGTTTGAGAAAATGACGCGGCTACTAAAAATTTTACTACGCAGGAGGAAAATGCCAGGGCTATTGAAAATTTGGATGATGCATCGCTGACACGTCTCCAACGTATCTATGATTTTTGATTGCTCAATGCTATTATATATTCTGTTTTGGATGTTAATGGGCTCTATTATACACTTTTATATTATTTTTGGGACTAACCTACTAACCCAAGGCCTAGTGCAAATTGTTGTTTTTTGCCTATTTCGGTGTTCCACAGAAAAGGAATATCAAACGGGAGTCCAAACGGAATGAAACCTTCGGGAGAGTTATTTTTGGAACAAACGTGATCCAGAGGACTTGGAGTGGACATCAAGAAAAAATCGAGGAGGCCACGAGGCAGGCAGGCGCGCCTGCCCCTGGGCGCGCACCCCACCCTCATGGGCCCCTCATGGCTCCACCGACCTACTTCTTCTTCCTATATATACCTACGTATGCTGAAACCAATGAGGAGCACCACGAAACCCTATTTCCACCGCCGCAACCTTCTGTACCCGTGAGATCCCATCTTAGGGCCTTTTACGGCACTCCGCCGGAGGGGGAATCGATCACGGAGGGCTTCTAAATCAACACCATAGCCTCTCCGATGATGTGTGAGTAGTTTACCACAGACCTTCGGGTCCATAGTTATTAGCTAGATGGCTTCTTCTCTCTCTTTCTATTTCAATACAAAGTTCTCCTCGATCTTCTTGGATATCTATTCGATGTAACTCTCATTGCGGTGTGTTTGTCGAGATCCGAGGAATTGTTGGTTTACGATCAAGATTATCTATGAACAATATGTGAATCTTCTCTGAATTCTTTTATGTATGATTGGTTATCTTTGCAAGTCTCTTTGAATTATCAGTTTGGTTTGGCCTACTAGATTGATCTTTCTTGCAATGGGAGAAGTGCTTAGCTTTGGGTTCAATCATGCGGTGCTTGATCCCAGTGACAGTAGGGGAAACAACACGTATTATATTGTTGCCATCGAGGATAAAAAGATGGGGTTTATATCATATTGCTTGAGTTTATCCCTCTACATCATGTCATCTTGCCTAATGTGTTACTCTGTTCTTATGAACTTAATACTCTAGATGCATGCTGGATAGCGGTCGATGTGTGGAGTAATAGTAGTAGATGCAGGCAGGAGTCGGTCTACTTGTTGCGGACGTGATGCCTATATACGTGATCATGCCTAGATATTCTCATAATTATGCACTTTTCTATCAATTGCTCACCAATAATTTGTTCACCCATCGTAATACTTATGCTATCTTGAGAGAAGCCACTAGTGAAACCTATGGCCCCCGGATCTATTCTCCATTATATAAGTTTACATCTATTTACTTTGTGTTCTTTACTTTCACTCTTTATCATAAGAATACCAAAAATATTATCTTATCATCTCTATCAGATCTCACTTTTGCAAGTGGCCATGAAGGGATTGACAACCCCTTTATCGCGTTGGTTGCAAGGTTCTTATTTTTTGTGTAGGTACGAGGGACTTGCGTGTGGCCTCCTACTGGATTGATACCTTGGTTCTCAAAAACTGAGGGAAATACTTACGCTACTTTGCTGCATCACCCTTTCTTCTTCAAGGGAAAAACCAACGCATGCTCAAGAGGTAGCAAGAAGGATTTCTGGCGCCGTTGCCGGGGATTCTACACACAAGTCAAGACATACCAAGTACCCATCACAAACTCTTATCCCTCGCATTATATTATTTGCCATTTGCCTCTCATTTTCCTCTCCCCCACTTCAACCTTGTCGTTTTATTCGCCCTATATTTCCGTTCGCCTCTTCTTCGCCTGTTTCTTATTCGCTTGTGTGTTGGATTGCTTGCTCGTCACGATGGCTCAAGATAATACTAAATTGTGTGATTTTTCCAATACCAAAAACAATGATTTTCTTAGCACTCTGATTTCTCCTCTTACCGATGCTGAATCTTGTGAAATTAATGCTGCTTTGCTGAATCTTGTCATGAAAGATCAATTCGCCGGCCTTCCTAGTGAAGATGCCGCTACCCATCTAAATAACTTTGTTGATTTGTGTTATACGCAAAAGAAGAAAGATGTGGACAATGATATTGTTAAATTGAAGCTATTTCCTTTTTCACTTAGAGATCGTGCTAAAACTTGGTTTTCGTCTTTGCCCAAAAATAGTATTGATTCATGGAATAAATGCAAATATGCTTTTATCTCTAAGTATTTTCCTCCCGCTAAGATCATCTCTCTTAGAAACGGTATTATGAATTTTAAGAAACTTGATCATGAACATGTTGCACAAGCTTGGGAGAGGATGAAATTAATGATACGTAATTGCCCTACACATGGTTTGAATTTATGGATGATTATATAAAAAAAATGCCGGATTGAATTTTGCTTCTAGAAATCTTTTAGATTCAGCCGCGGGAGGCACTTTTATGGAAATCACTTTAGGAGAATCTACTAAACTCCTAGATAATATTATGGTTAATTATTCTCAATGGCACACTGAAAGATCTACTAGTAAAAACGTGCATGCGATAGAAGAAATTAATGTTTTGAGTGGAAAGATGGATGAACTTATGAAATTTTTTGCTAATAAGAGTGTTCCTTCTGATCCCAATGATATGCCTTTGTCTACTTTGATTGAGAATAATAATGAATCTATGGATGTGAATTTTGTTGGTAGGAACAATTTTGGTAACAACACTTATAGAGGAAACTTTAATCCTAGGTCGTATCCTAGTAATTTCTCTAATAATTATGGTAATTCCTACAACAACTCTTATGTAAATTTTAATAAGATGCCCTCTGATTTTGAGACTAGTGTTAAAGAATTTATGATTTCTCAAAAGAATTTCAATGCTTTGCTTGAAGAAAAATTGCCTAAGATTGATGAGTTGGCTAGGAACGTGGATAGAATTTCTCTTGATGTTGAATCTTTGAAACTTAGATCTATTCCACCTAAGCATGATATCAATGAGTCTCTCAAAGCCATGAGAATTTCCATTGATGAGTGCAAAGAAAGAACCGCTAGGATGCGTGCTAAGAAATATTGCTTTATGAAAGCGTGTTCTTCTAGTTTTCATGATAATAAGGATGAAGATCTAAAAGTGAATGATGTGTCCCCTATTAAATATTTGTTTTGCAATATTAATCTTGATAATGATGGGACAGGATATGAGTCAACTTTAGTTAAAAGGCGTCCCAATGCTTCGGAGTTTTTAGATCTTGATGCAAAATTTGGTAAAAGTGGGATTGAAGAGGTCAAAACTTTACATAGCCATGAACCCACTATCTTGAATTTCAAGGAATTTAATTATGATAATTGTTCTTTAATAGATTGTATTTCCTTGTTTCAATCCATGCTAAATTCTCCACATGCTTATAGTCAAAATAAGCCTTTTACTAAACATATCGTTGATGCTTTAATGCAATCTTATGAAGAAAAGCTTGAATTGGAAGTTTCTATCCCTAGAAAACTTTATGATGAGTGGGAACCTACTATTATAATTAAAATTAAAGATCATGAATGCTATGCTTTGTGTGATTTGGGTGCTAGTGTTTCCCCGATTCCAAAAACATTGTGTGATTTGCTAGGTTTCCGTGAATTAGATGATTATTCTTTAAAGTTGCATATTACGGATTCCACCATTAAGAACCCTATGGGATGAACTAATGATGTTCTTATTGTTGCAAATAGGAATTATGTGCCCGTAGATTTCATTGTTCTTGATATAGATTGCAATCCTTCATGTCCTATTATTCTTGGTAGACCTTTCCTTAGAACGATTGGTGCAATTATTGATATGAAAGAAGGGAATATTAGATTCCAATTTCTGTTAAGGAAAGGTATGGAACACTTTCTAGAAAGAAAATTAAATTACCTTATTAATCTATTATGAGAGCCACTTATGGATTGCCTACCAAAGATGGCAATACCTAGATCTATCTTTGCCTTAATGCCTAGCTAGGGGCGTTAAACGATAGCGCTTGTTGGGAGGCAACCCAATTTTATTTTAGTTTTTTTTTGCTTTTTGGTTCTGTTTAGTAATAAATCTTTGATCTAGCCTCTGGTTAGATTTATTTTTGTGTTTTAATTAGTGTTTGTGCCAAGTAGAACCAATAGGATCTTCTTGAGTAATAATTGTTTGATTTTATTGAAAACACATAAACTTTGCGCTCATGAATATAATTTTTTAAACTCACCAGAGCATGATAAATTACCGATTATTTTTGCAGTAGATCAGTACACAAATTTTCCAGGTTGTCCTAGTTTTTCAGGATTTTTGGAGTTCGAGAAGTTTTTGAACAAATCTGATTACTACAGACTGTTTTGTTTTTGACAAATTCTGTTTTTCGTGTGTTGTTTGCTTATTTTGATGAATCTATGACTAGTAATGGAGTTTATGAACCATAGAGAAGTTGCAATACAGTAGCTTTAACACCAATATAAAGAAAGAATTAGTTCATTACAGTACCTTGAAGTAGTGGTTTGTTTTATTTCGCTAACGGAGCTCACGAGATTTTCTGTTAAGTTTTGTGTTGTGAGGTTTTCAAGTTTTGGGTAAAGATTTGATGGATTATGGAACAAGGAGTGGCAAGAGCCTAAGCTTGGGGATGCCCAAGGCACCCCAAGGCAAATTCAAAATACACCAAAAATCCTAAGCTTGGGGATGCCCCGGAAGGCATCCCCTCTTTTGTCTTCGCCCATCGGTAACTTTACTTGGAGCTATATTTTTATTCACCACATGATATGTGTTTTGCTTGGAGCGTCTTGTATAATTTGAGTCTTTGCCTTTTAGTCCCCCACAATCATCTTTGCTATACACACCTTTAGAGAAAGACACACATTATTCGAAATTTATTAGAATACTCTTTATGCCTCACTTATATCTTTTGAGTTAAACAATTTTGCTCTAGCGCTTCACTTATATCTTTTAGAGCACGGTGGTGGTTATATTTTATAGAAATTATTGATCTCTCATGCTTCACTTATATTATTTTGAGAGTCCTTTAGAACAACATGGTAATTTGCTTTGATTATAAGATTAGTCCTAATATGATAGGCATCCAAGATAAAAACTTTAAAGTGCATTGAATACTAAGAGAAGTTTGATACTTTATAATTGTTTTGAGATATGAAGATGGTGATATTAGAGTCATGCTAGTTGAGTAGTTGTGAATTTGAGAAATACTTGTTCTAAAGTTTGTGATTCCCGTAGCATGCACGTATGGTGAACCGTTATGTGATGAAGTCGGAGCATGATTTATTTATTGATTGTCTTCCTTATGAGTGGAGGTCGGGGACGAGCGATGGTCTTTTCCTACCAATCTATCCCCCTAGGATCATGCGCGTAGTACTTTGTTTCGATAACTAACAGATTTTTGCAATAAGTATATGAGTTCTTTATGACTAATGTTGAGTCCATGGATTATACGCACTCTCATCCTTCCACCATTGCTAGCCTCTCTAACATCACGCACCTTTCGCCGGTATCATATACCCACCATATACCTTCCTCAAAACAGCCACCCCTACCTATTATGGCATTTCCATAGCCATTCCGAGATATATTGCCATGCAACTTACCACCGTTCCATTTATTATGACACGCTTCATCATTGTCATATTGCTTTGCATGATCATGTAGTTGACATCGTATTTTTGGCAAAGCCACCATTCATAATTCTTTTATACATGTCACTCTTGATTCATGGCATATCCCGTATCCCGGTACACCGCCGGAGGCATTCACATAGAGTCATATTTTGTTCTAAGTATTGAGTTGTAATTCTTGAGTTGTAAGTAAATAAAATTGTGATGATCATCACTATTAGAGCATTGTCCCATGTGAGGAAATGAAATGGAGATGATGATTCCCCCATAAGTCGGGATGAGACTCCAGACAAAAAGAAAAAAAGAGGCCAGAAGAAAAAAAAAGGCCCAAATAAAAAAATGAGAGAAAAAGAGAGAAGGGACAATGTTACTATCCTTTTTCCACACTTGTGCTTCAAAGTAGCACCATGATCTTCATGATAGAGAGTCTCTTATTTTGTTATTTTCGTATACTAGTGGGAACTTTACATTATAGAACTTGGATATTCCAATGATGGGCTTTCTCAAAATGCCCTAGTCTTCGTGAGCAAGCGAGTTGGATGCACACCCACTTAGTTTCTTTATTGGGCATTCATCCACTTATAGCTCTAGTGCATCCGTTGCATGGAAATCCCTACTCACTCACATTGATATCTATTGATGGGCATCTCCATAGCCCGTTGATAGGCCTAGTTGATGTGAGACTATCTTCTCCTTTTTTTTTCTCCACAACCACCATTCTATTCCACCTATAGTGCTATGTCCATGGCTCACGCTCATGTATTGTGTGAAGATTGAAAAAGTTTGAGAACATCAAAAGTATGAAACAATTGCTTGGCTTGTCGTCGGGGTTGTGCATGATTTGAATACTTTGTGTGGTGAATATAGAGCATAACCAGACTATATGATTTTGTAGGGATAACTTTCTTTGGCCATGTTATTTTGAGAAGACATGATTGCTTTGTTAGTATGCTTGAAGTATTATTATTTCCATGTCAATATTAAACTTTTATTTTGAATCTTTCGGATCTGCACATTCATGCCACAATAAAGAAAATTACATTGAGAAATATGCTAGGTAGCATTCCACATCAAAAATTCTGTTTTTATCATTTACCTACTCGAGGACGAGCAGGAATTAAGCTTGGGGATGCTTGATACGTCTCCAATGTATCTATAATTTTTTATTGCTCCATGCTATTATATATTCTGTTTTGGATGTTAATGGGCTTTATTATACACTATTATATTATTTTTGGGACTAACCTACTAACCCAAGGCCCAGTGCAAATTGTTGTTTTTGCCTATTTTGGTGCTTCGCAGAAAAGGAATATCAAACAGAGTCCAAACGGAATGAAACCTTCGGGAGAGTTATTTTTGGAACAAACGTGATCCAGAGGACTTGGAGTGGACGTCAAGACACAACCGAGGAGGCCACGAGGCAGGGAGGCGCGCCTGCCCCTCGTGGGCCCCTCGTGGCTCCACCAACCTACTTCTTCCTCCTATATATACCTATGTACCCCGAAACCAACGAGGAGCACCACGAAACCCTATTTCCACCGCCGCAACCTTCTGTACGCGTGAGATCTCATCTTGGGGCCTTTTTGATTGCTCCATGGGAGGAATCGATCACGGAGGGCTTCTACATCAACACCACAGCCTCTCCGATGATGTGTGAGTAGTTCACCACAGACCTTCGAGTCCATAGTTATTATCTAGATGGCTTCTTCTCTCTCTTTGGATCTCAATACAAAGTTCTTCTCGATCTTCTTGGAGATCTATTCGATGTAACTCTTTTTGTGGTGTGTTTGTTGAGATCCGATGAATTGTGGGGTTTATGATCAAGATTATCTATGAACAATATTTGAATCTTCTCTGAATTCTTTTATGTATGATTGGTTATCTTTGCAAGTCTCTTCGAATTATCAGTTTGGTTTGGCCTACTAGATTGATCTTTCTTGCAATGGGAGAAGTGCTTAGCTTTGGGTTCAATCATGCGGTGCTCGATCCCAGTGACAGATGGGGAAACGACACGTATTGTATTGTTGCCATCGAGGATAAAAAGATGGGGTTTATATCATATTGCTTGAGTTTATCCCTCTACATCATGTCATCTTGCCTAATGTGTTACTCTATTCTTATGTACTTAATACTCTAGATGCATGCTGGGTAGCGGTCGATGTGTGGAGTAATAGTAGTAGATGCAGGCAGGAGTCGGTCTACTTGTTCCGGACGTGATGCCTATATACATGATCATGCCTAGATATTCTCATAGTTATGCACTTTTCTATCAATTGCTCGACAGTAATTTGTTCACCCACCGTAATACTTATGCTATCTTGAGAGAAGCCACTAGTGAAACCTATGGCCCCCGGGTCTATTCTCCATTATATAAGTTTACATCTACTTAATTTGCGTTCTTTACTTCCGCTCTTTATCATAAAAATACCAAAAATATTATCTTATCATCTCTATCTGATCTCACTTTTGCAAGTGGCCGTGAAAGGATTGACAACCCCTTTATCGCGTTGGTTGCAAGGTTGTTATTTGTTTCTGTAGGTACGAGGGACTTGCGTGTGGCCTCCTACTGGATTGATACCTTGGTTCTCAAAAACTGAGGGAAATACTTACGCTACTTTGCTGCATCACCCTTTCTTCTTCAAGGAAAAAACCAACGCATGCTCAAGAGGTAGAAATCGCACTCGGTCCAGAAATAACAACCGTGTGTTATCAAACAGAACAACCCTCGAGCCGGGCAGATATTTTGGAGGGATGCAGGCGGGAGTGGGAACAACAAACATCACACACGGTCGAAACATAATAACCATGTGTTATCAAACAGAAAACCCTGCAGGCAGGTAGATACTTTTGAGATTGCGAGGGAAACCCCATAGATCCCAATGTACTGTGCTGATGTGAGTGACAGGGGCACCGGCATGGCACACGGGTAGTGTGAGTGAACCGTGTTTGTTGCGTCATCCGACTTGTCTAATGTTTATAAATTTGTCGAAAATAATGCGAGAAAGGGTCAGAACACGAACACACTTGCATGTGGGACAAAAATATGTATGAAAAGGGTGGTTTGATGTTCAAATACCAAATGCACAACTTCGATGGCACCTGCTACGTCTTGAGCTTGCGTTGGTTTTCCCCGAAGAGGAGAGGATGATGCAGCAGAGTAGCGTAAGTATTTCCCTCAGTTTTTGAGAACTAAGGTATCAATCCAGTAGGAGGCCACGTGTGAGTCCCTCGTACCTACACAAAACAAATAGCTCCTCGCAACCAACGCGAATAGGGGTTGTCAATACCTTCACGGTCACTTACGAGAGTGAGATCTGATAGAGATGATAGATAATATTTTTGGTATTTTTGGTATAAAGATGCGAAGTAAAATAAAAGGCAAAGTAAAGAGCAAAGCAATAGTAAAGCGTAGGAAGATTAATATGATGAAAATAGACCCGGGGGCCATAGATTTCACTAGTGGCTTCTCTCAAGAGCATAGGTATTTTACGGTGGGTGAACGAATTATTCTTGAGCAATTGACATAATTGAGCATAGTTATGAGAATATCTTGGTATGATCATGTATATAGGCATCACGTCCGAGACAAGTAGACCGACTCCTGCCTACATCTACTACTATTACTCCACTCATCGACCACTATCCAGCATGCATCTAGAGTATTAAGTTAATGAAAACAGAGTAACGCCTTAAGCAAGATGACATGATGTAGAGGAATAAATTCATGCAATATGATAAATACCCCATCTTGTTATCCTCGATGGCAACAATGCAATATGTGCCATGCAACCCTTTCTGTCACTGGGTAAGGACACCGCAAGATTGAACCCAAAACTAAACACTTCTCCCATTGCAAGAACTACCAATCTAGTTGGCCAAACCAAACGGATAATTCGAAGAGACTTGTAAAGATAACTCAATCATACATAAAAGAATTCAGAAAAGATTCAAATATTGCTCATAGATAATCTTGATCATAAACCCACAATTCATCGGTCTCAACGAACACACCGCAAAAAGAAGATTACATCGAATAGATCTCCACGAGAGAGGGAGAACATTGTATTGAGATCCAAAAGAGAGAAGAAGCCATCTAGCTACTAACTATGGACCGTAAGGTCTGAGGTAAACTACTCACACTTCATCGGAGAGGCTATGATGTTGATGTAGAAGCCCTCCATGGTGGAATCCTTCCCATGGAGCTCCGTGAATGTGCCCCAAGATGGGATCTCGTGGATACGTAATGTTGCGGCGGTGGAATTAGGTTTTGGCTCAATCTGATATGACAGGGTAATGAGGTATATATAGGAGGAAGAAGTACGTCGATTGAGCCGCGAGGGACCCACGAGGTAGGGGGCGCGCCCTCCACCCTCGTGGCCGCCTTGGAGCTTTCTTGACGGAGGGTCCAAGTCTCCTGGGTCTTATCCGATGAGAAAATCACGTTCCCGAAGATTTCATTCCGTTTGGACTCCGTTTGATATTCCGTTTCTTCGAAACACTGAAATAGGCAAAAAACAGCAATTCTGGGCTGGGTCTTGGTTAATAGGTTAGTCCCAAAAGTAATATAAAAGTGGAAAATAAAGCCCAATATAGTCCAAAACAATAGATAATATAGCATGGAGCAATCAAAATTATAGATACGT
This sequence comes from Aegilops bicornis, assembly GCA_021605145.1. NCBI lineage: Eukaryota > Viridiplantae > Streptophyta > Magnoliopsida > Poales > Poaceae > Aegilops > Aegilops bicornis. Next base: position 376,109,479 of record CM038673.1, on the reverse strand, counting down.
TGGAGGCGATCGTGCATCCCCAAGCTTAATTCCTGCTCGTCCTCGAGTAGGTAAAAGATAAAAAGAGAATTTTTGATGCGGAGTGCTACTTGGCATAATTTCAATGTAATTCTTCTTAATTGTGGTATGAATATTCAGATCCGAAAGATTCAAGACAAAAGTTCATATTGACCTAAAAATAATAATACTTCAAGCATACTAACTAAGCAATTATGTCAAAATCATATAGTTTAGTCATGCTCCATTTTCGTCACACAAGAATGCTCTCATCATGCACAACCCCGATGAAAAGCCAAGCAATTGTTTCATACTTTAGTAATCTCAAACCTATAAACTTTCACACAATATATGAGCGCGAGCCATGGACATAGCACTATGGGTGGAATAGAATATAATGATGGGGGTTATGTGGAGAAGACAAAAAAGGAGAAGGTCTCACATCAACGAGGCTAATCAACGGGCTATGGAGATGCCCATCAATTGATGTTAATGCAAGGAGTAGGGATTGCCATGCAACGGATGCACTAGAGCTATAAATGTATGAAAGCTCAACAAAAGAAACTAAGTGGGTGTGCATCCAACTTGCTTGCTCACGAAGACCTAGGGCATTTGAGGAAGCCCATCGTTGGAATATACAAGCCAAGTTCTATAATGAAAAATTCCCACTAGTATATGAAAGTGACAACATATGAAACTCTCTATATGAAAAACATGGTGCTACTTTGAAGCACAATATATGAGACTCGCTATATGAAGAACTTGAAGCACAAATGTGGAAAAACAGATAGTAACATTGCCCCTTTTTATTTTATTTCTCTTCTTTTGGGGCCTTCTTTTTTTCTTTGGACTTTTTTTGGGACAATGCTCTAGAAAATGATGACTATCACACTTCTAATTATTTACAACTCAAAGATTACAACTCGATACTAGAACAAAGTATGACTCTATATGAATGCCTCCGACGGTGTACCGGGATATGCAATGAACCAAGAGTGACATGTATGAAATAATTATGAACGGTGGCTTTGCCACAAATACTATGTCAACTACATGATCATGCTAAGCAATATGACAATAATGTATGTGTCATGAAGAACGGTATGGTGGAAAGTTGCATGGCAATATATTTCGGAATGGCTATGGAAATGCCATAATAGGTAGGTATGGTGGCTATTTTGAGGAAGATATAAGGAGGTTTATATGTGAAAGAGCATATCATATCACAGGGTTTGGATGCACCAGCGAAGTTTGCACCAATTCTCAATGTGAGAAAGGGCAATGCACGGTACCGAAGAGGCTAGCAATGATGGAAGGGTGAGAGTGCGTATAATCCATGGACTCAACATTAGTCATAAAGAACTCACATACTTATTGCAAAAATCTACAAGCCATCAAAAACCAAAGCATTACGCCGCATGCTCCTAGGGGGATAGATTGGTAGGAAAAGACCATCGTCATTCCCCGACCGCCACTCATAAGGAGGACAATCAAATAACACCTCATGTTTCAAATTTGTTACATAACGTTTACCATACGTGCATGCTACGAGACTTGCAAACTTCAACACAAGCATTTCTCAAATTCACAACTACTCAACTAGCACAACTTTGATATTATCATCTCCATATCTCAAAACAATTATCAAGCATCAAACTTTTCTTAGTATTTAACGCACTCAAAAGAAAGTTTTACAAATCTTGAATACCAAGCATATTATTATTAAGCAAATTACCATGCTATTTAAGACTCAAAATAATCTAAGTGAAGTATGAGAGATCAATAGTTTCTTTAAAACAAACCCACCACCGTGCTCTAAAATGTATAAGTGAAGTACTAGAGCAAAACTATCAACCTCAAAAGATATAAGTGAAGCACATAGAGCAAAACTATCAAGCTCAAAAGATATAAGTGAAGCACATAGAGTATTCTAACAAATTCCAATTCATGTATGGCTCTCTCAAAAGGTGTGTACAGCAAGGATGATTGTGGTAAACTAACAAGCAAAGACACAACTAATACAAGACGCTCCAAGCAAAACACATATCATGTGGTGAATAAAAATATAGCTCCAAGTAAAGTTACCGATGAACTCGATTTAAAGAGGGGATGCCTTCCGGCATCCCCAAGCTTTGACTTTTTGGTGACCTTTGATTATCATGGGGTGCCATGGGCATCCCCACGCTTAGGCTCTGCCACTCCTTGTTCCATAATCCATCAAAAAATCACCCAAAACTTGGAAAACTTCACAACACAAAACTCAACAGAATCTCGTGGAGTCTGCTAGCTTAAAGAAACAAAAGATCACTTCAAGGTACTGTAATAAACTCATTCTTTATTTGTATTGTTGTTAAACCTACTGTATTCCAACTTCCCTATGGATCATAAACTATTTTACTAGCCATAGATTCATCAAAATAAGCAAACAACACACGAAAAACAGAATTCACAAAAATGTAACAATGTAGTAATCTATAACTAACGCAAACTTCTGGAACTCCAAAAATTCAGCAAAAATAGGACGACCTAGATAATGTTTTTATTGATCAGTAGCAGTTGGAATCACTATTTTATCACGTTCTAGTGATTTAAAAAAAAATCCGTGAACCGAAAGTTTCTGGAAATTACAGCAAGATCAAATAACTATTATCCAAGAAGATCCTATAGGTTTAACTTGGCACAAACACTAATTAAAGCATAAAACCACATCCAAACAGAAGGTAGATGGATTATTTATTGAGCAACAGCAAGTAAAAATATTGGGTTGTCTCCCAACAAGCGCTTTTCTTTAAAGCCTTTTAGCTAGGCATAGATAATTTTAATGATGCTCACATGAAAGACAAGAATTGAAGCGCAAAGAGAGCATCATAAAACACGTGACAAACACATATAAGTCTAAAATACTTCCTATGCATAGGCATATTATAGAAAAACAAATTATCATAGCAAGCAAAAACTATCATATACAAGGAAGCGGAAAGGAACAATAACAATCTCAACATAACGAGAGGTAATTTAGTAACATGAAAATTTCTATAACCGTATTTTCCTCTCTCATAATAATTACATGTAGGATCATAAGAAAATTCAACAATATAGCTATCACATAAAATATTCTCAACACGATCCATATGCATGTGAAGTTGACACTCTTCCAAAATAGTGGGATTATCATTAACTAAAGTCATGATTTCTCCAAGCCCACTTTTATCAAAAATTTCATAAGATTGAATGTTATCCAAATATGTGGGATATAAAGTTGACACTCTTCCAAACCCACTTTCAATATTATTTCAAACACTATTATCAATCTTATATTCATCATGGGGCTTAAATAAATTTTCAAGATGATAAGAAGAATCTCCCCAATCATGACTATTGGACATAGCAAAACTAGCATCCCCAAGCTTAGGGTTTTGCATATTATTAGCATAATTTACATCAATAGAATTTATAATAAAATCATGGCAATCATGCTTTTTATTCAAAGATCTATCGTGAAGCACTTCATCACAATTTCCGACGCATACTTGATTTCGTGCAAAAGCTTATAAAGATAATCTAGTGCATCCAAATCACTAGGAATTGGTTCATCATAATTGGATCTCTTAAAAGATTGGCAAGCTGATGAGGATCCATATATATTAGCTTCTCTCGCTTAGGAATAAATACTCAACTATTACAACCAAGCGAGAAAACGAGTCAAGAAAGACATCAAGGCAAAAACTAAAAGACGAACGGAAAGAGAGGGCTTAATAAAACGTCAAGGGTGAAGAGGTGGAGAGGATAATGAGATGCAAATTGCAAATAATGTAATGCGATAGATAAGGGATCATGATGGGTACTTGTTATGTTGACTTGTGCGTAGACTCCCCAAGAACGGCGCCGTAAATCCTTCTTGCTACGCCTTGAGCTTATGCTGGTTTTCCCGAAGAGGAGAGGATGATGCAGCAGAGTAGCGTAAGTATTTCCCCGCTTTTTTGGAACGAAGGTATCAATCCAGTAGGAGGCCATGCGCGAGTCCCTCGTACCTACACAAAACAAATAGCTCCTTGCAACCAACGCGAACAGGGGTTGTCAATCCCTTCACGGTCACTCCCGAGAGTGAGATCTGATAGAGATGATAGATAATATTTTTGGTATTTTTGGTATAAAGATGCGAAGTAAAATAAAAGGCAAAGTAAAGAGAAAAGCAATAGTAAAGCGTAGTAAGATTAATATGATGAAAATAGACCCCGGGGCCATAGATTTCACTAGTGGCTTCTCTCAAGAGCATAGGTATTTTACGGTGGGTGAACGAATTACTGTTGAGCAATTGATGTAATTGAGCATAGTTATGAGAATATCTAGGTATGATCATGTATATAGGCATCACGTCCGACACAAGTAGACCGACTCTGTTGCATCTACTACTATTACTCCACTCATCGACCGCTATCCAAAGATGCATCTAGAGTATTAAGTTAATGAAAACATAGTAACGCCTTAAGCAAGATGACATGATGTAGAGGAATAAATTCATGCAATATGATAAATACCCCATCTTGTTATCCTCGATGGCAACAATGCAATACGTGCCTTGCAACCCTTTACATCCTTTGGGTAAGGACACCGCAAGATTGAACCCAAAGCTAAACACTTCTCCCATTGCAAGAACTACCAATCTAGTTGGCCAAACCAAACGGATAATTCGAAGAGACTTGTAAAGATAACTCAATCATACATAAAAGAATTCAGAAAAGATTCAAGTATTTCTCATAGATAATCTTGATCATAAACCCATAATTCATCGGTCTCAACAAACACACCGCAAAAAGAAGATTACATCAAATAGATTTCCACGAGAGAGGGGGAGAACATTGTATTGAGATCCAAAAAGAGAGAAGAAGCCATCTAGATACTAACTATGGACCTGAAGGTCTGAGGTAAACTACTCACACTTCATCGGAGAGGCTATGATGTTGATGTAGAAGCCCTTCATGGTGGAATCCTTCCCATGAGCTCGAACGGGCCCCAAGATGGGATCTCGTGGATACAAAAAGTTGCGGCGGTGGAATTAGGTTTTTTGCTCCGTATCTGATCTGACGGGGGTGCGTAGGTATATATAGGAGGAAGAAGTACGTCGGTGGAGCCTTGAGGGGCCCACGAGGCAGGGGGCGCGCCCTCCATCCTCGTGGCCGCCTTGGAGCTTTCTTAACGGACGGTCCAAGTCTCCTGGGTCTTATCCGGTGAGAAAATCACGTTCCCGAAGATTTCATTCCATTTGGACTCCGTTTGATATTCCGTTTCTTCGAAAAACTGAAATAGGCAAAAAAAACATCAATTCTGGGCTGGGCCCGGTTAATAGGTTAGTCCCAGAAGTAATATAAAAGTGGAAAATAAATCCCAATATAGTCCAAAACAATAGATAATATAGCATGGAGCAATCAAAAATTATATATACGTTGGAGACGTATCAGCACCTGTCTCACAAAACATATGGTATGGCTTGTCCCCCCTCCCCCTTCGTGTCAGTAGGAGGGGAATCCTAGCTATGAACGCATGCCCCAAATAGCTAGGTCTAACATATCACCCTACCATAACACTAAACCTATGGGAGTCCATCATGGTCAAACCCCGCCCCTTTCATTTCCAGTGAAAGTTGGACCATGTACAGGCCCACAAATGTGTGCTTATGGCTTGAGATGGGGTGAGACCACATACGAACCACCCGTGGGTAGCCCAACTATATGTATGAAAAAGCTGGTGTGATATTTAAATACACAATTCACAACTTTGATGTGACACGTGCCTTGGAAATTGAACGGACATCCCCGACCCCACGGAGGTTCACCTAGCAAAGTGCAAAGTAGCAGTCCCCCCTCAAACACACACACACACACACACACACACACACACACACACTTTCAGTCTACCGGAGAGGGCATCTCACTAAGATGCATCGTAAAATGGACCAAGAAAAATCCACCTTGGTCGTACAACCTATCTCTTGTTGTTGATCAAAGTGATGGATGTCCACGCGACCCCAGAGATGGGCTAGCTGGCCAATAATCTCGCAAGTAGCTAGTGCCCGAAGATAAACACTACCTGCATGTGGCCCAAACATATGTAGTGTTGATGTTTGAATACCCAATGGAACAACTTTGATGTGGCACCGTGCTTTGGAACCAGAAATCCCCACACAGAGCAAGGGTAAGTTGATGACGCATTGTATATATGTATGTGTTTGGACCGAGAGTTTATCAACCAAAGGGGGGAGGGTGAATGGGAGATTCAAAAATTCTTGTGAATGTTATGAACTGATCCCAAACACAACAACAGAAATAAGGTTCGGTATAAATGCATTTAATCAAGTGTGTTGTTGAGGAACATATCTATCAATGTACTCCCTCCGTCTGAAAAAACTTGTCCCAAGCTTGTTCTTCAAATGGATATATCTAGTACTAACTTGGTGCTAGATACATTCATTTGAGAGACAAGATTTTTCAGACGGAGGGAGTAGGAAGCAATAATAGTTCGAGCATAGGATATCATAGGTTTTACAATAATGATGGCAATGCAATATGCGAACATATGTAGTAGCATGAGAGAAAACTTGGTACGAACTATGAAGGAAAAGCACGAACAAAGGTGATGATTAGAAATAAAGCGACACATGGAAAGCACGCCAGTCTTAATAAGATAAATGCAGGGAGAAATTTATTTGACCGGGACGACTAAACTGAATGATGAGAATGCAACTGGGTGAGCAGTGAACTTTAACAAATGGGAGCAGCGGAGAAGATGTATTACCACGAGTAACATGCAATAGTCAATGATTGATCAGATAAACTATCGTCACAAAGCACGAAAGTAAACTGCTGAAGATAATGCAATAAGGTAAAGTGAACCAGTGGTGCTCGATGGCGACAGATGGATTTGGTAGACCAGTTTGCCTTGCTGCAAAGGACTACATCTGGTTGGAGGGGTTGTGATTTAACACAGAAGATAAACTCTCTTCGCCCTATTCTCCTTCAACTCAGAGCTAATCAGACTCCAGTTGATTTCACTTGTGGTAGATGCTTGTCAGCGATCTCCAAACCTTCGACGGACCTCTTCGTGAACCACAATGACTCTTGGTTGCTGAAGATCTTGCTCGATGAAGACAATGACTCTTCAACACTCGAGCCAACACCTATACGTCTAGAGAGTGCGCATCTCTCAAGAGTAGTAGGTACAAGAACTCTTAACTCAAAACTATGTGATGCTCAACCACTGTCTAAGTTTTGGCTCTTGATTTTTCTCTTGGTGGATCTTAAACTCAAGTCACTCGGAGAGGGGATGCTCAATCAATCTTCTCAGAAATCTTAAGCGGAGCAGCCAAGGGGCAACGTTGAAGCGGGGTGGCTATATATAGCCGCAGCCTTCCCTGAAGGGGAAAAGACCAAATTGGACATGTGGAGCAGCCAATGGCCGAACGACATGAGTCCAACGGTCAGAATTTGAGCACAACGGTAACATTCCTTGCAGAGCAAGTAATGCTAACTCCTCAGTTTGAAAGATATCTCCTGTAGCACGAAGAACAACGTCTACTGCTAGCAGGTAATCATTCGAAACATAAAGATATTTCTCTCAGTCTTGCATAGGTTTTGGGCTAAGCATCACAGCGGATCTAAGCTTCAAGAACCTATACCCCTCTTAATAGTATGGAGGTCCTGTGACTCAAATGAATGAAAGAATAACAACGAAATGAATACTACGTCTTCATTTTATCTTCAACTTCCATTTGTTGTTGTCTATTTTCTTCGGACAGAGTCACCAAACCAATTGCTTCACATCAACAATAAGTTTCTGAGGGGATAAGTCCTTCACATCAATCTTGTCGCCTACATGTTTTCAATAGATGTAGCTCATTCTTCTGTGCAACGCAGATATTCTTCGACGAAGTTCCTCAAACTTGACACCAGAGACAACATTCTCTTCAATTATGCATGGTCTATTTCTCTCTGCGTGCACTAGCAAACGAATCAGTCTGTGCCTGTTTCTGTCAGCAATCTCCAAAACACAGGAGGGCAAATATTGCACCAAGAATCTCCGCCTTTTTCGACGATTGTTGACAAAACAGAACACATCGAAAGATAGATAACATAATGAAATGGATTGCGAAGGATAACGAAAGACGAGAGATAATTACGATGATAAAACACGCTCCCCTGAAGATATGCATCATTTGGAGAATGCATAGGAGATAAATCGGAAGGTAGCAAGATGAATCTTCGTATGAGTGATATTGACATATAATCTCATTCGTGGTCTCTTTTAATGCACTCGACAGTGTCTGAGGTATTTCTTGTCACACACAACCTTTGAAAAAGATTCGTTAGATAGGGTGGATACTTTGAAATGATTTGTGATGAAGGATAAGCCATGAGGATTCGCTCATAACATAGTTTGAACCACACGAGATATGAGTTCCCTGCAAGTTAGATACTCGAGAGAATCAGAGCAAGGGAATCACAGGTATATAGCTCAGGGTAGATATGCTTCAGACGAGGTTTTCCTGCAACAAGGATGAGACCATGGAGATATGCAAGGAAAACAGCTTATGAGACATATAAAGAAATTTAGCTTTCGAATCGTAAAAATAATAATCTGAAGCTAACTTTCTTCTCCTGCAAAGTTAGATAGCGAAAGATAATCATTATAGAATATCTAAACATAAGACACATATAGTTTCAAGGAGTGAGATATGTCTTCTAGAGAAGCTTCATTTCCAATTCTCCTTGAAATGCTTTTACTTTCCCTGCACGATAGATAAGTATCGAGGATAATTACTACAGGGAAGTAAGCTTTCGATTGCACCTGCAAACAGATAATTGGAAGCGAATAACATTGCAGGGGGTTATTAATGGTACATGACGATCAAGTATTCCAACACCACAGGCGGTGTTCCAAGTTCCAAAAGCAAATAGTTCGACGAAAACCAAATAATTCGACAGAAAAGCAAATGGAGACAGGAAACACCCTGCAAATAACCCGCTTATCTATCACTCGATGTTCTTCTCCCCCTTTTTGTCAACAAGTGTCAAAAAGGAAACAGAATGCAGGCCAGGAACTACTCGCCCGAAGAATCCTCAGAATCAGAACTCGATTGTTCGGCGAAGTAGGGCGAGCGATGGCTGCTACCTCTTGAGCATGCGTTGGTTTTCCCTTAAAGAGGAAAGGGTGATGCAGCAAAGTAGCACAAGTATTTCCCTCAGTTTTTGAGAACCAAGGTTTCAATCCAGTAGGAGGCCACACGCAAGTCCCTCATACCTACACAAACAAATAAGAACCTTGCAACCAACGTAATAAAGGGGTTGTCAATCCCTTCACAGCCACTTGCAAAAGTGAGATCTGATAGAGATGATAGGATAATATTTTTGGTATTTTTATGATAAAGATTGAAAGTAAAGATTGGAAAGTAAACGGTGATAGAAATAACTTGTTGTTTGGAGATTAATATGATGGAGAATAGACCCGGGGGCCATAGATTTCACTAGTGGCTTCTCTCAAGATAACATAAGTATTACGGTGGGTGAACAAATTACTGTCGAGCAATTGATAGGAAAGTGCATAATTATGAGAATATCTAGGCATGATCATGTATATAGGCATCACGTCCGCAACAACTAGACTGACTCCTGCCTGCATCTACTACTATTACTCCACACATCGACCGCTATCCAACATGCATATAGAGTATTAAGTTCATAAGAACAGAGTAACACATTAGGCAAGATGACATGATGTAGAGGGATAAACTCAAGCAATATGATATAAACCCCATCTTTTTATCCTCGATGGCAACAATACAATACGTGTCGTTTCCCCTACTGTCACTGGGATCGAGCACCGTATGATTGAACCCAAAGCTAAGCACTTCTCCCATTGCAAGAAAGATCAATCTAGTAGGCCAAACCAAATTGATAATTCGAAGAGACTTGCAAAGATAACCAATCATACATAAAAGAATTGAGAGAAGATTCAAATATTGTTCATAGATAATCTAAATCATAAACCCACAATCCAGCGGATCTCGACAAACACACCGCAAAAAGAGTTACGTCAAATAGATCTCCAAGAAGATCGAGGAGAACTTTGTATTGAGATCCAAAGAGAGAGAAGAAGCCATCTAGCTAATAACTATGGATCCCAAGGTCTATGGTAAACTGCTAACACATCATCGGAGAGGCTATGGTGTTGATGTAGAAGCCCTCCATGATCGATTCCCCCTCAGGCGGAGCACCGGAAAAGGCCCCAAGATGGGATCTCACGGGTACAGAAGGTTGCGGCGGTGGAAATAGGTTTTCGTGTTGCTCCTGGATGGTTTCGGGATGCGTAGGTATATATATAGGAGGAAGAAGTAGGTCGGTGGAGCCACGAGGGGCGCACGAGGGTGGAGGGCGCACCCAGGGGGGTAGGCGCGCCCCCTGCCTCGTGGCCTCCTCGTTGATTGCTTGACGTCCACTCCAAGTCCTCTGGATCACGTTTGTTCCAAAAATCGTGCTCCGAAGGTTTCATTCCGTTTGGACTCCGTTTGATATTCCTTTTCTGCGAAACATTGAAATAGGCAAAAAATACAGCAATTTGCACTGGGCCTTGGGTTAATATGTTAGTCCCAAAAATAATATAAAATTGTATAATAAAGCCCATTAAACATCCAAAACAGAATATATAATAGCATGGAGCAATCAAAAATTATAGATACGTTGGAGACGTATAAATGGCCGAGGCCGAAACAGGAGTTGGAGACACATCATGGGCTACAGGATCAGCTTTGGGAGTAGCAGCGCGAGGTGCATCTGGCTTGAAGATAACTATGGTTGTTGTGTCTTCGAGATCATCATCTGGTTCAACAAATAGCAGGTCGGTGGAGGCGGAACACTGAGGAAGCACTGGGGTTTGCCTTCGGATGCGAGGAACTTCAAACAACTGCAGATGATCATATTCTTTCTTGATACCCTTGGCAGATAGTAGTTTGCGAGAATAATGCTTGCGTAGAAGGGTCCAGGAGCACTTCTTTTATTCCTTCTCATACAGAAGAGCTTGGCGAGCATAATTGTGAAGCATATTTATCTCAGTCATCATTTACAGCTTCACTTTCCTGTTGATCTTGATATGACTTTCCAGGGCTTGCTGAGTGCAAAGAGAAATCTCGTATAGTGAAGGATTCTCTTCACGAGGGATTTCAACTTTTGCCTTCTTGACCTTTGGAGCTTCAGTAGAAGCAGAAATAGTAGCATCAACTCATATCTTCTCTTTGTCGATGTCCTTTACGATCCGAAGTGTGTCGCGGGCTGGTGGCATATAAAATTTAAGGATATGTGGGCAGAAATTTTTTTCCTCTAAGCTGCTTGATGGCAAACATAACCCAAGGTGCATATGGCTTCAAAGCTTGAGGGATATCAGCCGCCCAGGCCAGCTTGCGAATGAAAACATCCGGAATGTCAAAACTAATACCCTGAGCCATGGCTATAAGAGCATTTGCCATGATGCCGTGAATGGTTTCTGGCATGTTTGTTGGCATGAGGGAGTTGCAGAGTATATAGAACAACACTTTGTTCTCATAAGACAAATTCTTTGGATTTGCCTCCGTACATTCATCACAGGCCCGGTCCTGATGGGGGGCAGGGGGGCGGCCGCCCCGGGCCCCCGGAGTGGAGGGGCCCCCACCCACGATGTATGTAGGCCTGCTGCTAAGTTGAAATCCTGCATGGGCTGAAGAAACGTGCTGCTAAATTGGCCCGAGTAGCTACGGTGTTGGCGCTAATTACGCTGGCGTGGTTCATGGATCTGAGTCAGCGATCTTGGAGAGGCGAGTCACTTTTCGACTTCTCGCACGCAAGGCACGGTCGGCGGCCGCCGCGGGATGGATTTTCGCCTCGCGACCGCCGAATCGATTGACTACGGCGGACGAGGGACCGCCACCGAGCATGCGCCATGCTGCGCTACTACTCTAGCCGGCGTTTCCCATCAGCCATCAAGGAGATGAAAAACTGATTCTTGATAAGGTATTGTGCCCTGACTATTTTGCTTTTCCCATGATAAATAATAAAAAGTTACGAATGATAATTAATATTCGATGTTCATTTATAATTGATTGATTGGCCGTGGTTACTTAACTGATTGAATTACGTGGCATCTTTCTAATTAAGAGTCACAACATCTGGTGCTAATGCTTTCTCATTTAACTGATTGAATTCCCCGTCAAAAAAATTAATTGGGTTACGTCTGGTCTTTGCAATATTCTATGAACACACAGATGCTAGCACTAGTCATGGAAATGAAACTAGTCCATGATTATGGTTAATTTATTTTTCACTAAAAATGCACTTTGGATGTGATAGTACTTCCAATTCAGCCTCCTAAGCAAATTAGGGTGTTAGACGCAAGATTGACCCATGGGATCGAATAGGAAGTAGGAAAGACAGTTAGAAAATCAGTCCGGAGGGCACGCTCTAAGGGCCCCCGAGCTCTACTCTCGCCCCGGGCCCCTAAAATCCCAGGACCGGCCCTGATTCATCACCAACAAGTTTGGGGTCCATCAACATATGAAGTTGAGCTTCGGATACATCCCAAAAGTGCAGTCTATGTTCACGAGTAGCATCAAATTCACATTGTGGAAGATTCAACATTGCTAAGAACTGGTCAGCTGAACATTTGATATTTTCTTCTCCTGTCATCCATTCGAGAATCCAAGTAATGCTATTTGCAAGGTCCCCAGAGATATAAAGAGTGGCATAGAACTAAAGAATCACTTCACGATTCTAGCCATGATTGAAACGAAGGAAGCTCTTCAGGAAGACTAGTTCAATCTGCGCGATGGTATGATGGAAGGGTAGACTTTCTAGCTCAGTGAATCCAGAACCTTGTGCTTGAAAATGTGATTCTTGTCATACAGAATACGAGAATAGTACATGACCTATTTCTTTGTCCAGAATCTTGGTGACAAGGAAGATCTTTCTCCATCATATGGGCTGGTTCCAATGAATGCAAGTTTCGAAAGATGAAGTGCTACTTCTTGAGCTTGGGTTGGTTTTTCCCTTGAAGAGGAAAGGGTGATGCAGCAAAATAGAGATAAGTATTTCCTTCCGTTAGAGAACCAAGGTATCAATCCAGTAGGAGACAATGCACAAATCACTTAATGCCTGCACAAACTATCAAACAACTTGCACCCAACGCAATAAAGGGGTTGTCAATCCCTTCATGGTCACTTGCAAAAGTGAGATCTAATAGAGATAGACGAAACTAAACAAAAAGGTAAAGTAAATATTTTTGGTATTTTTGGTCTATAGATCGGAAAGTAAAAGATTGCAAAATAGTAGATCGGAAACTTATATGATGAAAAATAGTAGATCGGAAACTTATATGATGGAAAATAGACCCGGGGGCCATAGGTTTCACTAGAGGCTTCTCCCAAGATAGCAAATAATACGGTGGATGAACAAATTACTGTCGAGCAATTGATACAAAAGCACAAAGTTATGACGATATCCAAGGCAATGATTATGAAATATAGGCATCACGTCTGTGTCAATTAGACCGAAATGATTCTGCATCTACTACTATTACTCCACACATCGACCGACTCCTGCCCGCATCTAGAGTATTAAGTTCATGAAGAACAGAGTAACACATTAAGTAAGATGACATGATGTAGAGGAATAAACTCAGGCGATATGATGTAAACCCCATCTTTTTATCCTCGGTGGCAACAATACAATACATGCCTTGCTACCCCTACTATCACTGGGAAAGGACATCGCAAGATTTAACCCAAAGCTAAGCACTTCTCCTATTGCAAGAAAAACCAATCTAGTTGGCCAAACCAAACAGATAATTCGAAGAGAATTACAAAGATACCAAAACATGCATAAAAGAATTCAGAGAAGATTCAAATAATATTCAAAGATAAGCCGATCTTAAATCCACAATTCATCGGATCTCGACAAACACACCACAAAAGAATATTACATCAGATAGATCTCCAAGAACATCGAGGAGAACATGGTGTTGAGAATAAAATAGAGAGAATAAGCCATCTAGCTACTAGCTATGGACCTGTAGGTCTGAGGTAAACTACTAACGCTTCATCGGAAGGGCAATATAGTTGATGTAGAAGCCCTCCGTGATCGAATCCCCCCTCGGCGGGATCTTGGAAAAAGGCCCCTAGATGGGATCTCACGGGAACAGAAGGTTGCGGTGGTGGAAAAGTCTTTTCGTGGATACTTCTGGTGGTTTGGGAATATATGTGAATATATAGGTGAAATAATTAGGTCAAGGGAGTCATGAGGGGCCCACAAGGCAGGCGGCGCGCCCTCCACCCTTGTGGCCGCCTCGTGGCTCTTCTGACTTGCACTCCAAGTCTCCTGGGTGTCTTCTGGTCCAAGAAAAATCATCGTGAAGGTTTTATTCTGTTTGGACTCCGTTTGGTATTCCTTTTCTGCGAAACTCAAAAACAAGGGAAAAACAGAAACTGGCACTGGGCTCTAGGTTAATAGGTTAGTCCCAAAAATAATATAAAATAGCATATTAATGCATATAAAGCATCCAAAATATATATTATAATAGCATGGAACAATAAAAAAATTATAGATACGTTGGAGACGTATCAAGCATCCCCAAGCTTAATTCCTGCTCGTCCTCGAGTAGGTAAATGATAAAAACAGAATTTTTGATGTGGAATGCTACCTAACATATTTATCCTTGTAATATTTCTTTATTGTGGCATGAATGTTCAGATCCATAAGATTCAAAAGAAAAGTTTAATATTGACATAAAAACAATAATACTTCAATCATACTAACATGGCAATTATGTCTTCTCAAAATAACACGGCCAAAGAAAGCTTATCCCTAGAAAATCATATAGTCTGGCTATGCTCCGTATTCATCACACAAAATATTCAAATCATGCACAACCCCATTGACAAGCCTAGCAATTGTTTCATACTTTTGATGTTCTCAAACTTTTTCAACTTTCACGCAATACATGAGCGTGAGCCATGGACATAGCACTATAGGTGGAATATAATATGGTGGTTGTGGAGAAGACAAAAAGATGGAGATAGTCTCACATCAACTGGGTGTATCAACATGCTATGGAGATAGTCTCCATATGTAATTCCTAGCACACCAAGCCACTGATTGATTTGTTCAAGGAGAAGAAGTTCCTTCCTAAGAGCTAATCATGACTTATGCAAGGACTTCGATATCCTCAATGATGGTCCCCAACCTGAACTTGGTAGTGTTTTATTATAAGACTACTATGTGGTCATTCTTGTCTTAGACAACATGTTCACATGTATGTAGCAGAACCAGCTCATGTTTCGGAGATTGCTATCGTAGTTCACTCCCCGAGAATCTTGCAACGTCATCTCGTCGATTTGTGTTGCAAACTTTCACTTCTCTTTCTGGACTTGATGAGTCTGGAATGTCCCGACACCAACCAGATCTGAATCTCAGGCAGATATGATTGTTGGAACATTCCTGACATTTGCATTTTGTTCCCACCTTGCACCGCCTTGTGTCAATCTTCCTTGGACTGCCCTTCTCAGCAATTGTTGTTCAGGATCATCTTCAAAAGTGGTCCTACCATGGGTTCCATCCATTTTCGATGATAAGCAAAATCATCCATCGCGTTGTCTTCAACAAGGTAGTCCACATCATCCATTCGAATCCGGATATGCCATTCGTTTGAACTCCGCCAAACGATCGATTGTGATTGCCTTAGTCTGGTATAAAGAGTTTCAATGATCTAGATATCAAAAGTAATTCTTTTTGCCATTTAGGGGATTAACTCTACGAGTCACCTCCCACAAGGTGCCCCGTTGGGGAATCATGGCAATTTTTCCTCTCTACTTTGAAACCCTCATCAATTGTTTCTTCCGTCCCTCCTGGTGCATGTTTTGCCTCTCAGCTCCAAAGATGTTTCTACGTCTCATTTCGTGAGTTGATCTTGTGATCATTGAGATGATCCTAAGTTGCTCGAACCTCAGGAATATTGATTCTTCTAAAACTCCCCTTTCTACTCGTTGTCATGTTGGATGTAGCTCTCAAAGCAAGACGTCGAGATCAAGGTGATGCAATGAGTCAACACCCTCGAGAAAGACATCTAGATCGTGAAGATTGTATTAGCTTGTGTCCCTCTGTCTTCTTACCTCACGACTTGAATCTCAGGACGAGATTCTTGTTTAGTAGGGGTGAGTTGTCACATCCCTAGTTCTGGTATGGACTAGGCTAGCCCTTCATGTGTGCATCATGTTTAAATTTCTCAGAAACTTGAAATGGGGATGACAGAAACCCCCAGCACCCCCCTTAATCCAACTAGGGTTTACTAAAATATTTTTCAATGAACCTGAAATGCCCTTCCAAAATGGTCATCATCTTTGCCTTGGTCTAGAACCTCTGACAAAAATGGTGCACACTTTTCTAGGACATCGTAGGGTCACTGAATTAAATCATATTCTATTTGCAATTGGGCATTTAAATGCTATAAAATATTTTAAACGCTCAAATAATCATAAACTAAAATGTTTGTTGTTGGTTATATTCCAAACAGTGGCACTGAGCGGTTTCATGATTTTTGAATCTGTTTAAGAATTTTTGTTAAAGCCCTAAGGTGACAGCAAAATAGAAAACAGAAGAAAAATAGAAGAGGAAGGAAACCTACCTAACTTACCAGTGCAGCCCACCTGGCGGCCCAAGTGGCCGGCCCAGCCCACCTCCTCCTCCCTATCGTCTTCCACCTCCTGCCAGTAGGCAGGAGGGCATGTGCCTCGCACACGCGCACGCGGCCCGGGCCACCTCCTGCTTGCCGCTTCGCCCTGGCCCTCCCTGCTGCAGCCACGCACCCCCTGGACCCCTCTCACTCACTCCCCGAGCTTCTCTCCCTCATGTGCTCTCTCTCTCCCTCTCATGCCCGAGCGAAGCTCGTCGCCGCCGTTCGTAGCCACCGCGTCCACCGCGTCCCCCTTGCCTCACTGACCTATCCACGAGCCCCGCCACGGTCGCCTACGCCTCTCCGTCGAGCCACGTGACGCGGGAAGCCCTGGAGAGCCGCCATCACCGTTGTCTTCACCTCTGGCCGTCGGAGATCACCTTCGCTGCCCCGTCGACCTCAGCGCGTCCCCGAGCCCGCTGAGCATCTTGTCGCACCCGCCGTGAGCTCCTGCTCTGCTCCCCCTCTCCGTTTTCCCTCGTGAGCCGTAGCCGTCGCCTCGCCTGCAACTGAACGCTGGCGCCGCCCCGAGCTCATTTCCAGCAAGCTCCGACCGTCCCTGCTGCCACCACATGCCGCGCTGGATGCGGGTGAGCTCCAACTCCCCGTAGCTGCCCTCGGCTGCTCGTTTGGGCGCCGGGGAAGCGATCCCGAACCCCTCCGCTGCACAAAATGGTCGCCGCCGGCCAAACTCCGGTGGGCCGACGTGGCCATTTAATTAGGGCCTAAACACCCCGATAATCACCGCCTAGTGCCACTTCCATGTGGGCCCTGGTGCCAAAATTAATTAGTTTAATTTTTGTTAAGATTAGTGCTAATCTTGCGGACCCCACGTGTCAGCTTTGACTTTGACCAAGTCAGCGTTGACCGGTCCCACCTGTCATCCACCCAACCCAGCTCTGAGTCACTGACCAATGGGTCCCGCAGGTCAGGTTTGACCTGGCCGGCCCAGTTGACCTGCTGACATCAGCCTTGCGCAATGCTGACACAGTAAAGCTTTTCTGGGATTTTAATAAATCAGAAATGATTTATTATTTCCAAAAAATGCCCAAAACTTCTAAAAATCATAGAAAATAATCCATAGCTCAGAATGAAATAAATTATATATGAAAAATGATCAGAAAAATCCAATCTATCCATCTGTACTGGTTTCATGCATGTTTAAACAAATTAACCTTGCTCTTTAGATCAAAACATGATAATGCACTTTATAAGTTCTTAGTTTGAATTTGAACCTTTGGTTCAAATCAACTCAAACCCTTCTGTTCTTAGCTGCATTAGCTCAAATCACAACATATTGACATGTCATGATCATGCATCATACTGTGCATTGCATTGATTGTGTTCTTTCTGTGTTTGCCGGTGGTTGTTCCCCCTCGGTAGACGTATGTTCCGATGATGAGTTCGATGACACTGATGAAGAGTTATATCATCTTCAGAAGTGCCAGGCAAGCAAAACCCCCTTGTTCATTCTGATACAATCCCACTCTCTCGCTCCTGCTCTCTTTTACTGCATTAGGTCAACATCGATTCAACTATTATATGCTGCGGTAGCTGAACCCCTTTTCCTCTGCATAACCTGTCATTGCCACAGTAAATAGATGAAACCCACTAGCATGATTAGGAGTTGTTTGAGCCCTGATGTGCCTACTCATTCATGCTTGTTTGTCATGCCTGCTACTGCTTAGAGTTGAGTCAGTCTGATTCATCGGGGATGAATTGGAATGGTGATGAACATGTCCTACTTGGTGTGAGCTAAGTGTGTGAACACGATTTGGTAAAGGTATCGATGAGAGGCCATGTAGGAGTACATGGTGGGTTGTTTCATTGGAACCGTCCTTAAGCACTGAGATCTGTATGTGTGATTTAAGATTCAGCTACTACCATGCATTGGGCCCGAAACCAATGGACCCTCTCGGCTTCTTAACCACCCTTGTCCTCTGTCTAGGAGTTGCAAGTAGTTTCTGGTGTTTGTAGTATGCTGGAGGCCGTGCACAGCGCTGACCCGAGGGGTGGGCTGTGATGCGGTAGGCACGTGGTCGGGCATGCCGGGCGCCCGTTTGGTGTCTCGGAACCCTATACACATCGTTCGGGGTCGTATGTGGAAACCTCGGCCGGACTCCCTGCGGATGGAACCTGAATAGGTGATAAACCTGGACTAGAGGCTTGAGTCTTTAGGTAGGCCGTAGCCGACACCCTCGCTGGGCTTCCGCTTGAAGGTTGCCGAGTACATGTCGTGTAAATGGCGATAAGTGGTGAGAGCGTGTGTGAAGACGTACACCCCTGCAGGGTTAACATCATCTATTCGAATAGCCGCGTTCGCGGTAAAGGACTGCTTGGTTGCCTATACAGTTCATAGACAAGTGAAAGTGGATACTCTAAAACTCGCAAGATAAGCGTGAGTGCTATGGATGGCCTTCTCGTAGGGAGACGGGAGCGGATCCATAGTGGTGTATTGATATGGTGATTATGTTGACTCATGTGCGCCACCTCGAAGAGTTACTTGTAGTCATAGTTTAGGATAGCCACTGAGTCAAAGCTGGCTTGCTGCAGTCAAACTCCACCACCCCCTTTGTTGATATTGATGCATATGTAGCTAGTTCTGATGTAAGTCTTGCTGGGTACATTTGTACTCACGTTTGCCTATTTTATGTTTTGCAGAGAGACGTCAGTCTCGCTAGTAGTTCCATGTGGACTTTGACGTTTAGCTTGATATCTCAGCTACGATCTTGTGCCCTCCGCAGGATCTGGTAGATAGTCAGGCTTCTCAGCCTTTTTCAATTGTAGATGTCTGTACTCAGATATGTTAAGCTTCCGCATGTGCTTTGACTTGTATGCTCTAAATGTTGGGTCATGAGACCCATGTTTGTAATTTCTCGCTCCTCGGAGCCTAATAAATAAATACTTTGAGTCGTAGAGTTTTGTTGTGATGCCATGTTGTATTTACACATATCGAGCATATTGTGTGTATGATTGAAATGCTTGGTATGTGTGGGATCCGACAACCTAGTTGTTTATCCTTGGTAGCCTCTCTTATGGGGAAATGTAGTCTTGTGCTTCCATGAGCCATAGTAGTCCGCTTCTGACCGGTTCACCGGAGTCCTGCTAGCCCAAAGACTACCGCTCCAAACACTTGATCGACGGCATGTGGTTCACTTCTGCTCGTTCTGTTCTTCGGGAAATGTCACACGCCGACATCCGAGTCCTGCTTAGCTCACTACAGCCCGGTTCACCGGAGTCCTGTTAGCCCAGTGCTACAGCCCGGATTCGCACGCTGCTGACCGAAATGCTCGATGTTGATTCATGCATGCCTATCCCCATAAGTTAGTGCCACTTTGGGTTCACGACTAGTCATGTCGGCCGGGGTTCTCTGTCATATGGATGCTAGCGACACTATCATATACGTGAGCCAAAAGGCGCAAACGGTCCCGGGCCAGGTAAGGCGACACCCGTGGGAATACCGTGCGTGAGGCCCAAAGTGATATGAGGTGTTACATGCTAGATCGGTGTGACTTAGAATCGGGGTCCTGACAAATATTGTGTAAAAAAATTCAGAGTTTTTCCATGCTCCAGTGAATTGAAACAATTCTGGGACTGGGCGCAAAACTTCCTGTTTTTCAGCAGGATCAAATCAACTATCACCGTAAGCCATCCCAAAGGTCTTTACTTTGCACAAACACTAATTAAAACACAAAACCACATCTAACCAGAGTCTAGATGAATTATTTATGGGAAAACAGCAAGGAAAAATATTGGGTTGTCTCCCAACGAGTGCTTTTCTTTAAAGCCTTTTAGCTAGGCGTTGATAATTTTAGTGATGCTCACATAAAAGACAAGAATTGAAGCACAAAGAGAGCATCATATAGCATGTGAAAAAAACATCTTAGTCTAACATACTTCCTATGCATAGGCATCTTATAGGCAAACAAATTATCAAGGAAAGCAAAAACTAGCATATGCAAGGAAGAAGAAAGAAACGAAAGCAATCTCAACATAACGAGAGGTAATTTTGTAACATGAAAATTTCTACAACCATATTTTCCTCTCTCATAATAATTACATGTAGAATCATAATCAAATTCAACAATATAGCTATCACATAAAATATTCTCAACATGATCCACATGCATGCAAAGTTGACACTCTTCCAAAATAGTGGGATTATCATAAAATAAAGTCACGACTTCTCCAAACCCACTTTCAATATTATTGCAAACATTATTACCAATCTCATATTCATCATGGGGCTTAAAAAAATTCAAGATCATAAGAAGAGTCACCGCAATCATGATCATTACCATAAGTAGTGGACATAGCAAAATTAGCATCCCCAAGTTTAGGGTTTTGCATATTATTAGCACAATTGACATTAATAGAATTTATAATAACATCATTGCAATCATGCTTTTTATTCAAGGATCTATCGTGAATCACTTCATAAAGCACTTCATCACAATTTTTAGATTCACGGATTTCAAGCAAAACATCATAAAGATAATCTATTGCCCTCAAGTCACTAGAAATTGGTTCATCATAATTGGATCTTTTAAAAAGATTAGCAAGTGGATGACGATCCATATACTCTTTGGTCTCTGATTTTCAATAAATACACAATTATTCCAACCAAACAAGCAAACGAGCCAAGTAAGACATAAGGGCAAACGAAAAGACGAACGAAAGAAGGGCGAATAAAAAGGCAAATCTTTTCGAAAATTGTTTTAGAAGTGGGGGAGAGGAAAATGAGAGGCGAATGGCGAATAATGTAATGCAAGAGATGAGAGTTTATGATGGGTACTTGGTATATCTTGACTTGGCATAGATCTCCCCGACGACGGCGCCAGAAATTCTTCCTGCTACTTCTTGAGCTTGCGTTGGTTTCTCCCTTGAAGAGGAAAGGGTGATGCAGCGAAGTAGAGATAAGTATTTCCCTCAGTTAGAGAACCAAGGTATCAATCCAGTAGGAGACAAGGCACAAATCACCTAATACCTGCACAAACAGTCAAACAACTTTCACCCAACGCGATAAAGGGGTTGTCAATCCCTTCACGGTCACTTGCAAAAGTGAGATCCAATAGAGATAGATGAAACTAAACAAAAAGGTAAAGTAAATATTTTTGGTATTTTTGGTTTATAGATCGGAAAGTAAAAGATTGTAAAATAGTACATCAGAAACTTATATGATGGAACATAGTAGATCGGAAACTTATATGATGGAAAATAGACCCGGTGGCCACTAGAGGCTTCTCTCAAGATAGCAAATAATACTGTGGATGAACAAATGACTGTCGAGCAACTAGTAGAAAAGCACAAAGTTATGATGATATCCAAGGCAATGATTATGAAATATAGGCATCACGTTCGTGTCAAGTAGACCGAAACAATTCTGCGTCTACTACTATAACACATCGACCGACTCCTGCCTGCATCTAGAGTATTTGTTGGGGAACGTAGCATGCAATTTCAAAAAAAATCTTGCGATCATGCAAGATCTATCTATGAGATGCATAGCAACGAGAGGGGGAGAGTTTGTCCACGTACCCTCGTAGACCGAAAGCGGAAGCATTAGCTTAACGCAGTTGATGTAGTTGAACGTCTTCGCGATCCAACCGATCAAGCACCAAACGTACGGCACCTCCGAGTTATGCACACATTCAGCTCGATGACGTCCTTCGAACTCTTGATCTAGCAAAGTGTCGAGGGACAGTTTCTTCACCACAACAGCATGGTGACGGTGATGGTGATGTGATCCGCACAGGGCTTCGCCTAAGCACTACGACAATATGACCGGAGGAGTAAACTTTGGAGGGGGGGCACCGTAGACGGCTAAGAAACAATTGTTGTGCTTTGGGGTGCCCCCTGCCCCTGTATATAAAGGAGTATGGGAGGAGGCCGGCCCTAGGGGCGCGTCCAAGTGGGGGGAAACTGACTAGGACTCCTAATCCTAGTCACCCCCGTTTCCTTTCTTTCGGAGGGGGAAAAGGGAAGGAGAGGGAGAGGGAGAAGGAAAGGGGGCCATGCCCTCTCCCCCTTGTCCAATTTAGACTCCCTTGGGGGGGCACCCCTTGCGGGCTCCCCTCTCTCTCCCCTATGGCCCATGTAGGCCCAATACTTCCCCGAGGGGTTCTAGTAACCTCTCGGTACTCCAAAAAAGTACCCGAACCACTCCGAAACCATTCCGGTGTCCGAATATCGTCGTCCAATATATCAATATTTACCTCTCGACCATTTCAAGACACCTTTTCATGTCCGTGATCTCATCCGGGACTCCGAACAATCTTCGCTCACCAAAACACATAACTCATCATACAAATCGTCATCGAACGTTAAGCGTGCGGACCCTACGGGTTCGAGAACTATGTAGACATGATCGAGACACATCTCCGATCAATAACAAACAATGGAACCTGGCTGCTTATATTGGTTCCTACATATTTTACAAAGATCTTTATCGGTCAAATTGTAATGAAAACATACTTCATTCCCTTTGTCATCGGTATGTTACTTGCCCGAGATTCGATCGTTGGTATCCTCATACCTAGTTCAATCTCGTTACCGACAAGTCTCTTTACTCATTCTGTAATGTATCAACCCGCAACTAACTCATTAGTCACATTGCTTGCAAGGCTTATTGTGATGTACATTACCGAGAGGGCCCAGAGATACCTCTCCGATACTCGGAGTGACAAATCCTAATCTTGATCTATGCCAACCCAACAAACACATTCGGAGACACCTGTAGAGCATCTTTATAATCACCCAGTTACGTTGTGACGTTTGATAGCACACAAGGTTAAAGGATCGATATGGTTGACTAGAGGGGGTGAATAGGCAACTAACAATTTTTAGCTTTTCTTTACCAAATTAAACTTTGCATCAAAGTAAGTTGTCTGGATATGCAACTAGGTGGACAACCTATATGATGCAACAATCACAAGCACACAAGCAAGCAATGAATATAACACAAATAAGCTTGCACAAGTAAAGGGATGAGATAACCAAGAGTGGAGCCGGTGGAGACAAGGATGTGTTACCGAAGTTCCTTCCTTTTGTAGGGAAGTACGTCTCCATTAGAGCGGTGTTGAGGCAAAATGCTCCCCAGGAAGCCACTAGGGCCACCGTATTCTCCTCACGCCCTCACACAATGCGAGATGTCGTGATTCCACTATTGGTGCCCTTGAAGGCGGCGACCGAACCTTTACAAACAAGGTTGGGGCAATCTCCACAACTTAATTGGAGGCTCCCAACGACACCACGAAGCTTCACCACAATGGACTATGGCTCCGCAGTGACCTCAACCGTCTAGGGTGCTCAAACACCCCAGAGTAACAAGATCCACAAGTGATTAGTGGGGGCAATCAAATTTCTCTTGGTGGAAGTGTAGATCGGGGCCTTCTCAACCACTCCCAAGCAAATCAACAAGTTTGATTGGCTAGGGAGTGAGATCGGGCGAAAATGGAGCTTGGAGCAACAATGGAGCTTAGGGTTGGAAGAGATGGTCAACTAAAGGTAGGAGACGACCCTTTTATAGTGGTGGACTAAATCCAACCATTATACACTTAACCAGCCCGCAACACGCGGTACTACCGCTCTAGGGGCGCGGTACTACCGCAAGGCCACGCGGTACTACCATGGGCCACCACAGTACTACCGCAGCAGCCGGAGCTACAAATGAGCCCGACAGGGACAAGATTACCATGAAGGCAGTACTACATTCCTCCTTATGCGGTACTACCGCAAGGCAGGAAGCCCTAGTTCGGCAAGGGCGTGGATGAATACAATTACATCCATGCCTACTCACCGGAAAACGAACGATGCAAAAACCCGACGCAGATTACTCGTGTGGTCATTGGATCGATCAAGACACGGTACTATCACAAGACAAGGCGCTGGTACTATCATGAGGCGCGGATGTAAAATATTACATCCGCCCCTACTACCGCAACGCAGCGGTACTTGGCCTGGGGCCACAGTAGTACGGCTCCAGAGGAGCGGTACTATCAGGCTCAGCAGTACTACCGCTGAGCCACGGTACTATCAAGAGGTGCTCATGTACTACCGCTCAAGGAGCGATACTACCGCAAGCACAAAGCAACAAAGCAGCCAAGGCAATCACAAAGAGGATAAACGGGGGATGCTCCATAGTGCAAGGGAAAGGTGGAGACAAGGAAGGGAACGTGTACGTGATGATTCCACCCAAACCTTTCCGACGCGGACCCCCTCTTAATAATACGGCTTTCCTACGACTCAAATCCACCAAAAAGAAACGTAGAGAAACGCCGTCTTCAATAGTCTTCGAGGGGCACCAAACCGTCTTGTACCTAGTGAAGAAATGTCTGAGAAACTCAAAGGCACATGATTAGTCCGCAAAAGCATTGTCATCAATCACCAAAACACCTAAGGGATAAATATGCACTTACAATCTCCCCCTTTTTGGTGGATTGATGACAATACGGGATTTGCGCAAAAGGGAAATAAACTAGAGCATAGGCAAACCCCTCCTCTCTAAAATATAGACGGGCTCCCCCTAGATGTGTGCAAACTAGATGAATGCTTTGGACTGCATAGCACACAACTAGGATCAACACTCCCCCTATATTTTAGAGACACGACATATCTAGAAATGATAAGGTTAAACAACTACTAACGAGCATAAAACAAAGGTAGCACAATAACATAAGCTCGCTAAGATAGGATAAAGTGCATATGTCTTACACCATATGAAGGATAAGTCTCAAACCAAACCAAAGCAAACGAAACGAGGTTCAAACGAGACAGCAAACACACCAAACACAACGACACACGAGCAAATCCCTACACTCTCTCCCCCTTTGGCATCGAGACGCCAAAAAGGCAGAGAGGACACCTACACACTCGGGGTGGCTCAAGCGGAGAAATCATCCCAGCGCTCCTCCTCAGACTCGGCAGCAGGGATGTCCTCCTCGAAGTCCTCGTCAGAATCGGTCCACTTGAAGCCCTGCTTCGCCATCCACTCGGCCTCTGGAGTGATGTTCCTCTCTGACCCGCTGGAGTGAGCCTCACCAAAGACCTTCAGGATGTGCAAGTCACGGCGGCGAGCCTCCTTGGAGGCAACGTGAGTCCTGTACTACCCCTTAGCTTGCATGCAGAAGAGAGACTTCATCTTGTCCTTCAGCTTCTTGGCCCACGAGGGCATAGAGGAACTCTGGGAAGACCTAGCAGCACGGTCATCAGCAACATTCTCAGCTCCAGTCTCCTCCTCACCAACATCCCTCCTAGTAGCAGACGCCTCAGCACAAGTGGCAGTGTTGGCCCAGTTGGGCTTGACACGGAGACAAAAGGGATCATGCCTAATCCAGTCTGGTGCAAGGAACTCATCCCCAGGTTATAGCTTCTCCCAAGTCTTGGAGATCAGCAGAAACAGGTATGGCCCGTAGATAGGCACCTTGCGGTTGAACACCGCAAACCGAAGCTCATGCCACATGATGTGTGAGACATCAAGAGGCTGAGTCTGAGACACCCGGGCCTCCTCGCACATGAGCATCATATCCACCATAAATGCATGAACCTTATCCTTGTCGCCAATGCGCGGGAACAGAGAGTTGCGGAAGATGCGATACATGATATCCAGAAAGGAGTTCAGCACCCAAGCTGACTTGCCACTGGCGAGCACCTTCTCAACAAAGTACTGCTGGAGCTTGTCCTTGTTAGTAGACTCAGAATTGGCATAAGGACGAACACCAACAGGAGTGTTGAGTCCGTCATCTGGAACATGCAACAGGTCCATGAACTCCTTCCAGGTAGCGGTCAACTGACGGCCATTGGTCATCCACGTCATCCGCCGCTCCTCCCAGGGTGAAAGTACACAGAGGCAAAGAACTGACAAACAAGCTCAGGGTCAAAGTCCAGATGGAAGGATATCACATGCTCAATGCCAAACTGCTCCACCCAGTCCAGAGCCTCTCCAAAGTACTCACGATATTGTTCCTTCCTCATGTGATGCATGTCAATCCACTTGACCTCCACATAGGTATTCTGCTTGTTCTTGATGACATCCAGATAAATGAGAGTCTGCTGCTTGGTCCAGAACAACTCACAGCCTCTGATGATAGCACGAGGATTCACATATGGGTTCATCTGCCTGAGCCGGACATACTCAGCGGAGGGTATCTCGTCCATGCTCTTAGCGGGTTCCTTGTTTTTGGTAGTGGTGGTCTTGACATGGCGCTTGGGGGCATTGGGGCCCTCTGCTGCTTCACCTTGATTGCGCAAACGCTTGGATCCAGTGTCGCGACTGGGATTGGAACGGCGAGAGCCACCACCTGAGACACAAAGCTCAAAACACACACGAAAACTAAGAAGGGTCAACAAAAATACCTCGGCAAGGCAAAAGAAACATTTAGGAAACATACATGCTAAATGCCATGAGAAAGAATTGATCCACGGTAGTACTGCCAAGTGCTGCGGTACTAAAAATCTAGTACCACTCCAAGTCGCGGTAGTACCATGCGAAGCCACAGTAGTACCGGGTCTGGGAGCGGTAGTAGGTTTTTAGTGTCGCAACTAGCGCGGTAGCACCACAACTGACGGGCGGTAGTACCGCACGAGCGGTAGTACCGCACACGAGGCGCGGTAGTACCGCACTGCGTCAGATCCGAACCTAGTACAAATCTGGGAAAAACCGTGAAACCTTCGCGGTACTACGGTTGATCAAATCTATCACAGGACAACATATCAAGTATAAATCCTACGCAACTCGACTCTCCTACATCCTACTCTTGCACAGATTTGGCCTAAAATCTCAAGAACAACATGCATCTCCCCAAGATCCTAGAAGCGAGAAAACAACCAAGAGAGAGAGGGATTTGGGGAAAAACCTTGTTCCATGGCAAGAGGAAGTGGTGGGGAATGATCCCAGCGGTCGGAATCCGAGGAGAGTGGCGGAGACGGAGATCCCGAGGACCTCCCGGCGCCTCAGGAGCTTAGAGAGAGAGAGAGAGAGGGAGATGGTGGGGAGAGAGATAAGTGAATGGGTATGGGGAGTTGGAACTCCCCTGCCCGAATCATAACCACCACGCACACTCGTGGCGCGGTAGTACCGTGATTCATCGCGGTAGTACCGCTCGGCGGAAGTACCGCACACGAGCGGTAGTACCGCTCTCCTGGGCGGCAGTAAAAAATTACTGCCGCACAAGGTGCGGTAGTACCATGCCCTCTCAACGTGGTAGTACCGTGGCTAGCCGCAGTAGTACTGTGAACTCAGGAAGTCGCACGTTCCAAGCACACGAAAAAGAGGTCTTTGCACGAAAAAAACTATGAAGAAACACGACACCACAAGAACACGCGACACACGAAGGCAGAAAGGCAAACGACAACACGAAAACAGCCACGAGACACCACCTCTCCAAAGAGAGGGCGGTGGCCGGAGCCACCTATGTTTGAGTCAATTGGTATGGCACCGCGAAGAATTATCCTTGGGCCCATGACCAAAACTCGTCTTTGAAGCACAAGTACCATCCAAAATGGCTAATGTGAAAGAGTTGATCGATTTATGCATAATGGGGGGAGGGAGAGTTCATTGAGAGAACAACACTCCCCCTATATCCATGCCTACACCTAAACAAGATAACAAGTTGAGTATGGTGGGGTGTGCAAGGGTTCAAGCAACATTGCTCGAATCAATGATATTTAGCTCATGCCTTAACTCGCGAAATCTTGCTTCATCCAAAGGCTTCATGAAGATATCTGCAAGGTTATCTTGAGTGTTGACGTAGTTGAGCTCGATCTCCCCTCGCCTAATGTGATCCCGGATGAAGTGATACCGAATCTCAATATGCTTCATCTTGAAGTGTTGCACCGGGTTGAGAGAAATCTTGATGGCACCTTCATTGTCACACCAAAGAGGCACTTTGTCACAAATGACACTGTAATCCTTTAAAGTTTGCCTCATCCATAAGAGTTGTGCACAACAACTACCGGCCGCTACATACTCCGCTTCGTGGACGAGAGAGACACACATCTTTGCTTTTTGGAAGACCACCTTACCAAAGAGCAACCAAGGAAATAGCACCCTCCTAAGTGGACTTCCGATCCACTTTGTCTCCGCCTACGGAATCCGAATATCCTACAAGCTTGAAGTTTGCTCCTCTCGGGTACCATAGGCCAAAGTTTGGGGTATGAGCCAAATATCGAAAGATTCCCTTGACCGTCACATAGTGGCTTTCCTTAGGTGCGGCTTGAAACCGTGCACAAATTCCCACACTCAACATGATATCCGGTCTAGATTCACAAAGGGAAAGCAAGGATCCAATCATGGAGCGATATACCTTTTGATCCACCGCTTTACCATTGGGATCGATGTCAAGTTGGCACTTAGTGGGCATTGGAGTGGAAGTTGGCTTGACATCGCTTAGCTTGAATCTCTTGAGCATGTCTTGAGTGTATTTGGATTGGTTGATGAAGGTACCTTCTCTTCTTTGCTTTACTTCAAAACCTAGAAAGAACTTCAACTCTCCAATGGAAGACATCTTGAACTTTGAGGTCATTAGTGCGGAAAATTCATCATTGAAAGCTTTGTTAGGGGAACCAAAGATAATGTCATCAACATATAGTTGGCACACAAACAACTCCCCATTGACCTTCTTAGTAAAAAGAGTGGGATCGATGAGCCCAACTTCAAACCCGCGATCTCGTATCAACTCGGTAAGGTGGTCATACCACGCACGTGGGGCTTGTTTAAGGCCATAGAGTGCATTATCGAGTTGATACACATGATCGGGAAAGTAGGGATCCTCGAACCCGGGGGGTTGTTTGACGTAAACCAACTCATTAATAGGACCATTAAGAAAAGCACTCTTCACGTCCATTTGTTGCAACTTAAAGTTGTGATGAGAAGCATAAGAAATCAACAAACGAATGGATTCAAGACGAGCAACGGGAGCAAGGTTTCACCGTAGTCGATACCCTCGACTTGGGAGTAACCTTGTGCCACCAATCTTGCCTTGTTGCGAATGATGGTTCCATGAGCATCTTGTTTGTTCTTGAAAATCCACTTGGTCCCAATGACATTGTGGTTCCCTGTTGGCCTTGGCACCAACCTCCACACCTTGTTGTACTCGAAGTTGTTGAGTTCTTCATGCATGGCATTAAGCCAATCCGGATCTTCGAGTGCTTCATATACCTTTTGGGGTTCAACACAAGAAACAAACGCGTGATGTTCACAATAGTTTGCCAATTGTCTCTGAGTGCTTACCCCCTTTTGGATGCTTCCAAGTACATTCTTCATGAGATGACCCTTGGTGGTGAGCTTGGAAGCAATCTTGGCGGCACGACGCTCTAATTCCTCCTCGGTGGTGAGTTGAGGAGCGGTCACTTGATCATCTTGAGCGTCGTCTTGAGCATGTTCTTGATCTTGAACTTGCTCGGGGGAGAGAACTTGACCTTGGGCATCACTTGGTGTGTCAACATCGTCTTGAGCATGATCTTGCCCTTGGTCTTGTTCATGAGGTTGAGGGCCTTCACTTTGTTCTTGAGCGTGTGGGCCTTGGGTTGGTGATGGCTCCACTTGAGTGGAGCATTGTCCTTCTCCTTCGCCACAAGGGGTTCCTCAACGGGTAGGATAAAACCAACACCCATTCTTCTTATGGCTTGAAGAGGAATTTCATCACCTACATCACAAGTGCCACTTTGCTCCACTTGGGAGCCGTTATTCTCATCAAACTCCACGTTACACGTCTCCTCAATAAGTCTCGTGGATTTATTGAGGACACGGTAAGCATGAGAGTTTGTAGCATAACCAACAAATATGCCCTCATAAGCTCTAGCTTCAAACTTAGACAACCGAACACCTTTCTAGAGAATGAAACACTTACACCCGAACACACGAAAGTACTTGAGGTTGGGCTTGTTACCGGTGAGTCTCTCATATGGAGTCTTGTTCAAGCCCTTGCGGAGGTAGAGCCGATTGGATGCATGACATGCGGTGTTGATGGCTTCGGCCCAAAAGTTTTATGGAGACTTGAACTCCGCCATCATGGTCCTTGCCGCATCCATCGACGTCCGGTTCTTCCTCTCCGCGACACCATTTTGTTGAGGGGTGTAGGGTGCAGAATATTGATGGTTGATCCCCTCATCACTAAGAAACTCATCGAAGGTGTAGTTCTTGAACTCGGTGCCGTTGTCACTTCTTATTGTCAAGATCTTTGCATTGTGTTGACGTTGTGCTTCATTTGCAAAGTCAATGACGGTTTTTTGGGTCTCGCTCTTCCTCTCGAAGAAATACACCCAAGTATATCTTGAGTAGTCATCCACAATCACCAAGCAATACTTCCTACCCCCAAGACTATCAAAGGATGGAGGCCCAAAGAGATCCAAGTGAAGGAGCTCCAAAGGCCTCTTCGAGTAGATGATAGTCGTGGGAGGGTGAGCCTTTTCATGAAGCTTTCCTTCAATAGAAGCACTGCAAGCACGATCTTTAGCAAAACTAACATTCGTTAGTCCACGGACATGGACCCCTTGAGAAGACTTTGCAAAGATCTCATATTGACATGGCCTAGACGGCGATGCCAAAGCCATCCCACATCAACTTTAGCCATTAGGCATGTCGCGGTCTTAGTGGGTACCTCCAAAAAGTTAATCACATAGAGACCGTTCTCGACATGCCCAACAAAGGCTACTTTAAGAGTCTTACTCCGCAAGAGGGCCACGGTATCAATATCAAAGAAAGTGGCAAAGCCCATGATTGCAAGTTGACGAACGGAAAGTAAATTGTATGCAAGGGACTCCACAAGCATGACCTTCTCGATCGTGAGATCATGAGAAATGACAACCTTGCCGAGTCCCAATACCTTAGAAGACGAGGCATCACCCCACTTGACATTGGTGGGCATAGAAGGAATCTTGTGCACGTCCACCACC
This sequence comes from Aegilops bicornis, assembly GCA_021605145.1. Lineage (NCBI taxonomy): Eukaryota > Viridiplantae > Streptophyta > Magnoliopsida > Poales > Poaceae > Aegilops > Aegilops bicornis. The sequence goes on along the minus strand of CM038673.1, from coordinate 376,077,850 downwards.
AAGTCCTTGCTTCCGGTCATATGATTTGTAGCTCCACTATCGAGCAACCATGATCCTCCACCGGAAGCAAACACCTACAAGAAATCAATGCTTGGTTTGAGGTACCCATTTTGTAATGGATCCTTTGATGTTAGTAACAAGGGTCTTAGGAACCCAAATAGACCATTCAATGTACTCATGAGGAGAACCAACAAATTTGGCATAAACGTGCCCATCACTAGCACGACATAACACATAAGAGGGATTAAAATCGCCGGCTTCGTTGGGAGGGGTGGCATTGCCCTTCTTGACATCGCCACCCTTTGCATTGTTCTTCTTCTCCTTGGAAGCACCCTCTCCCTCCCTCACAAAAGTTTGCTTGAGAGGAGGAGGTCGTTTGGTCTTGTCATTCTTGTTCTTCTTCTTGGGCTTGGGTGCGAACCCAATCCCCTCCTTGGCCACAACTTCCTTTTTATTACTCAAAAGGTCGTTGAGGTTCTTCTCACCTTGTATGCATGTAACAAGGCCTTTCTCAAGTTGCTCCTTCAACTTAGCATTCTCCTCAACAAGATGCACATGCTAACAACAAGGGTTAGTAGCATTTGCATTATCAATCAACACCATATGAGGAAAAGTGGCTTTCTCCTTGGTTAGCTGCACTTGGAGTTGATCATGAGACTCTTTGAGGCTAGCACGAACACCCTTCAAGACTTTGTGAGCCTTGTCGAGAATGTCAAACTCCTCGTTGAGTCTAGCAAGATCAACCCCAAGCTTCGCCTTCTCGGAGCTTAGCACACGAGACACAACAAGAGCATGATCAAGATCTTTCTTTAATTTAGCATGATCATCGTTGTATGACTCCTCAAGAGCCAAACGAAGACCACGCTCTTCCTCAAGAGCATTGGAAAGATCCGAAATCTCATCGGCATAGTCACGACTATGCCCTCCATCTTAGAGATGGTTTCTTCGTGAGCCTCGATCATGTCATTGGCTTCACCAAGTTGTTCCAAGAGAGCAACGAAGTGCTTCTTGGATTTGCCCTTGAGTTTACCCATAAAGGCCTCAAACTCATTCTCCTCCACATTAGTTCCCTCATGTTCATCAATGCAATCCATCGAAGAAGAATGATTGATGATGGTAGTTTTGATGTTGAGGGTTACCTTGTTGGTGGCTTTAGCCATGAGGCACTTGGCGGTGATGCTCTCATTGGGTGAGTCGAAGAGAGACACCCGAGGAGTCGTCGCAATGGCAACGGAGGCCATGGCAATCAATTCGCCATCTTCATCATCATCGTCATCATCCTCATTGTACTCTTCTTGTACCACCAAAGCCTTGTGAGGAGTCTTCTTGGTGAAGTTGCTCTTGTTGGGGAAAGACTTGGCCTTGTCCTTACGGATGAGCTTGCCACCATTGTATTCCCTCTTCTCATACGGGCACTCCGCAATAAAATGACTCACATTGCCACAATTGAAGCAAGTCCTCACTCGTTGCTTGCCCTTTGCGCCACTTGAGCTGCTCTTGTTGAAGTTGGGCCTTGAGTTCTTCTTGCTCCAAAATTGCCTTGAAGCAAGGGCCATGTGTTCATGATAGGCATACTTCGTATCTTCGAGGTTGCTCTCCTCTTCTTCCTCCTCTTCTTCTTCTTCGACACAAACCTTGGCCTTCAATGCAAGGTTGGGCTTCTTTGCTCTTTGGAGCGAAGCACCATGTCGGCGGTCTTGTCCAATATGCTCATAGCCATAAACTCATCCAACACATCACTTGAGGACAAGGTGTGAAAGTCTGGCCTTTGACGGATGACGGAGGACATGGCTTTGTGGTAGGGCATCATTGCCTTGAGAAATTTGTGCTTGATCCAATTGTCATACGTGTCCTTACTTCCATGATCCCGGAGAGAGACCGCGAGCTTGGTAACTCTCTGATAGAGCTTACGAGGTTCTTCATCTTCTTTCATTGCAAACTCATCGGCTTCATCTTGTACCACTTCATAATTGGAACGTTGAATGCTTGCGCTTCCCCGATAGAGGGAAACCACTTTGTGCCAAGCTTCTTTGGCCAATGAGTAGGGCCGAAGATGCGGGAGGTCTTCGGGAAGGATTGCTTCTTGGATGATGAAGAGGGCATTTTCATTGAATTGATCATCCACGGCTTCTCTAGGAGTGAAGTTGCTCCGGTCATGCGGATAAAAACCTTCTTCAATGATTCTCCAAAGGTTAGTGTTCACATGATTTAAATGACGCTTAAAACGATAGACCCAAGAATCAAAATCCTCCTTTTTATCAATCTTGGGGGGAGGACCGGCATGATTCAAATGAGTAGAAGGAATCGGTCCACCATAAACGGGTGGAGGTTGCACATGGGCAAAGATGCCGGTGCCATTCTTACCACTAGAGATAGGAGCTTTCTCACTAGTAGCTTCCCCCTTGTTGGGGTTAGCATCCGTCTCCGTGTTGGCGGGATCACCCACTTTCACGGGCGCGGTGGAAAGTTTAAGCCCTTCTAAGAATTCCTTAAACATGTCTTTGACCTCGGTCGTCATGGAGGTTTTCAATGTGTCCAACGCCACATTGAATTCCTCACGTGAGATCGAGTTACCCCCATCTCCCGTAGACGATATCAGATTCGCACCGGAGTGCTCTCCTACATCGTCTATGATGTCAACCATACTCTTCGGACGGTAAAGTCCTTAAAAAGAGACGAGGCTCTGATACCAATTGAAAGGGACGATATGGTTGACTAGAGGGGGTGAATAGGCAACTAACAATTTTTAGCTTTTCTTTACCAAATTAAACTTTGCATCAAAGTAAGTTGTCTAGATATGCAACTAGGTGGTCAACCTATATGATGCAACAATCACAAGCACACAAGCAAGCAATGAATATAACACAAATAAGCTTGCACATGTAAAGGGATGAGATAACCAAGAGTGGAGCCGGTGGAGACGAGGATGTGTGACCGAAGTTCCTTCCTTTTGAAGGGAAGTATGTCTCCGTTAGAGCGGTGTGGAGGCACAATGCTCCCCAAGAAGCCACTAGGGCCACCGTATTCTCCTCACGCCCTCACACAATGCGAGATATCGTGATTCCACTATTGGTGCCCTTGAAGGCGTAATCGAACCTTTACAAACAAGGTTGGGGCAATCTCCACAACTTAATTGGAGGCTCCAAATGACACCACGAAGCTTCACCACAATGGACTATGGCTCCGCGGTGACCTCAACCGTCTAGGGTGCTCAAACACCCAAGAGTAACAAGATCCACAAGGGATTAGTGGGGGGAATCAAATTTCTCTTGGTGGAAGTGTAGATAGGGGCCTTCTCAACCACTCCCGAGCAAATCAACAAGTTTGATTGGCTAGGGAGTGAGATCGGGCGAAAATGGAGCTTGGAGCAACAATGGAGCTTAGGGTTGGAAGAGATGGTCAACTAAAGGTAGGAGTTGACCCTTTTATAGTGGTGGACGAAATCCAACCGTTATCCACTTAACCAGCCCGCGACACGCGGTACTACAGCTCCAGGGGCGCGGTACTACCGCAAGGCCGCGTGGTACTACCGTGGGCCACCACAGTGCTACCGCAGCAGCAGCGGGGGCTACAGCAAGCCTGACAGGGGGCAGTACTACCGCGAGCGTGGTACTACCGCTCCCTCCTTGCGGTACTACCGCAAGGCAGGGAAGCCCTAGCCTGGGAAGGGCGCGGATGAATAAAATTACATCCGTGCCTACTTCCGCTGGAAAACGAACGATGCAAAAACCCGACGCGGTACTACCGCCGGAGAGCAAGATTACCGCGTGGTCAGCTGGATCGATCACAAGACGGTACTACCAAGACAAGGCGCGTTACTACATGAGGCGCGGATGTAAAAAATTACATCCGCCCCTACTACCGCAATGCAGCGGTACTTGGCCTGGGGGCCACAGTAGTACGGCTCCAGAGGAGTGGTACTACCGTGGGCTCATGTACTACCGCTGAGCCACTAAGATTACAAAGAAAATGCACTGCCGCAAGCACAAAGCAACAAAGCAGCCAAGGCAATCACAAAGAGGATAAACGGGGATGCTCCATAGTGCAAGGGAAAGGTGGAGACAAGGAAGGAACGTACGTGATGATTCCACCCAAACCTTCCGACGCGGACCCCTCTTAATAGTACGGCTTTCCTATGACTCAAATCCACCAAAAGAAACGCATGTAAACGCCGTCTTCAATAGTCTTCGAGGGGCACCAAACCGTCTTGTACCTAGTGAAGAAATGTCTGAGAAACTCAAAGGCACGATTAGTCCGCAAAAGCATTGTCATCAATCACCAAAACACCTAAGGGATAAATATGCACTTACACAAGGTATTCCTCCGGTATCCGGGAGTTGCATAATCTCATAGTCAAAGGAATATGTATAAGTCATGAAGAAAGCAATAGCAATAAAACTTAATGATCATTATGATAAGCTAACGGATGGGTCTTGTCCATCACATCATTCTCCTAATGATGTGATCCCTTTCATCAAATGACAACACATGTCTATGGTTAGGAAACTTAACCATCTTTGATTAATGAGCTAGTCTAGTAGAGGCTTACTAGGGACACTGTGTTTTGTCTATGTATCCACACATGTATCAAGTTTTCGGTTAATACAATTCTAGCATGAATAATGAACATTTATCGTGGTATAAGGATATATAAATATCAACTTTATTATTGCCTCTAGCGCATATTTCCTTCAGTCTCCCACTTGCACTAGAGTCAATAATCTAGTTCACATCGTCATGTGATTTAATACCAATAGTTCACATTTTTATGTGATTAACACCCATAGTTCACATCACCATGTGACCAACACCCAAAGGGTTTACTAGAGTCAATAATCTAGTTCACATCGCTATGTGATTAAGACCCAAAGAGTACTAAGGTGTGATCATCTTTTGCTTGTGAGAGAAGCTTAGTCAACAGGTCTGTCACATTCAGATCTGTATGTATTTTGCAAATTTTCTATGTCTACAATGCTCTGATTGGAGCTACTCTAGCTAATTGCTCCCACTTTCAATATGTATTTAGATTGAGACTCATAGCCATCCAGATCAGTCTCAAAGCTTGCATCGACGTAACTCCTTACAACGAACTCTTTGTCACCTCCATGAACGAGAAACATTTCCTTAGTTCTCTAAGGATAATTTTAACCGCTGTCCAATGATCTACTCCTGGATCACTATTATACCCCTTTTCCAAACTCATGGCAAGGTACACAATAGGTCTGGCATACATCATGGCATACTTGATAGAACCTATGGCTGAGGCATAGGGAATGACTTTCATTCTCTCTCTATCTTCTGTCGTGGTCGGGTTTTGAGTCTTACTCAACTTCATAACTTACAACTCAGGCAAGAACTCCTTCCTTGATTGATTCATTTTGAACTCCTTCAAAATCTTATTAAGGTATGTACTCATCAAAAGTCTTATCAAGCGTCTTGATCTATCTTTATGGATCTTGATGCCCAATATGTAAGTAGCTTCACTGAGATCTTTCTTTGAAAAAATCCTTTCAAACACTCCTTTATGTTTTCTAGAAAATTCTACATCATTTCCGATCAACAATATGTCATTCACATATACTTATCAAAAAGGCTGTAGTGCTCCCACTCACATTCTTGTAAATGCAGGCTTACCGCAAGTCTGCATAAAACTATATGCATTGATCAACTCATCAAAGCGTATATTCCAACTCTGAGATGCTTGCACCAGTCCGTAGATGGATCAGTGGAGCTTGCACACTTTGTTAGCACCTTTAGGATTGAGAAAACCTTCTGGTTGCATCATATACAACTCTTTTTTCATAAATCCATTAAGGAATGCAGTTTTGACATCCATTTGACAGATTTCATAAAATGCGGCAATTGCTAACATGATTCGGACAAACTTTAAGCATCGATACTAGTGAGAAAATCTAATCGTAGTCAACACCTTGAACTTGTCAAAAACCTTCTGCGACAATTCGAGCTTTGTAGATAGTAACACTACTATCAGCGGACGTCTTCCTCTTGGAGATCCATTTATTCTCAATGGCTCGCCGACCATCGGGCAAGTCAATCAAAGTCCATACTTTGTTCTCATACATGGATCCTATCTCAGATTTCATGGCCTCAAGCCATTTATCAGAACCTGGGCTCATCATTGCTTCCTCATAGTTCGTCGTAGGTTTGTCATGGTCTAGTAACATGAACGTGCTCTGGTTGACCTACGAGGTTCGGTAGTAACTTGGTCCAAAGTTTCATGATCATTATCATTAGCTTCCTCACTAGTTGGTGCAGGCATCACGGAAACGGTTTTCTGTGATGAGCTACTTTCCAATTCGAGAGAAGGTACAATTACCTCATCAAGTTCTACATTCCTCACACTCACTTATTTCGAGAGAAAATCCTTCTCTAGAAAGGATCCATTCTTAGCAACAAAGATCTTGCCTTTGGATCTGTGATAGAAGGTGTACCCAACAATTTATTTTGGGTATCCTATGAAGATGCACTTCTCCGATTTGGGTTCGAGCTTATCAGGTTGAATCTTTTTCACATAAGTATCGCAACCCCAAACTTTAAGAAACGACAACTTAGGTTTCTTGCTAAACCACAGTTCATATGGTGTCGTCCCAACGGATTTAGACGGTGCCCTATTTAACGTGAATGCAACTGTCTCTAATGCATAACCCCAAAACAATAGTGATAAATTGGTAAGAGACATCATAGATCACACCATATCTAATAAAGTACGATTACGATGTTCGGACACACCATTATGTTGTGGTGTTCCAGGTGGTGTGAGTTGTGAAACTATTCCACATTGTTTTAAATGAAGGCCAAACTCGTAACTCAAATATTAGCCTACGCGATCATATCGTAGAAACTTTTTTTTTGTTATGATGATTCTACACTTCACTCTGAAATTCTTTGAACTTTTCAAATGTTTCAGACTTGTGTTTCATCAAGTAGATACACCCATATCTGCTCAAATCATCTGTGAAGGTCAAATAATAACGATACCCGCCGCGAGCCTCAACACTCATCGGACCGCATACATCGGTATGTATTATTTCCAGTAAGTCAATGGCTCGCTCCATTGTTTCGGAGAACGGAGTTTTAGTCATCTTACCCATGAGGCGTGGTTTGCAAGTATCAAATGATTCATAATCAAGTGATTCCAAAAGTCCATCTGCATGGAGTTTCTTCATGCGCTTTACACCAATATGACCTAAACGGCAGTGCCACAAGTATGTTGCACTATCATTATCAACTTTGTATCTTTTGGCATCAATATTATGAATATGTGTATCACTATGATCGATTTCAATAAACCATTAACATTTCGTGTATGACCATACAAGGTTTTATTCATGTAAACAGAATAACAATTATTCTCTATCTTAAATGAATAACTGTATTGCAATAAACACGATCCTATATTGTTCATGCTCAACGCAAACACCAAATAACATTTATTTAGGTTCAACACTAATCCTGAAAGTATAGGGAGTGTGTGATGATGATCATATCAATCTTGGAACCACTTCCAACACACATCGTCACTTCGCCCTCAACTAGTCTCTGTTCATTTTGTAACTCCTGTTTTGAGTTACTAATCTTAGCAATTGAACCGGTATCAAATACCCAGGGGCTACTATGAACACTAGTAAAGTACACATCAATAACATGTATATCAAATATACCTTTGTTCACTTTGTCGTCCTTCTTATCCGCCAAGCATTTGGGGCAGTTCCGTTTCAAGTGACCATTCCCTTAGCAGTAGAAGCACTCAGTTTCAGGCTTAGGTCCAGCTTTGGGCTTCTTCACGGGAGTGCCAACTTGCTTTCCATTCTTCTTAAAGTTCCCTATCTTTCCCTTGCCCTCTTTTCTTGAAACTAGTGGTCTTGTTAACCATCAACACTTGATGCTCTTTCTTGATTTCTACCTTCGCTGATTTCAGCATCGCGAAGAGCTTGGGAATTGTTTTCATCATCCCTTACATATTATAGTTCATCACGAAGTTCTAGTAACTTGGTGATAGTGACTAGAGAACTCTGTCAATCACTATCTTATCTGGAAGATTAACTCCCACTTGATTCAAGAAATTGTAGTACCCAGACATTCCGAGCACATGCTCACTAGCTGAGCTATTCTCCTCCATCTTGTAGGCAAAGTACTTGTCAGAGGTCGCATACCTCTCGACACGGGCATGAGTCTGAAATACCAATTTCAGCTCTTGGAACATCTCATATGCTCTGTGGCGTTCAAAACGTTTTGAAGTCCCAGTTCTAAGCCGTAAAGCATGGTGCACTAAACTATCAAGTAGTCATCATACCGAGCTTGTCAAACATTGATAACGTCTGCATCTGCTCCTGCAATAGGTATGTCACCTAGCGGTGCATCAAGGACATAATTCTTCTGTGCAGCAACGAGGATAATCCTCAGATCACGGATCCAGTATGCATCATTGCTACTATCATCTTTTGTCGGGGGGATGAACCCCGGGTAGGCAACGGAACCCGAATCCTTTTCAAAAATATCAGGGCCAGCAACGCCCCTCAATCCGGCTCGCACTTGGCTGGGTTGCTCAACCCGGCCAAGTCCCTCGACCCGGCCAAACTCCTCAACCCGGCCTCAACGGCTGGCACATGACAGCCAAACCCGGCATATCGAGACTTCTCCAACAAGCCACCCCCATGGTGTATTCCTCAACCCGGATGGGTCAGCTCCCGTCCCATCCCAGCCGTATGAAGGGACGAGTCTCCATTCGAGGGTGAGCAAGGCAACAATGCTCCACCAACTCCTCTGGTCAGCCAAGGCGTGGCAACAGTGCCCCACCTACCCTGCTGTCTAGGGCCGGCGTGGCTACAGTGCACCCATCATCACTACTGACGCCAGCAGGCAGCGAGCTGACGGTGCGCCACTGTAGCATACTCAACCTGGCCACTCCGTGATGATCGACAAGACGGCAAGCAGTGCCCCCTGGCACACGGGGGCCCTACCCGGAGAACCCGGCGAGCCCTGACACCTGGCGGGTCCCAGCGCCGGCTTCCCGAACAATGACAACCCGGTGCCACAGCCTTGTAACATTACCATTGTACCCCTGGGGGGTTGACCTATAAAACCCCCCAGGAGCCCTCATGCATACGGGCGGACACAAGATCAACTAGACTAGCCACACACTAGGAGAGGGAGCAGCCTAACCCTTGGCATGCCTTCCATCTTCCTCCATGCAGCTCCAGGAGCAACTCTCTACTGTTACATATAAACCACACTCGGAAGGACTAGGGGAATTATCTCTCTGGAGAGCCCCGAACCTGGGTATGTCTTGTGTCCCTCGCTCGCTCATGCCGACCTCGCCTCTAGAGCCCACCGGTGCCCTCGAGCCTCCTCCTCTCTTTAGCCATACCTTGGCATCTGCGTGCGCCCACCACGACATCTTTCAACTTAGTTTTCTCTAGGAACATATCAAAAATAAAACAGGGGAGCTATACGCTAGCTATTGATCTATAACATAGATATGCAAATACTATTAGGACTAAGTTCATGATAAATTAAGTTCAATTAATCATATTACTTAAGAACTCCCACTTAGATAGACATCCCTCGAGTCATCTAAATGATCACGTGATCCTTATCAACTAGACCATGTTTGATCATCACGTGAGATGGAGTAGTCTTCAATGGTGAACATCTCTATGTTGATCATATCTACTATATGATTCACGTTCGACCTTTCGGTCTCCAGTGTTCTGAGGCCATGTCTGTACATGCTAGGCTCGTCAAGTTTAACCCGAGTATTCTGCATGTGCAAAACTATCTTGCACACGTTGTATGTGAACGTAGAGCTTATCACACCCGATCATCACGTGGTGTCTCTGTCGGTGTACTAGAGTAGGGGTACCCTAGTATCCCGTACTGCAGACGCAGACGATTAAGACACCAGCGGCAGGGTTTGCCTGGTCACCGCCAAGATCCTCCGTGGCACCTTTGGAGCCATTCAAGAACAAAGTATTTGACTAAATAGACAAGGCCCCGGCAAGAGGAGCTTGCCGGAAGGCCACTCAAGGCGTCAGAAGATGTGGCCCCGGCAAGAGGAGCTTGCCGGGAAGGCTCGGAGCTCGACAAGCCTCCGGACGCGACAAGGACTCGGCCGCGGCAAGGCGCTTGCCGCTGCAAGCAACCTCTCTCCATCTCCGCTCCAGCTCATCCAACAACGTGTCGCCACGGGACCATTCCATGCACGCGTGTCAAGAGGTTGTGCAGCCAGCGGAGAGCAGCGATAAGCGGCGCTGACAAGCTTGCCATCGTGGCGAGCGGTGGCGAACCTGACGGTCTCTGTTGCCTTTGTTTGGGCGACCTGACGGGCATTTATTGCTTTTGTCCCTTGCCGTCACGAGTTAGGTATTTTGCACTGCATACATCGCTCGAGTAGGTGTACCAACTCCTGCTTTTACATTTGTACCCTCGCCTATGTTGCCACCTGTCGGAGACCCCTTGAGCATATAAAAGGAGGCCCATGCACAACGTAGAGGAGGTTCGGTTCATTCGACTCACTCGAGACCAGATAGGCTCACGCTAGGTTTTGTAGCTCCCATCGCTCCCTAGCAAGAACACAATACATCAAACAAGCAGCAGTAGGAGTTTTATCTCTCCGAGAGCTCCGAAGCTGGGTAAACTGCTCGTGTGCCTCGCCTCGATCCGCTCTTCGTGCGATCTCCGCCCCCTCCGAACCACAAGGCCTGGTCCGCCGCCCCATAGGTGTTCGTGGGTACGATCAGCCTCCCCGACATCTTTGGCGCGCCAGGTAGGGGGCGTCGAGGCCGTGTGAATCTGATCCGACGTTCACACGAGCAGCGTCCTCAACATCTTCCTCAACATGCCACCGAAGAAGAAGGCTTCGGCAGCAGCAGAGCCGTCCGCGTCGTACCCACCCTCACCGCAGCAAACGGGTGGTGGGGCAGACGCCGGCGGAGGAACGGGCGCCGACGAAGGTGTTCGCGACATTGCCAAGTCCAAGGACAAGGCCCCGCAAACCTCGGCGTCCGCGCATCCGCCGCGCCCATCTCAGGAGATGCGGGACCAACAGCGTCATGGCGTTCACAATGCCATACGTTCATTGGATCGAGACCCTCAAGACCAGCATGCGCGCCAACATGCTAGCACGAGTGAGATACGGTCGCTGGGCGGTGCTGCTCCTTCTAACATAGTTAGAAGTCCGAGCATATCCGCTCCTCGCACCGTTCGCCAATGCCACCCACTACTCCAGCGAGAGGCTCTGGCGAGAGCTCGGCTGCTCCTCGACTACCTCCAACGGCCGACAAGGTCGACGAGTGGAGGGCCACTATCCGAGCCTCATCGGCTTTGCCAACGGCGACGCTCATGGCAACCAACGCCGTCGTTGCCGCGGCAAGACGACAAGGCACGAGCCGGTGGCGAAGAGACTGTCGGAGGTGCAACTACCATGCACTCCCCGCCCCGAAGGCCAAGATCGCCGACTCACCGGATCCACCTTGACAGCGACTCCACCGCGTCGTCGGATCCGCGAGCCCGCCGCGACCAGCGCCAAGTTCTTCATGAACGACAACAAGAGGACGCTCGAACTCGCATCGAGCGCCGGAGATTAGCGCGACGTCAGTCCGACAAGCGCGCTGGGCCTTCTGTTGATATGCGCGCGCCAGAGGAGTCAGGCGACTTGCCGTACGCGGTAGGTTGCCCTGCGTTCACTCGTGAGTTGCGGCAAGTCCAGTGGCCCAGCCAGAAAAACTTCAAACTAGACGTGCCGGAGAAGTATGATGGCAGGACGCATCCGTCGGAGTTCCTCAGCATTTACACCATCGCGGTGCAGGCTGCGGGGGGACGGGACGACAAGATCCTCGCCAACTACTTCCCGCTCGTGCTCAAGCCCAACGTCAGATCTTGGCTCATGCACTTGCCGGACAGCTCCATATCGTCTTGGGCAGATCTATGTCATTAGTTTGTTGGCGCCTTCACAGGTGGCCACAAACCTCATGGCCTAGAGAGCGACCTTCATCTACTCGCCCAGAAGGAAGGAGAGTCCCTGCGCAAGTTCATTCAGAGATTCAGCCGTGTGCACTACAACATCCCAGATGTCCACCCCGCCATGGTGATCGCCAAGTTTCATCAGAACGCGTGGAACCGCAGGATGAGGGAGGAGATGGCAATGTGCAAAGTCAAGGACGTCAGTGAGCTGTACGCCTTGGCCGACAAGTGTGCATGCGCTGAGGAAGGGAGGAGACTCCCAGGGGAGAATGCGTAAGCGAGGATCTCGGCGGTGAGGAGACCGCCCGGTGAAGAAGGGCGGCAAGGGGCAACAGGAAGAAGAAAGGTAGAGAAGTGCTAGCTGTTGAGCAGTCCGCAACGGAGGTGGCGACAAGAACGCCAAGGCTGGTGGCTCCGGCAAGGAGGTTGCCGCCGATGCCAACCACCCGATCTGTGGCGGCCGCCGACAAGCGGGGCAGCTCCGACAAGCGATCTTGCAAGATCCACCGCACCAAGGGCCACGACCTCCAGAGCTGCAAGAAGGTCGAGCAGCTTGTTGAGCAGCAGAAGGCTGAGTACGAGAGGCGCGACAAGGAGAAGGCCCAGGAAGTTGCTGGGGGAGCAGGCAAGAAACGTCCCGGCCGGGGAGGACGCCGCGGCAAGGCCAAACAGCGGCAAGGAGACAGACCTGCCCGCGGCCGCGAGAAGGATGAAGATGATGACAACGATGAAGATATGGAAGACGACGACGCCGATGAGCAGGAGTTTCAGAAAGCCACAGAGGTCCTCTGCGTTGACGGAGGTGCTTCCCTGCATACCTCCCACCGCTAACTCAAGCAATGGATGCGGAGGTCAATGCAAGCGGAACCATCCGTAGAGTCACGCAAGCCTCGAAGTGGTCCAGACGCCTATCGTCTTTGATATTGAGGACCACCCCGATCGCATAATCTGCGGTCGGGTGCTTGCCGATGTTGGTCTCACCAACCATCCGCAACCTCAAGGTCACCAAGATGCTAGTCGTCGGCGGGCCGGCTTGAACTGATCTCCTCCGCGGTGCTCCGAAGCTTCAAATCCTCGACAATGAAGCTCGAAGAGACGGCACCTTCCAAAGAATCAATCCGGGAAGGAGCAAGCGAAGGGAAGATTACGCTGTTGCGGTAACATTTGGCGACAAGCTGAACTTTAGGACTGAGAGGGTCACATTTGACGTTGCCGATTTCCCATTGCCTTACAATGGGATACTTGGTCGTCCAAAGACTCGCCAAGTTCATGGCAGCCTCTCACTACGCCTACAAATTACTCAAGATGCCAGGCCCGATAAGCGTCATCTATGTCCATGGCGACAAGAAGGATGCCCTTATCTGTGCCGACAAGATCTACTGGGATGCAGCAGCCGCGACAGATTGCCAAACACTTGCCGCTGAAGCTCCCGGGGGGAAGAAGACAAAGTCCAAGTCCGGCAAGAGCTCTGATGCCCACTCCGGCAAGCGCACCTCTTCGGAGTGCTGCGCTACCGTCGAGGACGCACCATCGAGCTCCACCGGCAAGTGCAAGAAGAAGATGGCAGCTCCGCCAAAGACCAAAAAGGTGCCCGCCAAGGAGGACGGCACTGGTGGTACCTTCACCATCAGTGCCTCTCTCGACCCTAAATAGGAAGGCGCGCTCGTTGCTTTCCTGCGGGCGAATGTCGACGTGTTTGCATGGCAACCGTCTGACATCCCCGGTGTTCCTGTGGAAGTGATTGAGCACCGCTGGCCGTTTTGTCCTCATCTTGGCGCCCGTCAAGCAAAAAGTCGAGAAACAAGCGGTGGGCGCCAAGAATTCATAGCGAAGAGATCAAGAAACCGGAAGCAGCAGGCCTTGTCGAGGAGTGCTCCATCCCACGTGGTTGGCCAATCACAGTAGTCATGCATAAAGCAAATGGAAAATGGAGACTTTGTATTGACTTCACGGATGTTAATAAAGCTTGTCCCAAAGATCCATTTCCCTTACCGCGCATCGACCAGATTGTTGACTCCACGGCTGGATGTGATTTGCTTTCGTTTCTTGATGCATACTCGAGGATACCATCGGATCTTCATGGCTGAAGAAGATGAGGAGAAGACCGCATTCATTACACCATGTGGCACATATTGTTTCATACGGATGCCTTTCGGTTTGAAGAATGCCGGATCAACATTTGCAAGGGTAGTCCATGACGCTTTTGAGCCGCAAATGCACGTAAATGTAGAAGCCTACATGGACGACATAGTGGTCAAAAGCAAGGACAAAGCAACTCTGGTTCAAGATTTGGATGAGACCTTTGCAAATCTGCGCAAGATCAACCTCAAGCTCAACCCCGAGAAGTGCGTGTTTGGAGTTCCTTCCAGCAAGCTTCTCGGGTTCTTCAGAAATCTCGAGGGATTGAAGCCAATCCCGACAAGATCAAAGCCATTGAGCAGATTGAAGCACCAAAGCGCGTCAAGGATGTACGAAGACTTGCGGTTGCGTAGCTGCTCTCGGCGGTTTATTTCTAGGTTCTGCTGAGCGCCTCGCCATTTTTCAAGATTTTGAAAAGGCAGGTCCAATGAAATGGACTCGAAGCGGAGGCTGCGCTGCAGGACTTAAAGAGATACCTGTCCTCCACTCCAACACTTGTCGCACCTAAACCACAAGAGAAGTTGTTGCTATATATAGCGGCAACCAATCAAGTGGTTAGTGCTGCGTTAGTAGCGGAGAGGGAGGAGGATGACGAGCCAACAACCATGGCAAGCACATCCAGCGACAAGCGGGGGGCTTCGCCGACAAGCCCTGGTCCCGACAAGGACGAATCCGCGCAGACGCATGACCAGATGCAGAAAAGGATGGTACAGCGCCCAGTTTACTTTGTCAGTTCCCTCCTGCAGGGGGCTAGGTCAAGGTACTCTGGTGTGCAGAAATTGCTTTTCGGCCTCCTCATGGCCTCGAGAAAGCTGCGCCATTACTTCCAAGCACATGAGATCACAGTTGTCACTCGCTTTCCACTGAAGAGGATACTGCAGAATCCAGAGGCAACAGGCAGGATTGTCGAGTGGGCATCGAACTGTCAAGCTTTGGTCTCAAGTTTGAAAGCACTTCAACAATCCAAAGCGAGCATTGGCGAAATTCATAGCAGAATGGACGCCAACGCCCGGATGAAGAGATTCCGGAGATGAGCATTCCCGTCAAGGAAGCAAGCAAAGAGTGGCTAATGTACTTTGATGGTGCCTTCTCGCTGCAAAGGCGCCCGGTGCGGCGTCTTGCTTATCGCACCCACGGAGAGCACCTCAAGTCGTAGTCCGGATGCACTTTCCCAAGGAGCAAGCAACAAACAATTCTGCAGAGTATGAAGGTTTGCTTGCCGGTCTCGAGATCGCGATGGACCTTGGGATCAAAAAGCTTATTGTCAGGGGTGACTCGCAGCTTGTCGTCCGCCAAGTGAACAAAGATTATCAGAGTCCGTTGATGGAAGCCTACGTCGATGAAGTGAGGAAGCTAGAAGAGCACTTTGACGGCCTAAAATGGAACATGTTCCAAGAGCTCAGAATGATATTGCTGACGGCCTGTCAAAGTGCGCTGCACTTAAGTTGCCTGTGGAACCAGGGATTTTCGTGCTCAAGCTGACTCAACCAACCGTAACACCGTCAACTGGACAAAGCAAGAAGAGGAAGTTGATCTCTGGTGACTACTTTCCGGCAGAGCTTCCCGAAGCCGTCGTTGAGAAGGTCCCCAAGATCAACACCAACAACGCTGAGGGGCAGTCTGCTCCGACAAGCCCCAGGGTTTGTTTCGTTGAAGCAGACGCTTCCGACAAGTCTTGCTCCGGCAAGCTTGCCGGGGAGCATCAAGCTCCGGCAGAGCCGCGGGTTCTTACCGTAGAAGCTGACGTTCCCGCAGCAGCAGATGTGCCTTTAGTCCTTGTTGTCGAGCCACAAGCTCCAAAGATGGGCACAGCCGATTGTCCTTTTCCTTCGAGACAGAGAACTTCCCAAGAGCAAGAAGAAGCGAAAGAGTAGCCCGGTAGTCAAGTATGTACCAGTTTGTCGACTGCATATTGCATGTAAGAAGACTCAACGGTGTGAAATTGAAGTGTATTCCTGTGGAAGATGGACAGAAGCTGTTGGCGAGAGATACACGGAGGCATATGTGGTCACCACATTGGCGCCAAGAGCACTTGCCAAGCAAAGCTTTCCGGCAAGGTTTCTTCCGCCGACAGCCCTCCGGGATGCAACTGCATAAGTAACCAAGTGTGAAGCGTGCGGTTCCATTCCAAACAGATACACCAACCAGCTCAGGCTCTCCAGACGATCCCTTTATCCTGGCCATTTTCGGTCTGGGGGCTCGACATCCTCGGCCCCTTCCCCCGAGCTGTCGGGGGCTTTGAGTACTTGTACGTCGCCATCGACAAGTTCACAAAGTGGCCGGAAGTGGAAGCGATGAGGAAGGTGGCACACGGTCGTGATCAAGTTCTTCAGGTCGATTGTTTGCCGTTTCGGAATCCCTAACAGGATCATCACCGACAACGACACACAATTTATGAGTCGCACCTTCATGCAGTACGTCCAAGATCTTGGCGCCAAGGTTTGCTTTGCTTCCGTTGCTCACCCGAGAAGCAACGGTCAAGCAGAGAAGTCAAATGCTGAAGTGCTGCGCGGGCTCAAGACCAGAACTTTCGACAGGCTGCACAAGTGCGGAAGAAACTGGATCGAGGAGCTGCCGGTGGTTCTTTGGTCGATCAGGACGACGCCAAATCGAGCCACCGGCCAGACACCTTTTTCTCTAGTCTATGGAGCAGAGGCAGTTCTCCCCATGGAACTCATATACGGATCGCCTCGAGTGCTCGCTTATGATGAGCTTGAGCAAGAGCAGCTGCGACAAGATGGCCGCTGCTCCTTGAGAAGGATCGTCTTCGAGTCATTGTGCGAGCTGCTCGCTACCGACAAGCTTTGCGTCGCTACCATAGCCGCAAAGTTAGTGCGAAGTCTCGAGGTAGGCGACCTTGTTCTTCAGCCGTTTAGTCCGCCAAGAATTCAAACAAGTTGGCGTCGAAGTGGGAAGGCCCTTATCGGGTGAAAGCGAGTCACTAGGCCTAAGCGCTGTCCGCCTTGAGACCGAAGATGGCATCCCGGTGAGCAACTCCTTGAACATTGAGCATCTTCGTAAGTTTTACCCATAGAGGCGCGGTTGCGGAACCTGTTCCGCAACCACCTTTTGTACAAGTCTTGCCGCTGTTGCATGTAATCCTTTGTACAAAGCCGGGCGCAGACCCCGTGCATCAGTAAAGCTCGTGCGTTGCGCACAACTTGTCAAATTCATGCTTTCATCATTTTATTGCATGCTTTGGCTAACGCTTTATGCAGCAACCACACCCGGTAAGCAAAATCGAGCCGCTGGGCTCCATAACTTTATTTTCTCTTCTTTCTCTTTTCTCAAAGAAAGGAAGACTCCCTCGCGCACAAGTTAACCAGGGGGAAGGACAAGATAATACTATGGACCAGGCATCGCTCAAGGAAGTTTCGCCTTATCGGGAAGCAAAAGACAGAAAAGCTAAGTTGCCAAAGTTTGAGCAATCAAGTTTTAAATTTTCAGTTATCTTCCTCGACCGAGAGTACTTTGTATGGAAAACATGTGCGCAGAGGAACCAACTCGCGGGCTAGTCGCGCCCTTACTTTGTTTCGAGTCCTCTCAACAACTCAAGTGTGCTGCGGCTAGTCGCGACAAGGTTGCTTGTTGAGGCGGCATCGCCGAGCTGCCGACGTTCCGCACTCAGCGCCAGCGCAAAGGTGCCCGCACCGACAAGTCCCCCAAATGCGTAAGGCGTAAACGCATAAAGGAAGGAATCAAGTAGAGGAAATAACGTTGCATTGATCGCCTAAGATAGAGTATATTACAAAATAACTTGTCGCTGATCTAACAAAGTGTTCTAAACATGATCGCAGCGACAAGGGAAAGATAAAACTGGCGGCCTAGTCTACGCAGTCGCCATCAATCCGCTTGATCTTGTTCACCTTGTCCACAATGGGTGCGACAAGGGCCTTGAGCTCCTCCACGTTGGCATCTGGCGGCAAGGATCTCGAGGGCGCCGTTAAGGTTGAGGCCCGGATTGCGGAAGGCCACCTTTATCAACACCTTCTCGAGGGCTCCTGCACAGATCTGGCGTGATTCCTCGGCCAGCTGCTTTGGGACCTCTTCCCGAGTCGCTGGAGGCCCGTCCACCACGCCTTGAAGAATAAACTGAGTTTGGCGCTGGGTTGGAGATGCTCGTCGGAGGAGTATGCAAGGTCCGCCATCCCAGCTCCATCGGCTTGTTGTGGATGTCGGCGGTGTCCACAAGACCTTCATCCAGTGCTCCACTCTCCCTCAAGGTGCTCTGAGTAGAGACAACATTCGCTAGCAGCTCCTCCTTGGCCTTGATCGTCTCCAACAGGCCCACCTCCCGCTCTCTGGCGCCGTCCAACGTCTGCGTCAGAGTGGTCAGCTTCAGCTCAAGATCCGCCTTGGAATCCTTGGCGGCGTCGAGCTCCTTGCCCCTATCGGCGAGACTCTGCAGCTCGCCAAGAGTGCAGGCGTCCTTCTCGCGCTTCGTGCTTGAGCGCGGCAAGCTCTTCGCCGCTCTTCTTGAGGCTGGCCTACATTTGTGCCACCTTCGCCTTCAACTCTTCCTTGGCGGCCTCGGCGGCTGCGGCAGCATCCTTCGCTTCCTTAAGCGCCCCGCCAAGTGACTCCTCACGCGCGGCAAGGTCTTCTTCGTGGCTGTCCAGGTTGACCTTCCGCTGCACCAGCTCGCTTTCCTGCGCGGAGAGCTTCTCGGCAGCCAGCCGCTGCTCCTCCTCAGCTGCAGCCTTCTCAAGGATGAAGGCCGTGCGCTCTTCTGCAAGTTACCCCCGCGCTTCTGCTACGTCACGGAGAGTTTCTTGGTTGGTGCTCCGGAGCTCTTCTGTGCGCTTCTCCATGTCCGCTCCTGCCCTCGCGACAAGTGCTTCCCGGGACTCCAACTTGGCTTGCCGGGCGCGGTAGAGCCACAGCGGCTTCTTCAAGAATTGCTCCTCCTCAGACTTCGCCCTTCTTTGCTGCTTGGCGCGTCCACCAGCGTCAGCCCAGCGGAGGCGAGTAGCTCGCCGTCGAAGGTCTCTCCTTCGACCGGCGCCCTGGAGCTCGGCTCCCAGGGGAGTTTGATGAAGACACCCTCGCCGGCCTTCAAGTAGGCGCCGGGCTGGGGCTCCTCGGGAACTGACCTGTAACAGCGGCCAGAAAGTCATTGTCGTTGCAGCGCTGGCGCTCCTGCGGCCTCAGGGGCCGTCGGTGATCGCCCGACCCTCGCCCGGCTCCTGCGTCGGCCACTCGGCGGCCTCCTCGGCCTCAGGCTCGTCGGCGACGGCCTCTTCTTCCACAGCGACGGCCTCTTCTTCCACGACGAAGGCCTCGTCGGTGTTGCCGCGCGCTTCCTCCTCGCCGGCAGCCTCGACCTCCATCGGCTCTGCGTCGGGCGAAGAAAGAGCAGTCAAGCAAATGTTCAAAAAGAGAAACAAAAGAAAACATGACCAAGGGAGATTTTCATGTAAGGAAATTACCTGCAACGGGGTCCGCAGCCATGGCCTCGACCACTGGAGGGTCACTAGCGCTGTCCCTTGCCGGGGTAGCCTCCCTTGCCGGAGTGGCCTCCCTTGTCGGAGGGCGCTCCCTTGCCGGAGAATCCTCCCTTGGTGGCGTAGTGGCAGCAGACAGGATTTCGGGGGCGGCTTCCGAGCCCTCCTGATGAGGCTGCTCTGCTCCTACACAAGCAAACAATCAGGTATCAACGAAGAAGGAGCACCCCTGCACACCTAACAGTAAGGAGAAAGCCGCACACTTACTTTGGGGGCTGTCTTTGGGGGCTGCTGAGGAAGGGTTGCCGGGTCCGGCAAGGGGTCTCAGACGCCTCCTCTGTTGCCGCGGGTGGATCGTCCTCAACGACGACCGTCGGGATCTTAGCCCTCTTCGACGCTCTCAGGCTAAGCGTCACGAAAAGGAAAGAGTTCAGAATGAAGCAAATCAGATTCAAGATGAAGCAATAAAATTGAAGAAATACAAGCACAATCTCAAAGCGTACTCTTCATCTTCCTCCTCGGAGCTGAGCGCGGAGAAGTCAAACTCCGGCTCGCCTCCGGTGCGGCAGGCGGAGGTGGGCTCTCTTGGCCGCTTGGCGGGCGGCGCGGTGGCACAGGAAGATCCCACCCGGTTGTCGCGGCGGTGTGAGGCGCTCCAGCAACATCGCTTGTCGCTTGCAGCGGTAAGCGCGTCGCGCGCTGCTTCTTGTGGGCCAATCTGCCGCCCGACTCGTCTCTGGCCTTGCGGAGACGCCTCTTCAGCCGGGGGCTCAGCGGCAAGTCGCTGGGTGGTGGAGAAGAAGCGCCCTTGGCGGGTCCACTCGACCCGGCCTCGGGCTCGACAAGCCCGTCCTCGCCGGCGATCTCCCTTCGCTCGGCAAGGCTTGCCGCCTTCGCAGCGTCCGCCTCTTCCACGGTGTACCCGAAGGCTCCAGCGGCAGCGGCTGCTGCCGCCTCCTCCACCCTGGTGGCAATACGCGCCATCTCCTCGTCGGTGGTGTCGCGCATCGGAGCGGATCGGCACTTCTTCCAAGTCGTCGAAGAACTGCTGCACGACCTCGTCGGGGGGCTCCTGCCAGGTTGGAACGATCCCATGGGAATCGCACAACGGCATCATGGCACGGATGCGGTCGAGCACCGAGTTGTTGCACAATGGGACGACCCCCCCCCCTCGGCAACCTAAACCACTCAGGGTGATCGGGGTCGTTCTTGAACAGCTCTAGCAGCATCGCATCTAGCTCCAGGATGGTGAAATTCCAATTCAGGCCCGGGCGTAACCTCATGATGTCTGCCGCATTTTGGAACTCCCAAGCAGGCCTCCTCCTCTCCTGCAACAGAGCGATGCGGCGGCGAAGGAATTCTGCGCCAACTGCGCCTACGGTTAGTCCGGCAAGCCTGAGGCGCAAAATCCGGGCCACAGCTATCTTCAACCTAGCATCCTCCAGCGCCAAGTTACTCCAATCTCTGCCGCGCACTATTGGGGTTTGGCGCCGCAGCGAAGGAAGGGCTGCTGGTTCTCCTCTACGACCCAACACCAGTTGGCTCTCCACTCCTCCCACTTGTTGCGGAACTCTCCTTCCAGATAGGCTTCTTTCTTGCCGATCCTGGAGACCCAAGCTATCCCTCCGGCAAGTGGCTCTCCCCTCTCGACTCGGGGCACGAAGAAGTGGCGGAAGAGTGCCACATTTGGGTGGATCCCGACAAAGTTTTCGCAAAGGTGTGCGAAAACTGCCATGGTCAAGACGGCGTTGGGGGTGAAATCAAGGAGGCGGAGGCCATATGTGTTCATGATATCGCAGAAGAACTCGGAAAAGGGCGGGCAAAGCCTGCAATAGAAGAAAAGGGCAAAGAAGGGGTACCCAGTTGGGGCCAAATCAGAAGCGGAGGCGGGGAGTACCTTCATGCGCGGATGCTCACGCGTCTCCATCGACCAAAAGAGATAGAAGACATCCCGCAGCTCCTTTGGCGCCGAAATGAGGGAAGATGGCCCGCTCCTTGCGCAGCGCCCATGAGCTGTGCCTCGGCCGACTTGACGCCCTTCTCCTTGTCGGCTTTCGGAGCCATGGCGAGGGCGGCGGAGGAGGCCGACGGCGGTGAGTACGCTTGTAGCGAAAGGGGGCGGGGCGCTGCTCTCTTCGAACTGGAGAAGAAGGGGGGAGCGGCGGTGGTTTTGTTGACAAGACAGCAATGGCGGAGTGGACGGCCTGCCCCTGTTTCCCCCGCTTATAAAGAGGGGAGGGGCGGACGCCCGCCTTTTCCTAATAAAGAAACCCCAAGACCACGCCCACGATCTCTCGCACGACGCCCACGTTCGGTGTGTCGTTAGTGGGGGTCGTGGTGGGTCCGGGCGAAGTTACGGCGTGATCGAGGCCGTGTGACCGTGCACTGTTTTGGGCCTGGCCCGACAGCGCTTCGGCAACGTGTCTGACCCAAGACCGGGGCTCTGCCGGTGTACTAGAGTAGGGTACCCTAGTATCCCGTGCTAGATGCCTGAGACGATTGCAGCACCAGCGGCAGGGTTTGCCTGGTCACCGCCAAGATCCTCCGTGGCTCCTTTGGAGCCATTCAAGAACAAAGTATTTGACTAAGAAGACAAGGCCCCGACAAGAGGAGCTTGCCGGGAAGGCCACTCAAGGCGTGCAGAAGACAGGGCCCCGGCAAGAGGAGCTTGCCGGGAAGGCTCGGAGCGCGACAAGGACTCGGCTGCGGCAAGCAACCTCTCTCCATCTCCGCTCCAGCTCATCCAACAACGTGTCGCCACGGGACCATTCCATGCACACGTGTCAAGAGGCTGTGCAGCCAGCGGAGAGCAGCGATAAGCGGCGCTGACAAGCTTGCCATCATGGCGAGCGGTGGCGCACCTGACGGTCTCTGTTGCATTGTTTGGGCGACACAGACGGGCATTTATTGCTTTTGTCCCTTGCCGTTAGAGTTAGGTAATTTGCACTGTACACTGTTCGAGTAGGTGTACCAACTCCTGTTTTTACATTTGTACCCTCGCCTATGTTGCCACCTGTCGGAGACCCCTTGAGCATATAAAAGGAGGCCCATGCGCAACGTAGAGGAGGTTCGGTTCATTCGACTCACTCGAGACCAGATAGGCTCACGCTAGGTTTTGTAGCTCCCATCGCTCCCTAGCAAGAACACAATACATCAAACAAGCAGCAGTAGGAGTTTTATCTCTCCGGAGAGCTCCGAAGCTGGGTAAACTGCTCGTGTGCCTCGCCTCGATCCGCTCTTCATGCGATCTCCGCCCCCCTCCGAACCACAAGGGGCCTGGTCCGCCGGCCCCATAGGTGTTCGTGGGTACGATCAGCCTCCCCGACAGTCTCCGCATGACGAACTGTCGCAATGGTGGAGAACACTTATACCTTCAAATTTAGTGAGGGATCTATTGGGGAACGTAGTAATTTCAAAAAAATTCCTACGCACATGCAAGATCATGGTGATGCATAGCAACAAGAGGGGAGAGTGTGTCCACGTACCCTCGTAGACCGAAAGCGGAAGAGTTAGCACAACATGGTTGATGTAGTCGTACGTCTTCACGGCCCGGCCAATCAAGCACCGAAACTACGGCACCTCCGAGTTCTTGCACACGTTCAGCTGGATGACGTTCCCCGTACTCCGATCCAGCAGAATGTCGGGAAGAGTTCCGTCAGCACGACGGCATGGTGACGTTCTTGATGTTCTACCGTTGCAGGGCTTCGCCTAAGCACCGCTACAATATTATCGAGGAGAACTATGGTGGAGGAGGGCACCGCCCCCGGCTAATAGATCAGTTGTTGTGTCTATGGGGTGCCCCCCTCCCCCGTATATAAAGGAGTGGAGGAGGGGCCGACCAAGGGGGGTGGCGCGCCCTAGGGGGGGAGTCCAACTCCCACTGGGAGTAGGACTCCCCCATTTCCTATTAGGAGAGGGAGAGGGAAGGAAGAGGAAGGAGGGAGGAAGGAAAGGGGGGGCGGGCCCCCTCCCAATTCGGATTGGGCTTGGGGGGGTGCGCCCCCTCCCTTGCTCCTTTCCCCTCCTTTCTACTAAGGCCCAATAAGGCCCATATACCTCCCGGGGGGTTCCGATAACCTCCCGGAGTTCCGGTATTGTCTCAATCTCACCCGGAACCTTTCCGGTGTCCAAATATAGTCGTCCAATATATCGATCTTTATGTCTCGACCATTTCGAGACTCCTCGTCAAGTCCGCGATCACATCCGGGACTCCGAACAACCTTCGGTACATCAAAACTCATAATAAAACTATCAACGAAACCTTAAGCGTGCGGACCCTGCGGGTTCGAGAACTACGTAGACATGACCGAGACACATTTTCGGTCAATAACCAATAGCGGAACCTGGATGCTCATATTGGCTCCTACATATTCTACGAAGATCTTTATCGATCAAACCACATAACAACATACGTTGTTACCTTTGTCATCGGTATGTTACTTGCCCGAGATTCGATCGTTGGTATCCAATACCTAGTTCAATCTCATTACCGGCAAGTCTCTTTACTCGTTACGTAATGCATCATCTCGTAACTAACTCATTAGCTACATTGCTTGCATGGCTTATAGTGATGTGCATTACCGAGAGGGCCCAGAGATACCTCTCCGACAATCGGAGTGACAAATCCTAATCTCAAAATATGTCGACTCAACAAGTACCTTCGGAGACACCTGTAGAGCACCTTTATAATCACCCAGTTATGTTGTGACGTTTGGTGGCACACAAAGTGTTCCTCTGGTAAGCGGGAGTTACATAATTTCATAGTCATAGGAACATGTATAAGTCATGAAGAAAGCAATAGCAACATACTAAACGATCAAGTGCTAAGCTAACGGAATGGGTCAAGTCAATCACATCATTCCCCTAATGATGTGATCCCGTTAATCAAATGACAACTCATGTCTATGGTTAGGAAACTTAACCATCTTTGGTTTACAAGCTAGTAAAGTAGAGGCATACTAGTGACACTATGTTTGTCTATGTATTCACACATGTATTATGTTTCCGGGTAATACAATTCTAGCATGAATAATGAACATTTATCATGATATGAGGAAATAAATACTAACTTTATTATTGCCTCTAGGGCATATTTCCTTCAGGATCATCTTATAATGCTACCGCCGTACTAAGCAAGATAAGATGCATAAAAGATAAACATCACATGCAATCAAAATATGTGACATGATATGGCCATCATCATCTTGTGCCTTTGATCTCCATCTCCAAAGCACCGCCATGATATCCATCGTCACCGGCTTGACACCTTGATCTCCATCGTAGCGTCGTTGTCGTCTCGCCAACTATTGCTTCTACAACTATCGCTAACGCATAGTGATAAAGTAAATCAATTACATGGTGATTGCATTTCATACAATAAAGCGACAACCATAAGGCTCCTTCCAGTTGCCGATAACTTTTGCAAAACATGATCATCTCATACAATAATGCAATATCACATCATGTCTTGACCATATCACATCACAGCAACCCCTGCAAAAACAAGTTAGACATCCTATACTTTGTTGTTGCAAGTTTTACGTGGCTGCTACGGGCTTCTAGTAAGAACCGTTCTTACCTACGCATCAAAACCACAACGGTGTTTCATCAAGTTTGCTGTTTTAACCTTCAACAAGGACCGGCCGTAGTCAAATTCGATTCAACTAAAGTTGGAGAAACAAACACCCGCCAGCCACCTTTATGCAAAACTAGTTGCATGTCTGTCGATGAAACTGGTCTCATGAACGTGGTCATGTAATGTTGGTCCGGGCCGCTTCACCCAACAATACCGCCGAATCAAAATAAGAAGACGTTGGTTGTAAGCAGTATGACTATCACCACCCACAACTCTTTGTGTTCTACTCATGCATATCATCTACGCATAGACCTAGATCGCATGCCACTGTTGGGAACGTAGCATGCAATTACAAAAAAAATCCTACGATCACGTAAGATCTATCTAGGAGCTGCATAGCAACGAGAGGGGGAGAGTGTGTCCACGTACCCTCGTAGACCAAAAGCGAAAGCGTTAGCTTAACGCGGTTGATGTAGTCGAACGTCTTCGCGATCCAACCGATCAAGCACCAAACATACGGCACCTCCGAGTTCTGCACACGTTTAACTCGATGACGTCCCTCGAACTCTTGATCCAGAAAAGTGTCGAAGGAGAGTTTCATCAGCATGACGGCGTGGTGACGGTGATGGTGATGTGATTTGCTCAAGCTTCGCCTAAGTGTTATGACAATATGATCGGAGGAGTAAACTGTGGAGGTGGGCACCGCACACGGCTAAGAAACAATTGTTGTGCTTTTGGGTGCCCCCTGCCCCCGTATATAAAGGAGGAGGGGAGGAGGCCGGCCCTAGGGGTGCGCCCAAGTGGGGGGGGGGAAACTGTTGGGGAACGAAGTAATTTCAAAAAAATTCCTACGCACACGCAAGATCATGGTGATGCATAGCAATGAGAGGGGAGAGTGTAGTCCACGTACCCTCGTAGACCGACAACGGAAGCGTTAGAACAACGCGGTTGATGTAGTCGTACGTCTTCACAGCCCGGCCGATCAAGCACCGAAACTACGGCACCTCCGAGTTCTAGCACACGTTCAGCTCGATGACGATCCCCGGACTCCGATCCAGCAGAATGTCGGGGAAGAGTTCCACAAGACGACGCAAGGCAGTGACGATCTTGATGTTCTACCGTCGCAGGGCTTCGCCTAAGCACCGCTACAATATTATCAAGGACTATCGTGGAGGGGGCACCGCACACGGCTAAGAGATCAAGAGATCAATTGTTGTGTCTCCAAGGGGTGCCCCCCTCCCGTATATAAAGGAGTGGAGGAGGGGAGTCGGCCCTCTCTATGGCGCGCCCTAGGGGAGTCCTACTCCCACCGGGAGTAGGATTCCCCCTTTCCTAGTAGAACTAGGAGCCCTTCCAAGTAGAAGGAGTAGGAGAGAAGGGAAGAGAAGGGAGCAGGAGAAGGAAGGAAGGGGGTGCCCCCCTCCCATGTTCAATTCGGACTAGTCCATGGGGAGGGGTGCGGCCACCCTTTGGGTCATTTCTCTCCTTTCCCGTATGGCCCATTAAGGCCCAATATGAATTCCCATAACTCTCCGGTACTCCAAAAAATACCCGAATCACTCGGAACCTTTCTGATGTCCGAATATAGTCGTCCAATATATCGATCTTTACGTCTCGACCATTTCGAGACTCCTCGTCATGTCCCCGATCTTATCCGGGACTCCGAACTCCTTCGGTACATCAAAACTCATAAACTCATAATATAACTGTCATCGAAACCTTAAGCGTGCGGACCCTACGGGTTCAAGAACAATGTAGACATGACCGAGACACGTCTCCGGTCAATAACCAATAGCGGAACCTGGATGCTCATATTGGCTCCTACATATTCTACGAAGATCTTTATCGGTCAAACCACATAACAACATACGGTGTTCCCTTTGTCATCGGTATGTTACTTACCCGAGATTTGATCGTCGGTATCTCAATACCTAGCTCAATCTCGTTACCGGCAAGTCTCTTTACTCGTTCCGTAATACATCATCCCGCAACTAACTCATTAGTTACAATGCTTGCAAGGCTTATAGTGATGTGCATTACCGAGTGGGCCCAGAGATACCTCTCCGACAATCGGAGTGACAAATCCTAATCTCGAAATGCGCCAACTCAACATGTACCTTCGGAGACACCTGTAGAGCTCCTTTATAATCACCCAGTTACATTGTGATGTTTGGTAGCACACAAAGTGTTCCTCTGGTAAACGGGAGTTGCATAATCTCATAGTCATAGGAACATGTATAAGTCATGAAGAAAGCAATAGCAACATACTAAATGATCATGTGCTAAGCTAACGGAATGGGTCAAGTCAATCACATCATTCTACTAATGATGTGATCCCGTTAATCAAATGACAACTCATGTCTATGGTTAGGAAACATAACCATCTTTGATTAATGAGCTAGTTAAGTAGAGGCATACTAGTGACATTAAGTTTGTCTATGTATTCATACATGTATTATGTTTCCGGTTAATACAATTCTAGCATGAATAATAAGCATTTATCATGAAATAAGGAAATAAATAATAACTTCATTATTGTCTCTAGGGCATATTTCCTTCAGTCTCCCACTTGCACTAGAGTCAATAATCTAGTTCACATCGCCATGTGATTTAACACCAATATTCATATCTGTATATGATTAACACCCATAGTTCACATCGTCATGTGACCAACACCCAAAGGGTTTACTAGAGTCAATAATCTAGTTCACATAGCTATGTGATTAACACTCAAGGAGTACTGAGGTGTGATCATGTTTTGCTCGTGAGAGAAGTTTAGTCAACGGGTCTGTCACATTCAGAACCGTATTTATTTTGCAAATATTCTATGTCTACAATGCTCTGCACGGAGCTACTCTAGATAATTTCTAGCACTTGCAATATGTATCCTAATTTAGACTTAGAGTCATCTGGTTCAGTGTAATAGCTTGCACCGATGTAACTCTTCTGACGGGCTCTTTTATCACCTCCATAATCGAGAAATATTTCCTTAGTCCTTACTAAGGATATTCTTGACCAATGTCCAATGATCTACTCCTATATCACTATTGTACTTCCTTGCCAAATATAGAGCAAGGTATACAATAGGTCTGGTACATAGCATAGCCTACTTTATAGAACCTATGATTGAGGCATAGGGAATGACTTTCATTCTCTTTTCTATTTTTTGCCGTGGTCGGGATTTGAGTCTTACTCAATTTCACACCTTTGCAACACAGGCAAGAACTCTTTTTTTTTTACTGTTCCATTTTGAACTACTTCAAAAACTTGACATGGTATGTACTTATTGAAAAACTTATCAAGCGTCTTGATCTATCTCAATAGATCTTGATGCTCAATATGTAAGTAGCTTTACTGAGGTCTTTCTTTAAAGAACTCCTTTCAAATACTCCTTTATGCTTTCCGGAAAAATTCTACATCATTTATGATCAACAATATGTTACTCACATATATTTATCGGAAAAGGCGGTAGTGCTCCCACTCACTTTATTGTAAATACAGGCATCACCGCAAGTCAGAGAAACTATATGCTTTGATCAACTCATCAAAGCATATATTCCAACTCCGAGATGCTTGCACCAGTCCATAGATGGATTGCTGGAGCTCGCACAATTTGTTAGCACCTTTTAGGATTGACAAAACCTTCTGGTTGCATCATATACAACTCTTCTTTAATAAATCCATTAAAGAATGCAGTTTTGACATCCTTTTGGCAGATTTCATAAAATGTGGCAATTGCTAACATGATTCGGACAGACTTTAAGCATCAATACGAGTGAGAAAAAACTCATCGTAGTCAACATCTTGAACTTTGTCAAAAACCTTTTTAGACAAATCTAGCTTTGTAGATAGTAACACTACTATCAACTTCCGTCTTCCTCTTGAAGATCCATTTATTTTCTATGGCTTGCCGATCATCAGGCAAGTCAATCAAAGTCCACACTTTGTTCTCATATATGGATCCCATCTCAGATTTCATGGCCTTCAAGCCATTTCGCGGAATCTGGGCTCATCATCGCTTCCTCATAGTTCGTAGGTTCATTATGGTCTAGTAACATGACTTCCGAATAGGATTACCGTACCATTCTCGTGCGAGATCTTACTGGTTGACCTACGAGGTTCGGTAGTAACTTGATCTGAAGTTTCATGATCAATATCATTAGCTTCCTCACTAATTGGTGTAGGAATCACTGGAACTGATTTATGTGATAAACTACTTTCCAATTCGGGAGAAGGTACAATTACCTTATCAAGCTCTACTTTCCTCCCACTCACTTCTTTTGAGAGAAACTCCTTCTCTGGAAAGGATCTATTTTAGCAACGAATATTTTGCCTTCGGATCTATGATAGAAGGTGTACCCAACAGTTTCCTTTGGGTATTCTATGAATACGCACTTCTCCGATTTGGGTTCGAGCTTATCAGGTTGAAGCTTTTTCACATAAGCATCGCAGCCCCAAACTTTAAGAAACGACAACTTTGGTTTGTTGCCAAACCACAGTTCATAAGGCGTCGTTTCAACGGATTTTGATGGTGCCCTTTTAAAGTGAATGCAACTGTCTCTAATGCATAACCCCAAAATGATAGTGGTAAACCAATACGAAACATCATAGATCGCACAATATCCAATAAAGTGCGGTTACGATGTTCGGACATACCATAACGTTGTGGTGTTCCAGGTGGCGTGAACTGTGAAACTATTCCTCATTGTTTTATATGAAGGCCAAACTCGTAACTCAAATATTCTCCTCCATGATCAGATCGTAGAAACTTTATTTGCTTGTTACGATGATTCTCCACTTTACTCTGAAATTCCTTGAACTTTTCAAATGTTTCAGACTTGTGTTTCATTAAGTAGATATACTCATATCTGCTCAAATCATTTGTCAAGGTCAGAAAATAACGATACTCGCCACGAGCATCAACACTCATTGGACCGCATACATCGTATGTATTATTTCCAACAAGTCATTAGCTCGTTCCATTGTTTCGGAGAATGGAGTTTTAGTCATCTTGCCAAAAAGGCACGGTTCGCAAGCATCAAATGATTCATAACCAAGTGATTCCGAAAATCCATCTTTATGGAGTTTCTTCATGCGCTTTACACCGATATGACCCAAACGGCAGTGCCACAAATAAGTTGCACTATCATTATTAACTTTGCATCTTTTGGCATTAATATTATGAATATGTGTATCACTACGATCGAGATCCAACAAACTATTTTCATTGGGTGTATGACCATTGAAGGTCTTATTCATGTAAACGGAATAACAATTATCCACTGACTTTAAATGAATAACTGTATCGCAATAAACATGATCAAATCATATTCATGCTCAACGCAAACGCCAAATAACATTTATTTAGGTTTAACACTAATCCCGAAAGTATAGGGAGTGTGCGATGATGATCATATCAATCTTGGAACCACTTCCAACACACATCGTTACTTCACCCTCAACTAGTCTCTGTTTATTCTGTAACTCCTGTTTCGAGTTACTAATTTGTAGCAACCGAACAAGTATCAAATACTCAGGGGTTACTATAAACACTAGTATGGTACACATCAATAACCTGTATATCAAATATACCCTTGTTCACTTTGCCATCCTACTACCAAATATTCAGGGCATTTCCGCTTCCAAAGGACCATTTCCTTTGCAAGAGAAGCACCGGTTTCAGGCTTTGGTCCAGCTTTGGACTTCTTCGCAGGAGTGACAACTTGCTTGTCATTCTACTTGAAGTTCCCTTTCTTTCCCTTTGCCCTTTTCTTGAAACTAGTGATCTTGTTAACCATCAACACTTGATGCTCTTTCTTGATTTCTACCTTCGTCAATTTCAACATCATGAAGAGCTCGGGAATCATTTTCGTCATCCCTTGCATACTATAGTTCATCACAAGGTTCTACTAACTTGGTGATGGTGACTAGAGAACTCTGTCAATCACTATCTTATCTGGAAGATTAACTCCCACTTGATTCAAGTGATTGTAGTACCCAGACAATCTGAGCACATGCTCACTAGTTGAGCGATTCTCCTCCATCGTTTAGCCATATAACTTGTTGGAGACTTCATATCTCTCAACTCGGGTATTTGCTTGAAATATTTGACTTCAATTCCTGGAACATCTCATATGGTCCATGACGTTCAAAACGTCTTTGAAGTCCCGATTCTAAGCCGTTTAAGCATGGTGCACTAAACTATCAAGTAGTCATCATATTGAGCTAGCCAACGTTCATAATGTATGCATCTTCTTCTGCAATAGGTCTGCCACCTAGCGGTGCATTAAGGACATAATTCTTCTGTGCAGCAATGAGGATAAACCTCTGATCACGGATCCAATCCGCATCATTGCTACTAACATTTTGCAATACAATTTTCTCTAGGAACATATCAAAATAAACATATGAAAACAACAACGCGAGCTATTGATCTATAACATAATTTGCAAAATACTATCAGGTACTAAGTTCATGATAAATTTCAGTTTAATTAATCATATTACTAAAGAACTCCCACTTAGACAGACATCTCTCTAGTCATCCAAGTGATCACGTGATCCAAATCAACTAAACCGTGTCCGATCATCACGTGAGATGGAGTAGTTTTCAATGGTGAACATCACTATGTTGATCATATCTACTATATGATTCACGTTCGACCTTTCGGTCTCCAGTGTTCCGAGGCCATATCTGTATATGCTAGGCTCGTCAAGTTTAACCTGAGTATTCGGCGTGTGCAACTGTTTTTGCACCCGTTGTATTTGAACGTAGAGCCTATCACACCCGATCATCACGTGGTGTCTCAAAGACGAAGAACTTTCGCAACGGTGCATACTCAGGGAGAACA
This sequence comes from Aegilops bicornis, assembly GCA_021605145.1. Taxonomy (NCBI): domain Eukaryota; kingdom Viridiplantae; phylum Streptophyta; class Magnoliopsida; order Poales; family Poaceae; genus Aegilops; species Aegilops bicornis. The sequence goes on along the minus strand of CM038673.1, from coordinate 376,045,860 downwards.
CTTCTTGATAATTAGTGAGAGATCATCTTAAAATGCTACCATCAATCAAAGCAAGATAAGATGCATAACGGATAAACATCACATGCAATCAATATAAGTGATATGATATGGCCATCATCATCTTGTGCTTGTGATCTCCATCTCCGAAGCACCGTCGTGATCACCATCGTCACCGGCGCGACACCTTGATCTCCATCGTAGCATCGTTGTCGTCTCGCCAATCTTATGCTTCTACGACTATCGCTACCGCTTAGAGATAAAGTAAAGCATTACAAGGCAATTGCATTGCATAGAATAAAGCGACAACCATATGGCTCCTGCCAGTTGCCGATAACTCGGTTACAAAACATGATCATCTCATACAATAAAATATAGCATCACGTCTTGACCATATCACATCACAATATGCCCTGCAAAAACAAGTTAGACGTTCTCTACTTTGTTGTTGCAAATTTTACGTGGCTGCTATGGGCTGAGCAAGAACCGTTCTTACCTACGCATCAAAACCACAACGATAGTTCGTCAAGTTAGTGATGTTTTAACCTTCGCAAGGACCGGGCGTAGCCACACTCGATTCAACAAAAGTTGGAGAAAGCAGACACCCGCCAGCCACGTGTGCAAAGCACGCGTCGGTAGAACCAGTCTCGCGTAAGCGTCTGGCGTAATGTCGGTCGGGCCGCTTCATCCAACAATACCGCCCGAACAAAAGTATGACATGTCGGTAAGCGGTATGACTTGTATCGCCCACAACTCACTTGTGTTCTACTCGTGCATATAACATCAACGCATAAAACCTGGCTCGGATGCCACTGTTGGGGAACGAAGTAATTTCAAAAATTTCCTACGCACACGCAAGATCATGGTGATGCATAGCAACGAGAGGGGAGAGTGTAGTCCACGTACCCTCGTAGACCGACAGCGGAAGCGTTAGAACAACGCGGTTGATGTAGTCGTACGTCTTCACGGCCCGACCGATCAAGCACCGAAACTACGGCACCTCCGAGTTCTAGCACACGTTCAGCTCGATGACGATCCCCGGACTCTGATCCAACAGAATGTCGGGGAAGAGTTCCACAAGACGCCAGCGTGGTGACGATCTTGATGTTCTACCATCGCAGGGCTTCGCCTAAGCACCGCTACAATATTATCAATGACTATCGTGGAGGAGGGCAACGCACACGGCTAAGAGATCAAGAGATCAATTGTTGTGTCTCCAAGGGGTGCCCCCCTCCCGTATATAAAGGAGTGGAGGAGGGGAGGGACGGCCCTCTCTATGGCGCGCCCTAGGGGAGTCCTACTCCCACCGGGAGTAGGATTCCCCCTTTCCTAGTAGAACTAGGAGCCCTTCCAAGTAGAAGGAGTAGGAGAGAAGGAAAGGGAAGTGAGAAGGAGAAGGAAGGAAGGGGGCGCCCCCCCCCTCCCTAGTTCAATTCGGACTAGTCCATGGGGAGGGGTGCGGCCAACCTTTGAGTCCTTTCTCTCCTTTCCCGTATACGAATTCCCGTAACACTCCGATACTCCAAAAAATACCCGAATCACTCGGAACCTTTTTGATGTCCGAATATAGTCGTCCAATATATCGATATTTACGTCTCGACCATTTCGAGACTCCTCGTCATGTCCCCAATCTCATCCGGGACTCCGAACTCCTTCGGTACATCAAAACTCATAAACTCATAATATAAGCATCGCCGATACCTTAAGCGTGCGGACCCCACGGGTTCGAGAACAATGTAGACATGACCGAGACACGTCTCCGGTAAATAACCAATAGCGGAACATGGATGCTCATATTGGCTCCTACATATTCTACGAAGATCTTTATCGATCAAACCGCATAACAACATACGTTGTTCCCTTTGTCATCGGTATGTTACTTGCCCGAGATTCGATCATCGGTATCTCAATCCCTATCTCAATCTCGTTACCGGCAAGTCTCTTTACTCGTTCCGTAATACATCATCCCACAACTAACTCATTAGTTACAATGCTTGCAAGGCTTATAGTGATGTGCATTACCGAGTGGGCCCAGAGATACCTCTCCGACAATCGGAGTGACAAATCCTAATCTCAAAATGCGTCAACTCAACATGTACCTTCGGAGACACCTGTAGAGCTCATTTATAATCACCCAGTTACGTTGTGACGTTTGGTAGCACACAAAGTGTTCTTCTGGTAAACGGGAGTTGCATAATCTCATAGTCATAGGAACATGTATAAGTCATGAAGAAAGCAATAGCAACATACTAAACGATCATGTGCTAAGCTAACGGAATGGGTCAAGTCAATCACATCATTCTACTAATGATGTGATACCGTTAATCAAATGACAACTCATGTCTATGGTTAGGAAACATAACCATCTTTGATTAATGAGCTAGTCAAGTAGAGGCATACTAGTGACATTAAGTTTGTCTATGTATTCATACATGTATATGTTTCCGGTTAATACAATTCTAGCATGAATAATAAACATTTATCATGAAATAAGAAAATAAATAATAACTTCATTATTGCCTCTAGGGCATATTTCCTTCAGTCTCCCACTTGCACTAGAGTCAATAATCTAGTTCACATCGCCATGTGATTTAACACCAATATTCATATCTCAGATATGATTAACACCCATAGTTCACATCGTCATGTGACCAACACCCAAAGGGTTTACTAGAGTCAATAATCTAGTTCACATAGCTATGTGATTAACACTCAAAGAGTACTGAGGTGTGATCATGTTTTGCTCGTGAGAGAAGTTTAGTCAACGGGTCTGTGACATTCAGAGCCGTATGTATTTTGCAAATATTCTATGTCTACAATGCCCTGCACGGAGCTACTCTAGATAATTGCTCCCACTTTCAATATGTATCCAGATTGAGACTTAGAGTCATCTGGATCGGTGTAAAAGCTTGCACCGATGTAACTCTTTACGACGGGCTCTTTTATCACCTCCATAATCAAGAAATATTTCCTTAGTCCTTACTAAAGGATATTCTTGACCAATGTCCAATGATCTACTCCTAGATCACTATTGTACTCCCTTGCCAAATACAGAGCAAGGTATACAATAGGTCTGGTACATAGCATAGCATACTTTATAGAACCTATGATTGAGGCATAGGGAATGACTTTCATTCTCTTTTCTATTTTTTGCCGTGGTTGGGATTTGAGTCTTACTAAATTTCACACCTTTGCAACACAGGCAAGAACTCTTTTTTTGACTGTTCCATTTTGAACTACTTCAAAAACTTGACATGGTATGTACTTATTGAAAAACTTATCAAGCGTCTTGATCTATCTCAATAGATCTTGATGCTCAATATGTAAGTAGCTTTACTGAGGTCTTTCTTTTAAAGAACTCCTTTCAAATACTCTTTTATGCTTTCGGAAAAATTCTACATCATTTATGATCAACAATATGTTACTCACATATATTTATCAGAAAGGCGGTAGTGCTCCCACTCACTTTATTGTAAATACAGGCTTCACCGCAAGTCTGTATAAAACTATATGCTTTGATCAACTCATCAAAGCATATATTCCAACTCCGAGATGCTTGCACCAGTCCATAGATGGATTGCTGGAGCTCGCACAATTTGTTAGCACCTTTTAGGATTGACAAAACCTTTTGGTTGCATCATATACAACTCTTCTTTAATAAATCCATTAAAGAATGCTGTTTTGACATCCTTTTGGCAGATTTCATAAAATGTGGCAATTGCTAACATGATTCGGACAGACTTTAAGCATCGATACGAGTGAGAAAAAAATCGTCGTAGTCAACATCTTGAACTTTGTCAAGAACCTTTTTAGACAAATCTAGTTTTTTAGATAGTAACACTACTATCAACTTCCGTCTTCCTCTTGAAGATCCATTTATTTTCTATGGCTTGCTGATCATCAGGCAAGTCAATCAAAGTCCACACTTTGTTCTCATATATGGATCCCATCTCAGATTTCATGGCCTTCAAGCCATTTCGCGGAATCTGGGCTCATCATCGCTTCCTCATAGTTCGTAGGTTCATTATGGTCTAGTAACATGACTTCCAGAATAGGATTACCATACCATTCTGGTGCAGATCTTACTCTGGTTGACCTACGAGGTTCGGTAGTAACTTGATCTGAAGTTTCATGATCAATATCATTAGCTTCCTCACTAATTGGTTTAGGAATCACTAGAACCGATTTCTTTGATAAACTACTTTCCAATTCAGGAGCAGGTACAATTACCTTATCAAGCTCTACTTTCCTCCCACTCACTTCTTTCGAGAGAAACTCCTTCTCTGGAAAGGATCTATTTTAGCAACGAATATTTTGCCTTCGGATATGTGATAGAAGGTGTACCCAACAGTTTCCTTTGGGTATTCTATGAAGACGCACTTCTCCGATTTGGGTTCGAGCTTATCAGGTTGAAGCTTTTTCACATAAGCATCACAGCCCCAAACTTTAAGAAACGACAACTTTGGTTTCTTGCCAAACCACAGTTCATAAGGCGTCGTTTCAACGGATTTTGATGGTGCCCTTTTAAATTGAATGCAACTGTCTCTAATGCATAACCCCAAAATGATAGTGGTAAACCAATACGAAACACCATAGATCGCACAATATCCAATAAAGTGCGGTTACGATGTTCGGACATACCATAACGTTGTGGTGTTCCAGGTGGCGTGAACTGTGAAACTATTCCTCATTGTTTTATATGAAGGCCAAACTCGTAACTCAAATATTCTCCTCCACGATCAGATCGTAGAAACTTTATTTTCTTGTTACGATGATTCTCAACTTTACTCTGAAATTCCTTGAACTTTTCAAATGTTTCAGACTTGTGTTTCATTAAGTAGATATACTCATATCTGCTCAAATTGTTTGTGAAGGTCAGAAAATAACGATACTCGCCACGAGCATCAACACTCATTGGACCGCATACATCGGTATGTATTATTTCCAACAAGTCAGTAGCTCGTTCCATTGTTCCGGAGAATGGAGTTTTAGTCATCTTGCCAAAAAGGCACGGTTCGCAAGCATAAAATGATTCATAACCAAGTGATTCCGAAAATCCATCTTTATGGAATTCTTCATGCGCTTTACACCGATATGACCCAAACGGCAGTGCCACAAATAAGTTGCACTATCATTATTAACTTTGCATCTTTTGGCATTAATATTATGAATATGTGTATCACTATGATCGAGATCCAACAAACTATTTTCATTGGGTGTATGACCATTGAAGGTCTTATTCATGTAAACAGAATAACAATTATCCTCTGACTTTAAATGAATAACCGTATCGCAATAAACATGATAAAATCATATTCATGCTCAACGCAAACGCCAAATAACATTTATTTAGGTTTAACACTAATCCCAAACGTATCGGGAGTGTGCGATGATGATCATATCAATCTTGGAACCACTTCCAACACACATCGTTACTTCACCCTCAACTAGTCTCTGTTTATTCTGTAACTCCTGTTTCAAGTTACTAATTTGTAGCAACCTAACAAGTATCAAATACTCAGGGGTTACTATAAACACTAGTATGGTACACATCAATAACCTGTATATCAAATATACCCTTGTTCACTTTGCCATCCTACTACCAAATATTCAGGGCATTTCCGCTTCCAGTGACCATTTCCTTTGCAGTAGAAGCACTCAGTTTCAGGCTTTGGTCCAGCTTTGGACTTCTTCGCAGGAGTGACAACTTGCTTGTCATTCTACTTGAAGTTCCCTTTCTTTCCCTTTGCCCTTTTCTTGAAACTAGTGATCTTGTTAACCATCAACACTTGATGCTCTTTCTTGATTTCTACCTTCGTCAATTTCAACATCATGTAGAGCTCGGGAATCGTTTTCGTCATCCCTTGCATACTATAGTTCATCACAAAGTTCTACTAACTTGGTGATGGTGACTAGAGAACTCTGTCAATCACTATCTTATCTGGAAGATTAACTCCCACTTCATTCAAGCGATTGTATTACCCAGACAATCTGAGCACATGCTCACTAGTTGAGCGATTCTCCTCCATCTTTTAGCCATATAACTTGTTGGAGACTTCATATCTCTCAACTCGGGTATTTGCTTGAAATATTTAACTTCAATTCCTGGAACATCTCATATGGTCCATGACGTTCAAAACGTCTTTGAAGTCCCGATTCTAAGCCGTTTAAGCATGGTGCACTAAACTATCAAGTAGTCATCATATTGAGTTGCCAAAGGTTCATAATGTATGCATCTTCTTCTGCAATAGGTATGTCACCTAGCGGTGCATTAAGGACATAATTCTTCTGTGCAGCAATGAGGATAAACCTCTGATCATGGATCCAATCCGCATCATTGCTACTAACATTTTGCAATACAATTTTCTCTAGGAACATATCAAAATAAACATATGAAAACCACAACGCGAGCTATTGATCTATAACATAATTTGCAAAATACTATCAGGTACTAAGTTCATGATAAATTTCAGTTCAATTAATCATATTACTAAAGAACTCCCACTTAGACAGACATCTCTCTAGTCATCTAAGTGATCACGTGATCCAAATCAACTAAACCATGTCCGATCATCACGTGAGATGGTGTAGTTTTCAATGGTGAACATCACTATGCTGATTATATCTACTATATGATTCACGTTCGAACTTTCGGTCTCCGTGTTCCGAGGCTATATCTATATATGCTAGGCTCGTCAAGTTTAACCTAAGTATTCCGCGTGTGCAACTGTTTTGCACTCGTTGTATTTGAACATAGAGCCTATCACACCCGATCATCACGTGGTGTCTCAGCACGAAGAACTTTCGCAACGGTGCATACTCAGGGAGAACACTTCTTGATAATTAGTGAGAGATCATCTTAAAATGCTACCGTCAATCAAAGCAAGATAAGATGCATAAAGGATAAACATCACATGCAATCAATATAAGTGATATGATATGACCATCATCATCTTGTGCTTGTGATCTCCATCTCCGAAGCACCGTCGTGATCACCATCGTCACCGGCGCGACACCTTGATCTCCATCGTAGCATCGTTGTCGTCTCGCCAATCTTATGCTTCTACGAGTATTGCTACCGCTTAGAGATAAAGTAAAGCATTACAAAGCGATTGCATTGCATACAATAAAGCGACAACCATATGGCTCCTGCCAGTTGCCGATAACTTCGGTTACAAAACAAGATCATCTCATACAATAAAATATAGCATCACGTCTTGACCATATCACATCACAATATGCCCTGCAAAAACAAGTTAGACGTTCTCTACTTTGTTGTTGCAAATTTTACGTGGCTGCTATGGGTTGAGCAAGAACCGTTCTTACCTACGCATCAAAACCACAACGATAGTTCGTCAAGTTAGTGATGTTTTAACCTTCGCAAGGACTGGGCGTAGCCACACTCGGTTCAACAAAAGTTGGAGAAACAGACACCCGCCCAGCCACATGTGCAAAGCACGTCGGTAGAACCAGTCTCGCGTAAGCGTCTGGCGTAATGTCGGTCAGGGCGCTTCATCCAACAATACCGCCGAACCAAAGTATGACATGCCGGTAAGCGGTATGACTTGTATCGCCCACAACTCACTTGTGGTCTACTCGTGCATATAACATCAACGCATAAAACCTGGCTCGGATGCCACCGTTGGGGAACGGTAATTTCAAAAATTTCCCTACGCACACGCCAAGATCATGGTGATGCATAGCAACGAGAGGAGAGTGTAGTCCACGTACCCTCGTGAACCGGCAATGAGCGTTAGAACAACGCGGTTGATGTAGTCGTACGTCTTCACGGCCCGACCGATCAAGCACCGAAACTACGGCACCTCCGAGTTCTAGCACACGTTCAGCTCGATGACGATCCCCGGACTCTGATCCAGCAGAATGTCGGGGAAGAGTTCCGTCAACACGACGGTGTGGTGACGATCTTGATGTTCTACCGTCGCAGGGCTTCGCCTAAGCACCGCTACAATATTATCAAGGACTATCATGGAGGGTGGCACCGCACACGGCTAAGAGATCAAGAGATCAATTGTTGTGTCTCCAAGGGGTGCCCCCCTCCCGTATATAAAGGAGTGGAGGAGGGGAGGGTCGGCCCTCTCTATGGCGCGCCCTAGGGGAGTCCTACTCCCACCGGGAGTAGGATTCCCCCTTTCCTAGTAGAACTAGGAGCCCTTCCAAGTAGAAGGAGTAGGAGAGAAGGAAAGGGAAGGGAGAAGGAGAAGGAAGGGTGGGGGCGCCCCCCTCCCTAGTCCAATTCGGACTAGTCCATGGGGAGGGGTGCGGCCACCCTTTGGGTCCTTTCTCTCCTTTCCCGTATGGCCCATTAAGGCCCAATACGAATTCCCGTAATTCTCCGGTACTCCAAACAATACCCGAATCACTCGGAACCTTTCTGATGTCCGAATATAGTCGTCCAATATATCAATCTTTACGTCTTGACCATTTCGAGACTCCTCGTCATGTCCCCGATCTCATCCGGGACTCCGAACTCCTTCGGTACAACAAAACTCATAAACTCATAATATAAGCATCGCCGAAACCTTAAGCGTGCGGACCCTACGGGTTCGAGAACAATGTAGACATGACCGAGACACGTCTCCGGTCAATAACCAATAAGCGGAACCTGGATGCTCATATTGGCTCCTACATATTCTACGAAGATCTTTATCGGTCAAACCGCATAACAACATACGTTGTTCCCTTTGTCATCGGTATGTTACTTACCCGAGATTCGATCGTCGGTATCTCAATACCTAGCTCAATCTCGTTACCGGCATGTCTCTTTACTCGTTCCGTAATACATCATCCCGCAACTAACTCATTAGTTACAATGCTTGCAAGGCTTATAGTGATGTGCATTGCCGAGTGGGCCCAGAGATACCTCTCCGACAATCGGAATGACAAATCCTAATCTCGAAATACGTCAACTAAACATGTACCTTCGGAGACACCTGTATTGCTCCTTTATAATCACCCAGTTACGTTGTGACGTTTGGTAGCACACAAAGTGTTCCTTCGGTAAATGGGAGTTGCATAATCTCATAGTCATAGGAACATGTATAAGTCATGAAGAAAGCAATAGCAACATACTAAATGATCATGTGCTAAGCTAACGGAATGGGTCAAGTCAATCACATCATTTTACTAATGATGTGATCCTGTTCATCAAATGACAACTCATGTCTATGGATAGGAAACATAACCATCTTTGATTAATGAGCTAGTCAAGTAGAGGCATACTAGTGACATTAAGTTTGTCTATGTATTCACACATGTATTATGTTTCCGGTTAATACAATTCTAGCATGAATAATAAACATTTATCATGAAATAAGGAAATAAATAATAACTTCACTATTGCCTCTAGGGCATATTTCCTTCAGAAACAGACTAGGACTCCCAATCCTACTTGGCCCCCCTTTCCTTTCTTTCGGAGGGGGAAAAGGGAAGGAGAGGGAGAGGGAGAGGGAGAAGGAAAGGGGGCCGCACCCCCTCCCCCTTGTCCAATTCGAACTCCCTTGGGGGGGCACGCCAACCCTTGTGGGATCCCCTCTCTCTCCCCTATGACCCATGTAGGCCCAATACTTCCTCAAGGGGTTCCGGTAACCTCCCAGTACTCCAAAAAATACCCGAACCACTCTGAAACCATTCCGGTGTCCGAATATCATCATCCAATATATAAATATTTACCTCTTGACCATTTTGAGACTCCTCGTCATGTACGTGATCTCATCCGGGACTCCGTACAATCTTCGGTCACCAAAACACATAACTCATCATACAAATCGTCATCGAACGTTAAGCGTGCAGACCCTACGGGTTCGAGAACTATGTAGACATGATCGAGACACATCTCCGATCAATAACCAACAACGGAACCTAGATGCACATATTGGTTACTACATATTCTACGAAGATCTTTATCGGTCAAACCGTAATGACAACATACTTCATTCCCTTTGTCATCGGTATGTTACTTGCCCGAGATTCGATCGTCGGTATCCTCATACCTAGTTCAATCTCGTTACCGGCAAGTCTCTTTACTCGTTCCCTAATGTATCATCCCGCAACTAACTCATTAGTCACATTGCTTGCAAGGCTTATTGTGATGTACATTATCGAGAGGGCCCAGAGATACCTCTCTGATACTCGGAGTGACAAATACTAATCTCGATCTATGACGTTTGATAGCACACAAGGTATTCCTCCGGCATCCGGGAGTTGCATAATCTCATAGTCACAGGAATATGTATAAGTCATGAAGAAAGCAATAGCAATAAAACTTAACGGTCATTATGCTAAGCTAACGGATGGGTCTTCTCCATCACATCATTCTCCTAATGATGTGATCCCATTCATCAAATGACAACACATGTCTATGGTTAGGAAACTTAACCATCTTTGATTAATAAGCTAGTCTAGTAGAGGCTTACTAGGGACACTGTGTTTTGTCTATGTATCCACACATCTATCAAGTTTCCGGTTAATACAATTATAGCATGAATAATAAACATTTATCATGATATATGGAAATATAAATAACAACTTTATTATTGCCTCTAGGGCATATTTCCTTCAGTATTAAGTTCATGAAGAACAGAGTAACGCATTAAGTAAGATGACATGATGTAGAGGAATAAACTCAAGCAATATGATGTAAAACCCATCTTTTTATCCTCGATGGAAACAATACAATACGTGCCATGCTGCCCCTACTGTCACTGGGAAAGGACACCGCGAGATTGAACCCAAAGCTAAGCACTTCTCCCATTGCAAGAAAAACCAACCTAGTTGGCCAAACCAAACCGATAGTTCGGAGAGAATTACAAAGATACCAAATCATGCATAAAAGAATTCAGAGAAGATTCAAATAATATTCATAGATAAGGTGATCATAAATCCACAATTCATCGGATCTCGACAAACACACCACAAAAAAATATTACATCGGATAGATCTCCAAGAACATCGAGGAGAACATGGTATTGAGAATCAAAGAGAGAGAAGAAGCCATCTAGCTACTAGCTATGGACCCATAGGTCTGAGGTAAACTACTCACGCTTCATTGGAAGGGCAATAGAGTTGATGTAGAAGCCTCCGTGATCGAATCGCCCTCTAGCAGGATGCCGAAAAAGTCCCCTAGATGGGATCTCACGGGAACAGAAGGTTGCGGCGGTGGAAAAGTGTTTTCGTGGATACTTCTGGTGGTTTGGGAATATATGTGAATATATAGGCAAAAGAATTAGGTCAGGGGAGTCACGAGGGGCCCACAAGGCAGGGGAGCGCGCCCTGCCCCCCTAGGCGCGCCCTCCACCCTTATGGTCGCCTCATTGCTCTTCTGACTTGCACTCCAAGTCTCCTGGGTGTCTTCTGGTCCAAGAAAAATCATCCCAAAGGTTTTATTCCATTTGGACTCCGTTTGGTATTCCTTTTCAGCGAAACTCAAAAACAAGGAAAAACATAAACTGGCACTGGGCTCTAGGTTAATAGGTTAGTCCCAGAAATAATATAAAATAGCATATTAATGCATATAAAACGTCCAAAACAGGTAATATAATAGCATGGAACAACCAAAAATTATAGATACGTTGGGGACGTATCTTTAAGCTTCTTATTAAAGGCAGGACCATTCAAGCCATCTTCGAGAGGAAACAAGGGAAAGGTTTCCAATTGGTTTCTTAGATGTTCCTCTTCACCCATATTCCGGGTGCGAATGTCATCAGGTTCAGGCACACCTTCCTCAGTAGGCTTGAGAGGAGCACAAGGCTTTCTTGATTTCTCTTGAACAAATTGCTTTGAGGAACTTGACTGTCTATCATTTTTCCATGCTGGAACTCCTTCAACAGCTTTCTGTCTTTCGGGCACTAGGGCCTTTTCTTTCAATGTATTTCCTTAAGTTGGAGGCACAACAACCTCTTTCTCAGACGCTTGGGGCCCAACTAGTGGATCAATTACTTCTTGAGTCGTCGACTCATCAGATTTCTTCCTCTTCCAACTATGGTGCAGTGGAATGAGGAGCAGGATCAACTTCCATCTGGGTAGGGGCACCAGATGATGCGACCAAGGTGGATTTGTCTTATGAAGCATTTAGCTCCCCCTCATTCTTGTCAATCTCCTCATTGTTTGATTCGGAGGGCTCAACTTGCAATTGTCTTGGAGATAATGGATTTTCCGATTTCCTCATCAACATCATCAACTGGGGCTTGCTTCTTAGGCGAAGCATTTTCTTCATTAGACTTTTTCTGGAAGATATCGACAACATCAGGTTGTTCTTGGGCTGTTGGAGCAGGAATGGATGATAGCTTTCACACTGCCACCTTGCTGCATAGGTTCATCCTCGTGAGGTGGAGATGGTGGAATCTACTACAAGGGAGTACTGGAATCAAGTGGAGCATCAGTAACAATCTAAAGACGGTGATCTTTGTTTACTTTTGAATTGCTAACTCTCGGTTTATACTTCTGACATTTTTCTTCTTTAATTCTTCTTCGAGCAAGATCTGCCTTGCGGTCAATCTCCTCGTTTCTTCTGTCACAGAACTGAGATAACTCCATGCACAACCGTGAGTTCCAATCAATTTTCTCATTCCTCATTAGACTGGGAGCCTTGGTGAGTTCAACAATCTCTTTGTTCAGATTATTTCTTTCAGATTCAGAGTTGGTGATACGTCTCCAACGTATCTATAATTTATGAAGTATTCATGTTGTTATATTATCATTCTTGGATGTTTTCCAATCATTTTATAGCAACTTTATATCATTTTTTGTGACTAACCTATTGACATAGTGCCCAGTGCCAGTTGCTGTTTTTTGATTGTTTTTTACGTCGCAGAAAACCAATACCAAACGGAGTCCAAATGCAGCAAAACTTTTTGGAGAATTTTTATAGACCAGAAGGCACAACTTGGGCCAAAGAAGTACCAAAGGGGTGCCCCGAGGGGGGCACAACCAACCTCTGAACGCACGGGGCCCAGGCGCGCCCTCGTGGGTTGTGCCCACCTCGATGGCCTCTTGCACCACCTCTTCGCCCTATAAATTCCAGAATATTCCAAAAAACCTAGGGGAGTTGATAGATCAGAATTTTCACCGCCGCTAGCCTCTGTAGCCCCGAAAAAACAATCTAGACCCTGTTCTGGCACCCTGCCGGAGGGGGAAATCATCACCGGTGGCCATCTTCATCATCCCGGCGGCCACCATGATGAGGAGGGAGTAGTCCACCCTCGAGGCTGAGGGTTTGTACAAATAGCTATGTGTTTAATCTCTCTCTCTCTCTCTCTCTCTCTCTCTCTCGTGTGCTTGAGATGTCACGATCATGATGTACCGCGGGATTTGTTAATATAGTTGGATCATATGGTGTTTTCCCCTCTCTATCTTATTGTGAATTGAGTTTTCCCTTTGAGATTTCATTTTATCGGATTGAATACTTTTATGGATTTGAGATCACTTGATGTATGTCTTGGTATGAATACTTGTGGTGACAATGTGTATCATATTGGTTCACTTGGTACGTGTTTTGGCACTCAACTCACGGATTCCCGAGGTGACATTGGGGTAAACTGTGCATAGGGGTTGATGCACGTTCTCATCTTTGTTTCTCTAGTAGAAATCTTGGGGCGCTCTTTGATGTTCTTTGTGTTGGATTGAGTATTATGAATTTGAAATTGTTTGATGCATATCGCATAATCAACTCACGGATACTCGCGGTGACATTGGACTATCTAGGTGACAATAGAGTTGGTTGATGTGTATGATAAGGTGTTATTTTAGTATGAACTCTTGGTTAGATCGATCAGAAAGAATAGCTTGGTGTTATTTTAGTACAAACTCTAGGATAGATTGATCGGAAAGAATAGCTTTGAGGTGATTTCGTACCCTACAAACAATTTCTTCTTATGTTCTCTGCTAGATAAGAACTTTGGAGTGATTCTTCGTCGCACGTTGAGGGATGGTTATATGATCCAATTATAGTAGCATTGTTGAGAGATTGCACTAGCGAAAGTACGGACCCTAGGCCTCATTTTCAAGCATTGCAATTCCATTTGTGCTCCATTTTATCAATTGCTACCTTGCTATTTTTTATTGTTCCAATTACAAAAATCAATATCTACTATCTTTACTAGGCTTGTATCACCATCTCTTCGCCGAACTAGTGCACCTATACAAATTACCATTGTATTGGGTGTGTTGGGGACACAAGAGACTTTTTGTTATTTGGTTGCAGGGTTGTTTGAAAGAGACCATCTTCATAGTACGCCTCCCACGGATTGATAAACGTTAGGTCATCCACTAGATGGAAAATGTCTATTGTCCTACAAAACTCTGCGCTTGGAGGCCCAACATGAGTCTACAACAATAAAGTTGCGATCAAGCTATTCTCTGGCGCCGTTGCTGAGGAGGTGAGTGCTTGAAGGTATATCTTTAGATCTTGCAATCAAATTTTTTAGTTTCTTGTTTTATCACTAGTTTGGTTTATAAAAGAGAACTACAAAAAAATGGAATTGAGGTGGTCTCATATTATTCATCTTTATCATGTCTTTCTTGGAAATGATGGAGCGAAAAATTGTGCTCAATTAATAGAAGAAGAATTCTATAAAACGTTTGACAAAAAAGTGAATGGTGAGCATGATTGAAATGTTGTTGGTATGAACACTTTGAATATCCATGATGCTAATGACATGCAAAGCTACAAGCTTGGGGATGCTATATTTGATAAAGATGATATTTTTAGTTCCCCAAGTTTTGATGAGAAAATTTATTATGATGAAAGCATGCCTCCTATTTATGATGATTATGTTGGTGAAAGTGGGTTTGTAATAGTGTCAACTTTATGTAATGATGATCCCACTATTTTGGAGGGTGTTGAATCTTATGATAATAATGATGAAAATGGGTTTGGAAGAGTGTCAACTTTATTTAATGATGAATCCACTATTTTGGAAGAGGTTTCAGTTGACTATGACAACAAAGTTGCTATCTATGATGATTATGGTGATGACATGTATGATATAAAGAATAATGATAACCATGAAACTTGTCATCATGATTTTAATTTTCAATCCCATGATAGTTATTTTGTTGTGTTTTCTCTACTATTCATGAGAATAAATTTGCTTATGTGGAGAGTAATAAATTTTTTATGCATCTGAATCATGAAAAGAATGCTTTATGTGATAGTTGTATTGTTGAATTCATTCATGATGCTACTAAAAATTATTATGAGAGAGGAACATATGCCTTTACATATTGCAATAATATCAAGTTTCCTCTCTATGTGTTGAAAAATCTTGAAGTTTTGCTTGTTTTGCCTTCCTATGCTAGTTGATTCTTGTTCCCATAAGTTGTTTTCTCACAAAATCCCTATGCATAGGAAGTGGGTTAGGCTTAAATGTTCTTGTCATGTGATTCATGATGCTCTCTTTATGTTTCAATTCTTATCTTTTATGCGAGCATCATTGAAATCATCATGCCTAGCTAAAAGGCATTAAAGAAAAGTGTTTGTTGGGAGACAACCCAACACTTACCCCTGCTATTTTTATGTGTTTAAATAACTAAGCTATTGTAGTAATCATGTTTTATATCTTTTGTTTCAATAAAGTGCCAAGTAAAGCCTTTGGGATAGTGTGGATGATAGTTGATTTGATTCTATGCAAAAACAGAAACTTTTGCGCCTAGTAACAAAATTGATATGCTTTGCTAGAACGTGATAAAATTCTGAATTTTTCACGGATGATTGATGTACAAACTTTCTAAGTTCTCCTAATTTTTCAGAATTTTTGGAGTAGTAGAAAGGTAGTTGTCCAGATCACTATAGATTGTTCTGTTTTTGTCAGATTCTGTTTTCGATGCATAGTTTGCTTATTTTCTAGTTTCTATGGCTTATATTGCTCAATAGAAATTATGGAAATGATATGGTACAGTAGGCATTATGTGATAAAAATTATGAATCGTGTCTTTGACAGTACCAAAAGTGAATGGTTTGCTCTTTATCATACTAACCTATCTCACGAAGTTCCGTTAAGTTTTGTGTGCTTGAAGTTTTCAAGTTTTGGGTGAGATATCGATATGAGGAGAATAAGGAGTGACACGACCCTAAGCTTGGGGATGCCCAAGGCACCACCAAGGTAATATTCAAGGAAGATCCAAGCAACTAAGCTTGGGGATGCCCAAGAAGGCATCCCCTCTTTCGTCTCCAACATTATCGGTAACCTTACTTGGAGCTATATTTTCATTCGTCACATGATATGTGTTTTGCTTGGAGTGTCATTATATTTTATTTTTATTTGCTTGCTTATATTTAGAATATTTTTTGCATCTTTCATTTCAATGAAAATGTCAAGTATAGCCTTTACCATGCTTATTTTGCAAGTCTACATGTTGCTGTTTAAAAACAGGAAGTTTTCTATCGTTGTCTGGATTATTCAGGAAAGTTAGGATGTGATAAAATCTTGAATTTTTTACACAATTAGCTGAAACAAATTATATACGGTTTGTAATTTTTTCAGAAGTTTTGGAGTTAAAGAAGTATGGATCTTCTTGCATTCTTTACAGACTGTACTGTATTGACAGATTGCTGTTATGTTTGCATTGTTTGCATATGTTTGCTTGTTTAATGATTCTATTTGAGGATAGGACTATTAAATATGCAGAGGCATTTAGTATGCAATGTTAAATAATAATTTTAGTGAATTGCTACAGTAGAGAATGATAAGGTTTTTGCATTTATTTATACTAACTTGTCTCACGAGTTCTTGTTGACTTTTGTGTGGATGCAGTTTTTAAGATTTAGGTAAACCATGACAAAAAAGGAATTAAGGAGACACAAAAGCTCAACCTTGGGGATTCCCAAGGCATCCCAAGATAATATTCCAATAAGTCTCAAGCATCTAAGCTTGGGGATGCCCTGCCTGGCATCCCACCTTTCTTCTTCAACAATTATCGGTTAGTATCGTTTGAGCCTATGTTTTTTGCTTCTTCACATGATGTGTGTTATTCTTGGAATGTCATTTTATTTTGTTTTGCTTGCTATTTCAATAAAATACTTATATCTGAAAGTTTTTAAATAAGAGAGCCCTCAAATGGCTACCCATTTATTTAACTACTCGCTTGATCTTCACTTATATCTTTTTGGAGTACTTTGTCATTTACTCTTGTTCTTCACTTATATTCTATGAGTAAGTTGTTGAATGAATTGAATATCATGAAGTTGAAATTATATGTTCATATCATCCCTAGTAGTAGCTTCACATTGGGTATAGAAAGTGAAATCTTTCGAAACTTGACAATCACAATATTGGTCATACAAGCAATTCATGAATGATTAGTACAAGGAAGAGAACTTTCACATATAAATATATTATCTTGGACATCTTCTATGATTGTGAATACCCATTAATTATTTCAAACTTGAGAAAATTAGTTGAAGTTGGACAAGGAAGACAATGTAATGAGTTATGTTTGGGTATATTTGCATAGAAGTTATATTGTTATGGATCCTCCAACATGCGGTGTTTGATTAGGATCTTTTGCTAGCCAAAAATTCGTACTAAGTAGAGATACTACCTGTGCATCCAAAAACCCTTAAACCCAGTTTCTTGCCATGAGTATCCACCATACCTACCTATGGATTGAATAAGATCCTTCAAGTAAGTTGTCATCGGTGCATAAAGCAATAAAAAATTGTTCCTAAATATGTTTGATCTTTTATTGTAAGGGAAAATTGAGTGTTGTACGAACTTGTGATGGCAAAGTAATAAAAGCGACGGACTGCATAATAAAGGTTGCTATCATAAGTGGCAATATAACGTGACGTTCCTTTGCATTAAGAGCTTGGGCATACAAATAAAAAGCGCATGACATCCTCTGCTAACCTCTGCGAAGGGCATATCTTTTACTTC
This sequence comes from Aegilops bicornis, assembly GCA_021605145.1. NCBI lineage: Eukaryota > Viridiplantae > Streptophyta > Magnoliopsida > Poales > Poaceae > Aegilops > Aegilops bicornis. The sequence goes on along the minus strand of CM038673.1, from coordinate 376,027,972 downwards.
TCAGTATTTACTTTTATGCAAGAGTCAATAGTATGCATTCTCATTTCAACCTCAATTATTCTCTAGTCGGCAAGCACCATGTGGTGGGGAAAAATCTAGGCACATATGACCAGTCAAATATATTTGATCATGATTTATTATTGTTGACAATTATCTCTATGATAAATGAGTTGGGAGGCGAAGCATTAAGCCCCTATCTTTCTCTGTGTTCGATGGATGCCATTTGTTCTAAGAATATACTTTGTGTACTAGCAATCATGGAAGACTATATGATGATTGAGTATGTGGAGCTCTTATTTAGAATCTGTTGAATAAGTTGAATTGCAATTGTTTGGTGACTAAGAATATAGGTTATTGAGTTTCAAGAGAATTCATTATTTGAACCTTAACATGTGAATTGGTTTGCTACTTTAACATGAGAAGTTTTATGAGAAAGGATTGTTGTTATGATGCTAGCAAAAGTGATTGAAATTATCATTGATCAAACTTGTGCACTTTGCTAGCATTCACACTTCATAAATTATTTCTTTTATCATTTACCTACTCGAGGACAAGTAGGAATTAAGCTTGGGGATGTTGATACGTCTCCAACGTATCTATAATTTATGAAGTATTCATGCTTTCATATTATCATTCTTGGATGTTTTACAATCATATTATAGCAACTTTATATCATTTTTTGAGACTAACCTATTGACATAGTGCCCAATGCCAGTTGATGTCTTTTGCTTGTTTTTTACATCGCAGAATATCAATACCAAACAGAGTCCAAATGCAACAAAACTTTTTGGAGAATTCTTATGGACCAGAAGACACAACTTAGGCCAAAGAATACCAGAGGGGTGCCTCCCGCACTGCCTCTTTGCCCTATAAATTACCAAATATTCCAAAAACCCTAGGGGAGTCGATAGATCAGAAGTTCTGCCGTTGCAAGCCTCAGTAGCCATGAAAAACCAATATAGACCCTGTTCCGGCACCCTGTCGGAGCGGGAAATCATCATCGGTGGCCATCTCCAACATCTCGGCAACCACCATGATGAGGAGGGAGTAGTCCACCCTCGGGGCTGAGGGTTTGTACCAGTAGCTATGTGTTTAATCTCTATATCTCTCACTCGTGTACTTGAGGTGTCATGATCTTGATGTATTGCGGCCTTTGTTAATATAGTCAGATCATATGGTCTTTTCCCCTCTCTATCTTGTTGTGAATTGAGATTTCCCTTTGAGGTTTCATTTTATCGGATTGAATACTTTCAAAATTTGAGAGCACCTGATGTATGTCTTGCTATGAATACCCGTGGTGACAATGGGTTATCATATTGATTCACTTGATATGTGTTTTGGCACTCAACTCGCGGATTCCCAAGGTGACATTGGGGTAATCTGTGCATAGTGGTTAATGCACGTTCTTGTCTTAGTTTCTCAAGTAGAAATCTTGGGGCACTCTTTGAGATTCTTTGTGTTGGATTGAGTATTATGAATCTGAAATTGTTTGATACATATCGTGTAATCAACTCACAGATACTCACGCTGACATTGGAGTATCTAGGTGACATTAGAGTTGGTTGATGTGTATCATATGGTGTTATTTTAGTATGAACTCTTGGTTAGATCGATCGGAAAGAATAGCTTGGTGTTATTTTATTACGAACTCTATGATAGATTGATCAGAAAGAATAGCTTTGAGGTGGTTTCGTACCCTAAAAACAATTTCTTCTTATGTTCTCCACTAGATAAGAACTTTGGAGTGATTCTTCATCGCACGTTGATGGATGGTTATATGATCCAACTATGGTAGCATTGTTGAGAGATTGCACTAGCGAAAGTATGGACCCTAGGCCTCATTTTGAAACATTGCAATACCGTTTATGCTCCGTTTTATCAATTGCTACCTTGCTGTTTTTTATTGTTCCTATTACAAAAATCAATATATAATATCATTACTATGCTTGTATCAACATCTCTTCGCCGAACTAGTGCACCTATACAAATTACCATTGTATTGGGTGTGTTGGGGACACAAGAGACTTTTTTGTTATTTGGTTGCAGGGTTGTTTGACAGAGACCATCTTCATCCTATGCCTCCCACGGATAGATAAACCTTAGGTCATCTACTTGAGGGAAAATTGCCACTGTCCTACAAAACTCTGTGCTTGGAGGCCCAACACGAGTCTACGAGAATAAAGTTGTGTAGTAGACATCAGTTGGCCTCTCTCCTCATTTGCTCAATGACTTGCTTGTCCTTGATAGCTTGATTCAGCTTCTCGGAGATTTTTCCCAGCTCAATGAAATTCTTGGTTACCATTTTGGTAACATCATCAGGTAGTCCCAGACTTGCATCAGATTTTGCATCATATGCAGCACTGTCAATCACATCGATCATGGGTGAGTCAAAGGCGCTCAAAGTGGGTACTGTTCTTTTCTAGTGAGACTTGTGCTGGACGAGAGCGAGAGCGCCCCCGTGCTAGAGTGCGTGTGCTACCCACCATGCGTCACTCCGACACCGGCATCCACCGTCCCGTCGGCTGCCACTCTGACAGCAGCGGCCACCCCCTCCCTTCCTGTTTGTCGCCCTCCCTCCCCTAGTTGCGACTCATGGCGGTGAGCCCTCGCCCGACCACATCTTCATTCCATGGGGAGCGTCCGGATGTCTCGGGTCTCGGCCTATCCTCAGCATCGGAGAGGTGTGTGGCAGTGGGCGGCCCTGAAGCGCCTCCAGCGGGTGCCGAGGTGGAGTCGTTCCTATGGATCTCGCCGTGGCAGGAGGCCCCTGCCTCCAAGAGAACCCTCTGGAAGCGCTGCTATGGGGCGGGTCAGCCGGAGGTTGCATCTCGCCGTCCTTCCCCGTTGCGTCAGGAGGTCTCACCGGAGCTGAGGGACAAGTGCTTTCGGTGTGTAGGAAAAGGGCACTTATTGAAGGAATGTACCAATGATGTGGTTTGTTTCCGCTGCGGCTTCCCTGGCCACATAGCCAACCAGTGCAAGCAGCTGCGCAGCCTGTGAGGAAGGAGGACCGCTTCAGGATGGGGCTGCGGCCAGTGTTGGAGTTCCATGGCTAGAGATTGTCGTTTAGGCAGTGGATCAGGCAGTCATAGGCAGTGTTTGCGGTCCTAAAGTTCAAGGTTTGTCTTGAGTTGGAAGGCATTCCTCCTCATACTTGGGGGCTGGAGGTGGTAGAGAGCTTGCTGGGTGGATCATTCTTCATCGAGTCTGTTGCCCCGGAGACCCCGTCAAGGAATAATCTTGCTTTGTTCAAGTTGACGGCCCGGACTGCGGATCTGAAGCAGATTCCCACCCGTAGGTGGCTGGTGGTGCCAGAGCCGGAAGAGCAAGGCGCTGTGTTCGAGCCCAAGATGCTGCAGTATAAGATCATGATTCATCTGGATTCAGAGACTTTGTTCCCTGAGGGAGAAGAGCCATGGTTCCTTGGCGGTTCATCGGACAGCGGCCAAAGCGGCTTGTCGGACTCTGACCTGGACATGGGCGGCGGCCCCAACTCGACGTGCTTTGACTGGCAGTTTGGTGCAAGGGATCAGAGGGAAGACAACGCGGATGGTTGGGGCAGCCTGGCGGATGGTCGGAGCGCGACCGATGATCGGGTGAGGGCCATCACGGCGGCGGGTTGGCGGATTCCCCCAATAGGGCCGGTTCATCACTTTAGTGGGCGCAGCCCGCGTTAGCAATTCAGGATAGGCTGACCTGTCGAACTTCGGCTTTTGACCACATGGGGGTGTCGATTGGGCGCGTGGTTTAGCCTAGACGTGGCACGGTTCAAATTTCAAATCCGCAGCGCGCCGACGTCGCTGAGCCGCAGCGCCCGGCCCCGTAGCAGGCTGCTGCTTCGGATTTGGACGCCTTGGTGGTTGAGACATGGAGACAAGATTCTACTGAACCCACTTCAACTGCAGGTGGCCGGGAGGGAGATATGGTGGCGGTTGGGTAGGAGGATGGCCCGCAAGCACGTGCCACGTCGATCGACAGCAATCCAGAGGAGGCAGTCACTACAAAAAAAAAGACACATGAGTGACATTTCGGGACGAACGTTTTTTTCTTTCATGCTTATGACACTTGTATGACGATAATTGTGACAAAAGCACGTATCATCATAGATGTGGTAGGTTCCTACTTCTATGACAAAAATCATGACAGAAAATGGCTTTTCGTCCTGGGTGGGCCGGGGACATAGCTGCATGACATTCTTTGTGAAGGAAATATGCCCTAGAGGCAATAATAAAGTTATTATTTATTTCCTTATATCATGATAAATGTTTATTATTCATGATAGAATTGTATTAACCGGAAACATGATACATGTGTGAATACATAGACAAGCAGTGTCACTAGTATGCCTCTACTTGACTAGCTCGTTAATCAAAGATGGTTATGTTTCCTAGCCATAGACATGAGTTGTCATTTGATTAACGGGATCACATCATTAGGAGAATGATGTGATTGACTTGACTCATTCCGTTAGCTTAGCACTTGATCGTTTAGTATGTTGCTATTGCTTTCTTCATGACTTATACATGTTCCTATGACTATGAGATTATGCAGCTCCCGTTTATCGGAGGAACACTTTGTGTGCTACCAAACGTCACAACGTACCGGAGGGATTAGAGAGGTGCTCTACAGGTGTCTCCGAAGGTACTTGTTGGGTTGGCGTATTTCGAGATTAGGATTTGTCACTCCGATTGTCGGAGAGGTATCTCTGGGCCCACTCGGTAATGCACATCACTATAAGCCTTGCAAGCATTGTAACTAATGAGTTAGTTGCGAGATGATGTATTACGGAATGAGTAAAGAGACTTGCCGGTAACGAGATTGAACTAGGTATTGAGATACCGACGATCGAATCTCGGGCAAGTAACATACCGATGACAAAGGGAACAACGTATGTTGTTATGCGGTTTGACCAATAAAGATCTTCGTAGAATATGTAGGAGCCAATATGAGCATCCAGGTCCCGCTATTGGTTATTGGCCGGAGACATGTCTCGGTCATGTCTACATAGTTCTCGAACCCATAGGGTCCGCACGCTTAAAGTTTCGGTGACGATTGCATTATGAGTTTTTGTGTTTTGATGTACCGAAGGTAGTTCGGAGTCCCGGATGTGATCAAGGACATGACCAGGAGTCTCGAAATGGTCGAGTCATAAAGATCGATATAGACGACTATGTTCGGACACCGAAATGGTTTCGGGGAGTTTCGGACATATACCGGAGTACCGGGGGGTTACCGGAACCCCCCGGGGAGTTTAATGGGCCAAGATGGGCCTTAGTGGAGAAGAGGAGGGGCGGCTAGGGCTGGCCGCGCGCCCTCTCCCCCTCTAGTCCGAATTGGACAAGGAGGGGGGCGCCCCCTTTCCTTCCTCCTCTCTCCTTCCCTTCCATTCCCCCTCCTACTCCAACTAGGAAAAAGAGGGAGTCCTACTCCCGGTGGGAGTAGGACTCCTCCCTGGCGCGCCCTCCTCCTGGCCGGCCACCCCCTCCCCTGGTCCTTTATATACGGGGGCAGGGGGGCACCTCTAGACACAACAATTGATCTCTTGATCTCTTAGCCGTGTGCGGTGCCCCCCTCCACCATATTCCACCTCGATCATATCGTAGTGGTGCTTAGGCGAAGCCCTGCGTTGGTAGCATCATCATCACTGTCACCACGTCGTCATGCTGATGGAACTCTCCTGTGAAGCTCTGCTGGATCGGAGTTCGCGGGACATCATCGAGCTGAAGGTGTATTGAACTCGGAGGTGCCATACATTCGGTACTTGGATTGGTCGGATCGTGAAGACGTACGACTACATCAATCACGTTGTGCTAACGCTTCCGCTTTCGGTCTATGAGGGTACGTGGACAACACTCTCCCCTCTCGTTGCTATGCATCCCCATGATCTTGCGTGTGCGTAGGAATTTTTTTGAAATTACTACGTTCCCCAACACTTTGGGCCGTCCATGATGGAAAAAATCATGGTAGAAGCGAGGGCGAGGAAAATATCGGGGAGTTCCCGGTTACGGTGGGTGGTCGGGGCCGAGCGATGCACGGAGGTTTGCGCGTTTCTCTCGTACACGTGCGGGCATGTGTGTGAGGCATTGGGCTCTAACTGAACCCGAGCGAGGCGTTCACTTACTGAACTCGAGCGATTGCACTAGCTACCTTACTGAACCCGAGCGATCGATCCCTTGGCTGTTTACTGAACCAGAGCGATTCCTTCGCTACTGCTGCTAACTGAAGCCGATCAAACCTGCTGCCTCTTGATGAACAGTGACAGTTGTTGGGGGTTGGATGAATAGTTCCCTATGGGGGTTGGATGAACAGGACCCCGTGGTAGTAGTAGGTCATTGCCGCGGGATGAACAGGACCCCGATCGAGGAGGCCGCCAAGCCGGTTGGGGGTGGATGAACAGGACCCCCTGGAGGGCTGGTTGAATAGTAGCCGGGGGAGGCTGGATGAACAGTAGCTGGTGGAGGCTGGAGGAAGTCGACGGTGGATGAACAGTAGCACGTGGCGGCTGGAGGAAGTCGACGGTGGATGAACAGTAGCCCGTGGAGGCTGGAGCGAGGCACTGGACGATGGATGAACAGTAGCCCGTGGAGTCCCGTTTTGTGGTACGCCACACCCCTCCCGATGAACAGGAACCCGTTTCGACCGTAGGCGCTCCAACACAAGTCTGTTTCCTCCGTTTTGTGGTACGCCACGCCCCTCCCTATCAACAGCACCCTGTTTCGACTGTAGGAGCTCGAGCACAAGTCCGCTTCCTCTGTTCTGTGGTATGTCACACCCCTCCCGATCAACAGGACCCCGTTTTGACCATAGGCACTCGAACAGAAGTACGTTTCCTCCGTTTTGCGCTACACCAGACCTTATTTCAGCGGTTCCGTCCAAGCCGGTTGGCTCCCGAAGAACACGACGCATTTTGTTGCCTCCCCATGAACACAATGTTGTTTCCTCCGTTCCGACCGAGTCGGTTGGCTGCTGATGAACAGGACGCCGTCACTGTACGCGTTAGAGACCCCGCTCGCATGTACGTATGTATACGTATTTACTTTCTTGCAGTGTGGTTGTACGTACGTGTATATGATATATATATATATATATATATATATATATATATATATAGACGGGACTGCGTGACATGCTACATTCGCGCCTCTACTACGACACGTGCCGCTCCAAGGTGCCGGACTCCTCTCCGGACTCCGAGCCTTCCGCGCCCCTGCCAATCGAATCCGATTGGGCGCCGATCATGGAATTCACTGCCGCGGACATCTTTCAGCACTCGCCCTTTGGCGACATTCTGAATTCACTAAAGTCTCTCTCTTTATCAGGAGAGACCTGGCCGGATTATGATCAGGAAGGTTGGGATGCGGACGACAAAGAAAATCAAAGCCCACCCACCACCCACTTCGTAGCCACTGTCGATGATTTAACCGACATGATCGACTTCGACTCCGAAGACATCGACGGTATGGACGACGATGCAGGAGACGACCAAGAACCAGCGCCCAAAGGGCACCGAAGGCCACCTCGTCATCTGACATATACATGGTGGACATCCCAAAAGATGGTAATGGCGATGGAACAGCGGAGGATGACCCCTCAAGAAACAGCCTAAGCGCCGGCGTCGTGGCGCCGCTCTAAATCCCGCCACAGCAAAAACGGTGATTCCGGCACGGGAGACAATAACACCCCAGACAGTGCCGAAGACAACCCCCTCCAGCAAGATTCAGCGCGGGAGGATGGAGAAGCCAGCCCTCATGAGAGAGCGGCAGAAAAAGAGGTAGAGAACGATAATTACATGCCTCCCTCCGAAGATGAGGCAAGCCTCGATGACGACGAATTCGTCGTGCCCGAGGATCCCGTCGAACAAGAGCGTTTCAAATGCAGGCTCATGGCCACGGCAAGCAGCCTCAAGAAAAAGCAGCAACAGCTTAGAGCTGACCAAGATTTGCTAGCTGATAGATGGGCTAAAGTCCTTGCGGCCGAAGAGTATGAACTCGAGCGCCCCTCCAAGAGCTACCCAAGACGCAGGCTGCTACCCCGATTAGAGGAGGAAGCACCCAAACCTACATCACTAGTGCATGATATGGCTAACCGGCCACCTCGTGGCCGCGACAGAGAGGCCTCTCGGCCCTCAACTCAAGTCGCACCCCGGCGCCGCTCAAAAAATACAAAGGCGCAGGGAAATGCGCCAGACCTGCAAGATATATTGGAGGACAAGGCAAGGCAGACAAGATCGATCTATGGATCACGTGGGCGCCCCACGACACGTGACGATAACCATCACGCCGGATATGGCAATTCCGGCCGGGCCGAACACAGTAGACAAAGCTCATTTGAGCTGCGTCGTGATATAGCCCAATACAGAGGCGCCGCACACCCACTATGCTTCACAGATGAAGTAATGGATCATAATATCCACGAGGGTTTCACACCCGTAAACATTGAATCATACGATGGCACAACAGATCCTGCGGTTTGGATCGAGGACTATCTCCTTCACATCCACATGGCCCTCGGTGATGATCTACACGCCATCAAATACCTCCCACTCAAGCTTAAAGGACCAGCCCGGCATTGGCTTAACAGCTTGCCGCCAGAGTCAATTGGTTGTTGGGAAAACACGGAAGCCGCATTCCTCGACAATTTCCAGGGCACATATGTGCGACCACCAGACGCCGATGACCTAAGCCACATAATTCAGCAGCCAGAGGAATCGGCCGGACAATTCTGGACACGATTCCTAACCAAGAAAAATCAAATCGTCGACTGTCCGGATGCCGAGGCCCTTGCAGCCTTCAAACACAACATCCGCGGCGAGTGGCTTGCCCGGCACCTAGGATAGGAAAAGCCGAAATCCATGGCAGCACTCACAACACTCATGTCCCGCTTTTGCACGGGAGAGGACAGCCGGCTAGCTTGTAGTAACAACATGACCAAGAGCCCTGGTAATTCGGATACCAAGGACAGCAATGGCAGGTCGCGTCGCAACAAACACAAGCGCCGCGTGTGGCGATAATGCCGAGGATCTGGCGGTCAAGGCCGGATTCGGAGGCTCTAAACCGGTCGTGAAAAAAGCCATTTAAAAGAAATACTCCGGGCCCGTCCAATTTGGACCGAATACTCGATCGCTCGTGCCAGATACATGGCACCCCCGAAAAGCCAGCCAATCACGCCAACATGGATTGTTGGGCGTTCAAGCAGGCAGGCAAGTTAAATGCAGAAAACAATGACAAGGGGCTGCATAGCGATGACGAGGAGGAGCCCCGGCCGCCGAACAATAGAGCTTCCCCCCGCAAGTGCGGACGGTGAACATGATATACGCCACCCACATACCCAAAAGGGAGCGGAAGCATGCACTAAGGGACGTATATGCAATGGAGCCAGTCGCCCCAAAGTTCAACCCATGGTCCTCCTGCCCGATCACTTTTGATCGAAGGGACCACCCCACTAGCATCCGCCATGGCGGATTCGCCGCATTGGTTCTAGACCCAATCATTGACGGATTTCATCTCACCAAAGTCCAAATGGACAGCGGCAGCAGCCTGAACCTGCTTTATCAGGACACAGTGCGCAAAATGGGCATAGACCCGTCAAGGATTAAACCCACAAAGACGACTTTTAAAGGCGTCATACCAGGTGTAGAGGCCAACTGTACAGGCTCAGTTACACTTGAAGTGGTCTTCGGATCCCCGGATAACTTCCGGAGCGAGGAGTTAATCTTCGACATAGTCTCGTTCCGCAGCGGCTATCATGCACTGCTCGGATGAACCGCATTTGCAAAGTTCAATGCGGTGCCGCACTACACATATCTCAAGCTCAAGATGGCAGGTCCTCGAGGAGTCATTACGGTCAATGGAAACACCGAACGCTCTCTCTGGACGGAGGAGCATACGGCGGCCCTCGCGGCGGAAGTACAAAGCAGCCTCTTAAGGCAATTCTCGAGTCCGGCTGTTAAACGCCCGGACACCATCAAACGCGCCCGGAGTAACCTACAACAAGACCGCCTGGCACGTTCCGAGCACGCATAGCAATGCGGCCCAAGCCCCAGCCCTCGTGAAATTGCGAAACCAGTACTACGCGTACATAATTACGCTCTCGAAATACCATGGGCATAGGGGAAGGGGCACGACCACGGCAAGCCCAGAATGCGGCTCCACCGCACTAGGGGCTCCCGATTGTGTCACTCTTTTCTTCTTTTTTTACTCCGTTCTCGCGAAGCCCTGTCCGGCATTAGAATCGCCGAACACACTATGCAACAGCCAGGGAAGCAGAAAACTACGTCGAGTGTCCACGTGGTCTCTATTACGAGCAATATATCTGTTTTACACACCATCCCGCGGCTTACCCCTGGAGGGGGACATGTTAAAAGTCCGTCCCTTGCTTATCGCATTATTTGTATCGTTACGCTTCTTCTGCAGCTCTTTTAAATAAACAATACATAGCTTCGCCTATTATTGAATTCCCTTTTCTATATATATATATATATATATATATATATATATATATATGTGTGTGTGTGTGTGTGTGTGTGTGTGTGTGTGTGTGTTCATTTATGACATTGTGCAACCGTACACTTTTGTACGGGCTATACACCAGGGGCTTAAGTACCCCACAATATGGTGTGATAAGTCCGAACACTTTCACAAGTGTGGCACCCCGAACTTATAGCATTATATGCATCGGCTCCGAATCATGTCTTGGGTCAATAGTTGGGTTTGCCCGGCTCCCATGTTTTGGTACCTTATGTTCCGTTATATCGGCTAAGGTAGCGCTGGGAGAACCACTATGATTGTGCCCCTGTTGAGCTGGGTTAAGCACCTCAGTGGAGAAAGCTAAAACTAACCGTCATGATAGGGCGAGAGCCGGTCGCTGTTCGAGAGGTTTTTGAGTCCCTAAAGACTTATGCCGCTTAGAGCGAGGAGTCGGCATTGTCCGGCCTAAGGCGTGGATAGCGCCCCAAACACGGTCTTCCGAATACTAGGGGCTTCACGAAATTTAAAATTATAGAATTCTATGGCTAAGTGAGAGTGTTCAAGCATTATAGTCCGGTTGCCTTGTTCGTTGCGTTGAGCACCTCCCTCGAAGGACCCAAGAATGGGAACAAGAGCGCTCAAGTTTATCCCGAACACCCCATCACTCGTGGCATGGGGGCTGAAGCCGACGACTCGCCATCTCTCAAATTTAATAAACGGCCGCACAGAAGGTAATATTTTAAATTCAACAGTGTTGATCAGCATATGAACAAGTTTTCAGCGTCTGAGGATAACAAATGCGAGTCTACTCAAAAATTATATCTTTGGAGCATTCATCCACTATAAGGCAGGCACCCTTCAGGACGCCCTCATAATACATTTCAGGCTTGTGATGCTCCTTCTTCGGTGGTGGTCCGTCCGTCACAAGCTTCTCAGCGTCGCACCTTAGCAAGGGCAAGGGCCCTACGGGCACCTTCGATGCAGACGGAGCGCTTGATGACTTCAACCCATGGACAGGCGTCCACCAGCCGCCTCACCAGCCCGAAGTAGCTCCCAGGCATGGCTTCCTTAGGCCACAGCCGAACTATGAGGCCTTTCATGGCCTGTTCGGCCACCTTATGGAGCTCGACCAGCTGTTTCAACTGGTCGCTTAAGGGCACCGGGTGTCCGGCCTCAGCATACTGAGACCAGAACACCTTCTCCGTCGAGCTTCGCTCCTCGGCTCGGTAGAATGCGGCAGCATCAGCCACACTATGGGGCAGATCTACGAATGCTCCTGGAGAGCTCCGGATTCGGGTAAGTAACAGATAATTCACTTTCACATGCTTGCTTTGCATATAGAATGCCTTACCCGCCGCTATCTTCTTCTTCGCCTCAATCTCCTGGAGGCCTTTTTGGGCTTCGGCCTTAGCGGCCTTGGCGCTCTCAAGGGCCGAGGCGAGCTCGGACTCTCGAGTCTTTGAGTCATGCTCCAAACTCTCTGTTTTTCCACGAGCACAGAGCTCTTGCCGCACCTCCGCCACCCGCGCCTCCTGCTTCTCTCGCTCGGTGCGCTCCGCGCCGCATTGCTTCGGCCTTGGACACCGCTTCCTTCAGGTCGCCACCTCGTTCGTGGCCCCTGCAATATTCACGTTATTCCTGTCATTTTTTGCAAACACATCTTTTAAATACTCCCATAAGGTATTACTTACATTCCTTGTCCTCGAGATGCTTTTTGGCAAGTCCGAGATCGTTCTCGGACCGCTCGAGGCTCTGCTTTAATGCATCAACCTCCGCAGTTAGTGCGGCAGAGGTCAGCAGTGCAGCCTGCATTCCCATATTGACATACTTATGTTAGACTCCTGCATATATCTTTTTAGATCCTCAGTTCGGCTATTTCTTTCAAAACACCAAACTGAGCATCGAGGCTCTTGTCTATGCGGTAATATTTTTACATATCTTAAATACATACCTCAAAGCCTGTTAGAAGGTCAGCACGAGCTTCGATCAGCCCGCTCTTGGCGGATCGAACTTTCTGGATCACCGCACTCATAACGATGCGGTGCTCCTCGTTGATGGAAGCGCCGTTAAGCGCCTCCATCAAATCATCCGTGCCTCCGGTTGGGACGGAGGTCACCGGCGTCAGATCTTGCCCTTCTTACGAAGGGGTCGCTGTCGGATTCCGGAACCACCGAAGGTTCGATGCGAAGTCCGGCACAGGGCCGGACTTGAAGCCCTTCGGGGTTTTATCCCCTTTGAGCCCCGGTTCCGGGAGGTCGCCTTGCGGCGCCCCAGGGCCACCTCCTCCTGGCTAGGCCCCTTTTGGGACTCCACCCCGGCGTCATCCGCGGCGGGCGGAGACGAGGCGGTCGGAAGTAAGGTGCTATTCACCTCCGACGAATCCAGGGAGCCGCTCGACGAATCGTCGAGCCCGTCCTTGGGCGGGCTGCATGGTTATACTTGACATTAGAAAATGTTGTGCGACAAATGGAACGCCATGAGTTATTCTGGTGTCCGGACACTTACGATTTCGCCAGGGGCTTGGTCCTTGGTGCCCACCCCTCTTCGCCATCGTCGGCATTGGCGCTGTAGTCCGGAGGGAGGGTCCTTCCCTTCTTGGACCCTCCGGCCTCCCCGATTAGGCGGCCTTCCTTTTCTTCTCTCCCCACGGGAGAGGCCTCTTCCTCCTCCTCGTCTTCGGGGGAGTCCGCCTCGAGTCATCGGACGATGAGTCCGACAGCACTGGCGCCGGAACTCCTTCAGTTCCCGTGGCCTTCTTCTTGGCCTTCTTCTCTGCACCACGTGAGGTGCGGAACCAGCAACCCGTCAATCGGGCGTCACTGGTCTTCGGCAAGGGAGACGGTCAATCTGTCCGGGACGTCTTCGACCGATCTGTCACAAAGGTGAGGGAGTTATAGATCCCGCATAGATTCAATATATGAAAAAAGAGTCCCGTAAAGGGTAAAATAAATTACCTCGCTGGCTTGATGCTGCGAGCTGAATCCGCGATCTTCGGTAGCGGATGCGGGAGCTTCGGCGCCCTTGAACAGCACCTTCCAGGCATCTTCGTACGTAGTGTCAAAGAGCTGGCTCAAGGTTCGGTGTTGTGCCGGATCAAACTCCCACAAATTGAAGGCCCGTTGCGGGCATGGGAGAATCCGGCGGATGAGCATCACCTGGATTACGTTGACAAGCTTGAGATTCTTGTCCACCAGGTTTCGGACGCAAGTTTGGAGTCCGGTCAGTTCTTCTGAATTACCCCCATGTCAGGCCCGTCTCTTTCCATGACGTGAGCCGTGTGGGGAAGCCAGATCATAATTCTGGGGCCGCCGCCCATTGGGAGTCGCGCGGCTCGGTGATGTAGAACCACCCCGATTGCCACCCCTTTATGGTCTCCACAAAGGAGCCCTCGAGCCATAGGACGTTGGCCATCTTACCCACCATGGCACCTCCGCACTCCGCTTGGCGGCCGCCCACTACCTTCGGCTTGACATTGAAGGTCTTTAGCCATAAGCCGAAGTGGGGCTGGATGCAGAGGAAGGCCTCGCACACGACGATAAACGCCGAGATGTTGAGGATGAAATTCGGGTCCAGATCGTGGAAATCTAGGCCGTAGTAGAACATGAGCCCCCAGACGAATGGGTGAAGTGGAAACCCTAGTCTGCGGAGGAAGTGGGGGAGGAACACCACCCTCTCATGGGGCCTGGGGGTGGGGATGAGCTACCCCTTGTTGGGGAGCCTATGCGCGATGTCGCCGGACAAGTATCCTGCCTTCCGCAGCTTTTTGATGTGCCCCTCCGTGACGGAGGAGGCCATCCACTTGCCTCCCGCTCCGGACATAGTTGGAGAAGGTTGAGGTGGGATCTGCGGACTTGGGTGCTGGAGCTCGAGTCTTGTGAAATGGATAAGCAAAGGAGGAAGAAGGCGTGTGTGAAAAAGTGGATCCTTATCCCTTATATGGACGGACAAAGCTATGCGTCCCCACCGCCCGATAAAACTCTCTTATCTCCCAAGCGCCATAATCAATGGCGCGGTTGGGTTACCCACGCCCGTATTGATGAGAATCCTGGAATAAGGGGACACGATCTCTGCTTTGACAAGACGTGCCAAGGAAACCGCCTCGCTAAACGCGCTGAGGTGGGACAGCGAAAATGATTCGAATAAAGGCTTGGCCGTGGTGTGATGTCACGCCACGGAATACGTCAGCAGATTGAACTTGTGTAAATGTTATTCTCTCTACCGTGGTATGTGGAACTTATTTTGCAGAGCCGGACACTATCCTTGTGTTCAAAATCTTCTATGAAGTATTCTGAGGAGGAACCCGCCTTGCAATGCCGAAGACAATATGTGCGCCGGACTCGTCGTCATTGAAGCCTGGTTCAAGGGCTACTGAGGGAGTCCTGGATTAGGGGGTGTCCGGATAGCCGGACGATAGCCTTTGGTCGGACTCCTGGACTTTGAAGATACAAGATTGAAGACTTCGTCCCATGTCCGGATGGGACTTTCCTTGGCGTGGAAGGCAAGTTTGGCGATACGGATATGTAGATCTCCTACCATTGTAACCGACTATGTGTAACCCTAACCCTATTCGGTGTCTATATAAACCGGAGGGTTTTAGTCCATAGGACGGACAACAATCATACCATAGGCTAGCTTCTAGGGTTTAGCCTCTCTGATCTCGTGGTAGATCTACTCTTGTACTACCCATATCATCAATATCAATCAAGCAAGAGTAGGGTTTTACCTCCATCGAGAGGGCCCGAATCTGGGTAAAAACATCGTGTCCCTTGTCTCCTGTTACCATCGGCCTAGACGCACAGTTTGGGACCCCCTTCCCGAGATCCGCCGGTTTTGACACCGACATTGACCATGTCGACAACACCGGAGGGCGGCGCCGCGACGAGCGAACCAAGGCGGAGGACGATGGTGAGGCCTCGGACGGGAACGAACAGGAGCCGGGGAAGATCACAGCCAGCCGTGGGAGGCGGAGAAGCGGTCCCGCCGGGCGCTGGTTTGGCTTTGGCGGCTCGAGGAAGAAGAGACTGAAGAAATGTGACAGACGTTGAATGTCAATCGAACGGTCAAGGTTGGCACAATCATTTTTTGACTAAGCGGACACCAAGTAGCATACTTTTTTATATTTAGGAAGAAAACTGCGAGGAAAATGCGTTCGTCTGTCATCCTCCTCACAAGGTACATTCGCCACATAATTGACTAGCACCCTTGGTTTTCAACCGAGAGGTCTTGGGTTCGAGTCCGAGGAACTCTCAATTTTGTCCTCCTTCCTTCCTCGCAAAAAAAGGGAAAGAAAATCAAAGACTTGGGAAGGCGTCTGAGAACAAGCTAGTGTACCCGGAAAGAGACGTTGCCGAGTTTTAGAAAAAAGAAAGACGTGATGGTTCGAATCCAAACCTAGACTATGACTATATATGGTGCTATGCTACTCTGCAAGTAATGAAACTGACATATCCAACGTTCGCTTCTCCTCTTCTCTACTTACTCTGCCTAGCATCAGAAGCTCTAGCCGCAACAACCATGTCCGCTGGCTGCTTGTCCACCTGCTCTTCAGTAGGCAACAACCAGATATGCGCCAAGTCGCCACCCGTACCATCACCTGTGGGTCTCATCACACCCCACCGGCACGCGCACCACAGACGATTGCTCATCGCAACCCGCTGTCGTTGGTGTGGTGCCACTGCTGCAAATCACGCAGAGTCATCCGTCGCGTCTCAACCACAATTCGCAACCCTGGCCGAGTCTTCTACAAATGCCCGAATCATGGGGTAATAATATGTTTAAGTGTTGTTCTGCTGCTTTCAGTTGTTGATTTTTTAATAGTTTGGTTGATGATCTTCCAATTTGATTCGATGCGTAAAAGGGAAGATTCGTGTGATTTGTATTTTAGGGAAGTTCGATGTGGGGAATGCAACTACGCTGATTATTTGGTTAGCCGAGGAATCCCAATACCAGCAGGTTGGGGTGTTGGACAAATGGCTCAAGGAACGGCGGAAGAGGAAGATGCAGAGCAGAAGGTTAAAGATGCAGTTCCTCTGATCATGGCCAAGCAACAGCTGTTGAACGGCCTTGACAGCAATGAGGAGATGAAAGAGCTTGTGAAGATAATGGGCAAAATCGATGTGCTCTGTAGGATGATTGTCTCTTTATTTGCAGCGTATGTAGCACTCGTGATGTATTCAGTGGCTACGACATGAGCACTTTGCTGAAACTAGCAATGAATGAAACCTGTGTAGCAGGCTAGGCGTAGTGTTGTGAAGATCTAATGATTTCTATTAACGGAGATCAGGGGGTATCCCCTTTTTCTCATATAAATAAATAAATAGCAGAGGCCCTGTCGGGTCAGCTTTGTTCTCATTCGAAGACGTCGAGCAAATTGCAGTCCAACAGCAAACTATGTCATCAAACTCAAGTTTCACAGCCAAATATGAGTACAACTAAACAACAATGTCATCATGTTTTAGTTGTCATACAATCACCAAACACAAATCAGCATACATAACAAATGATGTTCTCACAAAGAAAATACTAAACAACATGTTCATCAGGTTTCAGGTTGTCATAGCAAACACAATTTCACATAGTAGAAAAAAGCGTCTTCGACAGGAAAATATGACAAAAGCAATGTAATCATCATCCATAGCAAGAGCGTCAACATCTTCGCCATGTGTATCGGTCTGAATCGTAATTCCCCACGGTGTCATCTTCTTCTTCGTCCTCAACGTCCTCGAGCGTTGGCTTCTTCTTGATCAACTCTTGTATGTCCACAGACGAGCAATCTTTTCGCGGCGTCATTGGACGTGATGGTTCTCAAAGATATTAGGAACATATGTGTTATCTTGTACATCGAGGGCGATGTAAGCATCATCTTGTTGTGCAACTTCATTAAACGAATTCCTCTACTCAAACCTTTGCAATACTCTCCAGCCATCGCTACGTGCAAATGTGTCTTCCAAGAAAAATATCTGTGTTGTTTGATTTGCCAAAATAAAAGGCTCGTTGGTCTGGTACGCCGCCTTGACATTGATGGATTTGAAATAATCATCAGCTCTGGGTTTTGCGATCCTGGAAAACAGGTTATACCAATAATGACACAACATAACCACACACCGATGATCCTCGAAACCGAGATATATCAGAATCGAACAATGTCATTATGTTAGCATACATTTTAGTTTTCTCTTTGTCATACGTATCCGTGCTCATGATGGCACTGTTTTGTGTCTTCCTGCCTTCGTCTCGTGCAAGGGTGTTGTAGCACACATCTCCAACAACGCAAGATTCATAATGTCTTACCCGAGTATCAGGACCCATTGCTAGTGAGTAAAGGGCATCATCAACTGCCTGCCCATCCTACCGCATCTTCTTAACCTATGGTTAGAAAATAGACAAGCTGATCATCTTATGTACTCAATATATTAAAAAAGCGACAATTGCACTTCAAAAGCTTACATGGTTCTTGAACCATTTCGCAAATCCTGCCATAACCAGTTTGTCAATGTTTCTTGGATTTTGCGGCAGTAACTCCTCTCTGTAGATGCTGCACAACATAGTGATCGCATCAAACTTCTAAATATATAAGAATGTGCTGCAAGTTTAGTAGATTATGATGTATAAGCTGCGATCGCACTTACTTGATATAAGGTAGTATCTTAGGACAATTATTCAACACATACCAAACCATTTTGTCCAAATCTTTAGGTTTTTCCTCTTGTCGACTCTTCCTCAGAACTCGAATAGAATAATCGAAAACATTGAGCCCGGGATTGTCTTCACCCACCTCTTTGCTAAGCTGATCAGCTGTTTCAATGTATGTTGAGCAGAATGTCAACGCTTCTGTAGCAATGTAGGCCTCTGCAATGGAACCCTCAGGTCTAGCTCTGTTCCTAACATAGCCCTTGAAAGTGCCTAGCCGCCTTTCAATAGGGTACATCCATCCATACTGTACTGGACCTCTAAGTAGTGCCTCATCAGGTAGATGAACAGCCAAATGCACCATCCCATCAAAGAAGACTGGAGGATATATCTTCTCAAGGTCGCATAGGATAGTTGGTATCTTGTCTCTAAGACGCTCCAAAGCATCTATCCTGATATTTCTACTGCAGAGTTCCCTAAAGAATTGTCCCAACTCTGCAAATCGCTTCTCAGCATAAGTCGTATGCCCAATCCTCCAAGGATAACAGTAAAACCCTTTGAAGTAGGACGTGGCAGTCATGAGTTTTCAACCCTTGTACCTTGTTTCCATCTGCACCGACTCTCCTTTCAAGGTTGGAAGCAAATCCATGTGGGAATCTCACACGTGATGACCTCATGAAATTCTTTTCTTTTACCTTGTCCAAGACGCATTACACAGTGGTGCCATATCCCATGGTTTACCTTCATCTTGCACCTGCAAATCCTTTTCTCGATACCCAGTGTGTCAAATCAATCCTAGATTTTAAGGTATCTTTCGTCTTGCCTTCAATGTTAAGAAGTGTGCCGATAATGTTGTCACATATATTTTTCTCGATGTGCATCACATCAAGATTATGCCGCATGATCCAAATATTTCCAATACTCCAAGTCCCACAAAGTGGACCTGCGGGTAAACAATAATCTCTCTTCT
This sequence comes from Aegilops bicornis, assembly GCA_021605145.1. Classification (NCBI taxonomy): domain Eukaryota; kingdom Viridiplantae; phylum Streptophyta; class Magnoliopsida; order Poales; family Poaceae; genus Aegilops; species Aegilops bicornis. The sequence goes on along the minus strand of CM038673.1, from coordinate 376,008,907 downwards.
ACCGTGCCATGCTTCCTTTTCCGCTACCATTACGAGGATGGTTTCACGGTGTAATATGCCTAACCTTCTCTAATTCCACTTGCAACTCATCGGCGGTGAGCCTCTTTGGCGCATCACGGTTTTCATGCTTTGCATTGAACACATGTCTTCGGTATTTTCTAGGATGCGGCTTGTCCTTGGCAAGGAAACGGCAGTGTCCAATGTAATAGATCTTCCTAATTATTGCGTATGACAGCGGATTCCTGTCACAGCGAACACATGCATTGTAACCATGTGTCGTGCGCCCTGACATAGTGCCCAAAGCCGGATAATCATGGATGCACCAAATTACAACATCACGCAGAAAGAAATCAGCTGGTGGGCTGCTATAAAGGTCTCGAGTGAGAACACCCTTCCATAGCTGTTGAAGTTCCTCCACAAGCGGCTCCATGAACAAATCAAAATCCTTTCCAGGACTTTTTGGACCTGGGATGAGCAAGGCCATCATGTAGTTTGATTCTTTGGTGCGTACATTTGGAGGCATGTTGTAAGGGATAACAAGCAATCGCCACATGCTATATGTGGCGCTGGTGGCCAAATGGGTTAAATCCATCCGAAGCTAAGCCAAGTCTAATGTTTCTCGAATTGACAAACTCTTTGTGTTTATCATTGAAGCTTTTCCACTCACTACCATGAGATGGATGGCTCGTTACATTCTCGATCTCTGTACTCTGGTTCCTAGAATGCCACAAGACATCCTCTCTTGTTTCAAAGCATCATGAAACAACCTCTGCAATCTTGGTGTAATTGGAAAATGTCTCGAGAACATTATGAGGAACCCTCTTCACAAAGATCGCCATCTTTCCATCTTGATGATTTGCATTTGAGCTCACTTAAGTTGGCATAATCCTTCCTAATAGAACACAATTATTCTTACAAACATGGATCATATCATATCCAATTCCAACAAAGACGAAGGAAATTCTTCATTTCTTTGTAGGTGTGTGGCAGCTCAGACGCATCTGGGAAAGATTTGCGGAAAGCAGCCAACATCGCATCGAATGATTTGTTGGTCATCCGCTCAGATGTCTTCACCTGAATAAAGGTGACCATAGATGAGAATACTGACAGCTTATTTCCTGGGGTGACAGCAACGTTGCATTGTTCCAACATGCGGGCCCACCGTTTTTCTTCTGCAGGTGAAAGTTCACGGAATGCACAAGCATTTCGTAGCATTGTTTCAATTTGGTCAAACTCACTGGCTCCGCCACCACCACCTCCTCCTCCTCTTCCACCTGAGCATCAGGCAGATCAAGATGGTGATCTGCTGCTTCCACGTAGTCAATAACATTGACGTTCACGGCTTCACCATGATGAACCCACCTAGTATATGTGACCGACATCCCATACAAGTGTAGATGATTTTGCATAGTTGACTGGGGTCTTGTAACTGAATTCATACAACTGCTACACAGGCAGAGCACATCTGATTTCGGACCATCGTACTCAGCTCGATAAAGTTCATGAAGTTTTCAACCCCTCGACATATGCAGCGGAGAATCTTCGAGCGAAGTTATCCAAGTCTTGTCCATCATTGAACATACAAATTAGTTCTTCTACTAGATATTACAGGAAAAACATATATGTTTTTTTATGAAGTCCATAAAAAAATGCCTAGGTCGATGTCTAAAGCTATGGCAAGATATTTGGACGAGCAGATCTAAGTAACGAAATATATGTAAAGCTAATTCAGCAAACATATTTGAGTGCTAAATTATGGCAGACTGTTTCAGCAGTCAATGAGGCCGAGCACACAGCCATCGAACTATCGAAGGCCATCGCAGCAACAAAGATTGAGTATAAAACGGTGTAGAGCTATTTCACCTAACAGATTGGCTACTAGACCATGGCAATCTACGTCACAATAAATATATGGCAGGATATTTTAGCAACTAATCGTCCTTGGCATGCCATCTCAGCTAAGAAGATTGAGTGCAGAACAGGGCAAGGAAGCTTCTTAAGCAGAGCATATTGACAGTAAACTACTTCGGCAAACAGTGAGATTAACAGCGTCTATCAGCTAACATTCAGCGCTACACCGACATGAACGAGGCCTCAGTCTAGAATGAGCATACTGTGGGAGAAGCTGACCACTGTGCGTCTCCACATGAACGTCGCCAGCGGTGGCGGCGCTGACCGCCATGCGCCTCCACAAGAACGTAGCCAGAGGTGGCGGCGCGGCTAGAGGACGGCAGTCTACGAGAGCGTACTGTGGGAGCGAGAGGATCGCCGTGCGTCCCCCTCAACGAACCGCCCGGCAACGTATCGGCCTTGGCGGGGCGGCTTTGGCTGGCGAATGGAGTGGAGGGGGGCGGGGAGGGGTTTTGGGGAATATTTGGCTGAAGGGCGGTTGAATCGAATTTGGGGGGAATTTTTGTGTGTGGGGGGGGTAGGGGAGGATTTTCGCGCGGTGGGCGGGGGAGTTTGGCGCATGGTCGGTTTTTCCAAGTGTAGTCCCACATGTCAGTGAAGAGGCAAGCCGAAGCGCGTTCCGTTTGCGTGAGCCGTGTGCAGGACCGAACATGTGTGGGGTGCAATGCGACCGCGACAGGAGTGCTGTGAGTGTACCGCCTTTTTTCCTTTTAAACTAGGTGCTTCGCCCCCTCAAAAAAATGTTGCTTCGCACGATCCATCGATACTACTACTAGTAATCCGGTAATCCCGACTAAAACAGAGCGGACGGGTCTTTTCCCGCGCGATATGCTGGGAGGTTGGCTTAGTTGGGTTTTTTAGATTTGTCTCGGTTCAATAAAAAGCAGAGTTGGTGATGATGGTGTGCCTGTCATCCTACAATATAGGCCGTCCGATCTATATCTAACGGATAGGAAGGAAACTATGACAATTTACCCGCACTCCTCTACACATTTGCAGATAAGGCTTACCCTCGTTCATCCTTTTCTCCCACAAGATCTTGATCTTCCGTGCAATGCACGGGCATCTTGCTAGTACTCCTACAATATGTATATTATTGTGAAAGTTCATATACACCGGCCGAGATTAATGCAAACACGGCAGATTTTCATTACATTTCAAACTTTTATAGGACAGAAAAATAAAACAAACCCGACCCTAAACATATTCTACGGCGGCGACCGACGTCCATGTACGGGGGCGGGGTTCAAGACCCGTGAAGTGAAGGTGCGGTCTCCGGCGAGGAAGAGTAGAACACGGGATACGCACCAGCCAGTTGGCACACCATGCCCTGCCGCCTCCCATGCCCTACTCATCCTCGGAGGAGTCCCCGACTTCGGCGGTGCCGGACGTTGGACGACGGCAAGTAGGACGCGTGGCTGACGGTGATCCCGTCGTCGGCTGCCAGCGTGGCCACCGCTTGTGCGGTCGCGTCCGCGTCTGGCTACGCCGCTATTGCGTCGCGAGAGGCGACTTGAGCGAGGGCGGCGACCTCGAGCTTCATCCCCGAAGACAAGCTCTCCTGCAGAGCATTCGCACTTGCAGTCATGGTGGATGTGGTGCCAGGTAGGAGGACGATGCGCTATGGTGTGCAGGTTAGCTGGGCATTGCCGCTTTAAGTAGCGCATTTCGATGAGGCCAAGCGTCCGGGTGCGTCATTAAGTCGGCGGAGTTGGCTCCTCGAACCGAGCCTCTTAACGCATTTACATACGAACGGACAACATGAATGCGGGCAGTGGCGCCCGGTGGGGAATGCACAGCGACGGTAGCGAGGGACGAGGGCTTTGGTGTGCGGGGTAGTCAGCTGCAGTCGTGGCAACGTTGGAGATGCCCTTTGCTCAAATGTGATCCCCGCATGTCATTGAAAAAGCAAGACGACTCGGCATGGTCTCAGGTCCAGAGGATGCAGTTGGCCGCGCTACACCACTCCGCAGACGCGTAGCGGCGCCCCGTGCATCCTCGACGAGCCGGGTGTTGGGGTGTGTTTGGATTGTGGCCAAAGTGCACCTTACCAAAATTTTGGTCATGACCCAAAGATTGGTCTTTGTTTGGATGGTTGCCATTTCTTTGGCATGTCAATGAACTCTAGCCAACTCTAGTTCATTTTTCTTGCCAATGTCGGCCAAATCATGGGCAACCAATACCTCAACCAAAATTTTGGCTACCAATGCTTTGATGGGGCAACCTTGGGCACAAACCAAACATACCGTTGGTCGTGCCACAGCACTAACGCCACCCTTGGCACACTGAAGCCGACCGTGTCTATCGATGATATGAGCGTGTCGCTCACCGCGGTCGCCGTGTCCAGAGGTGGTGCTGGAGCTGCGCACTGTTGTTGGCCCCAATGACCCACATGAACGGTTGTCGGTGGCGAGAGGAGGTCGTGGGCCAGCTCCTCCATTGTACTAGTCTGCGCTATGTCGGTTTCCCTGTTTTCCCGGCCATATTCGAGCGTCAGTGCTCCGCGTTGTGCATTAGGCCTTTCACTATGTAGGCCAAGCGAGACAACTTATTGTTTATTTGAGCCATTCAAGTGTAATCATGTGGTGTTTGCTTATTTCTCATTCCTCTCCAACCCTCTTCTCCATCGATCATGTCGCCCTCCTGTCGAGTCCATCCTCCCGCATGCCTCATTTGAACATTCCGCCGAGTGTCATTCGCATGTACCCACCCTAGTCCTCTTTCAATAGATCTCCAGACCCCGAGATGAAATCGAGAGGGAACGAGTGGGGGCACGTGATACCTAAGGCGGATTCAAAATTTTGAACCGGTGATCATAGCATCCGCAAATCATATATAAAGGGTATTCGATGTTTGTTTCATTTTTGAACGTACAATATACTCCCTCCTATCCTTTCTACTTTACATACTATGATAGGAGTATAAGTTTTATGTGTAGTCAAAGTATCTCTACTATGATGAAAAAGGTATCAACATTCAACAACGCCCAATCAATATTGTTAGATTCAGATGCGTACTCCTAGACTTGTACTCGAGATGGTTTCCAATTTGATTATTGACAAGATTAATAGTACTCCTTTCACATAGGTGAGTAAGTCATCTTAGGCTGTGCACCGTGACCAAGGAGGAGGGGAAAATGAGAGACATTAATGTTTATTTGCTAATTAATAGTATTGCATGCAATGAACTAACCACTGCATGTCATGTTTGATAGTCTCAGGTCATTAAAAGCATGCACACCCTCATCTCTTATTGGTTCATATGTCAAGAAACAAGAAAGCGAGGTAGAAGTTAATGCACCGCTACCTGCGTGTTTTGGGATTATTTGGTTTTTGTAAGATGACTTACACACCTAGACGGAGGGAGTACATGAGATGTATAATGTGAAAATTATATCATTGGAAACTCCTTTCACATACGAAATTGACCATATGCTTTGTGTAAGTTGCATGCCATATATTATTACTCTAACATTTGGTCAAAGTTAGCCTCAAAAACGCATTACACCCTGTATGCTTTGTGTAAGTTGCATGTCATATATTATTACTCTAACATTTGTGTAAGTTGCATGTCATATACTCCCTCCGTTTCGAAATATAAGTCTTTGTAGAGATTCTACTATGAACCACATACAGATGTATATAGATGCATTTTAAGTATAGATTCATTCATTTTGCTCCGTATGTAGTCCACCTAGTGGAATCTCTACAAAAAGACTTATATTTAGGAACGGAGGGAGTATTATTACTCTAACATTTGGTCAAAGTAGTATAGTGGAAGTGGATCCTCTAACGTAGGTATCCCTGCCTTACCCTCCCTTTCGGTCACTTACTGGCGGACCCCATGCTTGCTAGGCCCCACATGTCAGTTACTCAATGGGTTCGGCCACGTCAGGGGATCCTCATCCGTAGTATACTCCCTCTGTTTTTATTTACTCCGCATAAAACGGAGGGAGTGGTGGTATAATAAATGATGCAGGCAGGGGGGGCAATGCTACGTAAATAATGTTACGTGTTCTACATAAAGTGCAACGTGGATAATTAGTATTGGAGAAGGGGGAGGAAGGGGCCCCACCCACCTGGGACGTCGGTTTGCTCTCAACTGCGGTCCCACAAGCGAGCGAAAGTGCAAGACGAAGCGCGTTCCATTCGGTGAGCGACGTGGAGGGTCCAGCGTGCCGGGCTGCAACGCGAACGCGACAAGAGCGATGTACAGTCAAAACCGATTGACCGGTCGTCACCGGAACTACCATTCACACCAGAACCTTCGCTGCTCGGCCTACGCCAGCCACTGCCCTAAAACCACACCAAATCTCCAGCCCATTCCCCCACCTTTCGATCCCCTAGCCCGCATCAAGCATCCCCTAGTTCGCCGGAAAGCCATGGTGCGCCGCAAGATCACTTACTACAAGATCTTTGGCGCCGGAGCGCCACGCAGAAATCGCGGCGGCGGTCGGCGCCACAGACCTCCATTCCCAAGCTCGCTTTGCGGCGGGCCAATCCCCGAGTTCTCTGGAGCCAAGCTACGAGGAGGAGGAAGCCGATCCAAGCGGAGGTCGCGGCGCAGAAGGCCCCCGATGGGTATGAGACGATGGATGTCAACTTCGTGCTGACGTCTGAGTCCCCCATGGTGCAGGCGGACCAGCGGTTCAACATGGCTGCGATACTAAAGGAGGACCGGGAGGCAGAGGCTCAAATCTACGCGGAGCGCGCGCATGCCGCTGCCATCGAGGCTCTCCTGCAGGCGGAACCGGATGTCGTGGATGTGAACCGGGCGGCGGAGGCTCAACTTGAGTTGGAGCGTGCGGATGCCGCTGCCATCGAGGCCCTCCTGCAGGCGGAACCGGATGTCCTGGACATGAACTGGGCGGCAGAGGCTCGACTCGACGCAGAGCGCGCGGATGCCGCTCTCATCGACGCCCTCCTGCAGGCGGAACCGGAAGTCCTGGACTTGAACCGGGCGGCGGAGGCTCGACTCGACGCGGAGCACGCGGATGCCGCTGCCATCAAGGCCCTCCTGCAGGCGGAACCGGACGTCCTCGACTTGAACTGGGTTGTGCTCTCGTTCGTGCAGAGCGCCCGCACGCTCCGCTTGAACGAGTAGCTGGAGGCCGAGGACAACCACGGTGCGGAGACACACGTCGGCAGCTACGGCTGGTTCGCGCCGGCAGCCAAAGACGACGAGGCCGTCTCTTTCCGTGAGTAGTGATAGTTTTTCTTTATGTTGTTGTTTTTATGGATCTTTTGCTGTGTAAAAACATACTATTTGTTATGCAAGTCACCTGACTTGGGTCGGTCTACCTTTTCAGGCGGTTGGATGAATATCCTACGTCTCCTAACCCTTCTTTCCTTCTTCCTCACCTCTTCTTCTTCCCCAACAGACCACCGCACGGGCCGTATGGATACTCCCCAACATGCGGTTAGATAAACATACTCTATGAACAAAAATTATGTGTCAGCGATAGGATGGTTGAGTTTGGTTTGTTCACATGTGACAGCACGTGTCAGTGAGGGTGCGTTCCCTTGGTTGGGTTTGCGGCGTGCAGGAGCGACTGTGTGAGGGTGCGGTGCGACCGCGGCGTTGTCGGGACCCCGATCCTAAGTCACACCGACCTAGCATGTAACACATCATATCACTTTGCGGCCTCACGCACGGTATTCCCACGGTGTCGCCTTACCACGTCCATGTTTGGTGGGAGCTGACTTGGCACTGAACATCTTGCGCGATGGCTTACTACCACGGCCAATAGACTTCTCGGGCTGGGGTGGAGCAACTCTGATGCAGTACAAATCACAGGCGCAATGTGGCCTGGCTCTCTCGCCTTGTAACAAATCTTGGAGGTGGGGACGTGGACCCGTGTTGGCAGGTGGTCCACCAATAGGCCTGGGTGGTGCATCTTGCTGAAGCTGGATGAGGTTCACATAAGATGGCCTTGGTGTGTATCCGGGAGGAAGGCGGAGTTAGGAATCCAAATCCGGTAACCGAGAACTAGAACGAGAAGAAGATCCCAAATCACGGTTGTGCTTACGAGACTCCTCGTAAAGTGAGCCAAGTGAGTCTGCATTAATGGCCTTGTTCACGAGCACAGGAATGTATCACAATGATGTAGGTGGAGATCACGGCGCAACTTGGGGTTGAGACCCTTCCGGAACCCTAGCACGCTTCTTGGCGTCCGTGGACACCTCTTACGTAGCATAGCGGGCAAGGTTCTCAAACTCTGCTGTAAGCATCAACAGCCATCTTACCACTGGATGAAACTACAGAACTCTTCTCTCTTGCGATCGATGAGTGCTTGAGGAATGTGATGCTCGCCGAAAAGCCTCGATGAAATCTCCAGGTAGGAATCTGACCAGCTGGAAGCATAGCCTCATAGTTCTGCCACCAAAGACTAGCATGACCCTCCAGCATAGGTGACCTTGTCACTTTCAGCTACGTTCGCAGAACGGAGCTTGCGTGTGACACATCATATCATGCGTGTGACCCCGATCCTAAGTCACACCGACCTAGCATGTAACACATCATATCACTTCTTGACCTCACGCATACGGTATTCCCCGCAGTGTCGCCTTTACCATGGCCCGGGACCGTTTGCGCCTTTGGCTCCGCGTATATGATAGTGTCGCTAGCATCCATATATGACGAAGAGGGGCCGACATGACTAAGTCATTGAACCCAAAGTGGCATAACCTATGGGGACGAGCATACATGAATCACATCGAGCATGTCGGTCATCAACGTATGAATTCGGCTGTAGCACTGGGCTATGAGACTCCGGTATCCGGGCTGTAGCGAGGCGGGACTCCGAATATCCCAGCGACATTTCCCCAAAGGGAACGGACACAAGGCAAGTGAAACACACATGTCGGCCCGGTCAAGCGTCAAGCGATAGTCTTTGGGCTAGCAGGACTCCGGTGAGCAAGGCATAGCGGACTACTATCGCTCAGGCGAGACTACATTTCCCCATAAGAGGCTACCAAGGATAAACAACTAGGTTGTGGATCCACACATAGCAATACAAGTTACACGTCACGCATAACATGCAAGTATGTGTTGTACAACATGGCATCACAACATAGCATAAACTCATATAGATAAAGGCTCGGAGAAGAGCCACATAGCTTTAAATACAAACAAGGGTCACATGACCCATCATTCGAGAAACATACAAGCAACAAGCGGAAGCATTACATGTACAGACAACTACAAAGAAAAAAGCACGAGAAGCGACTATCTACAAAGACCCTCCCAAGGGTACAAGATCGTAAATTTGAGGTAACAAGCTACTAAATGAAGTCCAAAAGCGGAACTACCCGGTAAGACCGAAGTCTCCGCTGCAAAAACATAAATAAAACAACGTGAGTACAAAAGGTACTTTCGACAAGACTTATCAGATCCTATTATACATGGTAGTGTCAAGAAGGTAATGTGGGGTTTAGTTGCGACCAAGCCGGCTTCACTACGTGGCTATCACTGTTCTCGACTACGAGAACTTCTTTGAGGTGATATAGGCGCTGCAGGTCCACTAGTCACCACATCAATACACTACTATGGATTCATCCCGTCTCCATACGAGAAGGCCATCCATAGCACTCACACTTGTCTTGAGCATTTTAGAGTATCCACTTCAAATTGTCTATGTACCACGTAAGCATCCAAGAAGTCCATAACCGAGGACACGGCTATTCGAATAGATCATGATAACCTGCGGGGGTGTGCTTCTTCACGCTCTGCCACTTACGCCATATACACGTCATGTATCTAAGCAACCTTCAAGCGGAAGCCTGGCGAGGTGTAACGACTAACCACACAAGACTCTAGCCGGGTTTTATCGCCTATTAGGGTTCCATCCGCCCAAGGGAGATCCGGCCGGGTGTAGCACTCACGGACCCCAAAAGATGTGTGCAGGTTCCCAAGCCCACCTCATTTGGATGGATCTCGCTTGGTACACCGTGCCACTTGTGCCTAATCTGTCCCAAGCCCACTGGCGGGTGCCACTTGGTAGACTACTAACACTACCTACAAACACCGGAAACTAGTTGCGACTCACGGGCCAGTCAAGTTGGTCCAATAAATCGAGAGGGCATAAGCATTCCAATGTGGTAGTAGCTAGTCATTGGACAACATACACAGAACTCGATTAGCAGGGCGGTTCGATTGAGACAACCCACCATGTACTCCTACATGGCCTCTCACCGCTACCTTTACCAAATCGTGTTCACACATTTCACTCCGACATCGGAACATAGAATTTGTACTCCAATTCATCCCCAATGAATCAGACTGACACAACTCTAAGCAATACTTGAGGCATAGCATGGTAGGAACACAACATGGCTCAATCAACTCCTACACATGCTAGTGGGTTTCAACTATTCTTGTGGCAATGACGAGGTCATGCAGAGGAATGGGTTCAACTACATGACTAAGTAGCAGATGAATCGTTGTTGTCCTAATGCAATAAATGAGAGCAGGAGGCGAGAGAGTAGGATTATGTCGGAATGAACAAGGGGATTTGCTTGCACAGTAAATCAACAAGGGAGAGCCTTTGCTTCCACCAGACGTGTCTGGAGCAGTCTCGGAGCCGAGGACCTATCGAGAAGGAGCAGTGCCGACAATCAATACACAATCATATGCAACAATATGATGCATGAACATGGCATGTAGATGTGATGTTGTTTGAGCTAATGCAACTAGTATTCAATTTGAATGAAGTCCATTTGAACCAAGGTTAAGATGCAACTCCAAACTAAGCTCTTATAAATACCATTTACATGTTTCACCTATACAAGCAGATTTAGGTTGGTTTGTCATGCATGAAACTGGTACAGATGGAAAGATTGCATTTTCTAATAATTTTTCATATATAAATTATTTCAATCTGAGTTCACAGTTGAATTTCTATGATTTTTGAAGTTTGAAACATTTGGAATTTCCTGATTAATTTAAATCAGAAAATAAATAATTGCGTCGGCATTACTGAGGAAACATGTCCGGTCAAGTTAGTCAACCGTGGTTGACGGTCAAACCTAGCGTGTGGGGCCACCACGTCGGTGACACGGGTTAAGCAGAGGTTGGTTGGTTAATTAAGATTAGGGCCTTTGGGGCCCACATGTCGGCGTCACAAGGGGACTTAATTGGCGAGGTTGACCCGGTCAATCCTTGGCGTTGAGCGCTTGGCCGAGCGAACAGCGGAGGGATCGGGATTGTCGCTCGGCGACCATCCAGACTGGCGGAGACCATCTCAGGAGGCTGGTGCTCGCGCGCATCCAGTGGGGCGGGGAGGCCGGGAGGCGGAGCTCGCGGGCGAGCTGTGGCGGCGGCTTCGGGCTCAGCGGCGAGAGGGCTGCGAGGCACGGGAGGCCACCCGAGGGGCTCTGCGGCACCCTCAGCGGCACCGGGGGAGCACATTAAGCGCCTTCAGTTGCGGGCTGCGGTGGCGAAGCGGCAGCCGCGACATGGCCAGCGGCGAGAACTCTGGCCGTGAAGGGGGATGGAGCTACGAGGCGCAACAACAAGGGGAAGAAGAGGAGTTGATGGCGAGCTCACCGCGGATCGATGGCACCTTGTGAGCTCGGGGAGGCAGACGGCGTGGCGGCGGGGCGATCTCCGTGCGACCCGGAGAGATGAAAACGGCGTCGATGGGCGCTCGAGGCTTCCAGCGTCTCGCGGCTTAGCGTGAGGAAGAGGCGATGTGGCGAAGCTTTCGGACTTGAAGAGAGGCGAGGGGAGGTGGTGGCGGCAGTATGGCGTCTGGCCCGGCGGCAGCGGCGTTCGGGAAAGAGGAGGAGAGAGCGAGAGAGGAGAGCACGGGAAAGAAGGCGGCGGTGGTGGCGTGGCGTCGTCCGGAGCATCGAAGCGGCGAGAGGCAGGCCGAGCGGTGGCATGGCAGACTGGCGTGGCCGCCTGTGAGGCGCGTGCCCCCTGTCTGGCCTTGAGAAAGGGAGACGTGGCGTTGCCCGATCGGCCGAACCTCTGAGCTGCAAGGGAGTAAGCCCAGGTAAGCTCCCCTTTTAGTATCTTTTTCTATTTTTATGACATTTGTTTTGATTTAATAAAATTACTAATCCATTTTATTTCCTTATGCCAATTTTTGCAGGTGGTCACTTTATTATTCCAGAGCTCCTCAGCAAACTAGCATAATTATTGGACATATATAATATATATAACATATATATATCCAAGGCAAATGTTCTTGCATTAATTCAAATGAGCCAAACATAAATACTTACGAGCTCCCAAAAATATTGGTTTGGGATTTTACCTCGACCAATATTTTAGAGAAAACTGGGAACATTTTCTTGGGGAATTGAAGCAATTTTTATTTGGGTCATTTCAGAAATGATTACGAGGGTTTCACAAGTCCCCATTTCAAATTTAAATGAAATTTAAACATGATGCACAAATGACTAGCTAGTCTAGGTCATGCAAGAACTAGGGATGTGAGGCGTGCGGGAGGCGACCGTGTGGCGTCTGATGCGACCTTGCGACTGTCAAGTGTACCTCCTTCTCATTTTGAAAACTTTAGGCAAGCTTGGAAAAAATGTGTGGCGAAGTTTGGCAATGCAAGGCCTAGACCCAAACAGGATAAGTACGTACGTACTAGGAGTACTACTTTTAAAAAAGAAAGGCGGGGTTTTCCTTCGCGGGATTTAATCGATACAAATCCTCGTTTCATGTGTCAATTAATGCGTATTTTTTTCTCGAAAGACCAAAGAGCTAACCATCTCACTCCTCGTCGCTTGATTAATGCAGTGCCATGCAAACGAACCTTCTCACTTCCGCATGCATGCAGGGGATATTAATGTCCTTGGTTGCTAACCCCATCAATTTTGCCTCGATTAGTGTTAGTGGCCCTTTGCAAATTGTAATTTTGATATACTGGCCTTTGTTGGGGAACCTAGTAATTTCAAAAAAAAATCCTACGCACACGCAAGATCATGGTGATGGCATAGCAACGAGAGGGGAGAGTATTGTCCACGTACCCTCGTAGACCATAAGCGGAAGCGTTATGACAACGCGGTTGATGTAGTCGTACGTCTTCACGATCCGACCGATCCAAGTACCGAACGTACGGCACCTCCGAGTTCAACACACGTTCAGCTCGATGGCAATCCCCGGACTCCGATCCAGCAAAGTGTCGGGGATGAGTTCCGTCAAGACGACGGCTTGGTGGCGATGATGATGCTCTACGGCGCGAGGCTTCGCCTAAACTCCATAGCGATATGACCGAGGTGGAATATGGTGGAGGGGCACCGCCTGCGGCTAAGGAACGATCCGTAGATCAACTTGTGTGTCTATGGGGTGCCCCCTACCCCGTATATAAAGGAGCAAGGGGGTGCGGCCGGCCCTAGGAGGAGGCGCATCGAGGAGTCCTACTCCCACCGGAGTAGGACTCCCCTTCCTAGTTGGACTAGGACTTGGGGGAAGGAGGAGAGGAAGCGGAAAGGCGCTGCCCCCTCCTTGTCCTATTCGGACTTGGGGGGGGAGGGGCGCGCGGCTGCCCCTTGGCCCCTTCTCCTCTTTCTCCACTAAGGCCACTAAGGCCCATTAGGTCACCGGGGGGTTCCGGTAACCTCCCGGTGCACCGGTAAAATGCCGATTTCACCCTAAACACTTCCGATGTCCAAACATAGGCTTCCAATATATCAATCTTTATGTCTCGACCATTTCGAGACTCCTCGTCATGTACGTGATCACATCCGGGACTGCGAACAAACTTCGGTACATCAAAACTTATAAACTCATAATAAAATTGTCATCGTAACGTTAAGCGTGCGGACCCTACGTGTTCGAGAACTATGTAGACATGACCTAGAACTATTCTCGGTCAATAACCAATAGCAGAACCTGGATGCCCATATTGGTTCCTACATATTCTACAAACATCTTTATCGGTCAAACCACATAACAACATACGTTGTTCCCTTTGTCATCGGTATGTTACTTGCCCGAGATTTGATCATAGGTATCCAATACCTAGTTCAATCTCATTCTTGGCAAGTCTCTTTACTACGTTAATGTCGTCATTCCGTAACTAACTCATTAGCTACATTGCTTGCAAGGCTTATAGTGATGTGCATTACCGAGAGGGCCCAGAGATACCTCTCCAGGCAATCGGAGTGACAAAACCTAATCTCGAAATCGCCAACCCAACATGTACCTTTGGAGACACCTATAGTACTCCTTTATAATCACCCGATTACGTTGTGACGTTTGGTAGCACCAAAGTGTTCCTCCGTTAAACGGGAGTTGCATAATCTCATAGTTACAGGAACATGTATAGGTCATGAAGAAAGCAATAGCAATATACTAAATGATCAAGTGCTAGGCTAACGGAATGGGTCATGTCAATCACATCATTCTCCTAATGATGTGATCCCATTAATCAAATAACAACACATGTTTATGGTTAGGAAACATAACCATCTTTGATTAATGAGCTAGTCAAGTAGAGGCATACTAGTGACTATATGTTTGTCTATGTATTCACACATGTATCATGTTTCCGATTAATACAATTCTAGCATGAATAATAAACATTTATCTTGATATGAGGAAATAAATAATAACTTTATTATTGCCTCTAGTGCATATTTCCTTCAGTCTCCCACTTGCACTAGAGTCAATAATCTAGATTACACAATAATGATTCTAACACCCATGGAGTCTTGGTGCTGATCATGTTTTGCTCGTGGAAGAGGCTTAGTCAGCGGTCTGCAACATTCAGATCCGTATGTATCTTGCAAATCTCTATGTCTCCCACGGACTTGGTCCCGTATGGAATTGAAGCGTCTTTTGATGTGCTTGGTCCTCTTGTGAAATCTGGATTCCTTTGCCAAGGCAATTGCACCAAAGATTGTCACGGAAGATCTTCATTGGTCCCGATGTAATAGGTATGACACCTAGATCGGAAATGAACTCTTTCATCTAGACTCCTTCATTTGCTGCTTCCGAAGCAGCTATGTACTCCGCTTCACATGTAGATCCTGCCACGACGCTTTGTTTAGAACTGCACCAACTAACAGCTCCACCGTTTAATAAAAACACGTATCCGGTTTGTGATTTAGAATCGTCCGGATCAGTGTCAAAGCTTGCATCGACGTAACCATTTACAACTAGCTCTTTGTCACCTCCATATACGAGAAACATATCCTTAGTCCTTTTCATGTATTTCAGGATGTTCTTGACCGCTATCCAGTGATCCATTCCTGGATTACTTTGGTACCTTCCTGCCAAGCTTATTTCTAAGAATACGTCGGTCCGTACACAGCATTGCATACATGATAGAGCCTATGGCTGAAGCATAGGGAACATCTTTCATTTTCTCTCTATCTTCTGCGTGGTCGGGCATTGAGTTTGACTCAATTTCACACCTTGTAATACTGGTAAGAATCCTTTCTTTGCACGATCCATTTTGAACTTTTCCAAAACTTTATCAAGGTATGTGCTTTGTGAAAGTCCAATCAAGCGTCTTGATCTATCTCTATAGATCTTGATGCCCAATATGTAAGCAGCTTCACCGAGGTCTTTCATTGAAAAACTTTTATTCAAGTATCCTTTTATGCTATCCAGAAATTCTATATCATTTCCAATCAATAATATGTCGTCCACATATAATATCGTAAATGCTATAGAGCTCCCACTCACTTTCTTGTAAATACATGCTTCTCCAAAAGTCTCAGATAAAACCATATGCTTTGATCACACTATCAAAGCGTTTATTCCAACTCCGAGAGGCTTGCACTGCACCATAAATTGATCATTTGGAGCTTGCACACTTTGTTAGCCCCTTTTGGATCAACAAAACCTTCTGGTTGCATCATATACAACTCTTCTTCTAGAAATCCATTCAAGAATGCAGTTTTGACATCCATTTGCCAAATTTCATAATCATAAAATGCAGCAATTGCTAACATGATTCGGACAGACTTAAGCATCGCTTCTGGTGAGAAAGTCTCATCGTAGTCAACCCCTTGAACTTGTCGAAAACCTTTCGCAACAAGTCGAGCTTTATAGACAGTTATATTACCATCGGTCACCTTCTTCTTAAAAATCCATTTATTCTCAATGGCTTGCCGATCATCGGGCAAGTCAACCAAAATCCATACTTTGTTCTCATACATGGATCCCATCTCAGATTTCATGGCTTCTAGCCATTTTGCGGAATCTAGGCTCATCATCGCTTCCTCATAGTTCGTCGGTTCGCCATAGTCAAGTAACATGACTTCCAGAATAGGATTACCGTACCACTCTGGTGCGGATCTTACTATGATTGACCTACGAAGTTCAGTAGAGACTTGATCTGAAGTTTCATGATCAATATCATTAGCTTCCTCACTAATTGGTGTAGTTGTCACAGGAACCGGTTCTTGTGATGAACTACTTTCCACTAAGGGAGCAGATACAGTTATATCATCAAGTTCTACTTTCCTCCCACTCACTTCTTTCGAGAGAAACTCTTTTTCTAGAAAGGATCCGAATTTAGCAACGAAAATCTTGCCTTCAGATCTGTGATAGAAGGTGTACCCAGTCTCCTTTGGGTATCCTATGAAGACACATTTCTCCGATTTGGGTTCGAGCTTATCTGGTTGAAGTTTCTTCACATAAGCATCGCAGCCCCAAACTTTAAGAGACAACAACTTTGGTTTCTTGCCAAACCACAGTTCATGAGGCGTCGTCTCAACGGATTTTGATGGTGCCCTATTTAACGTGAATGCGGTCGTCTCTAAAGCATAACCCCAACATGATAGCGGTAAATCAGTAAGAGACATCATAGATCGCACCATATCTAGTAAAGTACGATTATGACGTTCGGACACACCATTTCGTTGTGGTGTTCCGGGTGGCGTGAGTTGCGAAACTATTCCGCATTGTTTCAAATGTAAACCAAACTCGTAACTCAAATATTCTCCTCCACGATCAGATCGTAGAAATTTTATTTTCTTGTTACGATGATTTTCCACTTCACTCTGAAATTCTTTGAACTTTTCAAATGTTTTAGATTTGTGTTTCATTAAGTAGATATACCCATATCTGCTCAAATCATCTGTGAAGGTGCGAAAATAATGATACCCGCCGCGAGCCTCAACATTCATTGGACCACAAACATCAGTATGTATGATTTCCAACAAATCAGTTGCTCGCTCCATAGTTCTGGAGAACGGCGTTTTAGTCATCTTGCCCATGAGACAAGGTTTGCAAGTACCAAGTGATTCATAATCAAGTGATTCCAAAAGTCCATCAATATGGAGTTTCTTCATGCGCTTTACACCGATATGACCTAAACGACAGTGCCACAAATAAGTTGCACTATCATTATCAACTCTGCATCTTTTGGTTTCAACACTATGAATATGTGTATTACTACTATCGAGATTCAATAAAAATAGACCACTCTTCAAGGGTGCATGACCATAAAAGATATTATTCATATAAATAGAACAACCATTATTCTCGACTTAAATGAATAACCGTCTCGCATCAAACAAGATCCAGATATAATGTTCATGCTTAACGCCGCACCAAATAACAATTATTTAGGTCTAAAACTAATCCCGATGGTAGATGTAGAGGTAGCGTGCCGACCGCGATCACATCGACTTTGGAACCATTTCCCACGCCAAGATCGTCACCTCGCCCTTAGCCAATCTTCGCAATTCGTAGTTCCTGCTTCGAGTTGCAAATATTAGCAATGTAACCAAGATCAAATACCCGGTACTACTGCGAGTATTAGTAAGGTACACATCAATAACATGTATATCACATATACCTTTGTTTACTTTGCCATCCTTCTTATCCGCCAAATACTTGGCGCCTCCGCTTCCAAAGGTCCGATGCTTGCGGTAGAAGCACTCGATCTCAGGCTTAGGTCCGGACTTGGGTTTCTTATCTTGAGCAGCAACTTGTTTGCTGTTCTTCTTGAAGTTCCCCTTCTTCTTCCCTTTGCCCTTTTTCTTGAAACTGGTGGTCTTGTTAACCACCAACACTTGATGCTCCTTTTTGATTTCTACCTCCGCGACTTTTAGCATTGCGAAGAGCTCGGGAATAGACTTGTCCATCCCTTGCATATTATAGTTCATCACGAAGCTCTTGTAGCTTGGTGGCGATGATTGAAGAATTTCAATGACACTATCATCGTGAAGATTAACTCCCGGTTGAATCAAGTGATTATTATACCCGCATATTTTGAGTATGTGTTCACCGACGTAACTATTCTCCTCCATCTTGCAGCTATAGAACTTATTGGAGACTTCATATCTCTCAATCCGCATTTGCTTGAAATATTAACTTCAACTCCTGGAACATCTCATATGCTCCATGACGTTCAAAACGTCGTTGAAGGCCCGGTTCTAAGCCGTAAAGCATGGCACATCGAACTATCGAGTAGTCATCGACTTTGCTCGCCAGACGTTCTTAACGCCGTCGGCCACGCATCGCCAGCAGGTCGGGCACCCAGCGATGCTTCCAGACGTAATTCTTCCGTAGCAATGAGGATAATCCTCGTGTTACGGGCCCGATCCGTGTAATTGCTACCATCATCTTTCAACTTTGCTTTCTCAAGGAACGCATTAAAATTCAACGGAACAACAAAGACGAGCCATCTATCTACAGTAAACATAGACAAGCAAAATACTATCGTGTACTAAGTTCATGATAAATTTAAGTTCAATTAATCATATTACTTAAGAACTCCCACTTAGATAGACATCCCTCTAATCTTCTAAGTGATTACGTGATCCATATTAACTACACCATGTCCGATCGTCACGTGAGATGGAGTAGTTTCAACGGTGAACATCAATATGTTGATCATATCTACTATATGATTCACGCTCGACCTTTCGGTCTCCGTGTTCCGAGGCCATATCTGTTATATGCTAGGCTCGTCAAGTTTAACTCGAGTATTCCGCATGCGCAACTGTTTTGCACCCGTTGTATTTGAACGTAGAGCCTATCACACCCGATCATCACGTGGTGTCTCAAAGACGAAGAACTTTCTCAACATTGCATACTCAGGGAGAACACTTCTTGATAATTTTAGTGAGAGATCATCTTAAAATTCTACCGTCAATCAAAGCAAGATAAGATGCATAAAGGATAAACATCACATGCAATCAATATAAGTGATATGATATGGCCATCATCATCTTGTGCTTGTGATCTCCATCTCCGAAGCACCGTCGTGATCACCATCGTCACCGGTAGCGACACCTTGATCTCCATCGTAGCATCGTTGTCGTCGCCAATCTTATGCTTCTACGACTATCGCTACCGCTTAGTGATAAAGTAAAGCATTACAGGGCGTTGCATTTCATACAATAAAGCGACAACCATATGGCTCTGCGCCAGTTGCCGATAACTTCGGTTACAAAACATGATCATCTCATACAATAAAATATAGCATCACGTCTTGACCATATCACATCACAACATGCCCTGCAAAAACAAGTTAGACATCCTCTACTTTCTTGTTGCAAATTTTACGTGGTTGCTACGGGCTGAGCAAGAACCGTTCTTACCTACGCATCAAAACCACAACGATAGTTTGTCAAGTTGGTGCTGTTTTAACCTTCGCAAGGACCGGGCGTAGCCACACTTGGTTCAACTAAAGTGAGAGAGACAGACACCCGCCAGTCACCTTTAAGCACGAGTGCTCGCAACGGTGAAACCAGTCTCGCGTAAGAGTACGCGTAATGTCGGTCCGGGCCGCTTCATCTCACAATACCGCCGAACCAAAGTATGACATGCTGCTAAGCAGTATGACTTGTATCGCCCACAACTCACTTGTGTTCTACTCGTGCATATGACATCTACGCATAAAACCAGGCTCGGATGCCATCATTGTTGGGGAACGTAGTAATTTCAAAAAATTCCCTACGCATACGCAAGATCATGGTGATGGCATAGCAACGAGAGGAGAGTATTGTCCACGTACCCTCGTGAGACCATAAGCGGAAGCGTTATGACAACGCGGTTGATGTAGTCGTCGTCTTCACGATCCGACCGATCCAAGTACCGAACGTCTGGCACCTCCGAGTTCAGCACACGCTCAGCTCGATGATGATCCCGGACTCGATCCAACAAAGTGTCGGGATGAGTTCCACAAGACGACGGCGTGGTGACGATGATGATGCTCTACCGGCGCAGGGCTTCGCCTAAACTCCGCAACGATATGACCGAGGTGGAATATGGTGGAGGGGGGCACCGCACATGGCTAAGGAACGATCCGTAGATCAACTTGTGTGTCTATGGGGTGCCCCCTGCCCCCGTATATAAAGGAGCAAGGGGGGTGCGGCCGGCCCTAGGAGGAGGCGCGCCGGAGGAGTCCTACTCCCACCGGGAGTAGGACTCCCCCCTCTTTCCTAGTTGGACTAGGACTTGGGGGGGAAGGAGGAGAGGGGGAAAAGGAAAGGGGGGGCACCGCCCCCCTCCTTGTCCTATTCGGACTTGGGGGGGAGGGGCGCGCGGCTGCCCCTTGGCCCCTTCTCCTCTTTCTCCACTAGGCCCACTAAGGCCCATTAGGTCACCGGGGGGTTCCGGTAACCTCCCGGTACTCCGGTAAAATGCCGATTTCACCCGGAACACTTCCAATGTCCAAACATAGGCTTCCAATATATCAATCTTTATGTCTCGACCATTTCGAGACTCCTCGTCATGTCCGTGATCACATCCGGGACTCCGAACAAACTTCGTACATCAAAACTTATAAACTCATAATAAAACTGTCATCGTAACGTTAAGCGTGCGGACCCTACGGGTTCGAGAACTATGTAGACATGACCTAGAACTATTCTCGGTCAATAACCAATAGCGGAACCTGGATGCCCATATTGGTTCCTACATATTCTACGAAGATCTTTATCGGTCAAACCGCATAACAACATACGTTGTTCCCTTTGTCATCGGTATGTTACTTGCCCGAGATTTGATCGTCGGTATCTAATACCTAGTTCAATCTCGTTCTTTGGCAAGTCTCTTTACTCGTTACGTAATGCGTCATTCCGTAACTAACTCATTAGCTACATTGCTTGCAAGGCTTATAGTGATGTGCATTACCGAGAGGGCCGGAGATACCTCTCCGCAATCGGAGTGACAAAACCTAATCTCAAATACGCCAACCCAACATGTACCTTTGGAGACACCTGTAGTACTCCTTTATAATCACCCGATTACGTTGTGACGTTTGGTAGCACCAAAGTGTTCCTCCGATAAATGGGAGTTGCATAATCTCATAGTTACAGGAACATGTATAGGTCATGAAGAAAGCAATAGCAATATACTAAACGATCAAGTGCTAGGCTAACGGAATGAGACATGTCAATCACATCATTCTCCTAATGATGTGATCCCATTAATCAAATAACAACACATGTCTATGGTTAGGAAACATAACCATCTTTGATTAATGAGCTAGTCAAGTAGAGGCATACTAGTGACTATATGTTTGTCTATGTATTCACACATGTATCATGTTTCCGGTTAATACAATTCTAGCATGAATAATAAACATTTATCATGATATGAGGAAATAAATAATAACTTTATTATTGCCTCTAGGCCATATTTCCTTCAGCCTTGTGTACAAAAAAAATGGAGGTAGTAACTATATTTGAATTCCTTGCCCATTGCGGTGACGTCGACTTTTTTTTTGTGGTTTGGCGAAGTGCGTTCAACGGAGAACGCCGTTGAGGGAGACCACGGTAAGTCATTCGCAAGTGCCGCCTGCAAGCCGAGATAACCGCCTTATTTGCATCCAGGAAGTCCTTTACTAGTACTACTACTAGGAGTACTAGTGCTCGAAGAAGACGATGGAGAAGCTGAGTCAGCGAAGAGTGAAATGATAGTTGCTTCGTCCGTGCTTTGTGATTTGACGCCTCACTGTGATTTGTGATAGAAGGGACAGGGGAGTAGACTCTGTGCTCTCTACTGTACTACATGCGTCCAAGCATGGGAGAAAGAGGAGAGACGTTGCATTTTTCTATTCCTTCAATCAATCAATCAGGGAGCTTCGGTTCCATCTTTTTGGCTATGGCAACACCGTCCACAATGGTCCCCACGATGCCAAAAGCTATTTTCACATTTGGCTACACATTGTGGATGCCCTTAACCGTACCACTTGGTTTTGCTCCTGTGTGCTATCTATACAAATCTCAATTATATTGATCTAAAAAATTATAGAATCAAAGATTAGTAAAAGGAGGTGATTTTGCCGCACGGATGGCGGGGGAGGTTTCTTATTTTCGGAGGACGTTGTCCTGGCGGTTTGCTAACATGCGGTCCCACGTGTCAGTGCTTTACCAAGCTGATCCGCATCCCACATGAGGCAGAACAACGGTAGAAGCAACACGTGGTTAAGTTGAAGAAGATGAGGGAGAAGCGGATTCAGCAACGAGTGAAATGATGGTTGCTTCGTCCCTCCAACTTCTTTTTTTAGCATTATTACTTCGTCCCTCCAACTTAACTGCGGGAATGGTGCAGCTTTGTGATTTGACGCCTCATTGCTCATTACTATGCCGGCGCCATGACTGGGGTGCTTCACACCGGCTGCTCTGCACTATATTCCGGTATGGCACGTGGACCCGGTAGCTTGATGTCCCACATGTCGGCGAACGGGACTAGAAGATTTATGAAAGCGAGCACTCCAGTCTTACGACGGAGGAGTAGACGACACGACGGCCCAGTGAACTGTCACTTGTACTGTATAGTACTATAGTTTTGCTGTTTCGCACGATCCATCGATACAAACCCGATTAAACAGGAAAGGCGGGATTTTTCCAGCGGTAGATGATACTGGCCATACATTTCAAAGGCAATTTTAATGTATGCACACTGAATAATCATAAGTAACAATATGATATCTAGTAAAACTAAAAACACATATGATTTATTGTGTTCGAGTGTAGTAGTAGTGCTGTATTGCATAGTTGTTAAATGTAGCATGCGAGAACGTGTAGAGATGTAGTTTTGCAGGGCCTACAGAGAGAAAAGCGTAAATACGGTCACCAAACTTCAGAATAAGCTGATTACGGTCACTATATACGTTTTGCGGTGCTTATCCGGTCACTTGCTCACAGTTCAGCATCGAATTGCACTCTGTTGACCGGCCAAATAGTCTGTGCGGCGCCATGTTGACTAGTTAAATTGACCACGTTCCTTGTGGGTCCCACCTGTCGGTTCGCATAGGGAAAAGGTCGATAAACACAAATTTACGCCGCAGCGACAAGGCTCCAACCCGCGCTGGAATCACCTGGTTGTGTATGTGTCTGCTGTGGCTGATGTGTGCGCATGCACGTGTAGGTTGAGCACTTGAGCGTGAGAGTGTGTGTTGGTCGTGTGGTGTACTGGTGTGTGCATGCATGCGTGCGTGTGTGCATGTGAGTGTTGCGTGCGTGCGTGGCTGCGTGTGTACGTGTGAGTGTTGCGTGCGTGCGTGGGTGCATGTGTTTGTGTGAGTGTTGCGTGGATGCAGTTCGTGTGCATGCGTGCGTGTGTATAATCACCACACCAGCTCCTATGTGTTAAAACAGACGGCTCAAAAGATACCAATACAAGGCCACCTTGTCCGTTGTGCCGCGGTCATGACTTGAACCACCGTCAAAATATTTTTTTGTCGTTTGTTTTCATTCTTACAAGCAAGATGCCCGTGCGTTGCACGTAACATCAAGATGCATTTGTATGACTTGTTTATCTTGTGAGAGAAAAGGATGAACGAGGGAAGGCCTTATTTGCAAATGTGGAGAGGTGTGTGGAACCTTTTGCAAAATTGCCATAGTTTCTTTCCTATCCGTCGAGATATAAATCGGATGGCCTATATTGCGTGATGGCAGGCACACCATCATCACCAACTCTGTTTTTATAAGAGTGTATTTTATGTATTTTATAATAGTGTAGATGTAGAGTAGATACAAGTCGGCTGTGGGCACGATGTTAGTGAGATAATGCGATGCAACACTAGAGGTGCCACGTGGAGCGCGAATCGTCAACTAGTCATGTAATGAGCAAATACAAAGTTGTACGGTGAGCCCGTGACTGTATAATAACCACTAAACATAAACGGTGACCGTAATTAGTGGATTATGAAGTCCAATGTATGTATCGTGCTTTCGCTTCAAATACAATGATCAGCATTGCATATATCGCGAGAGAAAGATGAAACACGCGTGATTTTTCTGGGGGCTTACTTTTAGAGGACCTGGAGATAGTTTTGTGTGCATATGTGAAAGGCGTCTGGGGGTATGCGATGGAGAGAGATGCTCTTCGCTTTCTCTTTATTATGACTAACTTTGTATATAGTATAAAAATATACAAATTCACAATGCGGAATAAATATCATTGTGGGCACCATGCAATGCAAATTAGCGTCAGACTTCTTCATATAACTTTGTAATGTTGTATATATGTAGAACCTCTAAACTAATTTTTGGCCACACTTTATTCAAAAGGAATTTTGTATGCGAAATAAACGTGAAGAGAGGGCTTTTTAGATCAATGGGGTACGTGATGTAACATGTGTGAATGTGTAGTTGATGCATTTGGCGGGGCCTAGAGAGGTATGTGTGTATTACGTATTCGAGAGAGGCATGGATAGAGGAGCCGACGGGGAGGGGGCGGGAGAGATAGCACGAGAAATGAGAGTGGTCTAGAGAGAGAGAGAGGGAATATGACGTCACGACAAGAGATTCCATTCCCTTGAGTGTGTATATGCAAGGGGGGAGGGAATAGAGGCACCAGGAGAAATTTTGTGTCTGGTGTTTGTGTTGGTATGTGTGGGTGTGAGAAGATAATGAGACGTGGGGGCAGAGGGTGTGTCACCGCGTAAGGTCCGGTGGGTCGAGGTGAGGCCCTTCGTTCGGTTCCGTCCTACGCCACATTGGTCGGCCCATGACACATTTAGGAAGACCCATGAATGACTAGTCGTACAAGACAAAGATAGCAGAATTGTGAAGGACTCTATGTCCACTGACAAAGCCTGCTAGGATTTGTAACCCTAGGTTCTTGGACTAAGGTAACCCTTTATCTCTGATATTACTATTCATCCAACCTAACTTTAAGGGGCATCCTACAAAATGCTCTGCTAGAATCATACTAAATCGATTAGGAAGAGAGGTGTGAGATAATGCGGGAGAGACAGGCATAAAGATAATGTGCGTACATGAGACACGTAGGCAGGTCCACGTATATAGAAAGGGTCGATGAGGATTGTGCATGTGTATGTTTGCAAGAGGAAGAGTGCTTATGATAAAGGTTAGTGAAAACAGTTGTAAATGGTTACGAGAGGGAGGGAGGGTTATATCTAGAGCATGTGTGCGAGAAAGACACCCCGGGAGAGAGTGTGTGAGCATGTGTGAGAGACCACCGATCGAGAGTGAAACTACACGTAAAAGACTGCTCTACACATTGATTAAAGATATAAATTGTATCCAGATATTAGGATGGGATCATGATATTTGCAATTCGTAAGGAGCGGTCATTGATCCATCGTACATCTAGATTCTATCGAATTTGAGCATGTCTATGTTATTATTCGACACAATTGATCCACATAGTTAGTATTTTGAACTCCAGACAATGCATCGCTTTAGCAATCGAATATAAACGTGAGTATAGTTCATGTTGTGTGTGTAAGGCACATTATACATACGAAAGTTACACAATGAACATTTATAAATAGCTACCTATGAACTAGCATACATTTGAATTCAACCTAAGGTGGTTTAAAAAATCGAATTCAACATGAAGTCCATTCAATTATTTGAATTTGATATCATGGCATTTGTAAACCATACCTAAACTATGGGGGTACCAATCTTTGCTCGATTTTGTACATAATAGCATATGTAGTCGTGTACAAAATAGATTCAAATTTAGCTCCTCCATTCCAAAATAATCGTAGTTATAGGATTTTCAAGTGTCAAAATTTCAAAAGGAAGCGGATAACTTAATGAGGTTTTCAAACATACAAGGTCAAATATAACGTTGTCTATTTAGGTCAATCCTCATAGTTCAAGAGTACTCTAAATGTGAATGCTTGTGTTTCAAAATTTTGAACGAAGCGCCAAAAGAGCCTCTACTCACCCGAAACCGCGAGAG
Source organism: Aegilops bicornis (assembly GCA_021605145.1). Classification (NCBI taxonomy): domain Eukaryota; kingdom Viridiplantae; phylum Streptophyta; class Magnoliopsida; order Poales; family Poaceae; genus Aegilops; species Aegilops bicornis. The sequence goes on along the minus strand of CM038673.1, from coordinate 375,982,906 downwards.
ACCAATGTTTGGTAGTACAAGGAAATTACTTTTCTAATAACTCCGACCTGTGAAACCTACCGGCCCGACGTCCAAAGGTCTAAACCGGGGTAGGTTTGTAGCTTCATCTAGACGCCACGCAACCGCCTCCTAAAAACATTCATACACAATGGCTGCCTAAGCACACATGCGCGCGGCCGAAATCGCTCCCGCCCACTATTTGGGACACCTGGGATTACCATCCTACCCCCGACCGGCAGTAGGTCCGAAATTTAAGAGGGGGGCAAAGTTTGTACTTTCCCCAAATTTCAAACAAGTGCGTCCCATATTCTGTTCAAAAAAGCCAAAAACAAGCGCGTCCCAGACTGAAACATGCCCCCCCCCACCCATCCAATTCCCCATTCGTACTCCATGGGCGCCAAAACTACCTCTCCACCAGCCGCGAAACCCCGGCGTCCTTCGTCCGCCACCCCATCCCACCCATCAACCGCTGCCCTCCTCCATCACGCCGGAGCCGATACCCCGACGTCATCGTCCACCGCAACCTCAACCGCAACGCCCTCCACGGCTAGTAGTTGAAGCCGAGGCCGAGCATCCGTACCCGAGCCAATTCAACCACGCCGTCCTGCGCCTCACCGTCGTCGCTCCAACATCGCCACCCTCCACCGCACTAGAGCTGTTCCTGCTATGCCGTCCTTCGCCGCCTCGGATCTGCTTCCCCTCCGCCGACATACAGTCACGACAACACAGTCAACAATTTGGCCATGGGTTCGTCCAAGCCTGCACCCTCCAGAACATCGGTTTCCCCGGTAAAAAGAAGAAGATCACCGCGACATGTGGAGGTGACCACACCGGAAACCGAAGAAGGTACTCCTCTTCCCTTATTCGTGCAAATCTTACGTCTCTGCTTGCACTGTATTCATCCCACAGAAGACACTAGTTGACCGCTTCTTCTTGATACTAGATGTTCCTAGTAACTCGCCATGCACAAGGTTTCTCCTCATATACTATTTCACCTTAGCTAGAGGTCCGTCGCCCCCTAAATTTCAATATCTGTCCAGTTGATTCCCAATTAACGGAAGCATTCCCCGGCGTAACAGGCGCTAGTACGACTATTACGCCAGGGAAGCAGCGCCTTGGTGTTTATCTTAGGGGCGTCTCATGCCTAGAGCTACCGGCACCCGATCCGAGGTCGGTCGGGATTAAAGGGATGGCTTGGGGCGCCAAGCACGGCGGTGGTGTGAGGTCGATGGGAGGCGGGCGGAGGAGGCACGGGTCTGGGCCGGTGGTCGCCGGGCGGTTCAAGAAAGATCGCCAACAATGATCAAGGGAGGTAGACGAAGACCATCCGCCTGCCTTATAGATCAGACGGTTCATTAAAAAATCGATTGACCTATTTATTTTCAATGATCGTTATCTTAGATATGACCACATGTGGTGGTGTCTTTGGAGGAGTACCTGCATTTCCTGTGCTCATATATTACAAAATCATACATAGTAGAATCTAATTTTGTTTGCCATGCAATGTTGTAGAGCTATCATATGTCTCCTTCCATTTATTTTTCAGCCACCTGCTATCTGCTACTTTTACAGTGCACTAGTTCTGCACACACTTCATCCATACTCTCACTATTGTGTTTTTATGCAAGGGTATTTTAGAGTCTGCCGAAAGGGAAGCAAAAAGAAAAGAGACAAGTTGTGCCAGCTTTCTACGCGGCTAGGCGCGGCACGTTACAGCGCTTTAAAGGGTGCAGGTCAAGAAATGGAGACGGTAAACGTTGCTCGAGTTGATGACCTCACTTGCAATGAACCACCATCCTGTGTGCTTGCTTTAACTTCAGCGGTGTCATATGTGGTTGCATGTTCCATATGGTGTCTAGCTTGTATTCGAAAGGTCAAGTCGGTCTTTATTAAGATAAGGAAAGATATTTTTACATGAACCACCATCCTGTGAGCACCGGAAGACAAATAGCTAGTCGTGGCACCGGCCGAGCCGATGACAAGCCCAAAGAAAGACAGGCATCACCGAAGCCAACTAAAAAGCCGCGATGGTGGCGAAGCAGCCCGCCTCCCACCGTGCCCTCGTGTCCTAGATGATCATGTTCACCACTCCAAATGGATGTCTAGCTTGTATTGCTTCCAATTTGGTTAAATTGCATCTGCTTAGCTTACACATTATACCTTTGAATATGACATGCCTTTCTGCTTTTTGGTACATACTAGTACATCCGTGTATTAACCATGTTCTTACATCAAACTAATGTTCTTGTGTATCCCTCATCAATCACTTATGACGAGGCAGGTGTAAGGGACTACTCCTCATTTAAAGAATGCAACGTCGCCTCCCGACATGATTCTCAAGAAATGTAAATGCTAGATGAAGATAGTGAATGTAGCTCAGAAGTTGATTACAAGATTTCTACACTAGCATCGCAGGTGCTTGCTCTAACTTGGCAAGGATATGTGGTTGCATGTTGCATATGGTGTCTAGATTGTAATTCTTCCAATCTGGTTAAACTGCATGTGCTAGTCTCGCTTAGCTTATACTCCCGTAAATGTGACATTATACCTGTTAATGTGACATGCCTTCCTGTATTTAGTACATAGTACATCTATCTATTAAGCATGTCCTTACATAAAACTATTGTTTTTTTTGTATCCCGCATCAACCAATATGACGAGACACCTTTAGTATATGCAGTGCGATATTAGTTGCACCTTTCATATGATTTATAGCATGCGTTGCTTCTAATTTGTTGAAATTCCATTTATGATGGGACGCTTTTAACTTGGCAGAGTCATATTGGTTGCATCTTTCATGTGGTGTCTAGCTTGCATTGCTTCTTATTTGCTGGAATGGTTTCTGCTTAGTTTACACAAACACTTGTGAACATGCCATGCCGTCCTGTTTTTCGTACATATTCCATCCTGCTATCATGTGTTTGCCTTACATCAAAGTAGTGATTGTCAGTATCATGCATGAATGAGTTCTGAAGAGAGAATTTTATTGCGTTTTCTTGTCGGTTTTACTTGACAATTCAAAATCAATAAAGCGGAAGGAAGTTAGCAAGGCAGCGGATAAAGGTGCTCCTTCCAAACGGAGGGCCTCTACAGTTTCTACTCCTCCACACCCCCAAGATGATTTCCAAGACAACACATGCATAGACGCTCAACAAAGTTGTGTTTATGATGAGCACGTCTCCCCTAGTGCAACATCACTGGTGCTCCCTCTAACTTGGCACTGTTATATGTGGTTGCATGTTATGTGTGACGTCTAGCTTGTATTGCTTCTAATTTTGTTGAATTCCATCTGCTTACTTTACACATTATACTTGAATAAGACACGTGTTCCTGTTTCTAGAACATACAATATCATCTATCACACCATGTTCTTACATCAAATTACTATTGTTGTGTAACCTGCAACAATCACTTATCATAAGACACGTTTGACTTCGGAGTGTGATATAGGTTACATCTCACATTCTTTTCTAGCTTGTACTACTAATTTGTTGAAATGGCACTTATGACGCAGACAGTTTTAACTTGGTAGAGTGATATTCGTTGCATCTTTCATATGGTGTCTAGCTTTCATTGCTTCTAATTTGTTGAAATGCCTTCTCCTTAGTTTACACATCATAAGCTGTGAATATGCAATGTTGTGAATATGCAATGGCACTAATGACGAGAGACCTCTAACATGGTAGTGTGATGTTGTTTGCATCTTGCATATGACTTATTTCTTGTTCTGCTTCACATTTGTTTAAACGCCATTTATGTTGAGACACTGTTAACTTGGCAGAGCGATATTTGTAGCATCTTTCATATGGTGTCTACCTTCCATTGCATTGCTTCTAATTTGGTGAAATGTCTTCTTCTTAGTTTACACCTCATAGTTCGTTATCTCTTCCGTCTGCTTTTTCATACATATTACATCCTCCTATCATGTGGTTGTCTAACATCAAAGTTCGGTTAAATGCGCATCACGCATCAATTTTGTTCTCAAGAACTAAATTGTTATTTGTTTTTCTTGTCGGCTTGACTTAACATGGCATGTAGAAAGAGGAGGAAACACGTAATGGCGGTGGAATGAGAAGTGGATGAATCCTGCAGATTTTGCTGGTAATGCGATGGTGCAATAGAAGGTGAAAGTCCAGCGGAAAATTCTACAAACACGGCATCCCATGCTACACGAGCTGCAAAAAAGCCAAATGAAACAAATAGCTGCCACCAAACAAGCAGAGACAGCCCTAGTTCTTGCGATACCTACCACAAGATTACCAAATGCACGACATACTCGTATGAATCGAGCTAGCAAAGACGTTCCCAAGCTCCCTTGCCACATGACACTACTTCCCAAGCACTCTTGACACAAGACGAGTTGGCAATATCAGATGAACCTTGTGAGCTTCAACAGTAAGAAGGTAGTTGCTAGAGTTAAGTTACAGTTGCATGCTTCTTTATATGTAGTCTCACAGTTTGATGTACACTAACACTTCCTATGTTCGTTGTTGGACTAGCACCTAGGCGCAAGAGGAAACAAACATCAGGGATAATGCTCGATAGGTTAACTAAATCTAGAGGAGGAAGAATGGAGATCCGCTTGAGGCAGGTTTAAAAGGCCACGTGATGCTACAGAGTCAGCCAAGTTAGTATCGAGGCAGCGGTTGTCGTTAGGTGTCATGTACGTATCCTCCCAACATGGATTCAAGACAGAATGACAAAGACGAAACCCAGCTCAACACCTTCCTCGACCATTTATCTGTAAGTATGGTTATGTATGGAAACTAGTAATATCGTCTTGCTCGTCCCCATACTTTCTAGGTTGCTGATAATGAGACTCCCATAATTTTCAACAGATGAGGTTCAAGTTGGATAGCCAAGATGCTGCAACCAGACAAGCTTGCACCCATGTTTTCAAGTATGGTCTGCGACAGTATCGGTATAACTTGAGGAAAACTCACTTGGAAGGCAAGGCTAACAGTGAACTTTGCCAAACATCTCCAGTGGAAAATATATCGGATGAAGACTGGATGGGCCTTGTTAAACACTGGTCTGATCTGAAGTATCAGGTACATTATATATATATATGATCATATCACATGTTGAAGTCCTATTGACGCATGTGCCACACAAATCTATCTTCTTGTAGGTGAACTGTTCAAAGAACAAGGCCAACCATACGAAAGTGAAATTCCAACAGACGACGGGATCTCGTAGCTATATTGCACACTGCGAGGCTCTTGTAATTAGCTACTGTTTCACTCTTTTCGCTGTACCATATTATCAGATCTATATTAACTTGTTCGAAATGCAGAGGAAAGCCCACAAGGACCAAAAAGTACCTGAACCAACTGTTGTGGAAATCTTCAAGGACTGTCACACCAGCAAGAAGAAGAAGGGCATGACTACACCAACAAAGCCGATGTTGTAAGTCCTTAATACTCATGCCTTTTAACTACTACTTACTCTGACTTGTGCCTTGAACTGCATGGTTTGCAGCCAATGTCTATTACTCTTTTCAATTTTATACACAATTGTCTTAGCGTATCATTGCACCTTACAAGGTTTAAAAGGGAGGAGTGATGTTCCTTTGATCTTGACCCGTAATCTAGTTCCGTGCTGGACTTGCCCACACAATGTTACAATTGCCTGTTTGTCTGTTCTTAGTTGTTTTGTGATATGAATGAGTCATACTATGCTTACCGTATTATAAACTTCGTCTCTTTATCCTTAGCCCTCAATACAATGTGAAGAAATAGACAATGCATTAGCGATGGTACATGGTCATATGTTTGGAACCTGGTTTTATTATGTACTTTGCAATAAAATACAACTAATATTTTACATGGGTTCACCGTAATAAGTTACGTATATAGAACAAAGCTATTTTGTTTGGTTTTGCTGCCTCCTTAATATCTTCTCGCTCGTACTACTAATGTAAAACCTCAACTTTTCAAATGAAGCTATGGAAAAATGGTGGAACCGCCACCTTCCTCAAGGTGGCGAGGCAACTATAACCGCAATGTCGACTCTTCTTGCTGCAGTGGGTCAATACTGCCCACTAACAAAGGTCAAAAGCACGCCTGCGTAATACCGGGTTGGTTGTTAAGGCAATATCATCCAAACTGCCTCATGATCAAGATATGCAAGCTCAAAGCAATGATGTATCTGCGCTCCGCACACAAGTCCATTCCCTAACAGAGGCCCTTTGTGAAACAAGGAGAAACATTGCTCAATGTCGTCAAGATATGCATGGTTTTGAAACCGGACTATCGACATTTGCTATGTTGTTCAGAGCCTAGGGGAAATGAAGGCGAGGGTTATGGTGCTCCATCGACAATACAAGATGAAAATGTAACGGTCAGGTCAAATGAACCGAGCTTCAACTTCGGTGGTGCATTTATCTCGCTAGATCATAAGTTTTATGCCAACCTTCCTTTTGTTATATAGTTGTAATTTGTTTTGGTGCGATACAAAATTTATTCTTAACATGCAGCCACCTATCAAGAAAACAAAGAAGACATTTTTGTATATTGTAGGGTGTTCCCTATATTTGCACTGGTGGCGATCTTTGATGCCGAGTGGATGTAATCTGTGCAATCGCCTTAATAGCCTAGCGTTAGTTTCGGCCTTATTTATTTCTTATTCTTCTTTTTCCCTAGTTTGCTAGTGGCGGCAACTACCGATGGGCCATATACGGGCCGTAGGATCCATGGGTCTCCTACGGGCCGTCAATAAATGGGCTTGTAATCGGTGGGCCTCGGGCCGTCGATAAATGGGCATGTAATCGGTGGGCCTCGGGCCGTCGGATAAATGGGTCTACATGGGCCGTAATCGGGCGTAATTGGTATCGGCCCAGCAAGGTAACGGGCCATTAACAGGCCGTAGGAATGCAAAAGCTTAATTCTGTCACAGGCATAAACGGGTCGTTAATGGGCCAGAATATAGGACTGGCCGAACGGGCCGACTCTTGCCATTATTGGCTGAATTTGGCCCATTAGGGTAACAGCCAAGAACGGGTCGACTCTTGCCATGGGCCGAATTTGGCCCATTTGGGGAACATGCCAAGAACGGGACGACTCTTGCCATGGGCGAATTTGGCCCATTAGGGGAACAGGCCAGTAACGGGCCGGAAGTAATCGAGGGCCGAAAAGGAGCCCAAGAACGTATGGGCCGTCAATAGGCCGAAAGCTAACACGGGCTGGAAACGGCCCATGTAAATCACGGGCCGTTAACGGGTACAACTAAAATTACTGTTCATTATGGGCTAGAGTCACCGTGGGCTTGCAAAGGGCCGAAAGATACGAAGGCCTCATATGGGCCGAAAGACGTCGTGGGCCATACATGGGCCGAAAGTGAAATGGGCTGGTGTTATATTCGACGGCCCACATGACGTTGTTGGGCCGATTTCCTTTAGTGCCTAACGGGCCGTGAGTTAACGGGCCGTAAAATGGGCTATTTGCGAAGAGACCGTTAACAGGCTTTTCATGGGCCAGCCCGTTAACTTTTGACCAAGTCAAACGGGCGGCTTTGTAAGCTAAATGGGCCAGTGGTGGGACGTGGCACGTGTCGACATATCATAGGCTCATATCGACCCATCGACAAGGCGACACGTGTTTCGGCCCGACCAATAATAATTTTACACATGGAAATTTCCCATTGGTCGGGTCATTAACGGGTTATCGGATCCAAAACCTAACCCGATAGCTTAACGGCGTTCGCTACGATGGATGCCACGTGTTGGTCACCCTTGACGAAAAGCACTTCAGGACGCGCGATTTATCATCGTGGAAGTGGACACTTCCGTGATGATAATTTTGGTAATGTCATGGAACACTTCTCTGACAAAGACAGTATGACTATCTTGATTCTGTCATAAATTTGTCATGGATGTACATGCATGACAAAAAATGCGACCTACTGTGACAAACACGTATCATCACGGAAGTGTATTTTTTTGTAGTGACAGTGGCATACAGGAGGTGCAAAGTTGTACAGTGGTCAAGTTTATCGCCTAACATCACAGGACAAAACGCATTAAATGCGCTACTTAGGTGTCCTCTTGCTTTATCGGGGACGGTAATGAGGCATGTCCCGTCCGTCACCGCTTTGCCTTGCTCTGACATGCTTCCAGGCCAACGAGGCATGCAGCGCCATGTAGGCTGGTAGGCTGCTGAGCTGGTGTGGTGGCAGGGTCTTAACGAAGATCTACATGCCACGACGTAGGTGCTTGACTAGTTGGCTTAGGAGCCATGTACTGCCACGTGAGTACCTTCTTAGTTGGTGGGTCGGCCCCTGAGCTGGGGCGGCAACGGGGCGGCAAGGCCTTGCCGCAGTCTTGCTAATATTCCCGGCAAGGGTCTTGCCGGGGCCTTGTGGATGCCCTCGGCAAGAGTCTTGCCGGGGCCTCGTGGGCATCTTCGGCAAGAGCCTTGCCGGGGCCTCGTGGGCATCCTCGGCAAGGAGCCCCGCTGTCGGGGATATACCCCGCGGTGTAAACCGGCCGGAAGTTAACCCGGCCGGACTTGGCGGTTTATTTGAGGTCCCGCTGGCACTTGGCGATATTCATCTGGTGACCCGCCTGCACTGCAATTTACCAAAGAACCCGCCAGACGTTGTAACTCATCGGTGACCCGTGGACGGGTCGAGGAGCGACAAGACCCGGTGACCCGTCTGGCGGTTCATGAAGGCCGGTTCAACTATTGTGGGCGGTTTAAGAGGAAAGGCATAAAGAATATTTGTCTTACAAGGAGTTAAGACCCGGACTTGTATCCGGTTTGTATTAGAGATAGACTAGTCCTAATCCTAATAGGACTCCACATGTAACCCGCCCCTTCAACATATATAAGGAGGGGCAGGGCTCCCAAAGGGAGAGGCTACAAGCAAGAAGAAACAATCTTAGGGCTAGACACAAAGAGGAGAGCCGGTTTACGGCGACTCCCTCGTGATGATAATGAGACCTAGCCTCAAACAAAGCATGTAGGGTTTTTACCGGATGATGTTTCCGGGGCCCAAGTTGTCTAAATTCTTGTCTTGTGTTGCATCTCTCGATTCCGCTCAACCCCTCTCAAGCTACCACATAGATGCGTTGGCCTCGCGACTAAGTCCTCGACACTAAGGACATCCGACGTGACAAATCCATTTACGGCTTGGCGCCCACCGTGGGGCTTGCGCATGGTGGTGTTGAGTTCTTGGAGGATCTTTCTAAGGATGGAGAAGTTCATAATTTTCAGATGAGAAGAGCCGGATTGCGTCTATGTGCACCGGCCAAACGCGCCAGCGATCACCGTGGGTCAGATCACTTTCCGTTGCATCGCCGCAAAAAGCCAAGTGCAAAGGAGGTTTCGTCAATACGGATCAAGATCATCAAAATACTGTTATTTCCGTCTGATTCACCGAGTCGCCGTTGTTGCAAGCGGGAGTTGCCGAGACGATTGCCTGAAGCCGGATTGTCTTTTTTCAAATCTGGTTGCTATACAAGGAATCTTCCCGGAAGTTAACTCAAGAATTAAATAAAGGAAGAAGGTGCTACGCAGGGTTAGCACGTGAAGATCGTGGAAAAAGTGACTCTCTGCATCCGGGCAGGTCATGGCGGGGACTCTCGGTCAAACCGCTACAAGATTTCTAGTACTTTGTCACGTGAAAGCCAACATCAATTATTTCCTTTTGTGAAGAGGGCTAATACTACTTGAGTACTAGTACTAGATCAAGACGTGTTCTGTCTTTAATGACTACATCCATCCGAATTGGAAGGAGGCAAGTGCTACTACAGGATCATCCTCATGGTAAGGTAAAAAAATCAAAACAACCATGATCCGGAGTGGATGGGGTCGTGGGCGTGGATTCGTTTCACTGCTGCGGCCATTGCAGCGCCGACCCGCTTCTTGGCCTTGGCCGTCCATGCGCCGCTTCACCTCTTCGCGGGGCCGCCGCGCCGTTCCAAGCCGTCGGTGCGTTTTTTATCGTTATTGTAACCACGGCCCGCGGACCTGCCTCCACAAGCCGCCGCAGCAACGTTGTTCCGAGTCGTTGCACGTCCGTTGTGGGCTGCCTCTACTTCATCATCCACGGTTTCACCTCGGGCCGTTTTCACTGCTGTGGTGCACCGTTTCCGTCGTTGCCTTGGGCGAGCGATTAACTCGGTGTTTGTAAGACTCCATCTGTCATCCAGACGAACCAGGTGATATCCATCTATTTTTCTTAACACATTGTTTTTTATCAAAGAACAATTACTCTGGCCTATATCTTTTTATACAGGACAAGTGCTCACTATAAAAGTGATGCCCCTCATCAGGACGGCCGCGCTTAGCTGTTCTACACCAAAGATCTGCGTATATCACACCGATAAATCGAACACAAACCGCCGCCCGTAGTCCGGTTTACAACACCGCCGGACCATCCGTCGCTTTCGTCGCCGACTCGGCCGTGATTAATTTTAGCATCACTGTGGTGATCATCAACTCCATGGCGGATAATTTCTGTCCTAACACATCGTGATATCCATCTAAAATATATTTTATTAGTGCATATTATTTTTGTCAAAGAGCAGTTTATCTTTGCCTTGGTCTGCAATATTGTATGCGGGACAATTATTCATTATACACGTGGTTTATACCATGGAGTACGAAGCACGCTACCGGCAACGCCCCTGCCCGGTGTTCGTCCGTGCCACATTACACGGTGAATGGACGCCGTGCAAGACGCGTCGCCCTTACGGCCCGGTTTACATCAGCTTGTCGGGACCGTGCTGCGCTTGACTTCGCCCGTCCGAACCAGTTTACAACACCGTGGCGGTTCATCTGCCCAAGCCACCTCTAATACTGTGGACGTCTCTACCTTCCATTTATTGCGGCTGGTCTACATCAACATACCAGGCCGCACTGTCTCGCATGAGCAAGTCACAGCTTGGGTAGCCCGGTTTTCTTTCAAAATGGAGGCAAATTATCATATACTATCAACCGCCGTCTACACCGGATGGCTCAATGGGCAAAGCGCACAAGTCGCCGCCACTTCAAATCGCCATTGGAAGGAACCATTGGCCGAAGTTGTCGACACGGCTCATACGGGATCATTTATAACCCGCCGCATCATCACAACCTTCGTGGATTCACATCGTGTTATCAACCCCAATGATATACAAGTTATGCCGGTTTATATCACGGTCAAATATGGAGAGTTTCAAGCCAACTCCTCGAGTCACCTTGAGACTCGGGGCTACGATGACATGACTAAGCAAATCTTGCCAAGAAATTTAAGAACCCCGGACGATGGAGGGAAAGATAACCTGGTCCCGAAGGCTACTGTTATTTGAAGGCCGTCGAAAATTTCCGCTTAGTAAGTATATGATGCTACAAAATCCCGGCTCAATGAAGAAGTTCCGGATCATCGTAAAGGATTCCGGTTTAAAATCCGGCTCAAGGGAGGTCTCCTCACTGAAGCTCTCAAGTATCCGGTTTACGATCCGGTTCAAGGGAAATATATTCTCCCACAAAGCTCTCAAGCGCTCAAATCCGGTTTAGAAATGTCCGGTTCAAAAAGGAATTAACTTCTCGCAAGTTCGAGTTGAAAGGCCATCGTAAAATTTCCTATTGAAAATGAAGATTCCGGTTTACAATCCGGTTCAAGGGAAAGATGTCTCCCACAAAGATTTGAAGCTCTCAATATCCGGTTCAAAATCCGGTTCAAGAAGGATTTATCTCTTGCAAAAGTTAAAGGGTGCCAAAGAAGACTTGCTGCCATGATGCGCGGTCCAAACATGGGTATCATGCCTTATTGGCTTATCTTATTATTGGTCACTTGGGGGCTTGGTCGATCCGAACCATAGCCACGCCTCTTGATCGACCTAGTGCCACAATATCACTTGGGGGCTTGGTCGTGTCCGAACCAATGCAACACCTTTTGATAGGCGAAAGCCACCAGATCACTTGGGGACATGGTCAAGTCTGAACCAACACGCCTCTTGATCGCCTAAGGCCATAGAGTCACTTGGGGCTTGGTCGAACCCGAACCATTGCTGTGCCACTTGATCGGCATAATGCCACGGTTTCAGCTTGGGGACCGGCTGACTTGAACCATAGCTACACCTTATTGGGAGCTTGGTCGTGTCCGACCATGGTAACACCATTTGATCGGCTCAAGAAAGCCTCTTTTGCAAACGGTCTTATCATTGCCTTTGCTTCCATATTTTTCATAACTGTTATTTGGTTTTTGTTGCGTTTTAAACCGACATTGTTAATCCGTTTCAAAGCTGTCAATTACAAATTGGCGGAACACGGTCAAATCCTAATCTGAGACTATCTGCCGGTTTGATTTTATGTTACCATCTTATTATGGAGTAAATCGGTGTTCATTAACCCGGCTTGACTTTCAATTACAAATTGTCAAGACATGATCAAATCATAATCCGGAGACTATCCGCCTGATGCTGGTTTGACTACGAAGTCGCCAAGATATATATGGTTAAACCGGTGTTTATCACAACCCTGCACGGTTTTATCATAAACCGACACAAGATGAAAGGAGTTATCATTACTCAAGATTGGGGTTATCACCCTTACTACAAAAAGTTGGTAAACCAATGATGTGATTCAATGTCACGGTATGATATATTTCATTGATTATTCTTAAGTGCAGCCTTGGTTATAAACCTGGGTTATATGTTGGTCATTATGACCCGTCAATGATAAACCGCCAGGACACTTTAAACTTGTTGTATGCGTAGACAAAGTTGAATAAAGCATGATGATAAATTATCCGGTGTTTATTAAACCGCCTGGCTTTAAGATGATAAGTCGCCAAGATATGATGAGAAATTATCCGTGTTTGTTAACCCGGCCCGGCTTTTGGACTATAAGTCGCCAAGACATATTTGGATTATGCGCCATTGGAATCATGCGCTTATAAATCATTGGGTTATATTATTCAAATAGCCAAACTTGGCTGAATTTTCATTATGATATTGAATGAATAAGGTTTTTATACCATATTATATTATCTTGAATAGCCAACATGGCTAGATTTTTATTATGGTTATCAATAACCAATATTATGATTGAGGTTTTCAAAGTCGCTCAACAAGAATGGCTATTATTTCATCAATGGGTATGATTTATTCTACAATGGAGGAATAGTCCCGAGTCGCCGCAGCTTACGACCCGGCACTTGGGGCTACATTATTTAAGTTGAGATTATATCAAATATGCAAGTCTCATGTCGCCGCAAGCATGCACCATGACACTTGGGGGCTAATGCAAAGTAATTTTTGCTCATATTATTGAAGACCCGACTCATCACATTATAATGAGTCGGCCCTTGGGGGCTACCAATTGCTCCTGTCAACAGCTTGAAGGTACAAAGCTATTTATTCATTATATTGAAGGGTCCATCGCTCATTGGTAAAGCACAAGGCTCTTAACCTTGTGGACGTGGATTCAAGTCCCATGATGGGGGTTACATCATATGATGTTATTTTCATTGAAGTATATATTAAGTCCCAGCTCAATATTATCTTACTGAGTCGGCCCTTGGGGGCTACACATCATTGCTCAACTCTACATGATTACACCTGCAAAGTCCCTGCTCATTATTGCATAATGACCCGGCCCTTGGGGCTACACTGGTTGAAGTTTTTATGAGTATAAGACAATTACAATTCCCAGGTTGCTGCAAGCATGACAACCCGGCACTTGGGGGCTACATAGTATGGAGTATTCAGTTTTTACTAGTCACCGGGATGAACAACATGGATTTCTTTGAAAGTGGCAGTATTTATATTGAAGCAAAGTCTTAAGCCACCACTTTGTTCTGCTCAAAGACTTGGGGGCTACAGGTATTATCGGAGAAATATTTTCAAATTCTCTGATTGAGCAAACTAGGTTGACCGGCGTCACCAATCATTATGACCTGTGGCTGCAACCCGGCGTCATTAATAATCATGAACCGCATTGGCAACAATCATGAACCGTGTCTCAGAATAATCATGACTCGAAATTATCAAGTTTTTATAACCCGACAGTCTTTGGCAATGATAAAACCGGCAAGTTCTGCATCTTCAAACCGGTTAAATATCAGATGAGTATTTCAAGACCAATATTTCTTAAGCCGGTGCTCTGGAAGCCGACTCAAGTGGATTATTCTTCACAATATTTTTTCTATAAAAAGCCAACATCAGCAATTTGAGTATGAAGCTGGTTATTGACCCGGATTTTCTAGAAGGAGGAAATGACAAAGGACTTAAGGACGATCAGTGATGATCTACAAGAATTCTTAACCCGGAGCACAACCTGCCAAATTTGTTCGTGTTTATTTTATAAAGATAAGTTTACCATGGATAAATCCAAGCTAAACTTGGGGGCTAATGTCGAGGATATACCTCATGTGTAAACCGCCGGACTTGGCGGTTTATTTGAGGTCCTACCGCACTTGGCGATATTCATCCGGTGACCCGCCTGCACGGCAATTTACCAAAGAACCCGCCAGGACGTTGTAACTCACTGGTGACCCGGCGGACGGGTCAGAGGAGCGACAAGACCCGGTGACCCGTCTGGCGGTTCATGAAGGCCGGTTCAACTATTGTGGGCCGGTTTAAGAGGAAAGGTACAAGGAATATTTGTCTTACAAGGAGTTAAGACCTGGACTTGTATCCGGTTTGTATTAGAGATAGACTAGTCCTAATCCTAATAGGACTCCACATGTAACCCGCCCCTTCAACATATATAAGGAGGGGCAGGGCTCCCCAAAGGGAGAGGCTACAAGCAAGAAGAAACAATCTTAGGGCTAGACACAAAGAGGAGAGCCGGTTTACGGCGACTCCCTCGTGATGATAATGAGACCTAGCCTCAAACAGTATGTAGGGTTTTTACCGGATGATGTTTCCTGAGTCAAGTCTGTCTAAATTCTTGTCTTGTGTTGCGTCTCTCGATTCCGCTCAACCCCTCTCAAGCTACCACATAGATGCGTTGGCCTCGCGACTAAGTCCTGACACTAAGGACATCTGACGTGACAAATCCACGACACCCGCTGTCGTCTTTACTCTGGTTCCTACCTAGGCCTCGTAGGCCTTTTGTCTTCACAAAGATCTGCATGCCACCATGGAGGTGCCTCCCAAGCCTAGGTTCCAATGTGGTTGATGGCGTCGGAACTCTTAGACTCAAGGGTGGCAGCCTCGTTGGTGTTGGGTAAGTTGCCCCGACGAGGCTCTTGCCGGGGCTGCGAAGGCCGCCCCGGTGAGGCTCTTGCCGGGGCTGCGAAGGCCGCCCCAGCAAAGGCCTTGCCGGGGGAGTTTCACCTCGCCCCTCTGCTCTTCATGATTCTGGTATTGAGCACGGCTCTGGTGGTCTTATGTCTCGGCTTACTCTACCCCGCCAAGCGTGGCTGCGGGCGTGTGGCTGTGCAACGTCTTGAGCTTGCGTTGGTTTTCCTCGAAGAGGAGAGGGTGATGCAGCAAGTGTAGCGTAAGTATTTCCCTCAGTTTTGAGAACCAATGTATCAATCCAGTAGGAGGCTCCTCAAAAGTCCCACGCACCTACACAAACAAACTGAGAACTCGCAACCAACGCAATAAAGGGGTTGTCAATCCCTTCACGGCTACTTGTGAAAGTGAGATCTAATAAAGATAGTATGATAAGATAAATATATTTTTGGTATTTTATAATATAGATGCAAAAAGTAAAGATGCAAATAAAAGTAGATTGAAAGCAAATATGATAAGAAATAGACCCGGGGGCCATAGGTTTCACTAGTGGCTTCTCTCAAGATAGCATAAGTATTACGGTGGGTGAACAAATTACTGTCGAGCAATTGATAGAAAAGTGCATCGTTATGAGATTATCTAGGCATGATCATGTATATAGGCATCACGTCCATAACAAGTAGACCGACTCTGCCTGCATCTACTACTATTACTCCACACATCGACCGCTATCCAAAGATGCATCTAGAGTATTAAGTTCATAAGAACAGAGTAACGACATTAAGCAAGATGACATGATGCGAGGGATAAACTCATGCAATATGATATAAACCCCATCTTGTTATCCTCGATGGCAACAATACAATACGTGCCTTGCAACCCTTTACATCCTTTGGGTAAGGACAACGCAAGATTGAACCCAAAGCTAAGCACTTCTCCCATGGCAAGAAAGATAAATCTAGTAGGCCAAACCAAACTGATAATTCGAAGAGACTTGCAAAGATAACTTAATCATACATAAAAGAATTTAGAGAAGATTCAAATATTATTCATAGATAAACTTGATCATAAACCCACAATTCATCGGATCTCGACAAACACACCGCAAAAAGAGTTTACATCGAATAGATCTCCACAGGAGAGGGAAGAACATTGTATTGAGATCCGGAAGAGAGAAGAAGCCATCTAGCTAATAACTATGGACCCAGAGGGTCTGTGGTAAACTACTCACAACTCATCGGAGGGGCAAGGATGTTGATGTAAAGGCCCTCCGTGCTTGATTTCCCCTCCGGCAGAGTGCCGGCGAAGGCTCCAAGATGGGATCTCGTGGATACAAAAGGTTACGACGGTGGAAATTGTGTTTCGTGGTGCCCCTGGATGTTTTCGGGGTACGTAGGTATATATAGGAAGAAGAAGTACGTCGGTGGCCGCCCAAGGAGCCCACGAGACAGGGGGCGCGCCCTATAGGGGGGCGCGCCCTCCTATCTCGTGGAGGCCTCGACTGCTTCTTGACTTGCACTCCAAGTCCTCTGGATCACGTTCGTTCCAAAAATCACGCTCCCGAAGGTTTCATTCTGTTTGGACTCCGTTTGATATTCCTTTTCTTGAAATACTAAAATAGGCAAAAAAAACAGCAATATGGGTTGGGCCTCCGGTTAGTAGGTTAGTCCCAAAAATGATATAAATGTGTAAAATAAAGCCCATAAACATCCAAAAGGGGTAATATAATAGCATGGAACAATCAAAAATTATAGATACGTTGGAGACGTATCAGGCTGCGACTGCCCGTGCACAAGTAAAGGGGTGCAAAAAGGGACCCCTGCTTTTGTACACCGACAGGAGCCCCCGGGCCTGGGCCACATATAAGCACGGGGTGTTATTGGGCCAGGCCCAGAATGGTGCGCGGGCGCGCGGGCGACAGAGTTTTACTGCAGTAACTCCCTCGCTCGCTGCGCTTCCCCACGACCCGCGTTGAATGCGTGACATGGGGGTCGTGCGTGGGGCGGTTGCAGCACGCCTGCGTCACATCACGGTAAATGATAACCCACAAGTATAGGGGATCAATTGTAGCCTCTTTCGATAAGTAAGAGTGTCGAACCCAACGAGAAGCTAAAGGTAGAACAAATATTCCCTCAAGTTCTATCGACCACCGATACAACTCTACGCACGCTTGATGTTCGCTTTACCTGAACAAGTATAAAACTAGAAGTGCTTTGTAGGTGTTGTTGGATAGGTTTGCAAGATAAATAAGAGAGAGTAAATAAAAAGTAGGGGTTGTTTAGGTAGAGAAGCAATAAAGTTAGTATAGCGAGTGTGGAAAAGTGGTGGTAGGAGTTGCGAAATTGTCCCTAAGCAATTGACTACGTTACTAGACTGATAGCAAGTTTTATGTGGGAGAGGCCACTGCTAGCATGTCATCCCTGACTTGGAATTCTATGCACTTATGATTGGAACTATTAGCAAGCATCCGCAACTACTAATGTTCATTAAGGTAAACCCCAACCATACCATTAAGATATATTGGTCCCCCTTCAATCCCGTATGCACCAATTTCTATGCTAGGTAGAAGCTTCTGTCACTCTTGCCCTCCAATACATAGTCCTATCAACATACAACTAACCCTATGGTGTGATCCACGCGCGCGCTCATATGATGGGCACCAAAGGACAGCAACATAAACACAAGCAAATTAAACCAATCATAGCAATTCACCAATCACCGATAGGACAACGAAAATCTACTCAGACATCATAGGATGGCAACACATCATTGGATAATAATATGAAGCATAAAGCACCATGTTCAACTAGAGGGTACAGCGGGTTTGAAGGAAATATGCCCTAGAGGCAATAATAAAGTTATTATTTATTTCCTTATATCATGATAAATGTTTATTATTCATGCTAGAATTGTATTAACCGGAAACATAATACATGTGTGAATACGTAGACAAAGCAGTGTCACTAGTATGCCTCTACTTTACTAGCTCGTTAAATCAAAGATGGTTATGTTTCCTAACCATAGGCATGAGTTGTCATTTGATTAACGGGATCACATCATTAGGAGAATGATGTGATTGACTTGACCCATTCCGTTAGCTTAGCACTTGATCGTTTAGTATGTTGCTTATGCTTTCTTCATGACTTATACAAAGTTCCTGCAACTATGAGATTATGCAACACCCGTTTACCGGAGGAACACTTTGTGTGCTACCAAACGTCACAACGTAACTGGGTGATTATAAAGGTACTCTACAGATGTCTCCAAAAGTATATGTTGAGTTGGCATGAATCGAGATTAGGTTTTGTCACTCCGATTGTCGGAGAGGTATCTCTGGGCCTTCTCGGTAATACACATCACATAAGCCTTGCAAGCGTTGCAACTAATGAGTTAGTTGTGAGATGATGTATTACGGAACGAGTAAAGAGACTTATCGGTAACGAGATTGAACTAGGTATTGGATACCGACGATCGAATCTCGTAAGTAACATACCGATGACAAAGGGAACAACGTATGTCGTTATGCGGTTTGACCGATAAAGATCTTCGTAGAATATGTAGGAACCAATATGGGCATCCAGGTTCCGCTATTGGTTATTGACCGAGAATGGTTCTAGGTCATGTCTACATAGTTCTCGAACCCGTAGGGTCCGCACGCTTAACGCTTCGATGATAGTTCATTATGAGTTTATAAGTATTGATGTACCGAAGGTTGTTCGGAGTCCCGGATGTGATCACGGACATGACGAGGAGTCTCGAAATGGTCGAGACATAAAGATTGATATATTGTAAGCCTATGTTTGGACTTCGGAAATGTTCCGGATGAAAACAGGAAGTTACGGGAACACCGGGGGGTTATCGGAACCCCCCGGGGGGTCTATGGGCCTTGATGGGCCATAGGGAGAAGAGGAAAGGGCCGGCCAGGCAGGCCGCGCGCCCCCCTCCCCCTCTAGTCCGAATAGGACAAGGAGAGGGGCGGCGCCTCTTCCCTCTTCCCCTCCCCAATCCTAATCCAACTAGGAAGGGGAGTCCTACTCCCGGTGGTAGTAGGACTCCTCCAGGCGCGCCGCCCTTGGGCTGGCCGCCCCCCCTTGCTCCTTTATATACGGGGCAGGGGCACCCCAGACACACAAGTTGATCTACGGATCGTTCCGTTGCCGTGTGCGGTGCCCCCCACCATATTCCACTTCGGTCATATCGTCATGAGCTTAGGCGAAGCCTGCGCCACGGTGAAGTCATATCGTCATGAGCTTAGGCGAAGCCCTGCGTCGGTGGAGCATCATCATCGCCACCACGCCGTCAGGCCGACGGAACTCATCCCCGACGCTTTGCCGATCGGAGCCCGGGATCGTCATCGAGCTGAACGTGTCAACTCGGAGGTGCCGTGACGTTCGGTACTTGGATCGGTCAGATCATGAAGACGTCACGACTACATCAACCGCGTTGTTATAACGCTTCCGCCACGGTCTCACGAGGGTGCGTGGACAGACACTCTCCCTCTCGTTGCTATGCCATCACCATGGTCTTGCGTGTGCGTAGGGAAATTTTTGAAATTACTACGTTCCCCAACAAAGGCATCCGAGCCTGGTTTTATGCGTCGATGTCATATGCACGAGTAGAACACAAGTGAGTTGTGGGCGATATAAGTCATACCGCTTACCAAAGATGTCATACTTTGGTTCAACGGTATTGTGAGATGAAGCGGCCCGACCGACATTACGCCAGACGCTTACGCGAGACTGGTTTCACCGCTCCGAGCACTCGTTGCTTAAAGGTGACCGCGGGTGTCTGTCTCTCTCACTTTAGTTGAACCGAGTGTGGCTACGCCCGGTCCTTGCGAAGGTTAAAACAGCACCAACTTGACAAACTATCGCTGTGGTTTTGATGCGTAGGTAAGAACGGTTCTTGCTCACCGTAGCAGCCACGTAAAACTTGCAACAACAAAGTAGAGGACGTCTAACTTGTTTTTGCGGGGCATGTTGTGATGTGATGTGGTCAAGACGTGATGCTATATTTTATTGTATGAGATGATCATGTTTTGTAACCGAGTTATCGGCAATCGCGTGAGCCATATGGTTGTTGCTTTATTGTATGAAATGCAACGCCATGTAATTGCTTTACTTTATCACTAAGCGATGGCGATAGTCGTAGAAGCAATAGTTGGCGAGACGACAAAGATGCTACGATGGAGATCAAGGTGTCGCTACCGGTGGCGATGGTGATCATGAAGGTGCTTGGCGATGGAGATCACAAGCACAAGATGATGATGACCATATCATATCACTTATATTGATTGCATGTGATGTTTATCCTTTATGCATCTTATCTTGCTTTGATTGACGGTAGCATTATAAGATGATCTCTCACTAAAATTATCAAGAAGTGTTCTCCTGGTATGCACCGTTGCTAAAGTTCGTAGTACCCGGACACCACGTGATGATCGGGTGTGATAAGTTCTACGTCCATCTACAACGGGTGCAAGCCAGTTTTGCACACGCAGAATACTCGAGTTAAACTTGACGAGCCTAGCATATGCGAGATATGGCCTCCGGAACACGGAGACCGAAAGGTCGAGCGTGAATCATATAGTAGATATGATCAACATAGTGATGTTCACCATTGAAAACTACTCCATCTCACGTGATGATCGGTTATGGTTTAGTTGATTTGGATCACGTAATCACTTAGATGACTAGAGAGATATCTGCCTAAGTGGGAGTTATTTAATATGATTAATTAAACTTAAATTTATCATGAACTTAGTACCGATAGTATTTTGCTTGTCTATGTTTCTTTGTAGATAGATGGCTCGTGATGTTGTTCCGTTGAATTTTAATGCGTTCCTTGAGAAAGCAAAGTTGAAAGATGATGGTAGCAATTACACGGATCGGGTCCGTGAATTTGAGGATTATCCTCATTGCTGCACGTAAGAATTACGCCCCGAAGCACCGCTGGTGCCGTGCCCGCCGCAGGAGCAACGCCGAAGTTGTGAACGTTTGGCGAGCAAAGTCGATGACTACTCGATAGTTCAGTGTGACATGCTTTACGGCTTAGAACCGGGTCTTCAACGACGTTTTGAACGCCATGGAGCATATGAGATGTTCCAAGAGTTGAAGTTAATATTTCAAGCAAATGCCCGGATTGAGAGATATGAAGTCTCCAATAAGTTCTACAGCTGCAAGATGGAGGAGAATAGTTCGTCGGTGAGCACATACTCAAAATGTCCGGTATAATAATCACTTAATTCAGCCGGGAGTTAATCTTCCGGATGATAGTGTCATTGATGTAATTCTCCAATCATCTGCCACCAAGCTACAAGAGCTTCGTGATGAACTATAATATGCAAGGGATGACTAAGACAATTCCTGAGCTCTTCGCAATGCTAAAAGCATGGAGGTAGAAATCAAGAAAGAGCATCAAGTGTTGATGGTCAACAAGACCACTAGTTTCAAGAAAAAGGGCAAAGGGAAGAAGAAGGAAACTTCAAAAGAACTGCAAGAAAGTTGCTGCTCAAGAGAAGAAACCCAAGTCTGGACCTAAGCCCTGAAATCGAGTGTTTTTACCGCAAGCAGACCGACACTTGAAGCGGAACTGCCCCAAGTATTTGGCGGATAAGAAGGATGGCAAGGTGAACAAAGGTATATGTGATATACATGTTATTGATGTGTACCTTACTAGAGCTCGTAGTAGCACTTTTGGGTATTTGATACTTGGTTACATTGCTAATATTTGCAACTCGAAGCAGGGACTACTGGAATAGACGAGCACCTTTGGCAAAGGACGAGGTGACGATGCGCGTGGGAAAGCGGTTCCAAAGTCAATGTGATCGCGGTCGGCACGCTACCTCTACATCTACCTTCGGGATTAGTTTTAGACCTAAATAATTGTTATTTGGTGCCGCCGTTGAGCATGAACATTATATCTGGATCTTGTTTGATGCGAGACGGTTATTCATTTAAATCGAGAGAATAATGGTTGTTCTATTTATATGAGTAATATCTTTTATGGTCATGCACCCTTGAAGAATGGTCTATTCTTGTTGAATCTCGACAAGAGTGATACACATATTCATAATGTCGAAGCCAAAAGATGCAGAGTTGATAATGATAGTGCAACTTATTTGTGGTAATCGCCGTTTAGGTCATATCGGTGTAAAACGCATTAAGAAACTCCATACATATGGAATATTGGAATCACTTTATTATGAATCAAATGTTACTAGTGAAACGTTAATCATGTGCAAGATGACTAAAACAACGTTCTCCGGTTGTATGGAGAGAGCAACAGATTTATTGGAAATCATACATACATATGTATGTGGTCCGATGAATGTTGAAGCTCGTGGCGGATATCGTTATTTTCTCACCTTCACAGATGATTTAAGAAGATACGGGTATATCTACTTGATGAAACATAAATCTGAAACATTTGAAAAGTTCAAAGAATTTCAGAGTGAAGTTGAAAATCATCGTAACAAGAAAATAAAGTTTCTACGATCTGATCATGGAGGAGAATATTTGAGTTCTGAGTTTGGTCTACATTTGAAGCAATGCGGAATAGTTTCGCAACTCACGCCACCGGGAACACCACAGTAATGGTGTGTCCGAACGTCAGAATCGTACTTTACTAGATATGGTGCGATCTATGATGTCTATTTCCGATTTACCACTATCGCTTTGGGGTTATGCTTTAGAGACGGCCGCATTCACGTTAAATAGGACACCGTCAAAATCCGTTGAGGCGACACCTTATGAACTATGGTTTAGCAAGAAACCAAAGTTGTCGCTTTCTGAAAGTTTGGGGTTGCGATGCTTATGTGAAAAAACTTCAACCCGATAAGCTTGAACCCAAATCGGAAAAATGTGTCTTCATAGGATACCCAAAGGAGACAATTGGGTATACCTTCTATCACAGATCCGAAGGCAAGACATTCGTTGCTAAGAATGGATCCTTTCTAGAGAAGGAGTTTCTCTCGAAAAGAAGTGAGTGGGAGGAAAGTGGAACTTGATGAGGTAATAGTACCAGCTCCCTTATTGGAAAGTAGTTCATCATAGAAATCGGTTTCTGTGACACCTACACCAGTTAGCGAGGAAGATAATGATAATGATCATGAAACTTCAGATCAAGTTGTCACCGAACTTCAGAGATCAACCAGAATAAAATCCGCACTGCAGTGGTACGGTAATCCTATTCTCGAAGTCATGCTACTAGATCATGGTGAACCTATGAACTATGAAGAAGCGATGGTGAGCCCAGATTCCACAAAATGGCTTGAAGCCATGAAATGCTGAGATGGGATCCATGTATGAGAACAAAGTATGGACTTTGGTTGACTTGCCCGATGATCGGCAAGCCATTGAGAATAAATGGATCTTTAAGAAGAAGACTGACGCTGATGGTAATATAACTGTCTATAAAGCTCGACTTGTTGCGAAAGGTTTTCGACAAGTTCAAGGGGTTGACTACGATGAGACTTTCTCACCCGTAGCGATGGTTAAGTCTGTCCGAATCATGTTAGCAATTGCTGCATTTTATGATTATGAAATTTGGCAAATGGATGTAAAACTGCATTCTTGAATGGATTTCTAGAAGAAGAGTTGTATATGATGCAACCATAAGGTTTTGTTGATCCAAAAGGTGCTAACAAAGTGTGCAAGCTCCAGCGATCAATTTATGGTCTGGTGCAAGCCTCTCGGAGTGGGAATAAACGCTTTGATAGTGTGATCAAAGCATATGGTTTTATATGCACTTTTGGAGAAGCCTCAGATTTACAAGAAAGTGAGTGGGAGCTCTGTAGCATTTCTAATATTATATGTGGATGACATATTGTTAATTGGAAATGATATAGAATTTCTGGTTAGCATAAAAGGATACTTGAATAAAAGTTTTTCAATGAAAGACCTCGGTGAAGCTGCTTACATATTGGGCATCAAGATCTATAGAGATAGATCAAGACGCTTAATTGGACTTTCACAAAGCACATACCTTGATAAAGTTTTGAAAAAGTTCAAAATGGATCGAGCAAAGAAAGGTCTTTTACCTGTGTTACAAGGTGTGAAATTGAGTCGACTCAATGCCCGTCCACAATAGAAGATAGAGAGAAAATGAAAAATGTTCCCTATGCTTCAGCCATAGGCTCTATCATGTATGCAATCTTGTGTACCCGGACACACGTATGCTTAGCAATAAGCTTGGCAGGAAGGTACCAAAGTAATCCAGAGTGGATCCTTTGACAGCGGTCAAGAACATCCTGAAATACCGAAAAGGACTAAGGATATGTTTCTCGTATATGGAGGTGACAAAGAGCTAATCGTAAATGGTTACGTCGATGCAAGCTTTGACCTTGATCCGGACGATTCTAAATCGCAAACCGGATCGTATTTTTATTAAGCGGTGGAGCTGTCGGTTGGTGCGATTCTAAACAAAGCGTCGTGGCGGGATCTACATGTGAAGCGGAGTACATAGTCGCTTGAAGCAAAGAAATGAAGGAGTCTGGATGAAAGAGTTCATTTCCGATCTAGGTGTCATACCTAGTGCATCGGGACCAATGAAGATCTTCTGTGACAATATCGGTGCAATTGCCTTGGCAAAGGAATCCAGATTTCACAAGAGGACCAAGCATATCAAGAGACGCTTCAATTCCATTCGGGACCAAGTCCAAGTGGGAGACATAGAGATTTGCAAGATACATACGGATCTGAATGTTGCAGACCCGTTGACTAAACCTCTTCCACGAGCAAAACATGATCAGCACCAAGACTCCATGGGTGTTAGAATCATTACTGTGTAATCTAGATTATTGACTCTAGTGCAAGTCGGAGATCAAGGAAATATGCCCTAGAGGCAATAATAAAGTTATTATTTATTTCCTTATATCATGATAAATGTTTATTATTCATGCTAGAATTGTATTAACCGGAAACATAATACATGTGTGAATACGTAGACAAACAGAGTGTCACTAGTATGCCTCTACTTTACTAGCTCGTTAAATCAAAGATGGTTATGTTTCCTAACCATAGGCATGAGTTGTCATTTGATTAACGGGATCACATCATTAGGAGAATGATGTGATTGACTTGACCCATTCCGTTAGCTTAGCACTTGAACGTTTAGTATGTTGCTTATGCTTTCTTCATGACCTATACAAAGTTCCTGCAACTATGAGATTATGCAACTCCCGTTTACCGGAGGAACACTTTGTGTGCTACCAAAGCGTCCACAACGTAATCGGGTGATTATAAAGGTAGTCTCAGATGTCTCCAAAAGTATATGTTGAGTTGGCATGAATCGAGATTAGGTTTTGTCACTCCGATTGCCGGAGAGGTATCTCTGGGCCTTCTCGGTAATACACATCACATAAGCCTTGCAAGCATTGCAACTAATGAGTTAGTTGTGAGATGATGTATTACGGAGCGAGTAAAGAGACTTACCGATAACGAGATTGAACTAGGTATTGAATACCGACGATCGAATCTCGGGTAAGTAACATACCGATGACAAAGGGAACAACGTATGTCGTTATGCGGTTTGACCGATAAAGATCTTCGTAGAATATGTAGGAACCAATATGGGCATCCAGGTTCCGCTATTGGTTATTGACCGAGAATGGTTCTAGGTCATGTCTACATAGTTCTCGAACTCGTAGGGTCCGCACGCTTAACGTTTCGATGACAGTTCATTATGAGTTTATAAGTGTTGATGCACCGAAGGTTGTTCGAGTCCCGGATGTGATCACGGACATGATGAGGAGTCTCGAAATGGTCGAGACATAAAGATTGATATATTGGAAGCCTATGTTTGGACTTGGAAAGGTTCCGGATGAAAGCGAGGAGAGTTCTGAACACCGGGGTTATCGGAACCCCGGGGTCTATGGGCCTTGATGGGCCATAGGGAGAAGAGGAAAGGGCCGACCAGGCAGGCCGCGCGCCTCCCCTCTAGTCCGAATAGGACAAGGAGAGGCGGCGCCTCTTCCCTCTTCCCCTCCCCAATCCTAATCCAACTAGGAAGGGGAGTCCTACTCGGTGGGAGTAGGACTCCTCCAGCGCGCCTTTGGGCTGGCCGCACCCCTTGCTCCTTTATATCACGGGGCGGGGGCACCCAGGACACACAAGTTGATCTACGGATCGTTCCTTAGCCGTGTCACGGTGCCCCTCCACCATATTCCACTTGGTCATATCGTCAGCGTAGCTTAGGCGAAGCCCTGCGCCGGTGAAGTCATATCGTCGCGGAGCTTAGGCGAAGCCTGCGTCGGTGGAGCATCATCATCGTCACCACGCCCGTCGTCTTGTGGAACTCATCCCCGACGCTTTCTTTGGATCGGAGCCCGGGATCGTCATCGAGCTGAACGTGTCTTGAACTCGGAGGTGCCGTGCGTTCGGTACTTGGATCGGTCGGATCGTGAAGACGTCTGACTACATCAACCGCGTTGTTATAACGCTTCGCTTACGGTCTCACGAGGGTGCGTGGACGGACACTCTCCTCTCGTTGCTATGCCATCACCATGGTCTTGCGTGTGCGTAGGAAATTTTTTGAAATTACTACGTTCCCCAACAGGGTTGCGGGAGAGTTGACCGCTGTAGATAGAGGGGGGAAGGTGATGGAGACGTTGGTGAAGATGGCGTAGGTGTCGGTGAAGATCTCGGTGAAGATGATGGCCCCCTGTGGCACTCCGGCGCCACCAGAAGCGAGGGGGAGAGAGAGACCCCCTTCTTCTTCTTCCTTGACCTTCTACCTAGATGGGAGGAGGGTTTCCCCTCTGGTCCTTGGTCTCCATGGCGTGGGAGGGGCGAGAGCCCCTCCGAGATTGGATTGGTCTCTCTGTTTCTGCGTCCTGGATTCTGCCCTTTCATCGTTTCTTTTATAACCGGAGATCCGTAACTCCGATTGGATAGAAACCTTCGCCCAGATTTTTCTCCGAAAATTAGCTTTCTTGCGGCCAAAGAAGAGCAGCAACCGCCTTACGGGGGGGCCACGAGGGTCAGGGGCGCGCCCCCCTGCCTCGTGGCCACCTCAGGCACCGTCTCGCGTTGATTCTTCTTCCCATATTTCCCAAATATTCCAAAAATATTCTCCATCCGTTTTTATCCCGTTTGGACTCCGTTTGATATGGGGTTTCTGCCAAACAAAAATATGCAACAAACAGGAACTGGCACTGGGCACTCGAACAATATGTTAGTCCCAAAAATAGTATAAAAAGTTGCCAAAAGTATATGAAAGATGTATAATATTTGCATGGAACAATCAAAAATTATAGATACGACGGAGACGTATCAGCATCCCCAAGCTTAATTCCTGCTCGTCCTCGAGTAGGTAAATGATAAAAAAGATAATTTTTATGTGGAATGCTACCTAGCATAATCTTGATCATGTAATCTAATCATGGCATGAATATTAAGACACGAGTGATTCAAAGCAATAGTCTATCATTTGACATTAAGACAATAATACTTCAAGCATACTAACCAAGTAATTATGTCTTATCAAAATAACATAGCCAAAGAAAGCACATCCCTACAAAATCATATAGTTTGGCCATGCTTCATTTTCGTCACACAAAATGCTCCCATCATGCATAACCCCGATGACAAGCCGAGCAATTGGTTCATACTTTTTAACGCACTGCAGCCTATTCAACCCTCACGCAATACATGAGCGCAAGCCATGGACATAGCACTATGGGTGGAATAGAATATGATGATGGAGGTTGTGTGGAGAAGACAAAAAGGAGAAAGTCTCACATCGAAGCGGCTAATCAACGGGCTATGGAGATGCCCATAATATGATGTCAATGTGAGGAGTAGGGATTGCCATGCAACGGATGCACTAAGAGCTATAAGTGTATGAAAGCTCAAACTGGAAACTAAGTGGGTGTGCATCCACTTGCTTGCTCATGAAGACCTCAGGCATTTGAGGAAGCCCATCATCGGAATATACAAGCCAAGTTCTATAATGAAAATTCCCACTAGTATATGAAAGTGATTACTCAAGAGACTCTCTATATGAAGAACATGGTGCTACTCTGAAGCACAAGTGTGGTAAAAGGATAGTAACATTGCCCCCTCTCTCTTTTTCTCTCATTTTTTTCTTTTTTTTCTTTTTTTTCTTTTTTGGGGTGGGCTTCTTTGGCCTCTTTTTTTATTTGGGCTTCTTTAGCCTCTTTTATTTTGAAAACCTCACATGGGACAATGTTCTAATAATGATGATCA
This sequence comes from Aegilops bicornis, assembly GCA_021605145.1. Lineage (NCBI taxonomy): Eukaryota > Viridiplantae > Streptophyta > Magnoliopsida > Poales > Poaceae > Aegilops > Aegilops bicornis. Next base: position 375,954,526 of record CM038673.1, on the reverse strand, counting down.
TCACACTTTTATTTACTTACAACTCAATACAACTCTAGAACAAAGTATGACTTTATATGAATGCCTCCGGTGGTGTACCAGGATGTGCAATGATCTAGCATACCAATGACATCAAAAAACAAACAATCCATGAAAACATCATGCTAGCTATCTTACGATAATGCAAATCAATATGACAATAAATGCTCAAGTCATGTATATGATGATGATGGAATTTGCATGGCAATATATCTCGGAATGGCTATGGAAATGCCATGATAGGTAGGTACGGTGGCTGTTTTGAGCAAGATATAAGGAGGCTTATGCGTGATAGAGCGTATCGTATCACGGGGTTTGGATGCACCGGCGAAGTTTGCACCAACTCTCGAGGTGAGAAAGGGCAATGCACGGTACCGAAGAGGCTAGCAATGATGGAAGGGTGAGAGTGCGTATAATCCATGGACTCAACATTAGTCATAAAGAACTCATATACTTATTGCAAAAGTTTATTAGCCCTCGAAGCAAAGTACTACTACGCATGCCCCTAGGGGGGTAGATTGGTAGGAAAAGACCATCGCTCATCCCCGACCACCACTCATAAGGCTCTTCCAGCTCAATGTGGATGACAATGGCAGGGCTGAGAGGACCGGCAGGGCCGCGAAGACCGGAAAGGCCGTTAAGGGGCCCCTGTTTGGGTTGCCGGCGGGAGTGGTCCCGCTAAGCAAGAACTCTTGCCAGTCCGCAATCATCGCCATGATGCCGGATTTCAACGCGCACAGCCTCGACCCGGCCTGGGCCGAGCCGCCAGCAGAGAAGGTGCAGGAGTTCTTCGACAACTTGTCGGAGGGCTATGTCCGCGACGAGCCGGTGCTCATCCGCGACATCACCAAGGAGGAGCTGGACTATATCGCCGTCAGGGCGGCGGAGGCGGCGCTTGCCAAGGAGGCCGGCAGCGTCGGCGCCGTGGAGGACGAGGCCGCCGCGGCCGCGGAGGAGAAGGAGCTCGCCCAGTGGGCGGAGTCTGCCAGGGAGGCCAGCAGCGCCGGTGCAAGGGCCCCCCTCGTCGAAGACGTGGTCGAGGAGTCGGTCAAAGAAGAGGCTGAGGCTGACGACCCCTCGGCCACGGGAAAGAGGCGCGTCCTACGACGGGTCAGCTCCGGGGAGCCGGTCCGGCCCGGCAGGACCGCGCAGCGGCAATAGGTCCAAGAGCAGTCCGTGCGCCAGACGAGAGCCGCGGCGACGAAGGCCGCGACAGCAAAGAAGGCGGTGAAAACCGCGGTGGCAAAGAACAAAGCGGCTGCCTCCTCTCTGTCCAAGCGGCGCCGGACCCCATCCCCTTCTCCCTCTCCTTCGGACAGCACCTTAGAGGCCGAGTTCGACCTCGGGTCTTTTAGCCCGAAGAGGAAGAGGAAGCCAGTGGAGGAGGAGGTGGAGGACGAGTAAGTATTTCGCCCCCCATCATCTCCTGACCTCACGCTAGTGTTATCCACCTTTGACTTGGTGTTGTCTTCACAGGGACACGGAGATGCTGGCCCAGAGGGTGGCGGAGAGGGCCAAGGCCTCGACGGGCGATGAGCCCCCGGAGGGTACTTCACGTATGCCGGTGTTGGTAGAGAGCAACCCAGACAGCAACCCTCGACGCAGCCCCCGCTTCATCCCCCAGCGTGAGTCCATCACTCACTCCTTCACTGATGAGCATTGGGGTGTGAATTCTTGATGCCGACCTTGCCAGGTTTGCAGGAGGAGAGCGGCAGCAGGAGGAGCCGCCGAGGGCCACTCCCAACACGCTGCCCCCATCGACCACGCCGCCCAGAGGGGCGTCCCCGGCAAGGGCATCCACCACCGAGCCCACGCATATGGAAGAGGAGGAGGCAAGCTTGGGTGCCGGTGGTTCCGTCCCGACAACGAATGTTGGCTGGGAGGGCGCCACTTCTTCTCAGCCCGACGCAGGTAAGTTGCCTGCCTTCTACCCCTGTCTCTCTCTTTTTTTTTTGAACCTTGATCTTGGCCCCGTCTCACTCCCCTTCTTGGTATCCAGACCCTCCCTCGCCGAACTGGGGGGATATTGATACCATCATCGTGGAGGTCGCCAAGGACGCCGAGGCCGAGGTCGCCAAGACCGCCGCTGAGGAGGCTGGCAAGGGGCCTGCCGGGGAGGCCGGCAAGGCCGCTGCCGAGGAGGCCGACAAGGGGTCTGCCGGGGAGGGGGTGGTTGACGACCAACCTTCCTCCTCTGCTGCTCCTGGCTCGGGCAAGTATCTAAAGGTGGGCGACGACCTGTTCGTCCACCTCCCAGGAACGGCGAGCACCAAGGCGCCAACCGAGGGGGAGGTGTTTGCCGATGAGGCGCTCGCCTCCGCCGGGCTCCAGGTTGTTGACGAACCAAGCACCAGCGGTGGCGGTTCCCAAGAGGAGCAGCTTCTTGAGCAATGGCGTCAACTTCCGAAGCTCAGGCGCTCCACCGTGCCCGCTGGACAAGGAAAAATCCGGGATGGCGGCCGGCGGACAAGGCGGAGGTGGATCTTGAGGAGCGTCGCCGAGGCCTCGGCCTGGTTCCGCGAGGCCCACGAAGGACTGAGAGCTGCCCAGGACGAGCTGGCTGAGCACAAACAGGAGCTTATCCTGAAGCAGGCCAACGTCGAGAAGGCCCAGGAGGTGGCGAAGGAACAGGCCGCCAAGGATGAGGCCGCTTGGCATCAGCATCAGGCTCTGCTGAACTCCCAGGAGGAGAACCTTGCCCCTCGTGAGGAGGCGCTCGCCGCCACACTCCGTGGCAAGGATGAGGAGGTCGAGAAGCTCGCCGTGCAGCATAGCCAGGAGCTGGATCAGAGGCACAAGGAGGCACTCAATGCTCAGGCCCTGGTCAACACCGACAAGGTGAAGGAGCTGGAGGTGGAGCCGGATAGGCTGAAGAAAGAGGTCTTGGAGCTGAAGGAGGAGAGGGACACGGCCAACGACGCGTTGGCGGACGCACAGGCCACAATCCTCAGCAAGGCCGGGCTACTCTCCAAGGCCAACAACTCCATCAATGACCTGAAGCTGAAGCTGGAAGGCTTGGAGGGGAAGCTTTCGGAGGCCGGGGCTCGTGAGGATACCCTGAACAAGGACCTGGAGGAGGAGAGGCGGCCGCGGAGGGGCCAGTCTTTGCCGAGTCTGAGTCTGTGAAGGGCGTGAACCTCTAGATCGGCCACCTCATCGACGTCGCAGGGAAGCTCACCGCCCAGCTAGCCATCATGGGCATGCCGGACGTCAGGCTCTCCGAGGACAGGAACACAAGCCCCAACGTCAGGCTGACCTTGTTCTTCGAAAGCATCCTCGACGCCCTGGAGCAGCTCCGTTCCACCCCGGCAGCTTATCTGGCCAACGAGGCCTGGAGGCTCTGCCGGGGTGCCCTAACCAAGGTGCTCACCAAGGTGGCGTTCTGGAACCCCACCGTCAACTTCGCCGACGCGTTGGAGAGCTTGCCGGAGGAGACGGACCTCGCGGCGCTCCAGGAGCGTATCAAGCCCATCATCGACCGCGTCGACGGAGTCCAGAGGGTGGAGGGCCAACCCCGGGACTAGGCACCCCGTTTCTCGTTGCCGCTGCGAGTTCGAGACAATTTTATCTTAGAACCGCAACGATTACTTGATGTAACATAACCTTGCAGTACTTTAAGATCAAGCATGATATCTTCCTGTTTGATCTTTCTTTGTATGTTCGCACCCTACGCTTTGTTGGATAAGGCTGCCAGCGCGTAAACCCATGCCGGGGTGCTTTGAGGACGAATCCTTAGCAGCCTACCAGGCGGTTCTTTGCCGGCAAACCACCTTGCCGCTCCCAAAGACGGTCACTCGAATCGTCGAGCGGACTCGAAGCGTAACAAAGGGCGCTGCTAATAGCGGGTAGGCCACCTTGCCGTTCTCAGCGCGGCCGCTTGAACTGTTGAGCGGGCTCGAAACAGAGCAAGGGCGTTGCCAATAGCTGAAGGGTTCCATTGCGTGCAGGTTTCCCATACAAGGAACAAGATCTTTCGAGGAAGACAGACTTATATAAATGAGATTACCCAAAATTTTGCGTGACTTAGCTTTTCGTACACGCAGATAGGCTATTCTTGGTGCGGGACGGCACGGTAAGTCGGCGTCGCCTTCTCCTCTTGAGCCATCCCCATGAAGTAGTCGATGCGCTGACCTTCAAACTAGATTTTCACCGCTTGCGCCCCCTACCTGGCGCGCCAAAGATGTCGGTGGAAACGACACCTATGGGATTACGGGGAATCCCTTCTACGGTTGGCGGGTGCGGCGCTGTGGAAAGATCGGGTTTAAGGGATCAACACGGGAGATTTATCCAGGTTCGGGCCACAAGTGATGCGTAATACCCTACTCCTGTTGGCTTGTGTTTATCTGGTGTTCTTGGACTAGCTACAAAGAGTCCCCAGGTCCAAAAAGTCTGAATCCTCTTACAATACGCCGCGGGCCTCCTTTTATAGTCAAAGGGGCTGCCACAGTGGCATACAGGAGGTGGAAAGTTGTACAGTGGTCAAGTTTATCGCCTGACATCTCAGGACAAAACACATTAAATGCGCTACTTAGGTGTCCTCTTGCTTTATCTGGGACGGTAATGAGGCATGTCCCATCCGTCGCTGCTTTGCCTTGCTCCGACACGCGTCTAGGCCAACAAGGCATGCAGCACCACGTAGGCTGTCAGACTGCTGAGCTGGTGTGGTGGCAAGGTCTTCACGAAGATCTGCATGCCACCACGTAGGTGCTTGACTAGTTGGCTTAGGAGCCACGTACTGCCACGTGGGTACCTGCTTAGTTGGTGGGTCGGCCGCTCAGTCGTTTGTAGTGATGACGGGTGGTGTCATGTGTACGCGTGGCGGGAGGTGGCGCGTCGCCGTACCACGCCGCCCGTGAGGAATCAATGGAAGGCTAACCGACGGCAACCTTGTCATTGATTACTCCCGGGAAACCGAGGCGATGTGAGAACGACGAGGCGCGGGGGTCGCTGACTCGGCGGGCCCGCCGTTCTTTCACGTAAAAAACGATTGCCCCGGCGTCCCCAGCGCACCGGGTCCGGCCTGAGTCCGCCGGCGTTAGTTTCGGGCCTAACCGGCAAAAAATGGGCTCATGTGAACGCGATTGGGCCGATTTTTAGGCGCTGGCACCGAAAATGGGCCTGAGGGCCTGTTGAGGACGCGGCTGGAGATGCTCAACCCCTGTCTCCGCCCGGGAAAAAAAATGCAAGGTCTGTGGCGGTTGACGCGTGGAACCCTAGCCTCGCGTCGGATCCTCAGGCCACCAGAAGCAAGCAAAGCAGAGCACGGGCCATCGGCCTGCCCGCCCAAACGTCTCCCTTCCCTGCCCGAGTCGTCCCAGCCTTTTCCTCCGGCCTCCCCACACTACCCTCGACCGCCGACCCCCTCGGCACCCGTACAAATCCTCGCCGCCCTCCCACGAAACCCTAACCAGAACACCCTCCATCTCGCGAGGGAGGCGGCGGCGGGCGGCAAGAGGAGCAGCAGCGGGAGAGGGCTGCGGCCTGCGCGGCATTGGCGGCGATGTCCGCGTCCATGTGCCGGAAGCGGGCGTCCTCCTTCTCCGAGGAACGCTCCCACGCGGAGGCGTCGTCCTCGCCGCCCTCCAAGCGCCCACGCTTCCGCACAGACGGAGGCAAGCCGCGGGGCGTCGTCGACTCCGACCTGGTGGCCGTGATCCGCGCGCGGTTCCCTTCCGTGAGGCTTGAGGTGATGCCACCCTGCTCGAATCCATTCCAAAGCGGATGTGGTTGTACTTCCTTGTTTGGATTGATTGCGAGAGGAAACGTTTCGTGTGATCTGTGAAGTAAATCTGTTCTTTCACTTGAAATAAGTAGTGGCTCTCGCTGATGTGGCTGTGCAAGGAGCAAGAGTCCCCACGTGCTGCCGTAGCCATCGCACTCAGGTTCTTGCCGCTGAACAAGCGTCGCATGCTTTCCAGCCCCCTGGGAGTGGGTGCTAACTGCTAAGTTCCCATTGACAAGGTTAGACGGAGTTGCAGGAACAAGATAGTTTGTTTTAGCTTGTGCTTTTAGTAATTGTGTGCCCTTTTTAATTGTTGAACTTGTTGTTTGTGATCATTTTGTGCTGAAATGGAGGTAGGATATGTGTGCGTAGATATTTTCTACATTATGCTTTGTGGGAAATTTTAGTAAGAAATATATTTGTTGGACCCTGCTCAAGCGGGAGCTACGTGCACCGGGCTGCCCTTTTTAAATATATTTGTTGTGAACATGCAACGGCTGGCAGTTCTAACAAATAATAACGTGGCACCGGCAACCTTTTCTGGGTTGGATGAACATGGTAACCGGCACCATTACAAATCCCTATTGGTTAGATGATCTTCTTCTTCGCCTGTTTTGCACTATGAGTCTTATGCCACTTACTGTGTTTCCTGGCTTAGATAGGATGCCGTTGTTTGATTTTGCATTCATGTCATGTGTTGTCTTGTTAGCTTATGTGGGATGCTATCCTCTGATTCTTCAACTCCCCGAAATTGTTAAAAAGTGGTAACGCCATCTTGCCATAGCTAGATATTTTTACCCTTTTATTGAATTGTCCAGTGTTCAAGAAAACGTTTTTAAGCCACGCTTAAGCGCTGAGCGATGGCAAACCACTTCGCTTTGGCACTAAGCGGTGGATTAAGTGTTTTTGTAAAAAATTGGCCAGAATTTGGCTGTCATGAACTACTTCTGCTTGGCTGCTTGTGCAATAATGGCAATATGCCATTTATCATATTATTAGTGTCTGTTCGGGAACTATTTCCTTCAGATTATGGCCACATGATCTCTATTTGAACCGAACTGCATTTTAGTTGTTATTTTGCTTGCTGTGTGAACCTGATGTGTATTTGCTACGGTGTAATGCTATTTCAACTACCTATGTGTTATGTTTCCTATTTTCCTCTGCATATATTATTTTAAAACAGTAAAAATCAGGCCAATTTAAAAAAACGCTTGAGCGTGCCTAAGCTGTGCCCTTCTGCTTGACTTCCGCTTTCGGCCTTTTTGAACATTGGAATTGTCACATTTGCTTATTGACGTGTTACATGGAATTCGCTAAAGTGGTATAAGTATGTCACTTTTGGGAGCTTATTGGATTTGGCAACTAAACCTACTCACTATTTGAATCCTTACGGATGCTTTTCTCATTTCAGTTCATTGAAAAGGCTCTGGAAGAATGTGAAAACGATTTGGATTCAGCAATGAAGTATTTACTAACTCTACACTTAGAACCCACAGAATATAATGTGGATCCTGTGTATCAATCTCCCAATGAAATGTCTACTGGGGTTCAAGTGCCCAATGAAGGTAGTCTTTCATTGTAGTCTGATCCTTTATGTGATGTTGACACCATTTAATCTAAAAGAAAACCAAGTAACGCAAAAAGCTTTGCGTCTAGATGCATTAATAGAGGAAAAACAATTCTCTATAACTGTCACTCCCTAAGCACTAAACTCCGCCTGTAGTGATGCCTGGACACTGTAATCTTTGTTGCTTTGAATTAGATTTGCTTCCTCTTGGCATTGGTAGATTTTACCACACTTGTGGTCAAGCATTTTCTTCTGTCAATTATGATTGTCAGTTACTATGTTAGTATCCACTCTTCTAGCTTGTCCCAGCACTTTTTTTCCAGCAGGAGAGCTCCACATATCTGTGAAATTGGTTGAAATATTTAATGTAATGCCATGCTATTACATTCTATCACTTTGGTGAAGTACACCCCCCTTGTGTGAGAAGGTCCTGGGTTCAGCCTCTCTGCATTGCACATTTGCACTATGCAGGGTAGGTCTTGCCTCGTATAATCCTTCCCAGACCTCACCTGGTGTGGAACCTTCTAGCACTGGGTCTGTCCTTTTAATCATGGATTTCGAGTCGCTCGACTAGTCGCGACTAGTCGACGACTAGTCTATGAGTCGCAAAAATATGGTCGACTCAGCTTAGCGTCGACTCGCGACAGAGTCGCGACTAGTCACAACGAAGGCTCGACTTCTTCCGAGTCGCTGCCCCAGAGCGACTCGCATGAGTTGCGACTCAAAAACCATGCTTTTAATGCAATATTACATTCTACCTCGGTAATTCTTTTGTTCATATTTATGTGGCTTTAAGGCTTCTGTTACTTTTAAGGAATTTACTAAAATGACCACGTTACTGTATATATGTTTTCAGCAATATGTCTTGTGCTAAGTAAAAAACACCCTGTTTAATGCAAGCAGCATGCTTTAGATAACAAATGGTTTACATAATGATTTGTTCGGCCATGAGAATCGTGCATCCATGCTTTATGTTTTGATTAGAATAATTTGGGGATATCTCATTCATAAAAGCGATTATCTTAATAATGACAGCTATCTTGCTTTATGCTACAGGTATTGTAGAATGTAATAATGAAGTTCCTGCACCCATAGGAAGTGTTCCCGGTGCAGAGAACCTTCAATCAGGTATCACCCAATGGGTTGAGATTCTTATGAATGAGATGGCAAGTGCCTTTAATTCAGATGATGCAAAGGCTCGTGCGTCAAGAGTACTGGAGGCTTATGGCAAGTCCATGTCCTCTTGTATCTGTACAGAAGCAATGCAGAAATATCAGAAGGTAGTTGAATACCCCTCCCAAAGCACTTCGTAACTTGCCTGCTTGTTACCTATCTGATTTTGATACTTGTTATGGGTTTTGTGCTTTTATCCTTGTCCTTTGAATTTGGCTTCTCGAGCAATATAGGTTTGTGCTTGTAGCTTGATTCCAGTGACTGGTCGGAAACTCTATAAGTGGCTTGAGGGCCAAGTATTGGCAACCGATGGTTTGTATAGGTCCACGCCTGGTAGAAATCTTATCAGTAACTAAGACTTCCAAAATGTGTCACATATTAGTATGAACTAATGACTTTCCAAAAATGTACTTTGCATCAAACTTCCGCTTTCTGAAATGTACTATTCCATGGGACTTGCTCCCTTATTTCCACAGTATGTTTGTTTAAATTACCTTCTCCTTGTTTTCTTTGTTGTAATTTATTTACTAGTGATTGCTAGAAATCAAACCATAGCTTTTTCATACGATGGTCTATTATATCACCAAAGAACTAGCCATGGATTGGGGTGTGTGGAAGTTAGCTATCCACGTGCCAGAACCATGACTTGCTTTCGACTTTTGATATCTTATGGGTTTCAACTCTAGCCTATCCTAACTTGTTTGGGAATGAAAGGCTTTGTTGTTGTTGTTGTTGGTGGTGGTTTTGTTCACTTCTATAGGGTAATACTTCCTCCTTTTGGGTTTACAAGGCCTGTATGTATTTTAAGATTATTTTCACCATCAGTTAGACCAAGAATATATGAATTTTGTGTCATAAAAATTATACTATGGAGACTTCTTTTGAATACTGAATACATATTCAATGGTATACTTATGACATATAATTAATACGAGTTTTTTGTTAGTCAAATTTATGGTCAAAGCTGACCTCAAAATACGTGCAGGCCTTCTAAGCCCTAAAGGAGGTAGTACCTGTTGTGTTTACTCGTAAGTTATTTGATCATGTACGTAATTTAGTTAAAAATATTGAGTGGTAAACATGATGGAAGAAATTCAAGTGCGCAGCCAAATCTTTGATTCCATTCCTTTTTGGGAGACTAAAAGCGAAGCTATGGCACGTTGTACCACTATCCTAGTTATGACAGCTATAGCTAAAGCTATTACCTTGTAAGTGAGCATGGTCCAAAAACAACCATATTGAGTGGCAAACATCATGTAATCATTTGTACACGTAAATTTAATCCAAAACGACCACATATATAACTAAATAAAATAAATTAGAAATCCTAACAATGTAGCATCCAATCTATCGTGGGTGGTTGTTTTATCACGGAGCATAGGCCGGTTGGCGACTGCTTCAAGACGACTCCCACGACACTCACGATGTTGCAACCAGAAAAAAAATCATTGATCCAATTAGTTAAATGATGGATCCTCTTTAGTCCTTACTTGGCTAGTGTTTTTCGTTAGGCACTTATTTTTATCTTTTTCCTATAAAAACGCTATTGTAAATAGCTTCTGTGATAGCTGACATAGCTATAGCTCGGACCTCACCGCGATGCAGCAAAAAACTTGGTTTTGAAACCACCTTGATTCCATATGTTTCCGGACGGAGGGAGTATTTAACAGTACATGTTTCATGTCTTTGGATATTCCTGAAGGTCGATTAAGTTGACTTACCATGCAGTTCTGCTATTACAGCCCCATTACGAATACGAATAAAATATATCAATGTATGGTGGTTTAAAACATAAAGTAGGTTTATACGACCAGTTGAACAGCACTGCAGCAAATGTCTGCGGGTTTACATAATATGTTTACTAGTATTGAAAGTACCTGAAGCAAATTAGAATTTGATTGATTTTGTGCTCTCCCTGAGAAATTCTTGCTTTTCAAACAGGAAATTTTGTTGTACAAAGAACAATTTGAAGCCGTCATTAAAGAAAATACTATTCTTAAGAAAGCCGTGGCAATACAACATGAACGCCAAAAGGAGCATGAAGAGAGAAACCAGGAGCTTCAACAACTAAAGCAGTTGGTTATGCAGTACCGGGAACAAATTAGGAATCTTGAGGTCCAGTATTCTTACTGCCCTGCTATTCCCTTTTATCATACCTCTGATGTACCTTGGGAACACTGTTGTGGTAAATGATGTTTTTGTTTCTTTCCACTTGTGTACAGATAAACAACTACGCCTTGTCCATGCACCTCAGACAATCTCAGCAGGGTAACTCGATTCCAGGGCACTTTCATCGGGACATTTTGTGAAACCAGAAGCCAATACAATGTTTCCATAGCATGAGGACAAGTTGCAGGTCTTGTTGCGAGAGGCTATGTTCAACATACATCACCTATACTCAACATATTATAGGCAAGTGATACCATAGCTTTGATATATGGTGATGTATACCTTTAGCTCTGTATAGTGTGCTGACTGCCCTCCCGGCCGGGAGGGAGGGAAAGCAGCCCAGCATGAGTCGTGCTGTTGTTTAAGAACAGACATAATGTGATAAAGTTTAAAAGAAAGGAGAAAAACACATTTGATTTTTACACAGATGTGCGGTTTTTCATTCTGTGCTGTGATCGCAAAATTTTCAGTTTTGCTCATCCTGTGACAAGGAACGTGTGGCTTTATTACTGTATAGTGTTCATCATATAACTGTTGCATGCTGCACATGTTATTCAAGTGTGTAGTGCGTTGTTAACTTGTCTTGTTTTCAAGTTATTCAAGTATATGTAGCTGTCGGGCGGCAACATTGTAGGCGTGGCTAAAGAGATGCAAAGCGCCCTGTTTCACCTTTTTTTTTTGCCTCTTTTGCATACGTGAATCTGTTGAGCCTGTTGTAAATACTCCCTCCGTCCGGGAATAGTTGTCCCCATGGTGTTTCTGCAGAAAACCCCTTCCCAGACTCTCGACACAACCCGCACTCCTCGTCTTCTCCACTCGACACTCCGTTGTCCCCATGGCGTTTTTGCAGAAAACCCCTTCCTAGACTCTCGACACAACCCGCACTCCTCGTCTTCTCCACTCGACACTCCGCCCGTTCAGCCTTGGCGCTTTGGGCCGGGCTGCCTTGCCTTGTATTTGCTCTCCCGTCGTCCTCAAGTAAATCGTCGCATTGCCTCCTCCGCTCCCTTCGCCTCATGAGAATCCCCGCCTCCGTTGCTTGGCTCCCGAATCTCTCTTCTTTCTCTCCAAAAATCCTTTCTTCTTCCTCCTGCCGCATCTCACCTTTCGCGCCACCCTCCTTCCTAGCATTGATGGAAGAAGCGTGGCGGCCCTCGGCCCGGTGGTCGGCGACCTTCCGCCTCGCCTCCCGGCGCTGCCCAAAGACATGTGGTGTGGCGCGGCTGACAGCTGGCCGGAGACGGTGGCCAAGGAGTCGCCCAGCGGTGAGCCGAACCGTGTCCAACAAGGCCAACTCGACCGGCCGCCTCACACCGACGCCAACGCCGTCATCTCGCTCGCCTCCACCGCGGGCGGCCTGGTCGCGATGCCCGAGGTGCTCGAGGAGGTGCGCGACGCCGCAGCGCACTGGAGGCTCGCGCTCCTGCCCACACCCGTCAAGACCATTGAGCAAGAGAGGTTGAATGTTTACTTTAGCCGGCCCAGACCCTCGTATTGCTGTTTTTCATTTGCTGAATAGAGCTTAAACTCTGCACTTTCATGGACTAAAGTTCATTTTGGTTGATGCTCTCTGCGTTGGTGTATTCAGTAGGGCCATCGGCAAGCTGCTGCTATTTCTGTTGATCTGCTGCTGTTATTTCAACTGATATGTTGTCCCTCTTGTCTCCAGAATTGCCTGCTGTTGCTATTTATGTGTTTCTGCTGCTGCTTCAATTCGTGGCGCTGCTGCTTCAATTGCCAACTCTTCTTGCCGTACTGCTGCTGCTTCAAATCAACAGAGGAGGCGATGAAACATCTAGTCCTGATTTTCTGCCAGGAACAAGTGAGCCATTTATTTTTGACTAATACAAGATCCATTTTATTTCTTCGAAGCTAGCTCATTCTCAAAAATAAAGGAACATAGGCAAAGCAATAGATAGTAGCTAGCATATGATTTGGTTACGATGAGATCTTGAACATTTGGTTAGCTCATCTATATCTCTGAACATATGAGCACTGTGCATTTTTAGTACCCCTGAACATATAAGCAATAGTATCTAGCATGGAGTATGTCCAGATAGCATGCCTTGCTTTAGTTGAAGAAAACCAATATGCCTTGCCTTTTATAAACCAATAAACAATGAAAACGTTGAAGTAAAGCAAGCAGTAGAGATATCATTAAAGTTCAGAAATTAAGTGAAGTAGGCAAGTGGTGACAGGGAAGGATAAAATTCAGTTTCAGTTTTGGGATGGTACAGTACTCCCTCAGAAAGACATACACATGATAGAGATTGTGTTCCTAAATCAACATCAAGTTTAGGAACAAGTGTGTTCCTAAATAATCTTCAGTTTAGGAACAATCTTGAGTTTCCACTATATTTATTGTCAAGTCTGAAATTTTGACAGTAATGTTGTGACATGTTCAGACTAGGAATAATTTCAGTTTAGGAACAACTTTGATGATTTTCTTGATTGATCATAGTGTATTCTTTGGATTGATGATCAAAGTTCAAAGAATAAGCCTAAATGCACATTGATGCTCATTCATCTTCTTTCTCAAAGTTCAAAGAATTATCAACATTTAGCCTGAATGCACATTGATGATTCCAGAAAATAAGTTTATAACCACTCTAGATTTACAAGTGTTTACTGAAGAATATTCTGTTTATGAAGTAGACCAACAATATTAATCTTTTTTCTGTTTATGAAGAAGAAGAATAAGAAGAAGAATAAACCTAGCTAATTCAAATAATTCCAATTTTAGGGACATGTTTTTATCAACTCTTAGTTAAGGGATTGTGGCAGTTTTCAGGGCAGTCATATTGTCAGTGAAGTTTCATGTTCATTTAACAGTTTTCAGGGCAGTCATATTGGTGTTTTTAACAGTTTTCAGTAGCACAATATGACACTATTTGCACAAAACAGAGCTCACTGAAAAGTAAGACTATGATCAACATCAAACTACTCCTTGACAAGCAGTGATCACTACTGAACATGATCATATTCTAGTACACCAAACTGACTTCTTTGTAATCTTATTCTGAGAGATTAAAAGTAGATGGTCATTCCTTAAAGAAACATGACACACCAAAATTCAGAGGAACATCCCCAAGCCCCTATTCTTATTCTTAATCTTATTTACTCACTGAATTTTCATTTTTTAATCGTTTCCTTGTGACCTCCAATTCTAAACCCTGATTAATACTCCATGTAGGCAAAATTCCTAACTGTTGGAGTAGCTTCATCATAAGCCTGAAATGCAACTTGGCAAATCTTGTCACCTGTGTAATTTTTTTAGGAATGTTCATTCAGAGAATTTGTTGGTACTCTTTGCTTGTGTTGAATAACAAGAAGATTTTTCCCATTTTACTTGTGTTGAATAACCTGTGAACAAAATTTAGGTTCCAACAGAGCATGCATGGGCCCCGCCGCTGGCCAAGGGTCCGCCGCCGGCGAAGCCGCCTGCGAGGGTTGCGCCGGGTGGTCCGACTACGATTGTGCCGGCGTCGGCTGCTGGCGGCGCCTGTGACTGCGACTCCTACCGCTTGCGGTGCCCGCTGTCCGCACCACCTCGACGCAGCGCCCATGGCCTAGACAGATGGCTGCCGGGCGGGAGGAGCTGCTAATGGTGCCGCGGGCGGCTGGTCGGGTGCGTTCGCGGGTGATGTAACCCTCCCCGTGGTCAGTGGGGTGACGATGGATACGACGCTTACGGTCAAGGTCTTCATCGAGGTTCGTCGTCCACCGGTGGTGGGCGGGGCTATGGTTGGACGGATCACGGGGCTGTCGGTCGAGGATTTCAAGGACCTCCGGAGAATTTTGTTGAGGGGGCGGTTGGCCCGAGTCGTTTCCGGGGCCGCTTCCGCGGTGATCGTGGCGTTACCGCCGATATCATCCGCGCAACTTGCCGGGGGCCATGGGTTCGGACGTCACAGAGATGTCCACTGATGGCGCTGGTCTCACTCAGGCGGTGGTGGAGACGGTTCGGGCATTCGCCGATGTGTCAGTCCCGGCGACCATGCAACCTGATGATGCTGATTCTGACAAAGGTTCGGAAAAGGCCGGGGGTGACAAGCTGTCCTAGTGGGCGGCTAAGAAGAAGAAATTGATCTGTTTCCGGTGCGGTGAGACAGGTCACTTTATGGTTGATTGCTCTGCTGAATTATGTGATATTTGTCGGAAACCTAAGCATGTGGCGGCTGAGTGTCCGCTTCTTCTGGGCCCTAAACCAACACTTAATTTCTATGGGCTCTGTTGCTCTGAGTTGATGTTCTTTGAGTCACTGACCGTGGCTCCGGTGGCTCCTGTCATTGAAACCTCCTTCCCCGGGGTGGTTAAGGTGGTCACCGGACCTCTCACCGAAGCCAGATTATTCAGTGATTCTATGGAGTTGGCTCAGGGAATTTTAATTGGTCCTTGTTGAAACTATCAGATCAGTCTTACAAAGTGGAATTTCCTTCTAAGGAGGATCAAGAGAATTCTCAAGTTTGGCATGAGTAGAGTTACTGCACTAGTTTTGTGTTGCGCTTGATGAGTGGAAAAAGAAGGAGCCGCAGGCACGCCTCGACTCGAGATATGGGTTCGTTTTCTGGGGGCACCTTCTGAGCCCTTGGATGATTTCTTTGTCACATGGAGCTTGGGATCCTTGCTCGGTAAGACGAAGCAGGTAGATATGCCATTCACTCGTGCTCATGGTGTGGCGCGCTTGCTGGTTAGCGTGGCTAACATCGAGTTCTTGCCAGAGGTGGTTAGATGGTGTCACGAGGGTATTTCTTACATGTTGAATGTCGAGTATGAGGACCCTAACTTGTTTCAGGATTTTGAGGAGGTGCATCATATGGATACCTCTGAGGGGGGAGGTGCTTCTGGGAACCATGGTGATGACGCACATAATGATGGTGATAGGGATTCCAGGCCTGCGGATTCGCTCTAAGGCGGTGAGAGCCTCGCCAGGAAATTGCTGGTTTCGGTCCCGTCCAACATGTTGCAACTTGGTTCTCAGGAGCTTTCTCTGCGCCTCCTCGTCTGGAGTGATCGGGTGGACATGGATGACCCGTCGAGCATTTGCCGCCGCAATTTCGGGGTTGATCTTTGTCTTATTTGTCGATGGACCGAGAGGAACGACTGGACAGGAGGTTCACGTTACTCCTCCTTCATCGTCGTTGCCTAGGCCGGAGGTGAAGGCTACGCTGGACGGCTCGGCGGTTTCGGGAGGGCGTGAGGTCCGGCCCTCCCGTGCTCCTGCGGCGCTTTTGATGGGGCCCTTGGCCTGCGCGGAGGTTTTGGCTCCTCCGGCGGCTCGGGCGGCCTCGAGTGGGACAAGCGGGCAGGAGGCCTGTGCACCACTTTCTCCCGCCCTGGCATCTTCTGAGGCGGTGGGAGTTTCCTTGGGAGGGTCGGCCGTTGGGGACAGCCACGGGCCGGCTGCCGCTTCTCCGACCAGACCCGCCCCTTTGGCTGGGGCGGCGTTCATCTCCTCGTCACCACGCGCGGGCGTGGGTGTGGCTAGGCAGGTGGTCGCCGGCTCGCCGGTCCCCGTTGTGGTGGGAGGGCTGGGCGACGCGGCCTGTGTTCCTGCTTTATCCCCGGTGCGCTGCGCGTGGGCTGCCCGGTTCCTGCTGCTGGCGGGTCACCCGTGGATAGGCTGCAGGTGACACCGCCTCGTTGCTCTCCTGCTCCGGTGTCTGCGACCCGAGGCGCCGCTGTTGGGGGACGGGCAGGAGGCCTTTCCCCTAGCGGACCTTCTCGCGAGGAGGTCATCGCCTTTGGTGGTATCCCGGATCCTGTCTCCCAGGGGAGGCGGATCAGCGGGAGGCTGCAGGAGCAGCCGGACGTTGATGACATACAACTGAGGTGTGCTTTGAGGGCTGCCAAGTTGCATGACGCCGAGATCTCCTTTGGTATGTCTGTTATTAAGTCGAATTCCATTTTGCATTTTACTGATAATGAAATTATTCATAATGCAAATCAATTAGGAATTTCACTTGGTAATAATGATCTTGAAATCGCCAAGTCGGTTAACGACATTCTTGATTTGGAAACCGATCGTGCGGTA
Organism: Aegilops bicornis; assembly: GCA_021605145.1. Taxonomy (NCBI): domain Eukaryota; kingdom Viridiplantae; phylum Streptophyta; class Magnoliopsida; order Poales; family Poaceae; genus Aegilops; species Aegilops bicornis. Next base: position 375,937,843 of record CM038673.1, on the reverse strand, counting down.
GATATGATTCGTCACATTGCTGCCGTTAAACCAATGAATGACTCGGAGATTGATGCGCTTGGGGTTAGGGTTCTTGTTGGCATGTGTGTTGATCTTGACCTGCTCTACTTGAGACAGAGGAAGACACCAATCCTGAGACGTCTCTTCATGTAGATGAGCCTTTAGGGCTAGAAGCTGAGAATGAGGGCGGTGATCAGGCTGATGGTCACATAAAGCCTAAGCGGACATGGAAACGAAAGGTTTATCCAATGTCCGCAGTGCGTAGGAGTGCTCGGATCCGTACTGCTAAAAAATTTCATGATGATTTATGAGAGGCATTTTCTGGAATAGCAGAGGTCTTAGAGACTTGGCTAAAAGGAGGTTTCTAGCGGATGCTTCTCTGGAACATCATTTAGATTTTATTGCTTTGTCTGAGACTGGAAGAAGCAATTTCACTTCTCAATTTCTTGCCACTTTATGCAGGGGATAGATTTTGATTGGCATTGCCTCCCCTCGAGGAAGATCCGGTGGGGTTTTACTCGGGGTTAAGTGCGAGACGTTGGAAGTTCGGAGCATAGTTATGGGAGAGTTCGCTGTCAAGTTTCGAGTTAGAACTAAGGCATGGGTTTGATTGGGCCTTGGTGGCAGTTTACGGAGCGGCGCAACCAGAACTCAAGCCAGATTTTTTGGCGGATCTGGTACGCATTTGTGGTAACGAACAACTACCTCTCTTAGTGGGAGAGGATTTCAACATTATCCGAAGAAAAGAGGATAAGAACAATGAAAATTTTGACGGCCGATGGCCGTTTATGTTCAACACTATTATCGAAAGCTTGGATCTCAGAGAGATTGAGCTTTCGGTAGGAAATTCACTTGGGCTAATTCGTTTGCGGTTCCGACCTTTGAGAAACTGGACCGTGTACTAGCAAGTGTCGAATGGAACGAGTTTCCCTTGGTAGCTGTCTGAGCTATGACTCGAGGTGTCTTGGATCATACACCGTTACTAGTCGACTCCGGCGTTCAAAATTTTGTGGGCAACAAAAATATTTTTTCGTTTGAACTTGCCTGGTTTGAAAGAGAAGGGTTCCTTGAGTTGCTAGCTAGAGAGTGGGATAAGGACTCGGGAGGTAGGACGCCTGTCGAGCGATGGCAGTGCAAGATTCGTCATCTCCGAAGGTTCCTTCGTGGTTGGGCTAAGCACACACATGGGATTTATAAGGTGGAGAAGGAGAGACTTCTTCTACTTATTCAAAACCTTGAAGCTAAAGCAGAAACCTCTATCTTGGATTCCAATGAGCTGGAAACAAAGATAGAAGCGAGCTGCAACTTAAAAAGCTTCTTCGTGAGGAGGAATTGAAGTGGGCGTTGCGAGCTAAGGTTATAAAATCGTGAAAAGCGAGGATAACACTCAATTCTTTCATTTGATTGCTAATGGGAAGCATCGTAAAAAGAGAATTTTCCAACTAGAACAAGATGAAGGGACCATAGTTGGTCAGGATAATCTGAAAGTTTACATTACCAATTATTATAAGCAGTTGTTTGGTCCCCCGGTAGAGACTTTTGTGTCGTTGGATGAGTCTAGGGTTGAGGATGTGCCTCAACTTGAGGCTAGCGAGAATGAGCTCCTGACTGCTCCATTCTCGGAGAAAGAGGTGTTTGAGGCTATTGCTCAAATGGAGAATAATAAGGCTCCAGGTCCGGATGGGTTTCTAGCGGAGTTCTACAAGAAGTGTTGGCATTTTATCAAGGATGATTTGATGCCCATGTTTCAGGAGTTTTTTGATGGGCAGCTTCAATTGTTTAAGCTGAATTTTGGGACGATAACTCTTCTTCCTAAGAAGATAGAGGCTGTTCGCATTGAGCAGTTCAGACCTATATGTCTGCTTAATGTGAGTTTCAAAATCTTCACCAAGGTCGGGACAAATAGACTTACGCAGATTGCATACTCAGTAGTTCAACCGTCCTGCATCGCTTTCATGCCCGATAGAAACATCTGGAAGGGGTTGTTGTCTTGCATGAACGCTCCATGAAATCCACTCCAAAAAACTTGATGGCGTAGTTTTTAAAGTGGATTTTGAAAAAGCATATGATAAAGTCAAATGGCCTTTCCTTCAACAAGCTTTGCGTATGAAAGGTTTTGATCCGGCCTGGAGAAACCAGATTGATACCTTTACGCAAAAAGGGAGTGTCGGGATTAAGGTGAATGATGACGTGGGTCACTATTTCCAGACACACAAGGGGCTATGGCAAGGAGACCCTATGTCACCAATCCTGTTTAACATAGTGGCTGATATGCTGACTATTTTAATAGGTCGGGCAAAGGATGCAGGGCAGGTAGGTGGCCGGTTCCACATCTAGTTGACGGCGGGATCTCCATTCTTCAAGATGTCTTTGATGATACTATCATCTTTATGGAGCACGATTTGGCGAAAGCAAGAAACATGAAGCTGTTGTTATGCTTATTTGAACAATTGTCCGGCTCAAAATCAACTTCCACAAGAGCGAATTGTTTTGCTTTGGAAGAGCCAATGAGGACCGGGAGTCGTATCAACAATTGTTCGGATGTGAATTGGGCTCATTACCATTTACATACTTACGTATACCCATTCATCATCGTAAGCTGACTAATTTTGAGTGGAAATGCATTGAGGATCGGTTTGAAAAGAAAGCGAGCTGTTGGAAAGGAAAGCTCATGTCATACAGAGGACGATTGATTCTGATTAATTCGGTCCTTACTAGTATGCCTATGTTTCTCTTATCCTTTTTCTTGGTTCCGGTGGGCGTCAGGAAAAGGTTAGATTTCTACCGATCACGATTCTTTTGGCAAAATGATGAGCTTAAACGTAAGTACAGGCTTGCTAAGTGGGATATTATTTGTAGGCCTAAGGACCAAGGTGGTCTAGATATTGAAAATCTGGAAGTCAAAAACATATGTCTCCTTAGCAAGTGGCTATTTAAGTTGTCATCTGAGTCGGAGGCCACTTGGGCATAGATTTTGCGCAATAAGTATCTCTATGCTAAAACTTTGGCCCAGGTGAATGTGAGGCCTTCCGACTCTCCCTTTTGGAAGGGTTTGATGAGAGTTAAACAACTCTTTTTCAACAAGACTAAATTTATTGTTGGGAATGGTGCCACTCTGAGGTTTTGGGAGGATACGTGGCTTGGGGAGACCCCCCTTGCACTTCAATATCCTTCTTTGTACAACATTGCCCGACGTAGAGAAGCCTATGTTGCTAATGTTTTACATTCCGTTCCCCTCAATATTAGTTTTAGACGTATGCTTGTTGGGAATCGTTGGGAGGCCTGGCTCCATCTCGTTAGGCGTTTAATGGAAGTCCGGCTGTCTCGGCTGACGGATCAATTTGCATTGAAACTTACTAAGAACGGTGTGTTCTCGGTCAAATCAATGTATCTGGATGTCATTAACACTAGCGTCATCCCTACCTCGTTGCATGTTTGGAAAGTTAAGGTACCCTTACGTATCAAAGTGTTTATGTGGTTTGTGCATAAACAAGTCATTTTGACTAAGGATAACCTTGCAAAACGAAATTGGGTGGGCTCGTATAGATGTAGCTTTTGTGATCATAACAAGAATATCAAACACCTCTTTCTCGACTGTCCGTTGGCTAAGATTCTATGGCGATCGATTCATATTGCGTTCAATATTAATCAGCCCACCTCTATCAGCATGTTATTTGGAACATGGCTTGATGGGGTGGATTCTGACATTGCAAGACACATTCGGGTTGGCGTTTGTGCTTTATTGCGGGCAATATGGAACTGCAGAAATGATTTAGTCTTTAACAAATCAACAACCATTCACTTTTTGCAGGTTATCTTCAGGGCCACGACGTTCATCTGTATGTGGTCGCTACTCACTCCGACGGAGGCCAGGGAGCGTTTGGTTACTGCGTCTACCCGATGGGAGATGGTACCTCGGGATATTTTCAATCGGTTTGGATGGCGGTCATGTAATAGGATAGGCATGTAGTGCTCCTATTGTTTTGCCAGCCGGTTGTGGCTTTGGGTCTTTCCTCTTTTGCGCTTTTGTTGATGATTGTACTACAACCTTTCGAGACTTTGTTACTGGATTTTTCTTTTAATAATATGAGCCGTACGAATCGTTCTGATGCAGAGGCTGGGGTACATCCCCTTTTCCAAAAAAAAAAAAGCATGACCTGTGAACAAAATTCCCATTTTACTTTTCTTCAACACTGAACACCTATTGGATGATCTACACACTGAATGCATCAATTTAGAGTAAGATGAACCTGACATTAACATTTGGTGTTTATTTTGAACCTGACAATGAACCTGACATTAACTAAACAACAATAATTCAGTAGTTTTCTCAAATTTAGTGGAGTGCTGCTCACTGAAAACAGTGGACTATTCACTCAAATTTAGCATCTCCTATTCACTGCAAACTGATCTACTCCAGTACTCCATCTTGACAAATTACAGTGCTGACTTTTGGAGTAAACTGGACACTGGATTTGACAAACAGTGCAGTATTATTCTACACAGTGGAGTATTCACTCAATTTTATTCTACTGCAATTTTTGAGTACACAAGATGGAGTAATTTCCTCCATTATTTATTCTACTGCAGTAGGTGAACTTTTATCTGGTCCTAGCTGATGAATGTTGAATGTTGAGCTGCAACTGCCTGCCTGGTGCTGCTTTCCTTTTCTTTTTTCTTTGAGATGCAGTGACTAAAGGACTCGTTGGAGCTGGCTGTCGTCTGAAGTATTTCACGAGTTAGCTTTCTCATCATTCAGGTGTAAAACTATGGGCCTCTGATCTGAAGAAATAAGATGATATGCTCTGTGTTGCAAGTTGCTGTCATGCCGCCGGTGTCATTAGTTCGCTGTCATCTGAGAAATATGCGTCCTCCATGAAGCCAAGGTTCAGCCCTATGTTTTCCTCCCGGCTGCTCAAAGCTCACTTTCAGAGCTGCGTCGACGAACTGCCATACGAGCCGGCACACCCCGTTCATCCTCCGGCTGTTGCCGGCTGCAAAGTACAGGTGAAGGCGCAGGCATGCCCTTACTGTTCACCTCCAATTCACTAAATCTTGTCCAATTTTTTCTACTCAGTCTATAACATTCAATTTGATTTAGTCTAGAATTTCGAGTACACCTACTGCTTCTTGTCCAATTTTTTATACTCAGTCTAGAACATTCAGTTTGATTTAGTCTTGTCCGATTAAGCAAGAACATGTTTATCCAGACCAAGAACATTCAGTTAACTTCTTTGACATTGGAGTTGAACACATTCAGTTAACTTTTTTGCAACATTTCTGCAGAGTAGATGATCAATTGTGTTTCAAATTAATGAACAAGCGCAATGTACAGAAATTGGAGCTCGGGTTCTTCTTCTCACCGCGTAAGCACGAGCGAGAGCTCGGCGGCAAGATGAGCGAGCTCGCGGGGAAGAGCAGCAACTTGCGACGAGCAGCGTAAGAAGCTCGAGGTTGAGGATGAGCTTGAGTTCAGGCCTGCCAGACCTCCAGTCCAGCGCCGAGACCAGGCGTCTGCGCAGTCATGTCTTGGCCAGGGAGGGATAGCAGCAGCCACAGGCGGCGGGAGGGGATAGCGACGCAACCCTGGGCGGCGGGAGGGATCATGGCGGGAGAGGATGGCGGCGGAGCAGCGCCCTTCAACAGTGGAGCCGCCGCCCGTCGAGGTGGTTGCCGCGGAGGAGCAGGTGGACGGCACGGCACAGCTCGCCTCCGTGTGGGCGATGCAGCTCGCCTCGGGCGGTGCAGGTGGGCAGGGGCGGCGGTGGTTCACATCGGTGGCGCAGGCCCTGGCCGTCGTCATGCGCTCGGCCCTATGGTGGGTGCCGACGGTGGCGCGGGCGACCACGGTGCGCGCCGGTGACGCAGAAAGGAGGAAGAAGCAGCGGGGTCTAATTAGCAAGAGATTTGAAGCTAGAAGGAGTTTTCTGCAAAATTATAAATGAACTAAGCAGAGGACAACTTTTCCCGGATGGAGGAAGTACATGGTAAAAAATTGTTCCGCATGTAGTTTGGTAGGCTGCATATGAGCTGGCTGCATCAGGGATTTTTTTTCCCTGGTGTTTGGTGGCCTGCGTTGGCTGGGCTGATGTACTACACGGGGTTTGGTTGCATGCACTAGACAATTAAAAGTTAAAATCTACACATGACATGTAGGTGGTCGCGTCTGACGTGACACACACGGAGTGGCAGCTACACATGATTCCATCGGCGACACTAGCACCATTTGTTGCACGGGAAGTCCGTGAGAAGGGACGAAGAGAAGTGCTGAGGCAGAGGGCGGGGAGGAGAAGTGCAGTGTGCGTGCAATGGTAACGTTAGAGTAGCAGGCCGCGGGCGAGGAGCCCAAGAGAAACAACACCGGAGGTGGTGGCAAACATGACAGGTATCCCTGCAGCATCAGTGAGACAGAAAAAAGCTGCTCCAAATTTCATGTCATTTGAATGCTATTTGTTTATATTGAACTTGCTATGTTCGGTCCTTTGAATGCTACGTATACGATGATGTATGTTATGCTACTTTCATGATTTAGGGTTTCCACATGAGGGGGCGACTGTGGACGCAGAAACTTGACGGGTGACACGCGTTCATGGACATATAGAGACTCAAATTAGCACATCTTAATTGTAGATGGTCTTAGCATCACTAACAAGAGCTGGCAAGGTTTAATATTCACTAGCATATCGAAACTTTCTACAAATGCACATTTTGATAGTCTTTTAATTTGGTTGTAACTATTCCTGTATTTCCTCAAGGTGTCAGAGAGAGAGAGAGAACCATGGCACAGTTTTTCCCTAACCTAGCCGCCACCTCGTGAAGGCGACTAGGGAGGTGATCCTTTACCTTCGATCTGTAAAGTAGGGTCTAGTATATTGTCCTTGTACACGTATTCGTATACGTATGTAATTGTAATTGTGATCATCTATATATTGAGATGTGAGGCTGGATGTCAACCATCAACGCAAAACCCTAAACCATGTGTTTAACTTTGTATTAGCTAGGTCGGGCCGCCGCCACACGTCCCTCGCTCCGCCGCCCGATCCCATCTTCCGCGCCGCCGCTGCCGCTTGCTAGCTAGCTTCCGCGTCGCCGCCGCTGCTCTTGCTAGCTAGCTATGCTCATACGCAGGAAACATCCAACTGCTTGCTAGCTAGGTAGCTAGCTTTGCCCGTCTGTGATCTCCGCTTCGATCGCCGCTGCTTCCGTTATTGCCGCATGTAAGCCATCTTCCGTGCCGCCGCCGCGTCTTGCTCCGCTACCGCCGCGCGCTGTCCCATCCGCGCCGCCGCTGCGATGTTGTCCGCGGCTCTGTCCGACGCCCAAACTGCCGGCGCCATTGTCTCTTCCCCCATCGCCTCGATCCCCGCCGCGCTCGCCGTCCCGACGATCTCCGTCCGCCTCGGTCTTCACAACTTCATGCTCTGGCGGGAATCACTAGCACCGTTCTTGCCGGTGCCAACCTCCACGGACACCTCGATGGCACCAAGGCGGCACCGGCCAAAACACTCGTTGTCGGCACCGGCGACGCTGCTACCACCGACGCCAACCCGGAGTACAACCAATGGTGGGTTCAAGATCAGCGCGTCAAGGGGCTTCTTCTCACCTCCATGGATGAGGATATTGCATGCCAACTCATTGGCTGCGAGTCGGCGCATGCTGTATGGACACCCGTCGCCGCCATGTTCGGCGCCCAGAGCCGCGCCAATGTCCGCCACATCTGGCAGCAACTTCAGTCGCTGAGGAAGGACGATATGTCTGCCGCAGAATACATGCACAAGATGAAGGCCCTGTCCGACACTATGGCCGCCGCCGGCTCTCCGATCCGCGATGATGAGCTTATCGATCACATCCTCACCGGCCTCGGCTCCGCCTACAACTCCATCGCCGCCTCCTTGGGCGTGAGTAACGCACCCATGCCCTACTCCAGTTTTTACTCATTGGTTCTGTCCTTCGAGGCGCTGCATGCACAACAGAGTGCGGTGGAGGGGTGGTCTCCCTCCGCAAACGCCGTGACCCGTTTGGGTTCGTACGGCACGGGCGGACGCGCGCCCTACTCCGATCCCTATCCCTCCCATGGTGGGGGGCGCCCGGCTGATGGACATGGCCAGCCAGGGCAGAACCGCCAGGGCGGTAATGGCGGTAACACCGGCGGCCATGACAACAACGCTGGTTATGCCGGCAATGGCCAGCAAGGTGGAGGAGGCAACATCGACAACAAAAACGACGGAGGAGGTGGGCGTCGCAACCGCTGGCGTCCCCGGTGCCAAATTTGCAAGGACTGGGGCCATGAAGCCGACGACTGCCGCAAGCGTTATGATCAGGATCACAACTCCCGCTCCGCAAACTCGGCCTCCACCAACACTGACGACTTCCCTTGGGTGCTGGATACCGGGGCTACGGATCACTTGACCAATGATCTTGAGCGCCTCCAGGTTCACGAGCGCTATGACGGCAAGGATCAGGTTCAGGTGGCCAATGGTGCAGGTTTGTCTATTTCACTGTGAGGCCCCGATTCAATCGTACACTAATCATGCACGCAAACGTGTACGATCAAGATCAGGGACTCACAGGAAGATATCACAACACAACTCTAAAGATAAAATAAGTCATACAAGCATCATAATACAAGCCATGGGACTGGCTGGATCGAATAAAGGTGCTCGATCATAGAAAAGTCAGCGGAAGCAACAAAATGCAGATGCAGGCATAAGTTAAACAAGTTGCCATAAGATGGCTAGCACAAACTGGGATACAAATCGAAAGAGGCGCGGGCCTCCTGCCAGGATCCTCCTAAACTACTCACAGTGCGTCGTCGGTAGCTGCTGCGTAGCGATGAAGCACTTCCAGTAGTAGTAAGTAAATCGACGGTGACGTCTAGCTCCTGGGCTCCGGCATTTGGTTGCGACAACAGGTAGAAGGGAAAGGGGAAAAGAGGGAGAAAAGCAACCGTGAGTACTCATCCAAAGTACTCGCAAGCAAGAAGCTACACTACATATGCATGGATATATGTGTAAAGGCCATATCGGTGGGTGAATCGCAGAGTGCCAGAATAAGAGGGGGATAACTAATCATGTCGAAGACTACGCTTCTGGCAGCCTCCGTCTTGCAGCATGTAGAAGAGAGTAGACTGAAGTCCTCCAAGTAGCATCGCATAGCATAATCCTACTCGGCGATCCCCTCCCCATCGCCCTGTTAGAGAGAGATCACCAGGTTATATCTGGCACTTGGAAGGGTGTGTTTTATTAAGTATCCAGTTCTAGTTGTCATAAGGTCAAGGTACAACTCCAAGTCGTCCTGTTACCGAAGATCACGGCTATTCGAATAGATAAACTTCCCTGCAGGTGTGCACCACATAACCCAACACGCTCGATCCCATTTGGCGGACACACTTTCACTGGGTCATGCCCGGCCTCGGAAGATCAACACGTCGCAGCCCCACCTAGGCCAACAGAGAGGTCAAGACACCGGTCTAAACCTAAGCGCCAGGGTCTGGGCCCATCGCCTTAGCACACCAAGACGCTATGAGGCGGCCGGAAGCGTAACTAGCCCCTTAATACAAGAGCAGGCTTACGTTCCAATCCAGCCGCCCGCCGGGCCGACGTCACGAAGGCTTCGGTGATACCACGCCGAAAGTGCCCATATCTTTCCCACGTAGTTGGTTAGTGCGTATAGACCAAATGGCCAGACTCAGATCAAATACCAAGATCTCGTTAAGCGTGTTAATGATGTAACCGCGGACACCGACCAGGGCCAGGCCCACCTCTCACCTAGGCGATCTCAACCCGCCCTCTCGCTCCGCCACAAAGATCCACACAGAGGGTCGTTGGGACAAAGGTCCTTTCAGCCCCCAATCCGTGAATCACTCGCGGGTGCTCCACGAGCCGACCCGACTTTAGTCACCACATGTATCATGTATAAAGTATATAGTATAAACCCGTGATCACCTCCCGAGTGATCACGGCCCGATAGTATAGCATGGCAGACGGACAAGAATGTAGGGCCACTGATGGAATACTAGCTGTGACGCCCCCAATTCAATCGTACACTAATCATGCACGCAAATGTGTACGATCAAGATCAGGGTCTCACGGGAAGATATCACAACACAACTCTAAAAACATAAAATAAGTCATACAAGCAACATAATACAAGCCAGGGGCCTCGAGGGCTCGAATACAAGTGCTCGATCATAGGCAGTCAGCCGGAAGCAACAATATCTGAGTACAAACATAAGTTAAACAAGTTTGCCATAAGATGGCTAGCACAAACTGAGATACAGATCGAAAGAGGCGCAGGCCTCCTGCCTGGGATCCTCCTAAACTACTCATGGTCATCGTCAGCGGGCTGCACGTAGTAGTAGGCAAAAGGGGGAGAAAGCAACCGTGAGTACTCATCCAAAGTACTCGCAAGCAAGGAGCTACACTACATATGCATGGGTATGTGTATAAAGGGCCATATCAGTGGACTGAACTGCAGAATGCCGTAATAAGAGGGGATAACTAATCACCGTCAAGACTACGCTTACAGCAGCCTCCGTCTTCTTGACATGTAGAAGAGAGTAGACTGAAGTCCTCCAAGTAGCATCGCATAGCATAATCCTACCCGGCAATCCCCTCCTCGTCGCCTGTTAGAGAGTGATCACCGGGTTGTAACTAGCACTTGGAAGGATGTGTTTTATTAAGTATCCGGTTCTAGTTGTCATAAGGTCAAGGTACAACTCCAAGTCGTCCTGTTATCAAAGATCACGGCTATTCGAATAGATTAACTTCCTGCGGTGCACCACATTACCCGACATGCTCGATCCCATTTGGCCGGACACACTTTTACGGGTCATGCCCGCCGCGGAAGATCAACACGTCGCAGCCCCACCTAGGCACAACAGAGAGGTCAAGACGCCGCGGTCTAAACCTAAGCGCCAGGGTGCAGGCCCATCGCCCTTAGCACACCTGCATGTTGCGGCGGCGGCGGAAGCAGACCTAGCCTAGCAGGCGTTCCAGTCCAATCCGGCGCGCGTCGCTCAGTCGTTGACGTCACGAAATGCTTCAGCTGATACCACGACGCCGGTTGCCCATATCTTGTCCCACATGGCGGTTAGTGCGTATAAGGTCAATGACCCAACTTAGATCAAATACCAAGATCTCGTTAAGTGTGTTAAGTATCCGCGAACGCCGAACAGGGCCAGGCCCACCTCTCTCCTAGGCGGTCTCAACCTGCCTGTCGCTCGCCACAAAGAACCACCACAGGAGGGCCGTTGGGACAAAGGTCCTTTCAGCCCCAATCCATGAATCACTCATGGGTGCTCCCTAAGCCGACCCGACTTTAGTCACCACATGTATCATGTATAAAGTATATAGTATATACCCGTGATCACCTCCCAAGTGATCACAGCCCGATAGTATAGCACATCGGATGGACAAGAATGTAGGGCCACCGATGGAATACTAGCATCCTATACTAAGCATGTAGGATTGCGGTAAAGGTAACAATGATAGTAGCAAGGACAGGCTATGCATCAGGATAGGAATAACGGAAAGCAGTAACATGCTACACTACTCTAATGCAAGCAGTAGAGAGTAGAATAGGCGATATCTGGTGATCAAGGGGGGGCTTGCCTGGTTGCTCTGGCAAGAGAAGAGTTCGTCGTCGATGTAGTCAATCACAGGGGTACCGGCATCGGTCTCAGGGTCTACCGAAAAGAAGTAACGGAGGGGGAACACAATAAATAACTGAGCAATCAAAGCATCTCAAAGCATAACATGACAAACGCGGTGCTAGATGTGCCCTAACGCGGTAGTAGGTGATATTGGAAAAGGGGGGAAACATCCGGGAAAGTATCCCCGGTGTTTCGCGTTTTTGGGCAGATGAACCGGAGGGGGAAAGTTGTGTGTTTGCTATGCTAGGGATGTGTGGCAGACGAACGGGCTACGCATCCGGATTCGTCTCGTCGTTCTGAGCAACTTTCATGTACAAAGTTTTTTCATCTGAGCTACGGTTTATTTTATATGATTTTCTAAAGTTTTAAATCATTTTTAGAATTTATTTAATTAATTATTTAGAAAATCCAATTATGATGTCAGCATGATGTTAGCATGACATCATCGGTCAACGCTGACCGTTGACCGGCCAAACTGACGGGTAGGTCCCGTCTGTCGTTGTCACGTTATCCTAATTAACCTATTAATTAGTTACTTAGTTAATTAGGTTAACTAATGTTTAATTAGATTAATTAAATATGATCGATTAAGTTAATTAATTATCTAACTAATTAATTAATATATTTTTTTGTTCTAATTTTTCCAGGGTGTGGGCCCCGGCGTTCAGTGGCACAGGGGCCAAACGGGGCGGCCGTTAGCGGGCGCCCGGGCAGTGGCTAACGGGGCGGAGCCCCGGGGGCGTGCGGGCGACGGCGAACGTCCTTGGCAGGGCACCGATGAGACAAGGCAGGGCGACGGCCCTGGAGTAGGGAGTCGTCCGGGCAGACGAGGCCGGCACGCGTGTCTCACGGCGGACAGCGAAAAGGCGAGATGTAGAGAGTGGGAGGCGAGGTCGAGGGCGCGCTGGGCGTGGGCTGCAAGGGAGGCGAGGAGCGGGAGCAGCATGGGCATGGCCACGCGCGGGGCGCGGGCGCATGACGCTGCTGTGGGTGGCGCCAGACATGAAAGGGAGAGGAAGGAGGGGGTGGCGGCTCACAGGGGGCCGTCGGGTCCGGGGCAACGGGGCGCAGGGAGGAGGACGGTGAAGCGCGTCGGAGAGGAGGCAGTCCGTCGTGGGAGCTCCGGCGAGGTGTCGAGGAGGAGGATAGCGAGGCGGCGTTCCGGGCAGCGAGGACACGGTCGATCCAGGTGGCGTCGGGGGCGGGGGTCCTTGCCCCCGATCTCGATCCAGATCAGGGGGAGCGGGCGATGTGGGGGGGAGTGGGTGCGGTAGGTTAGGGTTTGGGTGTCGTGGGGGGTAATGGAGGAGTCGGGGTGGGCTGGCCGATTTGGGGCCGGCCTGGCTAGCAGCTGGGCCAACAGGCCCAGTGGTGGGGGTGGGGGGTCTTTCTCCTCTTTTACTTTTCTGTTAATTTCCTTTTTATTTATTTCTTTTCTGTTTTCACTTATCTCTTAAGTTTATTTAGTTTTATTAATTACTGCAATAGATCCTAAATTGGTAGTTGTAAGATCGTGGATGTCTCCTAAAGGGGGGAGGGGTGAATAGGCGCTTTAAAATAATTACGGTTGAGGCTTGAACAAATGCGGAATAAACCTAGCGGTTAATTTGTCAAGCACAAAACCTACAACAACTAGGCTCACCTGTGTGCACCAACAACTTATGCTAAGCAAGAAAAACTACTTAGGTGATAGCAAGATATATGACAAGAAACAATATGGCTATCACAAATTAAAGTGCATAAGTAAAGGGCTCGGGTAAGAGATAACCGAGGCACGCGGAGATGATGATGTATCCCAAGTTCACACCCTTGCGGATGCTAATCTCCGCTTGGAGCGGTGTGGAGGCACAATGCTCCCCAAGAAGCCACTAGGGCCACCATAATCTCCTCACGCCCTCGCACAATGCAAGATGCCGTGATTCCACTAAGGGACCCTTGAGGGCGGTCACCGAACCTGTACAAATGGCAACCCTTGGGGGCGGTCACCGGTACCCGTCAAATTGCTCGGGGCGATCTCCACAACCTAATTGGAGACCCCGGCTGTCTTGCCGAGCTTTACACCACAATGATTGAGCTCCGAACACCACCAACCGTCTAGGGCGCCCAAGCACCCAAGAGGAACAAGCTCAAGGGCACCAAGCACCCAAGAGTAATAAGCTTCTCAACTTGTAACTTCCACGTATCACCGTGGAGAACTCAAACCGATGCACCAAATGCAATGGCAAGGGCACACCGAGTGCCCAAGTCCTTCTCTCTCAAATCCCACCGAAGCAACTAATGCTAGGGATGAAAATGAGAGGAAGAACAAGAAGGAGAACACCAAGAACTCCAAGATCTAGATCCAAGGGGTTCCCCTCACATAGAGGAGAAAGTGATTGGTGGAAATGTGGATCTAGATCTCCTCTCTCTTTTCCCTCAAAAACTAGCAAGAATCCATGGAGGGATTGAGAGTTAGCAAGCTCGAAGGAGGTCAACAATGGGGGAAGAACACGAGCTCAAAGGATAAAGTTCAATGGGGAAGAAGACCCCCTTTTATAGGTGGGGAAAAATCCAACCGTTATGCTCACAGCCCGCACCGAGCGGTAGTACCGCTTGACATCACGGTACTACTGCTAGGGGTAGCGGTACTACTGCTAAGGGTAGCGGTACTACTGCTTATGAAGCGGTACTAAAAATTACATCCGTGCCTACCATCGCTGGACTTGTGACGAAGTTTTTGGTCCCGAGCGGAAGTAGACAGAAGTAGTAGCATGATAGTACTGCTCCAAGCGGTAGTACCGCTCCCAAGGGCGGTAGTAAAAAATTACTTCCGCTCCTACCCGCGGTAGTACCACTGCAGCCTTTTCAGAACACCAAAACTACCACAACTTCTGCATTCGGACTCCGAATTCGACGAAACCAAGTTTGTTGGAAAGCTAGCGACAAGGGCTGACACAAACTTGATAGAAATACCAATAATAAGCAAATGAGAAAAGGCCCAAAAGAAAATGGTGAGAACCCTTCCTCGGATAAGACCGGTAAAACCTCCAACACCGAAAACTTCATAGAAGACGCATGCAAACTCCGTTTCGATGAACTCAAGCTTGTCATCAAGATGACCATAGGCTCTAAGACTCACAAAGAGAACCAAATAAGAACCAAGAAACATGATGCAAGGATGCAATGGTTTGAGCTCTCGACGAGCGATACGATCAAGCTACTCACTTGAGAGCCCCCTTGATAGTACGGCTATCGATCCTATAACCCGGTCTCCCAACTACCACCATGAGACCGGTAAAATAGAAAACCTATCAAGGGCAAACCTTTGCCTTGCACATGATCCACTTGAGCTAGATTATGACGATCTTGTCCTCCTCAAGATGGACCACCTTTCTTGATTGCGTTGGGTCGACGGAGACTAGATGATTGCCCCTCCATACTCCACTATGGGTGAGCCACTCTTCGGCACATCTTCACAAGTCCATTGACACCACAATGGATGGCAAGCTTCAAGCACTTGATCTCTTCGTGATTCTCCACTTGAACTTGCACACGGCAATCTTGATGACGATCACCACTTGATGTCATCCTTTCCATGGGTTGTATGATATCTTCCTCTTGACGCAAGCCCATGGACACGTACCTTACCCCACATAGACTCTCACATAGACCATGGGTTAGTACACAAAGTGCAATGGACAATGCTTACCATACCATGGGATCACTTGATCCCTCTTGGTACATCTTCTACGCTTTGTGAGTTGATCAACTTGATTCACTCTTGACTTAGTCTTGATCAACCTTGAATCTTTCCAACTCTCTTCGTTTGGATGATGTCTTGAAGGTAAACATGAATGATCACACAATCTTCTTCTTCAAGACATGCTTGCAATAAGCTCAACACTCACATGACCAATCTTTGGATAATTCCTTAATAGCACCTTGGTCAACCCATAAACACCTTGAAACCAACACATGGACTTCAAGAAATGCCTATGAAAAAATCCTTCAAATATAACTCAATGCAACCATTAGTCCATAGAGAATGTCATCAATTACCAAAACCACACATGGGGGCACCGCATGTCCTTTCAATCTCCCCCATTTTGGTAATTGATGACAATCACTTTCAAGAGAGTTTATATAAGGAATTATGCATCACCATGCAATGCAACAAGCAATAATGCATGTGAAGGAGATGCGTATGCTTAGGAACAAACCGAAGCTAGAAGAGACAACTCTCTAAACTTCTCCACAAAACTCTCTGAAACTTCTCCCCCATTGGCATCGATTGCCAAAATGGGCTAAAAGCTTAGAAGGCCAATATAAAATGTGTTCCTCCATAACTTGTGTATATCTCAACAAGAGAGTGGAATGCAATACACATATCCAACGGTAAATACTTGGAGGAAGACAAACTATATTGAGGCCCAAAGATTGCAAAAGGAAGATATGCCACAAAGACATAACAAAGAGAGAAACAAGCAATCAAGCAATCAAAAGATACCTATTGAAGCAAGCTATCAAAAGATACCAATTGAACCAACTAGGCCAATGATCCTATGAGCCACATGACTAAAGGATATTATGATAAGAGCAGAGCAGTGATCTAAAGAAACTAGAGAATCTCCCCATGATTTGTGCACACATAAGAATTTTTTGTATTAGGATACCAAGTGCACAAAATAGGATCATATCTCCCCCAAAATTAATAGAAACTTACAACAAGTGCAAGTGAGCATATAGGAAACTAAGCCTAGTACTTTCAACAAACACATGGTTGAGCAACAAGTAAGAGAGGCAACTTAAGAGTGGTCTCAACCAAAATGATGCGTGTGAGTCAAGGCAATGCACTTGAGAAGACTAATGTACGTATGAGCATTAAGCATCAATAAAGTCTTGAAAGAATGAGGCACACGGTGCAAGGCCTATCATTCCCACACACACCCACTAGCAAATGGGTTCACAAGCTCACTAAAAAGATAACAACAAACCTTGCCACAACCCATGGTGAAGATAGAAGATGAAAGCCTCATCAAGACGAGGGATACCAATTAAGATGGCAAAAGCCTCGTAGAGATAAGCACGAGGAAAATAATCTTCACCACACAAGAGTGCATCAAGATGCAATGAGATAAGACACGCACTCAAGGCAAAAGCTTTCACGGAGCCACCAAAGAAATAACATAAGGAAGACAAGGTGGACGTGAAAGAAAGGATATCATCTAGAGATGTAGTTTCTCTCAAGTGTATAAGGTTCCAGTAGATGAAATCATGATGATATATATCTACAAAGAAGGATGTACACCCAAAATAGCTACAACATGAAGGAACAAGATATCCAAAAGGAAGTCATAGATATACCAATAAGACATTTGCTTGGAAGCATAGCACATGGCTAGATATGGTCTTATTGTATATAAATGAATTCCTACCACACAACCATCAAAGACATCACAACTAGCAACATGAGATCATCGTTGAGATGCTTTGAGAAAGGAAACAAGTATCACAAGATGGAATGAATATCATGCCAAGATGCAACCTACACAAGGTTGAATGCAAGAAAAGAATGCATGAATAGATACTTGTTACCGAGATATCATTGGAAGGATGTAGAAGAAACCAATTGAAGGTAATAGATAGTATTTCATTGAGTATCCTAGCTTGACTCCAATAAGCACATGGTGACACCACCTTCCTTGTGAATGAGCCGAGCATCCAATGCATCTCTAGTTGTTCCTAGAACAACACCACAAACAAAATGGTACCCTAACTCGTTGGGACCAAAGAGTTAGCAAACCAACAATACATATGACAAACTCCATATAAATATGTGCATATAGATATGAAAATGAATTTCATGCACATCTCATCCAATTTTATACTTGGTGGAGTTTCCCCTATATATTGGGTTAAAGAGAGAAAGCATGCCAAGGAAACTACATGAAGTTAATATGCATGCTCAAGACTTTCAAGAACCGATACCAAAATACAAGGAAATACCAAGTGAAAAGAATACCAAAAGGAGAAATCATCACTTGGAAGATATCATTAAAATATACATCAAGGAATGAGATATCCATTGGAACCCACAAAAAGATATCAAACTCCCAAAAGAGAGGATGGTTCCAAACAAACCAAGCTCTCTACAAAGTTTCATGATGGCACAAGTACCAAAAATAAACGGCTTGTCAGTCCACCAACACACACTTAAAATGGATCACAAGTTTAGTGTTTTATAGAAAATAGGATAGCTCCCCACGAGTTGTGCATTATAGAGAATTTGCATTTGAATACAAAATACACAAGGTAGGATCACCACGTTCACTATATCAAGGAAAACACTAGACAAGATCAAGAAAACAGCAAGATCCTCAAGTGGCACGGAAGGCAATGGGAGTTGACACAAACTTGGCAAGAGATAAGGCAAATAAAAGCAAACTCCAACGTGAAGATGATCAATAATTTCTACCACACATAAGTGAGTACCAATTGTCAAAAGACAAGAAGTATTTGGAAATAATTCCCGGTGGTAGATAGCAAGGATATCCGACATCATCTTCACACCAAACATAAGCAAATTGCAACTTAGAAGGCTAACATGCCACCTAGGAACAAGATAATTTACAATATCAATTCTAGGTGACAATATCTCAAATGTACACATTTTCTAGGCTAGTAATATACACATAGAATATTACTCCCCCATAATGTGATACCAATTAAAGATAAACAAGAGGCAAAATAAAGACCCAACATGAGATAATTAATGGACAAATTAGAATTTGAATTTCTCATGAGAAGACATACCACATAGAGACTAGATAATCTTGTAACATAAATACTAGATGGTATCACTCATGTACACACATTTATAGGATTGTGAGGTGTACAAAGCACATCACTCCACCATAATGGGATATTCCATTAATCTCTCACAAGAGCCAACTGAGATACAAACAAGATGCATAAAGGCTCAACGAACGACACACATGTAAATGAAGTGCAAACCAACATACATAAACTTGATTACTCAAGAAAAGCAATTTGGAGACACAACACATACAAACACATGCAAGGAACAAAACCAAAACATGCAAAGGGCAAGTAACTTTCAATGTAAACAATTTAAGTACAAGTTACTGCAAGGAGGCACATTGGATATAAGATAGAAACTTGATAACCCAATTGACTTGGCTTGAGAAAATAAGAATGATGAAGTCCCCTTAATTCTTCATAATGTAGCCAAATCTCCAATGACCTCCAACAATACCTATTGATCAAGTTTGAGCTAGTTGGTCACCAACCAAGTTGGGTCCTAAGAGGTTAGTCACAATAGGCTTGGCTACCCAAATGGTTCTTTGCTTCAAACCGCTTTGAGTACCAACAAACTTGGCAACCACATTGCCAACCTTATCCTTCCCAAGATAATAGACATCATCAATAATAATTGGGTTGGATAAGTTACCACTAGTGCATGAAGAAGCGAGGTGACCTTTCTCACGACATATGTAGCAACGTCTACTCTTCACTTTCTTCTCACTTGATTTCTCAACTTGAGAAGCATTAGCTTGAGTCTTCTTGGGAAGAGGCCTTTCTTCAACTTGAGGTTGAGAATGAGAGTGAACTTGTGGCCGCTTCCCTTGTTGCTTGTCACTAATGGCCTTATTTTTCAAAGGGCAAGATCTAACATGATGCCCTTCAATTTTGCACTTGAAGCAAATGATCTTGGCCGAATTCTTGACTTGTTTTTGGCCATTCTTCTTGTTGCTCTTAGACTTCTTCTTCTTATTGGAGTTGAATCCAAGCCCACCTTTGTCATTGGGGGATTTTTGCACGCTCAAGATGTTGTTGAGTGTAAATTTCCCTTCATGACACTTTTCCAAGTCTTTCTTCAAAGAAGTGACTTGGGCCTTGAGCTCTTTGATTTCCTCTACATGGTTAGTCTCAACACAAGTACTAGAGGAAGTATAAGCTTCATCGTCAGAGTAACAAGGCAAGGAAAGCAATTCATCACAAGATGTACCAACATTGTCAGTAGATGAATTACAAGGACTAGCACATGGCAATATAGCATTTTGACTAGAAGTAGTGCAAGTATCCACATGAGGCTCACTAGATGTTACCTTAGCAATCATGGCCTCATGAGCTATCTTTAGCACATTATGGGATACTAGAAGATCATCATGAGAGCTTGAGAGCTTTTCATGGCTTTCTTCCAATTTCTCATAATTGCTAGATAGCAACTCAAGTTGAGCCCTAAGCTCAACATTCTCCTTCAAAATGGATGCTTCACACGTAATAGAGTTAGTAGCACAAGCATCATCAATAATAGCAAGAGGAGAAGGCAACTTTACAAGCTCTTTTGAATATGAAGCTTTAAGTTGTGCATGAGACTCGGTGAGTTTGATGAGCTCACCCTTGATGACCCTTGAGCCATTTTCGAGGTGCTCAAAATCCTCAAGGAGTCTAGCATGAGAAACTTCAAGCTTAGCATTTTTAGTATCGAAAACATTGGCCACCTCAAGAGCTCTATCATGAGATTCATTCACTCTAGATAATTCTAGTGCAAAAGTCTCCTCAAGAGTTTTCTTGGTGGTTTGTTCAAGTTCAAGAGCTTGAGAGAGGTCCGCAATTTCATTAGCGTAATCACGCTCATGACCTTCCATTTTATCAATGGTGACCTCAAGCTCCTCAAGACGAGATTCCAACTCATCAATATATTTCTTGCCCTCAATAGCAATAGACATGATTTCCATGAAGTTGGAACGAGCAATTTTATTCTTAAGAAGAGCTTTAAAAATCATTTCCCTTAATTTTTAAGGAGGCAACATCATCATTCTCTTCATCATAATCAACATCATCATCACTCTTGCCATCATCAATATCATCACAAGATATATTGGGATTCAAAGTGGGAGATACCTTTGAAGCCTTGGCCATAAGGCAAAATGCAATAGATGATGATGTAGGATCCCTTGAAGCACCATCCAAGACCACATCTTGTTCCATGGAGTGTTGGGTTTCCTCTACATTGTTAGCACAACAACTCGAGGAAATACATGCATTTTTATCATGGAAAAAAGATATAGAAGGCATATCATCATGAGATTTAGTCAAGCAATTTCTACATGATATGCAAGGACTATCAACACAAGCATGTGAAACATTTGGAGTGCTCGAAGTGCTAAAGTCCAAAGATGAAGCATTGCAATAAGAAAGTGATGAAGGATTATCAATAATAAGCCCACTATCATCATTGCAATGAACACCACTACTCACCATGTCATTACCTTGTGGCAAACCACATGTAGGTGAAGTAGAAGAAGTTGAGAACGCAACACGACTGGAGGTGGAGGGAGAACAATCATCCTTACAAAACTTGGACACACCATATTTATCTTGAAGCTTTGTCCACAACTCATGAGCATCCCGGAATGGCATGAGTTGAAATATAACTACATTGCTCAAAGCATCGAAAAGCACATTAGCAGCTTGAGCATTGAGATAAGAGTTTTTCTCATCCTCTAAAGATAATCTTTGGGGATCCTTTGGAGGAGAAAAACCCATATCTACAATTCGCTCTAAATTTGGGTCCATGACCCTAAAGAGATTAAGCATGCGAATTACCCAAACATCAAAATTTGTGCCATTGAAACTAAGAGTGTCAGAGAATCCTAAACCCCTAGTAAACATCCTTACTCTCTAGACAGTTAAGCCCTATAAAGAGAGACGAGGCTCTGATACCAATTGTAAGATCGTGGATGTCGCCTAGAGGGGGGTGAATAGGCACTTTAAAATAATTACGGCTGAGGCTTGAACAAATGCGGAATAAACCTAGCGGTTAATTTGTCAAGCACAAAACCTACAACAACTAGGCTCACCTATGTGCACCAACAACTTATGCTAAGAAAGAAAAACTACTTAGGTGATAGCAAGATATATGACAAGAAACAATATGGCTATCACAAAGTAAAGTTCATAAGTAAAGGGCTCGGGTAAGAGATAACCGAGGCATGCGGAGATGACGATGTATCCTGAAGTTCACACCCTTGCGGATGCTAATCTCCATTTGGAGCGGTGTGGAGGCACAATGCTCCCCAAGAAGCCACTAGGGCCACCGTAATCTCCTCACGCCCTTGCACAATGCAAGATGCCGTGATTCCACTAAGGGACCCTTGAGGGCGGTCACCGAACCCGTACAAATGGCAACCCTTGGGGGCGGTCACCGATACCCGTCAAATTGCTCGGGGAGATCTCCACAACCTAATTGGAGACCCCGACGCTTTCCCGGAGCTTTACACCACAATGATTGAGCTCCGAACACCACCAACCGTCTAGGGCGCCCAAGCACCCAATTGGAACAAGCTCAAGGGCACCAAGCACCCAAGAGTAATAAGCTTCTCAACTTGTAACTTCCACGTATCACCGTGGAGAACTCAAACCGATGCACCAAATGCAATGTCAAGGGCACACCGAGTGCCCAAGTCCTTCTCTCTCAAATCCCACCGAAGCAACTAATGCTAGGGAAGAAAATGAGAGGAAGAACAAGAAGGAGAACACCAAGAACTCCAAGATCTAGATCCAAGGGGTTCCCCTCACATAGAGGAGAAAGTGATTGGTGGAAATGTGGATCTAGATCTCCTCTCTCTTTTCCCTCAAAACTAGCAAGAATCCATGGAGGGATTGAGAGTTAGCAAGCTCGAAGAAGGTCAACAATGGGGGAAGAACACGAGCTCAAAGGATAAGGTTCAATGGGGAAGAAGACCCCCTTTTATAGGTGGGGAAAAATCCAACCGTTATGCTCACAGCCCGCATCGAGCGGTAGTACCGCTTGACATCACGGTACTACCGCTAGGGGTAGCGGTACTACTGCTAAGGGTAGCGGTACTAAAAAATTACATCCGTGCCTACCATCGCTGGACTTGTGACGAGTTTTTGGTCCCGAGCGGAAGTAGCCACGGAAGTAGCCGCGGTAGTACTGCTCCAAGCGGTAGTACCGCTCCCAAGGGCGGTAGTAAAAAATTACTTCCGCTCCTACCCGCGGTAGTACCGCTGCAGCCTTTTCAGAACACCAAAACTACCACAACTTCTGCATTCGGACTCCGAATTCGACGAAACCAAGTTTGTTGGAAAGCTAGAGACAAGGGCTAACACAAAGTTGATAGAAATACCAATAATAAGCAAATGAGAAAAGACCCAAAAGAAAATGGTGAGAATCCTTCCTCGGATAAGACCGGTAAAACCTCCAACACCGAAAACTTCATAGAAGACGCATGCAAACTCCGTTTTCGATGAACTCAAGCTTGTAATCAAGATGACCATAGGCTCCAAGACTCACAAAGAGAACCAAATAATAACCAAGAAACATGATGCAAGGATGCAATGGTTTGAGCTCTTGAGGAACGATACGATCAAGCTACTCACTTGAGAGCCCCCCTTGATAGTACGGCTATCGATCCTATAACCCGGTCTCCCAACTACCACCATGAGACCGGTAAAATAGAAAACCTATCAAGGGCAAACCTTTCCCTTGCACATGATCCACTTGAGCTAGATTATGACGATCTTGTCCTCCTCAAGATGGACCACCTTTCTTGATTGCGTTGGGTCGATGGAGACTAGATGATTGCTCCCCCATACTCCACTATGGGTGAGCCACTCTTCGGCACATCTTCACAAGTCCATTGACACCATAATGGATGGCAAGCTTCAAGCACTTGATCTCTTCGTGATTCTCCACTTTAACTTGCACACGGCAATCTTGATGACGATCACCACTTGATGTCATCCTTTCCATGGGTTGTATGATATCTTCCTCTTGATGCAAGCCCACGGACACGTACTTAACCCCACAGAGACTCTCACATAGACCATGGGTTAGTACACAAAGTGCAATGGACAATGCTTACCATACCATGGGATCACTTGATCCCTCTCGGTACATCTTCTACGCTTTGTGAGTTGATCAACTTGATTCACTCTTGACTTAGTCTTGATCAACCTTGAATCTTTCCAAATCTCTTCGTTTGGATGATGTCTTGAAGGTAAACATGAATGATCACACAATCTTCTTCTTCAAGACATGCTTGCAATAAGCTCAACACTCACATGACCAATTTTTGGATAATTCCTTAATAGCACCTTGGTCAACCCATAAACACCTTGAAACCAACACATGGACTTCAAGAAATGCCTATGGAAAAATCCTTCAAATATAACTCAATGCAACCATTAGTCCATAGAGAATGTCATCAATTACCAAAACCACACATGGGGGCACCGCATGTCCTTTCAGTAGTTCTAATTATACCACAACCACATTAAATTGGGAACTTTAAATAAATTAGTTTTCATTTGTTTTAATATTTTCAAACCGTTTAAATAATTGTTTTTGCTACTGTTTAAATCATTTTAGAGTATTCTAACATTTTTATAAAAGTGTGATTTCAACACCATAAATACCTATGTATTATTTGGCACAACTCAAACATTTTAGTTTTAATGTTTGAAAACTTTTGTCGTTTAACTTGAATTTGAATTTTGAATCTGAATGGGGTTGAATCATCAGAGATTAGCAACGGTAATCGTTGTGACGTGGCGTCATTAAGGAGGGATTACTGTAGCCTTATTATCCGGGCGTCACACTAGCATCCTATACTAAGCATTTAGGATTGCAGGTAAAGGTAACAACAATAGTAGCAAGGACAGGCTATGCATCAGGATAGGATAAACGGAAAGCAGTAACATGCTACACTACTCTAATGCAAGCAAGATAGAGAAGAGTAGGCGATATCTGGTGATCAAAGGGGCTTGCCTGGTTGCTCACAGCAAGGAGGGATCGTCAACACCGTAGTCGAACTGGGGGTCGCCGGCAGTCTCGGGGTCTACCGGAAAGATGTAACGGAGGGGGAACACAATAAATAATAGAGCAATCAAAGCATCAAAAACCTTAACATGGTAATACGCGGTCTAGAGGTGACTTAACACGGTACTAGGTGGTATCGGCGAAGGGGGGAAACATCCGGGAAAGTATTCCCGGTGTTTCGCCTTTTCAGACAGATGAACCAGAGGGGGAAAGTTGCGTGTTTGTTATTCTAGGGATGTGTGGCGGACGAACAGGCTGCGTATCCGGATTCGTCTCATCGTTCTGAGCAACTTTCATGTACAAAGTATTTTCATCCGAGTTACGGATTATATTATATGATTTTCTCAAGTTTTAAATGATTTCCTGAAATTTATTATTAATTATTAATTTCGAATTATAACAGTAAATACTTTTAATACACAGCAGTAGCCACCTTGTGTATGACATGTGGGTCCAGGGCTGAGTCAGCCCGATCAATCGCTGACCAGTTATTTGGTCAACAAAGTCAAAGGGGACCCAAAGGGATCCCACCTGTCACTCACTAGGATTGCCCAGTCAGCATAGTTGACTGGTCAAAGTGGCCGGTGGGGCCCAGGTGTCATAGGCACATCTGTTACACCTGCTATTTTATTTACTTTAGCTAGATTTAATTTACCAGGGGGCCCAATAGTCATTGAATAATTAGGAGGGGGTTAATTAGATTAGAAACTAATCTAAACTGGTCAGGATTTCCCCAATCAGAGGCACATCCGACCTCATGGCTGTGCGCGCTCGCACACTGGTGATCGGCCATGGCCGCGCGAGCGCTGAGAGCGGCGGGCTGCAGCTAGTGGAAGCGGGAGTGGCCAAGCGCAGCAGCAGGAGGCAGTGGCGACGCCAGGCAGCCGCGGCGGCAAGGCTAGGCGACGAAGGTGGCAGACCGAGGCAAAGCGGTCGGGCGCTGCCTAAGGGCACGGCCGGTTGAGCCGAGCCGACGCGCCAGTGGCGCGAGCAAGTGAGGGAGCAGGCCGGGGCGCCAGCTGCTGCAAGGACGAGCGTGCGAGATGACGGCGGCGACGCTGCAAGCGGGCAAGCCACGGCGGGAGCGTGCGGCGGGCTTTGAGCGAAGCGGCGGCAGTGGGGTCGGCAGAAAGGGGCGGCGAGGGCGAGCAGCGAAGGAGCCGCGATGGCAAACAGAACATGGGAGGGGCTGCAGGCACACGCGCAGGTCACGACCAGGGTGAAGGCGGACGCGGGAAGGAGCGGACAGAGGCGCACGGGAAGTAGCGACCTCGAGTTCGGGCACGTCAATGGTGGCGTTCTACGGTGACGGAGAGAAAGAAAAGGGAGAAGGGCGAATGGACGGCGGCTCACATCGGTGTCTGGAAGAAGCACGGGTAAGCCGGGGAGGTCGCGGTGCGGCAGATTGACGACGACGTAGTGGTGGCCGGGGCGGAGAAGAACGAAGATGGCAAGGGGTACGGGGCATCTCCACCGATCTGCTGCAGGGGGAGACGAGGTCGACGAAGGCGGCCCTCCTAGCGCGGTCCTGGCCGCCGGAGGCTGGCCGTTAGCCGCGATGACGGCAGCAATGGCGCAGGCGTTGGCGAGCTCGCGGCGACAGATCTAGGAGGAGGCGGGGAGAACGGCGAGAGGGAGTGGACGCGGGCGAACCCTAGGACGCCGAGGACGGCCTTATCCTCGCCGAGGAGGCACGGATGGCCGGCGCGTGGCGATCCTCGCCATGGACGGGCGCTCTGCGTCCACGGCGCTTGGGTGAACAGGAAGTTGAAGAAGGTAATAGTGGTGGGTTGGGCCGATTCCTGTAGCAAGGAGGCCAAAGTGCACAGTAGATTAGGTATTATGTTTTTCACTTCTTTTTGTTTATTGTTTTTCTTATTTATATACTCTTTTGTATTTAGTTTAGGTACTAAATGATTTTATTTAAAGTTGAAACTCCTCACATAATTACCTCCTAATATTTTGGGTGTTGTCCAAAAAGTTTGGGGTTATTTGGAAATGTTTGAAATTAAGTTCATATTTTAATGGGCATAATAAGGGAGGATTGCTCACTTTAATTATTTCTAGGGGAAGTTTTAAAATCCATTTAATGTTAGCTCCTGCATGGTAATTACTTAGTGAATATTTGCAACCCATCAAACATTTTTCCTTATCAGTTTGAAGAAATAAATTTTGACTTGTTTTTGGAATTTGAATTTGAATCGGTTTCGAACTAACGCGAGATTAGCAACAATAATCGAAGTGACGTGGCATCATTAGCAGACGTTACTGTAGCTTGATTATCCGGGCATCACATTCACACATTGGTCATTCGCGTTTACCCGGTTCATCTCTTCAACTGCGCAACATCCTTCATGTTCCACACATCAGCCGGCATCTTCTCTCTGTTTATCGTGTTCTTTGTGATAATGACGTCTTTGTTGAATTTCACCGTCGTTTTTTCCTTGTTAAGGACAAAGCAAACAGTAGCGTCATCCTTCACGATGAGAAGTTACCGCTGGGGTCTATCCGTCCCCTTCGCCGTCGTCATCTTCATCATCTCGCCGTGTGATACGTCTCCAATGTATCTATAACTTTTGATTGTTCCATGCTATTATATTACCCCTTTTGGATGTTTATGGGATTTATTTTACACATTTATATCATTTTTGGGACTAACCTACTAACCGGAGGCCCAACCCATATTGCTGTTTTTTGCCTATTTCAGATTTCAAGAAAAGGAATATCAAACGGAGTCCAAACGGAATGAAACCTTCGGGAGCGTGATTTTTGGAACGAACGTGATCCAGAGGACTTGGAGTGCAAGTCAAGAAGCAGCCGAGACCTCCACGAGATAGGAGGGCGCCCCCCTATAGGGCACGCCCCTGTCTTGTGGGCCCCTCGGGCGGCCACCGACGTACTTCTTCCTATATATACCTACGTACCCCGAAAACATCCAGGGGCACCACGAAACACAATTTCCACCGCCGTAACCTTCTGTATCCGCGAGATCCCATCTTGGAGCCTTCGCCGACACTCTGTCGGAGGGGGAATCAAGCACAGAGATCCTCTACATCAACATCCTTGCCCCTCTGATGAGTTGTGAGTAGTTTACCACAGACCTACGGGTCCATAGTTATTAGCTAGATGGCTTCTTCTCTCTTTCTGGATCTCAATACAATGTTCTCTCCCTCTCTTGTGGAGATCTATTCGATGTAAAATCTTTTTGCGGTGTGTTTGTCGAGATCTGATGAATTGTGGGTTTATGATCAAGTTTATCTATGAATAATATTTGAATCTTCTCTGAATTCTTTTATGTATGATTTAGTTATCTTTGCAAGTCTCTTCGAATTACCAGTTTGGCTTGGCCTACTAGATTGATCTTTCTTGCCATGGGAGAAGTGCTTAGCTTTGGGTTCAATCTTGCGGTGTCCTTACCCATGATGTAAAGGGTTACAAGGCACGTATTGTATTGTTGCCATCGAGGATAACAAGATGGGGTTTATATCATATTGCATGAGTTTATCCCTCTACATCATGTCATCTTGCTTAATGCGTTAATCTGTTCTTATGAACTTAATACTCTAGATGCATGCTGGATAGCGGTCGATGTGTGGAGTAATAGTAGTAGATGCAGGCAGGAGTCGGTCTACTTGTTATGGACGTGATGCCTATATACATGATCATGCCTAGATAATCTCATAACTATGCGCTTTTCTATCAATTGCTCGACAGTAATTTGTTCACCCACCGTAATACTTATGCTATCTTGAGAGAAGCCACTAGTGAAACCTATGGCCCCCGGTTCTATCTCTTATCATATTTGCTTTCAATCTACTTTTATTTTGCATCTTTACTTTTTGCATCTATATTATAAAATACCAAAAATATATTTATCTTATCATACTATCTTTATTAGATCTCACTTTCAGCAAGTGGCGTGAAGGGATTGACAACCCCTTTATTGCGTTGGTTGCGAGTTCTCGGTTGTTTGTGCAGGTGCGTGGGACTTTTGAGGAGCCTCCTCTTGGATTGATACCTTGGTTCTCAAAACTAAGAGAAATACTTACGCTACACTTATCAGCATCACCCTCTCCTCTTCGAGGAAAACCAACGCAAGCTCAAGACGTAGCAAGAAGGATTTCTGCCGGGGAGGTCTTCGCTCAAGTCAAGACATACCAAGTACCCATCACAAACCCATCTCCCTCGCATTTACATTATTTGCCATTTGCCTCTCGTTTTCCTCTCCCCCACTTCACCCTTGCCGTTTTATTCGTCCTCTCTTTCCCAATATCCTCCTCTGTTTTTGCTCACCGTGTTTCTGTTTGCTTGTGTGTTGGATTACTTGTTGCCATGGCGCAAGATAATACCAAATTGTGTGACTTCTCGAATACCAATAATAATGATTTCCTTAGTACTCCGATTGCTCCTCTTAATAATGATGAGTCTTGTGAAATCAATACCGCTTTGCTGAATCTTGTTATGAAAGATCAATTCGCGACCTTCCTAGCGAAGATGCCGCTACTCACCTAAATAATTTTGTTGATTTATGTGATATGCAAAAGAACAACGATACGGATAACAATATCGTCAAATTGAAGTTATTTCCGTTTTCACTTAGAGATCGTGCTAAAGTTTGGTTTTCGTCTTTGCCTAAAAATAGTATTGATTCTTGGAACAAGTGCAAAGATGCTTTCATCTCTAAGTATTTTCCTCCCGCTAAGATCATCACCCTTAGGAACGATATTATGAATTTTAAACAACTTGATCATGAGCATGTTGCCCAATCTTGGGAAAGAATGAAATTGATGCTTCGCAATTGCCCTACTCATGGTTTGAATTTATGGATGATCATACAAATTTTTATGCCGGTTTGAACTTTGCTTCTAGAAATCTCTTAGATTCGGCCGCGGGAGGCACCTTTATGGAAATCACGTTAGGAGATGCTACAAAACTTCTTGATAATATTATGGCTAATTATTCTCAATGGCACACCGAAAGATCTTCTAGTAAAAAGTGCATGCTATAGAAGAAATCAATGTTTTGAGTGGAAAGATGGATGAACTTATGAAGATGTTTGCTACTAAAAATACTCCTCTTGATCCCAATGATATGCCTTTGTCTTCCTTGATTGAGAATAATAATGAATCTATGGATGTGAATTTTGTTGGTAGGAATAGTTTTGGAAACAATGCCTATAGAGGAAATTTTAATACTAGACCGTTCCCTAGTAATCCCTCTAATAATTATGGAAATTCCTACAATAATTGTTATGGTAATTTTAATAAGATGCCCTCTGATTTTGAGAATAGTGTGAAAGAATTTATGATCTCTCAAGAATTTTAATGCTTTGCTTGAAGAAAAATTGCTCAAAGTTGATGATTTGGCTAGGAACGTTGATAGACTTTCGCTTGATGTTAATTCTCTTAAACTTGGATATTCTTCTCCTAAGCATGATATCAATGAGTCTCTCAAAGTAATGAGAATTTCTATTGACGAGTGCAAGGAAAGAACCGCTAGATTGCGTGCTAAGAAAGAAAGCTTTATAAAAGCGTGTTCTTCTAGTTTCCGTGAAAATAATGATG
Source organism: Aegilops bicornis (assembly GCA_021605145.1). Taxonomy (NCBI): domain Eukaryota; kingdom Viridiplantae; phylum Streptophyta; class Magnoliopsida; order Poales; family Poaceae; genus Aegilops; species Aegilops bicornis. The sequence continues at coordinate 375,907,776 of CM038673.1, read as the reverse complement.
AGGATCTTAAAGTTATTGATGCGTCTCCGATTAGATCTATGTTTTGCAATATGAATTTTGATGATTATGGGACTGATGATGAATCAACTTTTCCTAGAAGGCCTCCCAAGAATTCAGAGTCTTTAGATCTTAATGTTAAAATTGGTAAAAGTGAGATTGGAAGATCCTCAACTTCTAATAATGTTGAACCCACTATCTCGGATTTCAAGGAATTTAATTATGATAATTGCTCTATAAAAGGTTGTATTTCCTTGTTGCAATCCGTTGTTAATTCTCCTCATGCTTATAGTCAAAACAAAGCTTTTACCAAGCATATTGTTGATGCCTTGATGCAATCTTATGATGAAAAACTTAATCTGGAAGTTTCTATACCTAGAAAACTTAATGATGAGTGGGAAGCTACTATAAAGATTAGAATTAAATATTATGAGTGTTTTGCTTTCTGTGATTTGGGTGCTAGTGTTTCCACGATTCCGAAAACTTTATGTGATATTCTAGGCTTCCATGATCTTGATGATTGTTCTTTAAATTTGCACCTTGCGGATTCCACCATTAAAAAGCCTATGGGAAGGATCAATGATGTTCTTATTGTTGCAAACAAAAATTTGGTGCCCGTAGATTTTATCGTTCTTGATATAGATTGCAATCCTTCTTGCCCTATTATTCTTGGTAGACCTTTCCTTCGAACGATCGGTGCGATTATTGATATGAAGAAAGGAAATATTAGATTCCAATTTCAATTAAAGAAAGGCATGGAGCACTTTCCAAGAAAGAAAGTTAAATTACCTTATGAATCTATCATGCGTGCTACTTACGAGTTTAGTGCCAAAGATGGCACTCGTTAGATCTATCTTCGCTTTTATGCCTAGGTAGGGGCGTTAAACGATAGCGCTAGTTGGGAGGCAACCCAATTTTCTTTATGTTTTTTTGTTTTTGTTTCTGTTTAGTAATAAATAATCCATCTAACTTCTGTTTAGATGTGGTTTTATGTTTTAATTAGTGTTTGTGCCAAGTTAAACCTATAGGATCTTCTTGGATGATAGTTATTTGATCTTGCTGTAATTTCCAGAAACTTTCGGTTCACGAAAACAATTGTTAAAAATCACCAGAACGTGATAAAATAGTGATTCCAATTGCTGTTGATCAATAAACAAATTTCCTACGTCGTCCTATGTTTTCTGAAATTTTTTGAGTTCCAGAAGTTTGTGTTAGTTACAGATTACTACAGACTGTTCTGTTTTTGACAGATTCTGATTTTCGTATGTTGTTTGCTTATTTTGATGAATCTATGGCCAATAAAATAGCTTATGATCCATAGAGAAGTTGGAATACATTAGGTTTAACACAAAATTAAATAAAGAATGAGTTCATTGCAGTACCTTATGTGGTGTTTTTGTTTTCTTTCACTAACGGAGCTTATCAGATTTTCTGTTGAGTTTTGTGTTGTGAAGTTTTCAAGTTTTGGGTAAAACTTTTATGGACTATGGAATAAAGGATGGCAAGAGTCTAAGCTTGGGGATGCTCAAGGAACCCAAATATATTCAAGAATATCCAAAAGCCTAAGCTTGGGGATGCCCCGGGAAGGACTCCCCTCTTTCGTCTTTGTTCATTGGTAACTTTACTTTGAGCTATATTTTTATTCACCACATGATAAGTGTTTTGCTTGGAGTGTCGTGTATTATGTTAGTCTTTGCTTTTTAGTTTACCACAATCATCCTTGCTGTACACACCTTTTGGGAGAAGCCTATTTGATTAGAATTTGGTAGAATACTCTAAGTGCTTCACTTATATCTTTTGAGCTCGATAGTTTTTGCTCTAGTGCTTCACTTATATCTTTTAGAGCACGGTGGTGTCTTAATTTTGAAGAAATTGCTAGTCTCTCATGATTCACTTATATTATTTTGAGAGTCTTTTAGAACAGCACGGTATTTGCTATGGTCATAAAATTGGTCCTAGAATGGTAGGCATCCAAGTTGGGTATAATAAAAACTATCATAGGAAGTGAATTGGATGCTATGATAAACTTGATACTTGATAATCGTTTTGAGATATGGAGGTAGTGATATTAAAGTCATGCTAGTTGGGTGATTATGAATTAAAAGAATGCTTGTGTTGAAGTTAGCAAGTCCCGTAGCATGCACGTATGGTTAAAGTTGTGTAACAAATTTGAAACATGAAGTGTACCGGCTTGTGCATCCTTATGAGTGGCGGTCGGGGAATGACGATGGTCTTTTCCTACCAATCTATCCCCCTAGGAGCATGCGCGTAGTACTTGATTTTTGATGACTTCTAAATTTTTGCAATAAGTATATGAGTTCTTTATGACTAATGTTGAGTCCATGGATTATACGCACTCTCACCCTTCCATCATTGCTAGCCTCTTCGGTACCGTGCATTGCCCTTTCTCACCTTGAGAGTTGGTGCAAACTTCAGGTGCATCCAAACCCCGTGATACGATACGCTCTATCACACATAAACCTCATTATATCTTCCTCAAAACAGCCACCATACCTACCTATTTATGGCATTTCCATAGCCATTCCGAGATATATTGCCATGCAACTTTCCACCGTTCCGCTCATCATTATTATGACATGCTTTTTTTTTGTCATATTGCCATTGTATGATCATGTAGTTGACATCGTATTTGTGGCAAAGCCACCATGCATTATTTTTCATACATGTCACTCTTGATTCATTGCACCAACCCGGTACACCACCGGAGGCATTCATATAGAGTCATATCTTGTTCCAGTTTCGAGTTGTAATCCTTATGTTGTAATCAATAGAAGTGTGATGATCATCATTATTAGAGCATTTCCCAATTAAAAAAGAGAAAGGCCAAAAGAAAAAAAGAAAGGCCCAAAAAAGAAAATAAATAAAAAGGGCAATGTTACTATCTCTTTTTCCACACTTGTGCTTCAAAGTAGCACCTTGTTCTTCATGTAGTGAGTCTCATATATTGTGCTTCAAAGTAGCACCATGTTTTTCATATAGAGAGTCTCATAAGTTTTCTTTTTCATACTAGTGGGAATTTTTCATTATAGAACTTGGCTTGTATATTCCTACGATGGGCTTCCTCAAATGCCCTAGGTCTTCGTGAGCAAGAGAGTTGGATGCACACCCACTAGTTTTCTTTTGTTGAGCATTCATAGCTCTAGTGCATCCGTTGCATGGCAATCCCTACTCCTCATGTTGACTCCAATTGATGGGCATCTCCATAGCCCGTTGATTATCCTCGTCAATGTGAGACTTTCTCTTTTTTGTCTTCTCCACACAATCCCTATCATATTCTATATCCATGGCTCACACTCATGTATTGCGTGAAGGTTGAAAAAGTTTGAGATTATTTAAGTATGAAACAATTGCTTGGCTTGTCATCGGGGGTATAGAAGTTGGGAACATCTTTATGTGACGAAAATGAAGCATAGCCTAACTATATGATTTTGTAGGGATGAACTTTCTTTTGCCATGTTATTTTGAGAAGACATGATTACTTTGATTAGTATGCTTGAAGTGTTACTATTTCTTATATCAATATGAACTTTTATTTTGTATTCATTCGGATCTGAACATTCACGCCACAATAAAGAAAATTACATTATGAATTATGCTAGATAGCATTCCACATCAAAAATTCTCTTTTTATCATTTACCTACTCGAGGGGCGAGCAGGAATTAAGCTTGGGGATGCTTGATACGTCTCCAACGTATCTATAATTTTTGATTGTTCCATGCTATTATATTACCCCTTTTGGATGTTTATGGGTTTTATTTTACACATTTATATCATTTTTGGGACTAACCTACTAACCGGAGGCCCAACCCATATTGTTGTTTTTTTGCCTATTTCAGTATTTCTAAGAAAAGGAATATCAAACGGAGTCCAAACGGAATGAAACCTTCGGGAGTGTGATTTTTGGAACGAACGTGATCCAGAGGACTTGGAGTGCAAGTAAAGAAGCAGCCGAGACCTCCACGAGATAGGAGGGCACCCCCCCTATAGGGCACGCCCCTGTCTCGTGGGCCCCTCGGGCGGCCACCGACGTACTTCTTCTTCCTATATATACCTACGTACCCCGAAAACATCCAGGGGCACCACGAAACACAATTTCCACCGCCGTAACCTTCTCAGATCCACGAGATCCCATCTTGGAGCCTTCACGGCACTTTCTGGGAGGGAATCAAGCACGAGGGCCTCTACATCAACATCCTTGCCCCTCGATGAGTTGTGAGTAGTTTACCACATACCCTCTGGGTCCATAGTTATTAGCTAGATGGCTTCTTCTCTCTTCTCGGATCTCAATACAATGTTCTCCCCCTCTCTTGTGGAGATCTATTCGATGTAAACTCTTTTTGCGGTGTGTTTGTCGAGATCTGATGAATTGTGGGTTTATGATCAAGTTTATCTATGAATAATATTTGAATCTTCTCTGAATTCTTTTATGTATGATTAAGTTATCTTTGCAAGTCTCTTCGAATTACCAGTTTGGCTTGGCCTACTAGATTGATCTTTCTTGCCATGGGAGAAGTGCTTAGCTTTGGGTTCAATCTTGCGCTGTCCTTACCCAGGATGTAAAGGGTTGCAAGGCACGTATTGTATTGTTGCCATCGAGGATAACAAGATGGGGTTTATATCATATTGCATGAGTTTATCCCTCTACATCATGTCATCTTGCTTAATGCGTTAATCTGTTCTTATGAACTTAATACTCTAGATGCATGCTGGATAGCGGTCGACGTGTGGAGTAATAGTAGTAGATGCAGCAGAGTCGGTCTACTTGTTATGGACGTGATGCCTATATACATGATCATGCCTAGATAATCTCATAACTATGCGCTTTTCTATCAATTGCTCGACAGTAATTTGTTCACCCACCGTAATACTTATGCTATCTTGAGAGAAGCCACTAGTGAAACCTATGGCCCCCGGGTCTATCTCTTATCATATTTGCTTTCAATCTACTTTTATTTTGCATCTTTACTTTTTGCATCTATATTATAAAATACCAAAAATATATTTATCTTATCATACTATCTTTATTAGATCTCACTTTCATGAAGTGGCCGTGAAGGGATTGACAACCCCTTTATTGCGTTGGTTGCGAGTTCTCAGTTTGTTTGTGTAGGTGCATGGGACTTTTAAGGAGCCTCCTACTGGATTGATACCTTGGTTTTCAAAACCGAGGGAAATACTTACGCTACACTTGCTGCATCACCCTCTCCTATTCGAGGAAAACCAACGCAAGCTCAAGACGTAGCACCGTGCCTCCTCCGGTGTTCGAGTTTCATCGTGGCAATGGCATAAACGTCTTGGTCATCCTACAAATAATGTGGTCACTTCCATTGTTCGGAGTCATGACCTTCCGTGTTCTAGTTCAAATAATTCATCGTTAGTTTGTGATGCCTGTCAGTGTGCTAAGAGTCATCAACTCCCTTATTCTACTTCGTTTCATATCACTAATGTACCTCTTGAATTAATACATTCAGATGTTTGGGGTCCCGCTCTTGCTTCATCGGGAGGGTACAAGTATTATGTTAGTTTTATTGATGATTACACGCGCTTCACCTGGATTTATTTGCTTAAACACAAGTCTGATGTTGAGCAAGTTTTCTACAACTTTCAGGCTCATGTCGAACGCATATACGGATTATAAAATCAAGGCCGTTCAGTCCGACTGGGGTGGTGAATACCACAAACTCCATCGCTACTTTCAACGCACGGGCATCTCTCACCGAGTGTCATGTCCACATACCTCTCAGCAGAACGGTATTGCCGAGTGCAAACACCGACGTTTCATCGAGACCGGTCTTGCCTTGCTAGCGCACTCCTCTCTTCCACTTCGGTTTTGGGATGAGGCTTTTCTTACGGCATGTTACCTCATCAACCGTATGCCCACTTCGGTTCTCAACAAGGACACACCTCTGTTTCGTCTGTTTCATGTTCAGCCCAACTACTCCTCCCTTCGGATTTTTGGTGTGCTTGCTGGCCTAGTCTCCGCAAGTACAATGCTCACAAGCTTGAGTTTCGGTCCAAGATGTGTGTTTTCCTTGGCTATAGTCCTTTGCATAAGGGCATAAGTGTCTTGACCGTACCTCTGGTCGGATATACATCTCTCGTGATGTTGTTTTCGACGAGACTGTGTTCCCTTACTCTCAACCTGGTGTTTCGGTTGATCCTACTTCTCTTGAACATGCACTCACTTTTCCCTCCGATGAACCGATTCCGGATGTCCATGTGCGTAAATATGACCTCTCCTATTTGTCACCTAACTTGTCTTTTGCAGGTGATATTGCTTTGAGTCCCCCCCCCCGGTACATGTTGCTGCTCCGACGCCTCCTGATGCACCCGACGTGCATGTCCCGCCGCCCGAGGCGGGCGCGGTGCCCGATGGCGTGACCGCGGACGCGGCTGGGTCGCCACCCTCGCTCGGTCCGTTGCCCGGGCCGCCATCCTCGCCTGGGTCGGACACCATCGTCTCTCGGCCCGTGTCGCCCCTTGCTGAGGTCCCCTCAGCCGTGACACCCTAGGCCGAGCCCTCGTCACCGCCGTCTTCTCCTACCGGCGATGCCACTCCAGCGCATGCTATGGTTACACGCCATCGTGATCATACGCGCAAGGAGTAATCTTACGCTGATGGCACGGTTCGGTATGACTCTCGCCGCCGTGCCTTCTTTGTCGCGCCGGTTTCCCGTCATGATGCTCTGGGTGAACCTGCATGGCGTGCCGCCATGTCCGAGGAGTTTGCTGCTCTCCGTCACACTAACACATGGGTGTTGGTGCCTCGGCCACCTAGTGTTAGTATTGTGAGCTGCAAGCGGATTTTCAAAACCAAGCATCGTCTGGATGGGTCTGTTGATAAGCACAAAGTTCGTCTTGTTGCTCGCGGTTTCACTCAACAGCATGGGATTGACTACGGAGATACTTTTAGCCCGGTGGTGAAGCCTGCCACGGTTCGCTTGGTTCTGTCTCTTGCTGTGTCTCGTGGTTGGAGCCTCAAGCCAGTTGATGTGAGCAATGCTTTTTACATGGGTTCTTGGCCGAAGATGTGTACATGCAGCAGCCACCTGGGTTCGAGGATGCCACCTATCTCTCTCGTGTCTGCAAACTTCAGCGGTCTATTTATGGTCTCAAGCAGTCGCCTCGTGCCTGGTATGCTCGTTTGAGTCAGCGCCTTTCGCAGCTCGGTTTTGTTGCCTCCAGATCAGATGCATCTCTGTTCATCTTCTCCCAGGGTGAAATACAGATATGCATGCTGGTGTACGTTGATGATATTGTGATTGCTGGCTCTACCCCCGCCGTGGTGGATCGTCTTGTGCAATCGTTGTCTGCTAGCTTTCCCATCAAAGATTTGGGTCGCCTCGAGTACTTTCTTGGTTTGGAAGCGTCCTTTCATTCAGGGGGCATGACCTTGACGTAGAAAAAGTATGCTTTGGATCTTCTTCATCGCGTTAACATGGAGAACTGCAAGGCCACTTCCACTCCGCTTGCTACTTCCGAGTCTCTCACATCATAGTGGTGCACTCTTTGGTAGAGATGACTCCTTTCGGTATCGCAGCGTGTGGTTGGAGCACTTGATGTTGACCCTCACTCGTCCTAATATCTCCTTCAGAGTGAACAAAGTGTGTCAGTTCTGTCTCAATAGCGGAGGATCATTGGGAAGCGATCAAGCGTATTCGAGATATGTCAAAGGTATGCTAGACATGGGACTACGGATTCGTAAGTCCAGATCTTTGGAGTGAGTATATTCTTGATGCGCATCGGGCAGGCTGTGTTGATGATAGGCGCTCCACTGGTGATTTTGCTATATTTGTTGGACCTAACCTTGTATCTTGGAGCTGGAAGAAGCAACCCACAGTCTCGAGATCAAGCATCGAGGCAGAGTATAAGGCATAGGCAAATGGCACGGCTGAAGCCATTTGGATAGACTCAGTTCTCAAAGAACTTGGAGTCCCACGGCAGCGCACTCCTATATTGTGGTGTGATAACTTAGGGGCAACTTACCTGACGTTGAATCCAGTGTTTCATGCTCGGACCAAACACATTGAGATTGATTTTCATTTTGTGAGAGAACGAGTAGCTGCTTGTGAACTGGAAGTCAGGTTTATTTCTATAGATGATCAGTTAGCGGATGTATTTACTAAACCCGCTACTAGACAGATGCTAGGCCGTTTTAGAACCAATCTGAATCTTGTATGTGTAAGTGCATCTAGTGCCCCTTAGTGATTTTGGTGTATTGAAGACTTATAGGTTAAGGGACTAATGTGTTTATGAGTGTACACAGGTCTATAAGTCTATGAGGAGTTTGATATTTACAAAGAAAGTCGACCCCTAAAATGAAGTTCTTCGATCAAGACTTTGGTATTCTCAAGACTTTGAATGTGAATAAATTGGTGTGACCTTGAAGATTGGGTATTCATTTGAGGATCATGAAGCGGGAAGACTTTTGTTTTTCGTAGTTTCGTTTTATCTTTCTTGAGTTATAGGAAACACCGTACTGTTAAAGGGGATCGAGGAAATAGTAAGGAAAAATTTCCATGTGATGCTCAACTCAAAATCCTACACCTACCAATCCCTTCGAGTGAAGCCTTTGGAAATCTCATACAGTTCAGTCAATTTCTTGATGTGAGACGAAGTCCTTACAGTCACGAGAATTTGTTCGGCGAGGAGTTAGGAATGCGCCAGCGGATTGCCTACACAGTGAGGAACATGATAATACGAGGAATTTGAGAGTCAAATTTCCGACCGTTCTTGTCTTCTTGGCCACCTGTTCAAAAATATCTTATCCACCTAACGGTCATATCATTGAAGGGCATTTATGTCTTATCATGTCGGGTTGCTCCCTAGGCTATAAATAGCCGCCCCCTACAACCACTAGCTGGTTGGCTGCTGCGAGAGAAACTAACACTTGTCATTTGAGAGCATCCCATCCTCCGAGGACTTTGAGCGAAAATCATCGAGTGAGGAAAACCCAAACCCAAACACCTACAAACCCAAAGTGATTGAGCATCATCAAGAGATTGATCCTGCGTGGATCCGACGCTTGTTACCTTTGGAGACCGTGCTTCTTCCAGACGGTTAGGCGTCATGGTCTAGAGCATCCAAGAGGAATTGTGGATTGCCGAGTGACCGAGTCTATGAAGGTTTGGAAGTCGCCTGAAGACTTACCACGAGTGATTGGACGAGGTCTGTGTGACCTTAGTTCAAGGAGAATACGGTGAGGACTTGGTGTCCCGAAATGTGTGCTCGATGGATCGGGTGTCCGGACTGTGTCCTCGAGTTTAAATACTCGGCCGCTCCAACCAGACGTACAACCGAGACAACAGCTTGAACTGGTCTACCAAATCATTGTCTTCACCAAGCTTATCTGGTTCTATTTCCTCAACTCTTTCATTTCCTCATTCTTGTGTTGAGTGTTTGTTCATATCTGTGTTTGAAGACTTTGATCAAGACTTTCTCAATTTCCTCAATTCAATTTCTTCAGTCTGTTTGTCTTCATCTTGTGTTATCCTGTGATTACGCTTTCTGTACTCTGTGCTTGTCTTCATTTCATCATGATGACCATGCTTGTATTATGTTATGCTTACTCTTGAGTACTTATTCCGCTGCAAGTAGTTCTTCGCTAAGGAATTTCCTCACCGGCAAATTCCTCAGTGAAGAATTCATAAAAATCGCCTATTCACCCCCCTCTAGTCGATATAACGCACTTTCAGTTGGTATCAGAGCAAGGTACCCCCTTGTTCTGTGTGATTTTGGTTTAACCGCGTGGAGTTTTAGTTATGTCGACCGCATGTATGATCAAGGTCTCTGCTGGCTGTCCTACCTTCGATGGAACAGACTACCCCTACTGGAAGAATAAGATGCGAATGCATCTTGAGGCAATTGATAATGATCTCTGATATGTTGTGGAAAATGGTGTTCCCACTATCTCACCCTCACTGAACGCTACCGATGTGAAGAGATTCAAGCAACTCGATTCTCAAGCAAAGAATATCATATGTGGTCATCTGAGCAAAGGACAGTATGGAAGAGTGAGTCTTTGTGGAAGCTGCTAAGCTTATCTGGGATAGGCTGTCCAAAGTAAATGAAGGAGTCTCAACTCAGCATGACTCTCGAGTTGATGTTCTTCGCAATCTCTTCAACCGCTTCAAAAGACTCGACAATGAAAATGTTCAACAAACCTTCGATCACCTCACTGACATCTCAAATGAGTTTCAAGCGCTTGGTGCCACTGACATCACCGACCATGAGGTGGTGAAGAAATTGTTGAGATCGCTTGATTCCTCATTTGATACTTTGGCACTAATGATACAAGAACGTGCTAACTACAAGTCACTTGATCCCGCTGATATCCTCGAGAGGCTAAATACTCATGAGTTCTAGCTTGCTGAAAAGAGAGATATCTATGGTTCGAGCTATGGCAAATCACGTGCCACGAAGGCCAAGGCGGTCTCGAATCTGAATGTGAAGATTCTAGTAGCAGCCTTGGTGATCCTGAAGAATTGAGCCAGGAGCTAGCACTGCTCGTGAAGAAGTTCCAGAAGTTCTCAAGACGTGGTCGCTTTGGAAAATCCTCAAGGAGCAGTGATTCCTCATCCAGTGACTATAATAGAAGGCTTTGCCACAAATGGAAGAAACCTGGTCACTATATTCAAGATTGTCCTCGGTGGGAGAATGAATTAAAGAATAAGAAATACAAGGATTACAGTTCTGATGACGCTAAGAAGAAGAAGAAATCGTCAAAATCTTCATCATCAAAATCCTCGAAGTCTTCATCTCACAAGAAGAGCAGCCCTAAGAAGGCTCGGGCATTCATTGGCAAGGAAATGGACTCTGCTGAATCTGAGGAACATGAGGAAGAGGAGGCATCCGAGGAGTCCGAGTGCAGTGTGGCGAAGTCTGGCTCTCGCTTTGCATTCGTCGACAAGTCTATCTTCAACTCAAGAAACTGACCTCACCAACAAGGCTGATGAAGATAATGATGACTACGCTCCCACCTATTGCTTCATGGCAAAGGGTGCCAAGGTACTCAAATATACCTCCTCTGAATCTAGTGAGAATGAATCTGATGAAGACCTCAAGCCCAGCTACTCTAAACATGCTAAGATTGTTGTAAAACAACAAAGGGATTTTGAAAAGGTTCAAAACGTGCTAGACAAAAGTGATGATATGTTGGGTGAAGAAATGGATCGCACTAAAGCCCTGACTGAAAATCTTCAAAGACTTCAGTCTCGGTTTGACAGCCTTCAAGGTCATCATAACACTCTCTTGTCTGATCATGAGAAGCTTTCTTATGAATTTCTTCAAAGAAAGCAAGATCTTGAGAAGCTAAGAGTGAGTTTTGAAGATCTTCAGAATGAGCGCGATTCATTACTTGCTCAACAAATCAGCGCGGCTCAGGAAGAATTTGTTCCTCCATGCTTAAAGTGCATTGAACGTGAATCTTCTAATTCTTCACCTGAATGTTCAAATGCTTCAATTGTTATAAATTCTTCTCATGCCTCTACTATCACTAATTCCTCATCTGAGGACATTGCTAGTATCACTGACGATGCAGGGCTGAAGGAATTGTACATGACAGGCATGTACAAAAGCCTCAAAGGGCATCGAGACTCTTTGTGATGTGCTTAAAAGCATATCCTCAACAGAACCCTAGGGAAGAGGGTATTGCCTTTGAGAGGAAACTCAATGCTGATGGAACATATTGGAAGCCTGAGCAGACCCCAAAACCTCATGGAGTTGCCGCAAAGGGACCTCCGGTTGATCCATCTAACTTATCGGGCTTTACATGTGAATCTCCTCAATCTTCTGATGAGTCATTTGACTCCAACTATAAACTGTTCAAAAATCAGAATGGTGAAGTATTTGCTAGATATGTTGGCACTAACTGCAGGAACGGTTCTCCTATGAAGAAAATCTGGGTTCCCAAAGGTGCCTTGAAAGTCTTCAGGTGAATGTCCTCATGAAACCACACAGAAGAATTGGAACCCCAGATTAAACTCTTTATATGGACCAAATTCTTCATATGGATCCAAGTCCTCATACAGACCAAATTCCTCACGTGGATCAAATTCCTCAAAAGGATCAAAGTCCTCATATGATTATCATCGTGCTAACAACTCTGTTTCGCAGGGTAAAGCTAAGGGCTATGAATATGTGCATTATTCTTCAAACCAGTATGTTCATAAGTCCTTGAAGAATTTATCTGCTTATTCATATGCTTACCCTAACCCCTCTCATGTGAAACGAAATGGATTGGCTTCTATGCCACCATTCTCATATGGAGCTCATAGAGTGATGAACTCTTTGCCACCCCTTCAGATGTGGGTGATGAAGAAAAAGAACTAATCTCTTCTGCAGGTCGTGTCTCTAGGCGTGCTTTAACGTCTGAAGAATTTCTTTGGGGGCCCGACAAAATTGCACGAAAGGACGCATGCTAATCATGAAGAAATGAACTTTCATTTTACACGTCCTCATCTTGCTATATCTGTTTCTTTGCTTGATGAAATTCATCTGATGAATTTGATATCGTATTCTTCACTGATGAAGTATATGAGTTCGTAAGTTGCACTAATTCATCTGCAGGATGATCTTCCCAAAGCCTCTGAGTGGGTCCTCGATAGTGGATGTACAAATCACATGACTGGTGACAAGAATCTATTGATGGATGCTCCCTTATCACCATCACATCTGAAGCATATCATCTTTGCTGACAAAGGCAAAAGTCATGTATTGGGTCTAGGTAAGGTTGCGATCTCTAAGGACATACACATGGACAAAGTCATGCTTGTTGAGTCCTTAGGATACAACCTCATGTCAGTATCAATGCTTCGCGATCTTGATATGGTTGTTGTCTTTGGCAAGTATCGTTGTGTTGTGATTATGGAAGCTGACCATTCCAAAGTCTTCGGAGGCTTTAGGAGAGGAGACTTGTATATTGTTGATTTCTCTACAGGACCACAACCAGCCGTGTGCCTACTTGCAAAAGCTTCAGAAGGCTGCTATGGCATCGACGACTTGGTCACGCATGCATGAGGAATTTGCACACGCTTGCGAAGAAGAAGCATGTCATTGGCATTGAGAATGTAAAATTTCTCAAGGATCACTTGTGTGGAGCCTGTGAATCTGGAAAAATGACCAAGGCGAAGCATCCAGCAAAGACTATCATGACCACTACTCGACCATTCAAATTGCTCCACATGGACCTCTTTGGTCCTAATCATTACTCAGCAGTCACTAATGATGCATCTCTATATGGCTTTGTTATTGTTGATGATTACTCTCGTTACACATGGGTACACGTTGTTACTTACAAACATGAAGTGCAGGAAGTCTTCAAACTATTTTCCTCGAGGGCTTCACCCAACTTTGGTGTGAAGATCAAGCACATCGAGAGTGACAATGGAACCGAAGTTCAAGAATTTCGGTCTTGATGACTATCTTGATGAACTTGGTATTACTCATGAGTTATCTGCTCCTTATACTCCTCAGCAAAATGGCGTCGTGGAGCGCAAGAACAGAACTCTCGTTGAGATGGCTCGCACTATGCTTGATGAGTACAAGATGCCTCGTCACTTCTGGATTGAGGCAATTTACACTGCGTGCCACATCATCAACAGAGTATATCTTCACAAATTCTTCAAGAAGACTGCCTATGAACTCCTCACTGACAAGAAACCGAATGTGAGTTATTTCAAAGTCTTCGGTGCTAAATGTTGGATTAGAGATCCTCATCACAATGCTAAATTTGCACCGAAAGCACATGAAGGTTTTATGCTTGGTTACGGAAAGGACTCAAGACGCCTACTGAGTCTTCAACAATGTTCTTCACAAGATTGTTGAAAGCTGTAGATGTGCGGGTTTGATGAAACTAATGGCTCACAAAGAGAGCACCTTCCTTCCGTGATAGATGAACCAGCTACCGAGGATTCTATCAAGTTCAAGGCGATCGAGGATGTCATTCCTCTTGAAGAATCTGCTAAAGAATTCATTCCGAACGTGAAGAACGCCGAATGATGCACCAAGAAAATGTCAAGAAAATGGTCTTTGAAGAAAATGCTGATCAAATTCCTCGACGACAACCAGCCCATCCTCGTGTTGCAAAAGAAGTGCAAGTTGAAAAGATCATCGATGACATTGAAGCACCAGGTCCTCTCACACGCTCAAAAGCTTCACATTTATCGAACTTTTGTGGGCACTATGCTTTTGTCTCTATCACAGAGCCCACTAAGGTAGATGAAGCATTTCTGGAGCCCGAGTGGATTCAGGCCATGCAAGAAGAATTACATCGATTCGAGCTCAACAACGTCTGGGAACTGGTCAAACGTCCAGATCCTCGCAAGCATAATATCATTGGCACAAAGTGGATCTACCGCAACAAACAAGATGAAAATGGCCTTGTGGTGAGTAATAAGGCACGACTTGTAGCTCAAGGCTACACACATGTTGAAGGAATTGATTTCGATGAAACTTTTGATACTGTTGCTAGACTTGAGGCTATTCGCATATTACTTGCTTATGCTAACCATCATGATATCACTTTATATCAAATGGATGTGAAAAGTGCTTTCCTCAATGGTAAGCTTGAGGAAGAAGTATATGTTGCTCAACCCCAGTTTTGAAGATCCAAAGAATCGACAAAGTCTTCAGACTCAACAAGGCCCTCTATGGCCTCAAGCAGGCCCCTCGGGCGTGGTATGATACTTTGAAGGAATTCCTCATGAAGAATGGCTTCACACCGGTTCACTCGACCCTACTCTCTTTACTAAATCTTATGATGGTGAACTGTTTGTGTGCCAAATATACGTTGATGATATTATCTTTGGTCATCTTGACCAATGTTATAGTGATGAATTTGCATATATGATGAGTGAAGAATATCAAATGTCTATGATGGGAGAGTTGAAATTCTTCTTAGGTCTTCAAATTCATCACCAACGCAATGGCATATTCATATCTCAGGAGAAATACCTCAAGGATGTTCTGAGGAAATTCGTCATGCAAGATTGCAAAGGCATCAAAATTCCTATGCCCACAAATGGCCATCTATGCGCTGATGAAAATGGTATTGACTTCGATCACAAGGTATACCGCTCCATGATTGGTTCTTTATTGTACTTATGTGCATCTAGGCCAGATATAATGCTTAGTGTCTGCATGTGTGCCCGATTTCAAGCTACACCGAAGGAATCACACCATAAGGTCATGGAAGCATATTCTTCGATATCTAGCTCACACACCAACACTAGGATTATGGTACCCCAAGGGCTCTGCTTTTGATCTCATTGGATATTCTGACTCGGACTATGCTGGTGATCGTGTGGACCGCAAGTCAACATCTGGTACTTGTCATTTCCTCGGACGATCTTTGGTCCATTGGGCCTCTAAGAAAGCGAATGCGTATCACCGCTTCATCTGAAGCTGAGTACATTGCTTCTTTGGTTCTTCTTTGTGCTCAATTGCTGTGGATGAAGCAAACTGTCAAGGACTACGACATCAACGTGAAGAATGTGCCTCTCATACTTGTGACAATGAGGGTGCCATCAAGATTGCTCACAACCCAGTTCAAGACTCAAAGACAAAGCACATTCAGATTCGTCATCATTTTCTTCGTGATCATGTGTTGAAGGGCGACATCTCCATCGAGCATGTGAAGACTGAAGAACAGCTAGCCGATATCTTCACAAAGCCCTTGGATGAGAAGAGATTTAGCAAGTTGCGGTGTGAGCTAAATATCTTAGAATCTCGACTGTTCTTTGAAAAGGACACTCATCCTGACACTTATGCAAAATTGATGACCTAGATGTGCAACACATGAAGAAACATTTTTCTTCAATCAATGAAGAACAACACTCTAAGTGTGAAGAAATTAATGAAGAATTTGATTCTCAGAACCCTACGACAATTGTACGTGGTGTCTGAAATCATCATTCTTATACGGTGGGTCACGCCACCATCAAAGTTGAAAATCTTCAATTTGAGTTTTTCCTGAGTTTCAAAATTCTTCAGTTTTTCAAATTCTTCAACTTTGCAAAATCTTCACTGTTTCCGTCGTTTTTCTTCATTGGCTATATATATATAAATATATATATATATATATATATGTATATATATATGTATATATATATATATATGGGTTTATGTCCTCTACAGCATACACTTATGGCTATTTCTTCAAGTTGCATTTTACGCTAAGTGAATGTTATCGGACCCTTCCCCTCTATGTTATACTCAACCCAATCTATTCACAAATTCTTCATGTGCGTTCTATTTGAAACTCGTTCAAAATCTTCACTGTGTCCTTGTCAGCTGAAGAAATTGCGAACGGAACTTTAAAACTAATCATATCCAAATTTTCGGCTTTGCCGCTCAAATCGTTCCGCTTTTCAGTACGTGGGTGACACATGTCAAGCGAATGAGAAGGGTCAGGGGCACGTTCGTCCTATATCTTCGGGCGAACAGTTTTTCACTGCGACTATAAATACCCCCTCTCCCCTTCCTCACTTCCTTTACTCCGCTCGACCGCTCTCTCTCGCTCGAGCTTCTCAAACCCTAAGCGCCGCCGCTTCTCCATCGTCGCCCGGTGAGGAAGAGCTTCACCGCCTCGACCTCGTCGCCCGTCATACTCGCGCCGACGCGGAAATCTTCACTCCGCCGCCGTAGCTGTCTTCCTCCGCCGAAGTTAGGGCGTGGAAGATCTGAACTGACGAAGCTTCAAATCTACACTTCTCGGTTAAATCGTGTTCTTCATCCAGGGTAATTAAAAGTTACTTTTACTGCCCTCTTTGATTCAAATTTTCTCTATAAAATCTTCAAAGGTGTTTTATTCTTCAAATCCTCACACACAAAAGACCTCACTAGTCATCCGTTCTTGATTCGTTTCTCTAAGCATCTTTTTTTCTTCAAGATTCCTCAATTGTGTGGATCCTCGATCTATACAACTCTGGAACCTAAGACAAAGAACGCTTAGTGAAATTCTTCAAGGCTCATCTGGTCAAATTCCTCAAACTTGTTCTTTTTGAAAAACCTTACGAGAACGCATATGACCTCTCCAAATTCCTCACAACTATACTCATTCACAGGTACTCATGTCCATTGCTGAATCACTAGGTTCTCATCAACTTAACTCATTTGCAGCATTCCTCGAAGAAAAGTTGCATACTTCTTCAGTAGAATTCGATTGTTCAAATTCCTCAATCAAGAATATGGCGACGGTAAGAAGACACGAAAGGAGGAAAGAGGCCTGAGGTCATGACTGCTTTTGAAATACCCGAGGACATCTATGCTGACTATTGCACACCGATGAGGCCAAGTTCGAAAGGAGAACAAAAATCAGCGCAAGGTGCGATGAGAGGATTGAAAGGAGATGGGCAAGAGAATGGAGGAGTACGGGTATGTAACTCCAAAGTATATGAAGAAATTCACACTTAATCCTCCATGCCCAAGAGCTCCATTGGCACTGGCAAGAAGTCAACCCCACCAAAGATCAAGCGTGGTGAGGATTTTCTGAAGAATGGGCCAAGCGCCAAGCCAAGTTGGCAAGACAAGCCAAAGAAGCGGTGAGGAAATTCAATGAAGACTCTGCTGCTGCTATCGCCACTAAGGCCTCTCTGTCGAGCCTAGGAAATCAATGGAAAAGAAGCTCACAAGACAAGCCAAGTGCTTCACCAACTGTGCCCTCACGGCCAAGTTCCTCGGCAATGCCCTCATGGCGAGAATCTTCAAAGCCATCACGGCCAGTTCCTCATGCTGCTCTGCTCCTCCCAAATCCTCGGCTCCTCCTCAAAAGTCCTCATTTGCTCGGCAAAGTCCTCAAGACTGTGCATCCGCCACGTGCCAAAGGACTTCAGCATCTCTATTGCCTCGATGTCTCAATGAGTTCCTCAATCGCACCAAATTCTTCATCAGGCCCCACTCTGCTGAAGACAAAGGCAACGGTGGATTTGAGGTCCTCGGCCAAGTCCGAAGAAGAAAGCAGGTTGCCTTCCAAGTGCCATCGACGATGAAGGCGATGATGATGAACTTGCAGAAATCATCAGAGACAGACAAGAAAGGGCTGCTAGAGCCAAAGGCACACCTGTGTCACTGCTTTTGGATCCTAAGATGATCCTCGATTACATTGATCTCTGGCACAAGGATCTAAACACCCCTATGCCTGATTTTCATTTGACTCCTGGCCAAAGTCACACGCTGACCCATTTCATCTCTGAAGAGAAATGGAAATTTGAGAAGGCCAGACAGATCAAGAAGGCTCAGTTCAGGAAAGAGAAGTTCCTAAGGAAAAACGTTGTCAAAATGACAACTGATGAACTCATCAAAATTTAGTCTGAAATCAAAGCCCTCATTGATGATTTCGATGCTTATTATGCTGACTGGCAAGGAGCCAAAGTCAGGTTTGTTAAACTGACTGAGAAGTTCACCAATGTTGCAGCTCCAACGCAACAAGAAGTTCCTCAGGCTGAAGCTTCTGCTCAGCCTACTGAAGAACATGCCAGCACCGCTGATGACATTCAGGCTGCTGAAGAAAATGCTAGTTCCAGGGCTGATGACTCCATTCCAGCCGCTGAAGAAACTGCCAGGGCATCCACTAGTGGTGCGCCTGAAGAACACGAAGAAGTCAGGGCAACTGCATCAGTTGCGCCTGAGGAAAATCAACCAGTTTCCTCAGCTCCTCCTGCGCCTACACCAACTCCTATCCTTCCATCTGCATCAGATGTGAAGAAGACCAAGGCTGCAGAGCGAGCTGCTGTGAAGAAAAGGAAAGCATCAGCTACTTCAGATTCTTCAGCTCCGAAGAAAATGAAGCCGATGACCAGCTCATTTGAGAATCCCATTGATGCTACTCCGATCTCAACCATGCCATCAAAGGACCTTGTTCCTTTTGGTGAAGAATATATGATCCCTAGCAGATCTGCTGAAGAAAATCATTCTACTGCTTCGTCAGAGCAGATTGATGAAGAAATTGAAGTGGATGCGATCCCTTCAACGCCAGTTGTTTCCTCGCCAATGCCCCAGTTCACGGTGAAGAGGTGGCGTTGAAGAAATTGAAGATGAAGACGTGGATATTGGATGCACTACGCCAGTGATGAATGATGACTTTTGGGAAAGTCTGCACCCCAATTCTCCACTCTTCACTCCACTACAACAAATACCTCAGTCCCCTGCACCAACTGTTCAAATGGGCTCTGAAGAAACTCACCCCACCTCGCATATGCATGAAGAAATTCCAGCCACTAGTGCTGAAGAAACTGCTGCTGATGATGCTTTGAACACGCAGACTACCACTAAAGAGGAACCAGAAATTCCTCAGCCTGAAGAACCTGAGATTGCGATTCCTGAGGTTGTGATGCAACTCACTGACACTCCTCTGCCCAAACCAAAGGATCCATTCTCAAGCAAGCAAAAGTTCAAGGCTGAAGATTTCTTCGGCGAAAGCATGTATTCTTCATCGACTACAACCCGTATGACTCGCTGCGCATAAGGAAGAGGAGTTTACGGACTGCTAGTCAAGCCAATTTCTATTCCTCAGTGCTATTCAACAAAGACAAAGTCTTCGATCATGCACACATTCCTCACGTGGACATGGAATCTCTGCCGGGCTTCGAGCCATTCCTCAGTGTTCTTCACGATACTGGATTGCTAAATTTCTGCACTGACATATGTGATTGGAATGAAGAACTCATTCTTCAATTCTATGCGATGCTGCACATCACGGGAAATTCTGAAGATGTGAACTCATGGGTGATGGACTGGATGTCAGAAAATACTCACTACAAGGCACCAGCAATTGAATTGCTTCGTGCCCTCCCACTCAGTCCTCCCCTTGAAGGTGCTCGTTGCATCTACAATGAACCTGAGCTTACAAATCATTACATGCAAGTGCTGATGAAGCCTTTGAAGCCATGGAAGGCCCCTCGAACCAAATTCCTCGTCAAGGAATTACTGTATGTGCCTCGGATTGTCTATCGCATTCTGACGAAGACAATGAGTCCTATCAAAGGCACGACTCAAATGATGAAGTAGTCGTTGGCATCATGAAGAATATGCTTTTCAATATCATTCATGGCGTTCCCGTCAACTTCCATGATTTCTTCATGAGGACTCTGGCGAATATTGCTATGTCACCATTTGAGCTGAAGCCTTATGCACCATGGATTATGAGGTTCATCAGGACAAGGTCTTCATTCAATTACAAGGCTGATACTCTGAACCACTGCAGCTACTTGCCTCCGGTTGAAGTCCTCAAATGGACATTTTCCTCAGCTGATGACAAAGGCAAGGCAACTGCTGTGATAGATGAAGGCATTCGTTCATTGGATGGTCAATTTCGCAAGGCTGCATCCTACTCCACCAATGATGACTCTGCCACACATGACTCTGCCGCCAACAACTTTTCCAAGCAAAATCCTCAAGCCACAGCACCCAGGGTGATGACTGATCGTGAGTTACTCCTCAGTCTTCATCAGAAAGTTGATCACAATCATAAATGGGTCAAGCGTCAGTTTGGTTCAATTCTTCACAACATGACCTCAACACACAATGCCGTGAAGAAAACCCAATACTACCTCCATGAAACCTTCAACCGTGCATTCGGGCCATTACATCTCATGTCTACATTGAAGAAGATCTCAAGAAAATGGAGTCCGAAGGAAGAATTTGACTGGTCTGCACCTCCACCGAAGAAATACAAGAAGGTCAAGGTTCCTTCCTTGGTGGCTAGCTCCTATTCTTCATCACGCGACAATCGATGAAAATGAAGACTTGGACAACATCTGCGGCGAGCCCTACTACGACAACCGACCCGACAACGCCGGGCGCTCCTCCATCAACTTGATATTCTTGAGCGTTAGTCCTCGGTTCGATCCTTTTGGTCATTCGATGACGAAAGGGGAGAAATTTGAGTTAGTCTTCAAGCGGGTCTATTATATGGGCGTTATGGGCGTTTTTTTCCGCTAAGTTACAACTCTCGCTCTTCTGAAACTTTTATTGTATCGAGTTGTAATCTTAAACCCGATGGTGCTCTGATACTTTTGATGTGTTCCTCTACATGCTTATTCCTCATTATATGTTAATACACGCATGTCAATTACATCACCACCATATTTCATCATGCATTTCAAATTCTTCATATTATATGTCAAATGCGTGTATGAATTACAAGATATAGGGGAGATCTCCATGATTCAACTCTTCAAATGTGCATTGCCTCAAAAGCAAATTCCTCACTATGCACATCTTCGTGGGGAGTTCTTCTATATCTTGCAATCAAATTCCTCAATATCAATATTTACACTTTATATGTTTATCCCGTTGAAAACTTAACCTATATTGTCATCAATCACCAAAAGGGGAGATTGTAAGTGCATCTAGTGCCCCTTAGTGATTTTGGTGTATTGAAGACTTATAGGTTAAGGGACTAATGTGTTTATGAGTGTACACAGGTCTATAAGTCTATGAGGAGTTTGATATTTCTGAGAGAAAGTCGACCCTAAAAATGAAGTTCTTCGATCAAGACTTTGGTATTCTGAAGACTTTCTGAAGACTTTGAAAGTGAAGAAATTGGTGTGACCTTGAAGACTTGGTATTCATTTGAGGAACATGAATCGTGAAGACTTTTGTTTTCGTAGTTTCGTTTTCTCTTTCTTGAGTTATAGGAAACCCCAGATCGTTAAAGGGGTCGAGGAAATACTAAGGAAAAATTTCCATGTGATGCTCAACTCAAAATCCTACACCTGCCAATCCCTTCGAAAGTGAAGCCTTTGGAAATCTCATATAGTTCACCAATTTCTTCAAGTGTGAGACGAAGTTCTTCCGGTCACGAGGAATTTGTTCGACCGAGGAGTTAGGAATTCGCCAAAGGTCGGATTGCCTACAGTGAGGAACATGATAGCCCCGAGGAATTTGAGAGTCAAATTTCCGACCGTTCTTTGTCTTCTTGGCGCCTGTTCCAAAATATCTTATCCACCTAACGGTCATATCATTGAAGGGCATTTATGTCTTATCATGTCGGGCTGCTCCCTAGGCTATAAATAGCCGCCCCTACAACCACTAGCTGGTTGGTTGCTCCGAGAGAAACCGACACTTGTCATTTGAGAGCATCCCATCCTCTGAGGACTTTGAGCAAAAATCATCAAGTGAGGAAAACCCAAACCCAAACACCTACAAACCCAAAGTGATTGAGCATCATCAAGAGATTGATCCTGCGTGGATCCGACGCTTGTTACCTTTGAAGATCTGTGCTTCTTCCAGACGGTTAGGCGTCATGGTCTAGAGCATCCAAGAGGAATTGTGGATTGCCGAGTGACCGAGTCTGTGAAGGTTTGGAAGTCGCTGAAGACTTACCACGAGTGATTGGACGAGGTCCATGTGACCTTAGTTCAAGGAGAATACGGTGAGGACTTGGTGTCCTGAGCTGTGTGCTCTGATCGGGTGTCCGGACTGTGTGTCCTCGAGTTTAAATACTCAGCCGCTCCAACTGCAGACATAACCGAGACATTTGTTGGAACCGGGTCTACCAAATCATTGTCTTCACCAAGCTTATCGGTTCTATTTCCTCAACTCTTTCATTTCCTCATTACGTGTTGAGTGTTTGTTCATATCTGTGTTTGAAGACTTTGGTCAAGACTTTCTCAATTTCCTCAGTTCAATTTCTTCACCTGTTTGTCTTCATCTTGTGTTATCCTGTGATTACGCTTTACGTACTCTGTGCTTGTCTTCATTTCATCATGATGACCATGCTTGTATTCTGTTATGCTTACTCTTGAGTACTTATTCCGCTGCAAGTACTTCTTCGCTAAGGAATTTCCTCACCGGCAAATTCCTCAGTGAAGAATTCATAGAAATCGCCTATTCACCCCCCCTCTAGTCGATATAACGCACTTTCAGTATGTAGTTCAGATTGAGGGGGCATGTAAAGTAGGGTCTAGTATATTGTCCTTGTACACGTATTCGTATACGTATGTAATTGTAATTGTGATCATCTATATATTGAGACGTGAGGCTGGATGTCAACCACCCACGCAAAACCCTAAACCCTGTGTTTAACTCGATCTACACCAGCCAGGCCGGTCCCTTCTCCCTCTGCTTTGTAGTTAGGGTTTCGTTTTGTAGGTCGCGGTGAGCCGTTGCAGTGGTGGCAGCGGCACCCGAGCGAATAAATCTGCCTCAGCTCCACTCTCACACCGGCGGTGTCCTTCATGGCGGCGTCTCGAAGTTGATGGCATCATATGTTTGTCCATCCTTCATATCAGCAACGTTAGTGTTCATGGATGGTGTTGGCGAGGCAGCGGCAGCGACCCTTTCAGGTGTGTCTCCCCTTCTGTTGGGGATATAACTATTTGTGTAAGCCGCCCAGGTGGGGACGGGTTGCGTAAAGAGATTACCAGACAGAAGCCCAAGTCCAAGCGTGAAGATGGCGTCTCAACAAAGGGGCCTAAGGCCCACAGGCTACTTAAGGCCCGTTGTAGTAAACCGCCATAAAGGCATGACTTGTATCATAAGGTAGACTTGACTAGTCACCGAACCAGACATTGTTTATAAGCCGACCGAGACTCTGTAAGGCCACAGGGCGTCAACCTGTGTATATAAGGGGACGACATATTGGCGGCTTAGGGCAAGAAACAACCAATCGAGAACCGGGCATAGCGTATCTCGCTCCCTGGTCATCGAAACCTCAAGCAATACCAACCCAACTAGACGTAGGCTTTACCTTCACCGTAAGGGGCGAACTAGTATAAAACCTCTCGTGTCCTTTGTCCCGATTAGCCCCTTTAAGCTTCCTAGTTGCGATGGCTCCACGACTAAGTCCTTGCAAGAGGACATCTGCCGTGACAATTCCACGACAGTTGGCGCCCACCGTGGGGCCAACGCACGATGGATTTGAGTTCTTGAAGGGCAGCTTCAAGGGCTCAAGGGATCTGTGATGGGCGGATGACCAAGAGTCGTCGGCAAGATCTACATCGACAACGAAGGTGGGGCCGAGGCCGACTCAATTGAGTACGGGTACCGGGTCCCCTTTGGCGGAATCCATGTCTTCATCGACCGGATTGGTGAGCCGGGCCCCGAGCCGGACAGCTGCGCCGACCTCATTGAGACGGCTCAGCATGCGAGACCTGCCCAGATTCAATCTACCATGAAGCATGCTTTTGTGGGCTGTATTCACGGAGAGGCACTTTCTGAAGGATCTAAAGGTGGCGGAGAGACAACCGTCCCATCAGATGATGATTCGTCCTCCGATTCAACAGACTCTCTGTATCAGGTCCAAGAAGGCATGCTTGGGGGCTGTTCTGACGACTCTAGCGTTCCGGACTGCTATGAGCCGCCAAGCTGGGCAGGAGTCTTCATGGCCGGTACCCAACCCGGCCAAAACTCAACGGCTGCGACAGCAATAACGTCCGGGTCAGGAGCGGCCGGGGAAGGAGGCCGCGCGCGCCCGCAGGCTCAGGCGCTAATAGATCTTATGGACAAGTTGACGGCCCTGTTAACCACCACGGTTATTCCTGCAAATCCAGATGAGCATAACGCGGAGGTGGCAAAAGTGCATGAGGAGATAGCCCTGGCCAAGGAAGCCTTGGCGCCTGAGGACACCAGTGGGCATGAGCGGGCGGCTTTGGATGCACGGGCGCAGCGACTCGATGAGGCTTTCCAGACTTAACATGAGTCTGAATCGTCCAATGAGGTGATGAGAAGGAGACATCGAAAACCCAGTCCGTCTGCCTCCGGTTTATGATCCTCGGAATCTTTTCACGACACCCGAGCTGGTCCTAGCAATCCGCCCGGCCAATCAATTTATGACACCGGGCGGAGGGCGGTTCAGCCTCGAGATGGCACCTCTTCACGGGAGCATGGCCCGCCCGATACATACCGACACCTCCGGCCACTTTTTCCAACCCCATGGAGAACTTGATAGCGACATCGGCGCGTCTGGCGGCTCTTCCAAGAGATGGTGATGACCCGACGGTGGTGGAAACCCGGAGGTTAGGATCTTCTTGAGACGGCCTTGGCACAGAAGAGACCTATTCTTCTGGCCGAGGACATGATTCATTCCATTCCTCGGCCTTGGATAGCACCTCGTCCAAACCGGAGTCCGGAATTCTGGCAGCACATGGAGTCAGAAGCTTTATCAAGCAATGCCCGGTGTCGCAACCAACCCGGTGGCTATAACCCGGTGCATGATCGATTGCGTCAGGAGGATGAACGGGCGGCTCAATTAGCGGCTCAGCAGACGGCATATGATGGTCTCCCGTAGTATCCAATGAATTACATTGGAGCGAGGTGGCCACTAGAACCGATGGTGTCCCTTGTCCGGTGCGGCTCTGCGAGACGTGCGTCTGCCCAAGGATTTCAAGGGACCTCGAAAGGTGCCGAATTACACGGCCGACTTACAACCGGGGGCATGGATTGAAAGTTATGAGATGGCCATGGAGTTATTGGAAGTCAGTGACGCGACAATGGCTAAGTATTTCACCATGATGTTAGATGGAACGACCCGATCTTGGTTGAAAAGTTTGCCTCCCAATTCCATCAGTTCATGGGCAGAGTTAAAGTCCCGGTTTATCCACTGCGGCTTAGGGCAAGAAACAACCAATCGAGAACCGGGCATAGCGAACCTCAAGCAATACCAACCCAACTAGACGTAGCCTTTACCTTCACCGTAAGGGGCCGAACTAGTATAAAACCTCTCGTGTCCTTTGTCCCGATTAACCCCTTTAAGCTTCCTAGTTGCGATGGCTCCACGACTAAGTCCTTGCAAGAGGACATCTGCCGTGACAATTCCACGACACCTTCTGCTCTCTCCATCTTACTGCGGCGTTGTCTCCGACGTCACGGTGGAGCGGGGAGGTTCTGCAAATCTGGAGTCTGTATGAGACGGTTGTCTCTGTGGTGATAGCTGGAAGAAGGTGCATCCTGTGCTGGGTTGGTGATTGGAGGCTGACAGTTTTGGCTTCCTCCTCCGACGTCGTAGTCATGTGGGGGTGTCAATTCTGGAGTTTGATGGCATGTCCGGGGACACGTTGCCCTGGTCTGATTCTTTCAATGGCAATGGTTTTGCTTTAGTCAAACTACTTTGAAGGTCCGTAAAGCTGTTGATCAGCGATGGATCCGCGTTCAGCTCGGGTGAAGAGGTGATCTGTCTCCTTTTCATGGTGAAGAGGGACATGCATCGGTTTGTGCGTAGGATTATCCTATCTTTTCGGTCATGTAATGTCGGTGTTTGTGTGGCTTGTAACAGAATTTTTACTTTATTAATGAGACATGTATTATCATGAAAAAAGAGAGAGAGATAGAAATACTGCAATTCACAAAACTACTATGAGCATATTCCTTCAAAGTGGCAACAGGAGCATATTCCATCAATTAACACGATTTCACGATGGTTCACACAACTGCCGTCGGTTCACAGATTCAGATACAATGCCCTTGTTGAAAGTAAAACCATCTGAAGCTCACCATGTATCAGCAGCAGCTTTCTCTTCTCTTCAGCATTAGCTGCAGAGAGATTCATCGACGAAACTATCCCAACAGGCTTCAGTCATCATCAAAGAAGGAGAGGCCATGGCGAGGTCCGGTCACCACGCATCATCTGCGGCTGCTCTGGCATTGGTACGCATACGCTCGAACGCCTCGGCGGGCACCGAGAGGGGCCCAGCGCGTGCCTGCCACCTCGCGCCGTGCCGCCCGGCCTTGCCAGACACGTCCTCGACGGCCTTGAGGAACTCCTTGGCCTGCGCCGGCGTGAGCACCTCCTTGACGGCGGCCTCCACGGCGCGCCACCGCAGCTTGTCGGCACGCCGCGCGGCGCGCGCCATCTTGCACACCTCCTCGGCGGCCGTCTCGGCGAACCCCTCCTTGGTCTTCTCGCACGCCAGCTTCATGGCGTAGGTGGACTGGTACTCGGCCACCTCGCCGTCCAGCGCGGCCTCGCGGGCCTGGAGGCGGCGCCTGGCGGCGGAGAGCGCCTGCGACTGGCGCTCGTTGGAGGGGAGGAAGAGGTCGCCCTCGGACTCGCTTGTTCGCAGGGACGGGAACAGCGCCGGGAGGAGGGCGAGGATGCAGGACGGGCGCAGGTCGCCCCCGAGCCAGGAGAGCGCGGCGACGGCGAGCGGCGGGTCGTCCGTGCGGGCGACGAGGGCGGGAACGTCGCGCGGGCGGACGGGCGGGCCGGCGGCGAGGCGGGAGTAGCGCAGGCGGAGGCGGGCGAGATCGGCGGTGATGTCGGTGGCGGCGACGTTGTCGCTGTCGCTGGAGTCGGAGGAGAGGAGGCGGCGGTGCGCTATCTGGTGTACCGCCCAGGGCGCTGGTCGGCAAGAAACAAGAAAGACGCACACATCTGCAAGGCAAAAAGCCAAGAAATCGGCGCCATGGACTAGAAGAGAGCCGCCATGAAATCCTTCTTGGACAAGAAAGGGAGGAGAAGCAATTACAGAAGGGGTGAAGCAGGGGAGGCAGGAGAAGATGCCCTTGTCCTTCTTGGCGCTCTTCCCGCCGGTGCCGCTGCCGCCGCCGCGGCGGTACCCGGCGTCGTAGCCGTAGTAGTAGTCGTCGGCGTCGTCGCCCGGGAGGGGGCTCAGGAACGGCATTGCAGCGCGGTGGTTGTGTGTGACCTGCGGAGATTGGGGGGTTCTGTTGGGTGCGCTGGTGGAGGCGAGTTTGAAGGTGCTCGGCCGAGACCCGTCCCGTCGGCGCTGAACGCCGGGGCCAGCAACTTGTACACGATCAGCGCTTCAGGTGCGATCGCTGACCGTTAGATTGAGATCCAACAGCCACAGATCAACCGAGGTGAGAACTGATGTTCCACTGCGTATTTTAGTGATCAGAACTTGTGACCGGATACGAAAAGAGGAACATGAACGATAGATTTATACTCGGATAAGTATTTTCGGATGGAAGAAGTAGATTTCTGCGGTTCATGAGCACAAAATGTTGGTAAGATCGTATTGTGAAAGGCTAAGTGATTGTGTGTGACACAAAACCTTCGCTGTGAAGAAATCATAGTTGCCACAAAATCAATCTCCTCTCCCCTTTGCTTTCGGGGCCTTGCTACGACATCATAAGGCGGAGGGAAGGGGATTCTCCTTGTCTCTCGTCCTTTGTGTAGCAAGTTTTGTGTCGCATTGACGTCGCTCCAACAATGATATCAGTGTCATTTTGAATAAAAGTCCTTCATCTCCAATCGTTTTTCTTGGTGCCGCATTGTTGAGGAGCTCCAGAGTTTTTGGAGTCCCCGATATTCTTTATAGAAAATTGGTTGGTTATTTGTATTCCACGCTGGCGTGTTTTCATGTGCATTGACAACTACAACATTATATTTTTGGTATGATGACCCCATTGTCAGTATGCTTGGCGCGATTTGTCAACCTCAGATGTACGCGATGATCTACTGCTGCGATGATTCGACGAGATTTGTTCTTCCATAGGTGTAGGTAGGTATTTCATGGTTGGATTGGATTTGTCTTGGCGTTGTCAATTGTGAGAGTGAGCTATGATGGTGTAACGGTGACAAATTTAACCGTGACTTTGACAAGAATTTTGAGACATATAGGTCATGTCGTGTTTATGGGCTCAATTACCTTGCATCTAGTTGTGTCCAATGTTCTATTGATATAAACTAGATTTAATTTTATATTATAAAACGTTAAAATATTTAATACCCTTCACGATCCCAATTCACAACCTCCACCTATTGCGTCATGTTTGGCCCCTTTTGTTGGAGTGCATGCTTGCTAGATGGGACGCTGCTCTTGTATCCCGATATCAGTACAACCGCTCAGCAGTCACATCCAAGCTGATGAACGAGCATGCCATTGTTTCTAGCGCTCAAGTCAAGATATCTCTCTTCATGGAGAGACAGCTGGCCTCCAACCGCTCTCTAAAGTGGTACGATGTGGCTGGTGGTGATGACTGATGACAGAGCTTGGCAGGGGGGCAGTCGTTCGATAACATTAACGAAAGGAAGAAAAGAGCGCATGGGCATGAGGAGATTATTTTGAGACTGCTATTTTACTAGTGGGAGCGCTAATGCTCTTTGTGTCCCTATTTATTTATTTTCAAAAGTACGCCAATAGTGTGTACCATATTTTTGCATAGGATAGAATTAGATTACAAAAGATCTATTGAAACATGCCTCTTTGATTCAAAGATTTTTCCCTAGGAATGCAATATAAATACTCCCTCTGTCTCAAATTCTTGTCTTATATTTGTCTAGATACGGATATATCTAATACTAAAACATGACTTGATACATCCGTATTTAGACAAATCCAAGACAAAAAATTTAGGACGGAGGGAGTTCAAATTTTAGGATTCATTTGTTCTACACTTCATAGTAAAAAGTTTTAGCCACTCTAAACTCATGTGGAGATTTCTACCTCTTCCATTCATATTACTTGTCGCTCAAACGAACCTATATAGATGTATTTTAATGTTAGATACATCTATTTGAAGGAGTGTAATATAGATTTCTTTTACATGGTAATACATGTCTCATTTATATCATAAAGAACAAAGTACAAGTCACGTAATGACCGTTATGACAAAACTGAAAAGATAGTAGAACATCTCTGAGCTTGACACCAACGCCCGTCACCTGCCTCCGGCACCACCACAACAGTCATCGAAGAAAAGAATGACGAATCACCTCCTCACCCGAGCTTGAAGCGGCTCCATCGCTGATATGTAGCTTTTATAGATCGGAGGGGGTATGTTTTTCTCAAATCATGTAGGAGTACGTAAATAACGATATAAGAGCAACTCCAATGGGACGACCCATTTCGTCTGCCCGCGTCCGTTTGGGTCGGCGCGGACAAAAGTGGCGGCCTAACGCGCTGACCCAAACTCAAATCGTGTTCGCGTGGCGTCCGCGCCGACCCATTTTCGGTCCAAAATTGCGCCTAGAATGCGCGGCTTCGCGTACGTGCCGCGCGTCTCCTCGCCGTCCGCCGCGTCCCCACCTGGCGGCCACCCAACCATCACCGGTCGTCTTATTTATGACGACCACCGACAACGGGCCCACGCGTCAGCCAGTGAAAGCGTCCTTTTTTAACCACGCGTGCGGCGGGGTCGCACTTCTCCTGTCCACATCTGGCCCTCCACCACTCCCTTTGCTTCCTCGCCGACGACCGCAAACCCTAGCACGCCCATGGGCCTCTTCGGCAGCAGCAATGGCAAGGGCAAGGGCAAGGGCACCCCCGGCGCCTCGTCCTCCCGTGCTCCCCTTCCCCCTCCTCCTCCGGCGGCGACGCGTTTTCGCCCTGGTCGCCAGCGCCTGCACATCCCGGTGCACCAAGCGCGCGGCACCGAGTACCACCATCGCCAGACCCGATGTCACGCTATCAAGTTGGCATCTGGATCCGCAGCGGATCCCGGTCTTGCGGTTTCAGCGTACCAATGAGCGCCACGACGACGAGGTGCGCAGGCACCACGCGCAGCTCACGCCGGAGCAGCGTCGGCTGCTAGAGTACGCCGCCGACTCCCCCAACTGGGAGGCGTGGTTCGCCCTCGAACACGAGGAGCAACGGCGCTCGGGTGTCGACGCCGTCCAGTCGCTGTTCCCACCGTCGCCTCCTCAGGTAGAGCCGGAGAACATGGAGGCGGAGGCGGAGTACCAAGCCGCCCTCGAGGAGGCCCTGCAGCACGAGCTGGAGGCTAGCCGTCTCGAGGAGGACGCGCACTGGGATGGGCTGGAGCAAGCCATTGCCCTTTCGACGGCGGGGGACTCCGCCCACACCTCGCTCTTCAGGCCGCCATCGCCATCGGCCGCCTGCCCAAATTTAAGCCGGAAGTCGGAGCGACGCAGAGCGCTCCCCCGCCCACCCACTTGGCGGAGGAGGCCTACTCGTGGGACGGGCCAAGATCATGAGTGGGCGAAAGCACGCCTCCCGTCCACTTCGCCGTGAAGCCGGAGGAGGAGGCGGCCCACCTCGAGCGATGGAAGGAGCACTGGCTCCGCCTGGAGCAGGCCGACGGCGACGAGCAGATGCGCTACGAGGCCATGCTTCAACGCGACTCGGAGGCGCTCCGGCTCGAGGAGGAGGAGGATCGCGCGCGGCTTGCCGCAATGCCGCCGCCCCAGTAGACGCCGGAGGAGGCTGCCCTGGCAGCGTACCAGACGGCGTTCGGGTGGGCTGGCCCTGCTCTGGTCTTCATCGACCTCACCGACGACAACAAGGCCGTCGGCAAGAAGCGAAGAGCAAGGCCGACGATGTCTAGGCGGCGTCTTGGCGGCGGCAAGAAAGTGACATGAACTTTTTAATTTTATTTAATGTTTATTAGATTTAGGTGGACTTTGGCCGACGTATGACCGGCCATTTTATGTTTAATTATGTTTATTTCATGCAACTTGTTATTTTTTTCCACGGCGGTACATTTGGGTCGGCCTCCCGTTGAACGGTCAAGTCGGTTCATTTTAAAATGCGGACATACACGTCCGGCCGACCGACCCAAATGGATACAAAACGCGTGTGTTTATTTGGGTCGTCCCGATTGGAGTTGGAGTTGCTTTAACTACCATTACTTGTTGCTGCCGGTTAATTCTGAAAAGAAAAGGACCGGGGATCCCACCAAGAAAACAAAACGAAAAACAAAGGGAAAGCGTGTTGACGATTTGACCCCTCCTCCGGCGCTGTCCCTCGTCGAAAATAAAGAAAGAAAGAAAGAAAGAAAGAAAGAGAAAAAGGGCGACCATGTAGTGCTTCCCCTCCTTTCCCTTCTCACAGCAGCAGATCACTAGCTCATTCCATGGTGGAGAGAGTGGTTGGTGGCCACTAATGGCGCGCCTCTCCCGTCGCCGCATCCTCCTCTCGCTCCACGTCGCGCTGCTCCTGCTAGTCCCCTGCTCCTGCCAGGTACCCGATTCGTCAGTCCGATCCTCTCCACGGTTCCGATTCTTGCGTGTTACCTACCTGCTGTGTCTCCCATCAAGTTCTTGTCCAGTTCGATCTGACCCTTGCTGCCTATAATTCCTGATGGCATGAGCATACTGTTCTTTTCTCCTTCTTCTGCGGCTGCGAGACTGATGCATGAACTTGATTTATCTCTCAGTGTCTGTTTCTTCCTAAAAGTTGTGCCATCTTTGAGGGAGCCTGAGTTTACCGGTGGGTCTCGTTTGCAGGTCGGGGATTCGTGCTCGGCGGCCCGCGACTGCGGGGTGGGCCTCTACTGCGGCGATTGCGCCGCCGCCGGCCGGACGCGGCCGTCCTGCATCAGGGACCTGGCCATCCAGCCCACCTCCATCGTAATCTCTCGCATTCCCTTGAGCGCTAGCTTGTACTACTATTACTCTGTCTGTGTTGGGCAATTACTCATCTCTTTTGCTATTCAACCATGGGACGGGGCATGCTTGTTTTGTCCAGGTGAAGGGGCTGCCCTTTAACAGGTACTCATGGCTGGTGACCCATAATTCATTCTCCATTGTCGGCGAGCCGTCACGCACCGGGGTTGAGAGGGTTACGTTTTACAATCAGGAGGACACTGTCACCAACCAACTGAGGGTAACTGCACCTGTATACATGGGCCAATTGTTTTTTTTTTTGAAAGGAGGATCGCCCCCGGAATTGGGGGGTTATATGTTCGCGATTTTATTGGATGGGTGTTTTAGTTTTTTTGTTTCTTTGATATAATGGTGTGTGCAGAATGGAGTGAGGGGATTGATGCTGGATATGTATGACTTCGGCGGTGATGTCTGGCTCTGCCACTCCTTGCAAGGGCAATGTTACAACTTCACTGCTTTTGTAAGTTCTGTTCTTTGCAGATACCAAGCTGTTTCACATTTCATTGTTAGTTAAGCTACCTCAAAATTAAATGAAGCTCGCTTATAATACTCTGTCAACTCGTATGTTGTATTCATGAACACGAAGACTAGCGATGTTTTGTCACTCTTAAGGTTCTACTGTGGATAATACTGTTACAACGTGGTAATCAGTTGGAAATAAAGAATGTGGGGAATGGAAGTTAATTGATTCCTTTCTGAATTCATCACTAACCTTGCGAGATGTATAGCTGTTAAGGCGACCCGGACTTCTAATGTTGAAATGCGATGTGATTGTAGGAACCAGCAATTGACACGTTGAAAGAGGTGGAAGCATTTCTATCTGAGAACCCCACAGAGATTGTTACAATATTCATCGAGGACTACGTACATGCACCGATGAGATTGAGCAAACTGTTTACTGCTGCTGACTTGATGAAGTATTGGTACCCTATCTCAGAAATGCCAACTAAGCGGGCAGGAGTGGCCCACCGTCACAGATATGGTCGCAAAGAACCACAGGTTGCTTGTGTTTACTTCCGATGCTTCAAAGGAGTCTAGCGAAGGAATAGCTTACCAGTGGAGTTATTTGCTGGAGAATGAGTGTAAGTATGGCTTTCTGGGCTTCAGTGAGAAAAACAGAGGTTCTATCGATTCTAGGTAGTGCTAGCTATACCACAATTTGCAAATCTAAAACCCAAAATACAAATTTGTTCTTGGCTTTCTATGTCTTGAGATAGCCTACCCTCAACTTGTTTGGGACTAAAGGCTTTGTTGTTGTTGTTTCTATATCTTGAGAACCTTGTTTAACATCCATTTTGCCTTTCAACTTCCAATATACTGGGCCATGAGATTCTTGTGTGATTAATTTACTCCAAAGATGACTATGAGCTGAACATATTAATGTTGTCATCGCTCATTGGTACCTAATTACCTTAAAGAATGCATAGTCAACCACTTGAACACGAAAGTTTATATTATGGTTTGAGAATAACTATTCTACATAAAGGAGAAACTATGTAAATACATCTGAAGCAAATACGAGACTATATTTGTCGGTCGGATTATTTTAATTTTGTTGCTTCTTCACTAATAGTGAAGTGAAGTATGAGCGGTGTGGTAGCTGCAGAATCTAATTATGAAGCATGCAAAGCTGAAGTACCAGAGCATTTTGTTCAGTTTAGGAATTGATAAACATACTGTTGGCTGCTTTGGCTGGTTTTGGCCAGGGTATGGACTAGTTTTCAATCCATGGAGAGTTGATCCATCATATATGTATTATCAAACTCATGTGCCAGCTGTCCTTTCTGGGATATTCGATATTTTTTTTTACTCATGTGCTAGTTACGCAACAAGAGAAGGGATCAACCCTTCCTTGAGTGATCCACACGATCCCAGCATACCATTAGATGCTTGATGAATTAAGAAGCACCTCAATTGTTTTCGAAAAATATTCATGCTGTTTTGGTGTTTAAACCAATAAAAAGATTTCACCACAATTGAATGTTTTATATCCTACCGTATCAGAATATACATTATATGATCAGTATCTGCTTCTTAAAACATTGATCCGGAGTTATTTTTTATGCAAGATTTGTGTTCTCCTACAAATTTGCTCTCATAGGAGTTTTATACTGTTAGTCGTGTGGATATATCACTCAACTTGCACTTGACTCTAATTGATTTATCTTGAGCACTCTACTAATTTTCTCTGAGCACAGATATAGTAGCTTTTATTTCATTCATGTTTACATTTTATTTCCCGTGATCATGACAGCTGGAGATCCGGGTATTGACCCTAGCACTTGTCCAAACAGAAAGGAATCACAGCCACTAAACTCAAGATCTGCGTCTCTATTTATGCAAAATTATTTCCCCACAATTCCTGTTGAGAGTGAAGCATGCAAAGAGAATTCTGTTGGACTACCTCAGATGGTCCAAACTTGCTATGCTGCAGCTGGAAATAGAATCCCGAACTTCATAGCTGTGAACTTTTACATGGTAATATAATACTTTATGCCCAGTTCAGACAAATACAGACAAGATATATCTGGTATCGAATGTAAGTATGGAACTGTTCTTAATGTGACATGCGCAGCGAAAGCGATGGTGGTGGTGTTTTTGATGTTCAGGACAGAATCAACGGCCTTACGCTATGTGGTTGCAACACCATTGCTGCTTGCCAGGTAATTGTGAAGACATAACTTTTCTGCCAACAAAAAACTGTAGTCCCATAATTTGGTGTAAATTCGCATTAGCAGCCAGAACATGTTTTCCAACCAGACTTCTATATATAATTAAACAGTACTAAAAAAGGAATACCTTATGCACGATCAGGCTTATCAGCATGACTCCGCTCCATACATTTAAGAGGACACCAATCCTATTCTGGGCATACAGTTTTTTTTTCATCATTTACATATTTAATGTCATATTGTTGTTATGCAAGTTTCATGAAGAAATGTTTGCAGGCTGGGGCACCAGCGGGCGCATGCAAGAACACTGGAGCACCTAATCGAACTACCTCTTCTGTAAACGGGAACGTCTATTCAGGAACTGTAGAATTCAAGACTTCTGCTTCAAGGGCCAGCAGTACTTCCACCTGGAGCAACTTGGTTATTTCGCTAAGTCTTGCTTTGATTCTTAAGCCATTTTGAACCTTCGGGCTTCGGGCTTTGGTTTACGTGTCTTTGTGGGTTTGTGAACTGTCCTTTTCTTCTTTCATACCGGCGTATGTGTGTTGTCATGTTGCTTCCGTGATGGGATGATGGTCAGCAGCTTGCTACCTTTCTAGGCTATATTCAGAGAAATAGATAATGAGTTTGGGCTCAGTGTGGATAGAACAAATAGTGTGCAATGCAATGCTAGCACTCTTTACTTTTTTTATTTGTCCCCCTCGCAAAGTAGTACAAAGTACCATTATGAAAATTCAGTGAAAAAGAAGTTGTTTTCCTGTGACATGGCTTGGAACACAAATGCTTGGAGCTCTCCTTTGGTGGTTTCAGAACCGTAGAAGATGTGCAGGAATTGCTAGGGAAATTCCATGAGCACTATTCCAAATAGTGATGTTTTGACGGATAACACTCGTTAGATTATACTGTACGTATCTTGGGATGTTTTGGTGTTTGCAAGTACTCGTCATTTTGCCTACTTGGTGTCGGTTAAAACCTTGTTATTTGCTTGCCAGAGTACTAGTGGTTCGAATTCGAAATATGTGATGTGGTAGACTGCTCTTCCTATCTTTTAGCATGTCGTATGTGCATCGATATAACATCGAAATTCTACATATCTCTGCTGGAACTTTTAGGCGACTGTTTGCCCTTTTACATCAGCAAGCAGCCAAGCAATATAAAGTACAGGAGGAACTTTGTAATAGCAGTATAGCACAACAAACGGTCAGAGCCCGGGCAGGGCTCTATACTACGTACACCACATTTCTCATGAGTGCAGATTGTCTTATGAAAATAAAAATCAGAACATTTCCTGAAGCAAACCCTCGTTGGAGTTATTTTCCTGCGATGCAATCTTCAAACTGTTGCAGTACTTTTTTAGCAGGTGTCAAATTCAGGGTTAAAGGAATTCGTATGTACTCCCTCCATACAAAAATATAAAACGTTTTTACAGTTTAAATTTGTACAGAGGTACTCCCTAGTGTCAATTTTTTTTTACATTTTAAGGTAGTACTTACTGTGAAACGTGACTCTTCCAACCGATAGTTCAAGAAACTCCTTGGAACATTGCATGGGTAAGTATAAGAATCTAGAAACCCCAAAGGCGGTGCTGGAGCATCAATCGAGTACGTACTTTGCATGTTGTAAAATTCGTTGCAAGATTTTCCATGTCTCCAAGTTGTTTGACCTTGGGAAGAAACGCGTGGCGTTGTTCTGGACAGGTGTAAAAAGGAGAATAGATGACTTGGCGTGGCGTTTTTTTTAAAGAAAGTTCAAACTTTATTCATTAGAAATAATTATTACATCGTTTATGAGGATTGGTACAATTGCATTATGTGGTTTCTCAAACCAGTCAGAAATGAATGAAAATCTAGCCAACTTGGCAAGTTCATGAGCAACTTTATTTGCTTCTCTGTTACAATGCTCGAATCTAGAAATAAGAAAATCGGAAGCTAAGTGAAAACAGTCATAAAAAATTGCAGCTGCTGCCCCCGATGATCGTCCTCCTTCGTTCATGGTCTCGATCATCTCCATATTATCTGAGTTAATAATTATGCGGTTACAACCCGTCCTTTGCGCAAGCGATAGGCCAAATTTTAACGCCAAAGCTTCAGTCATCAACACATCTGCACACTAGTCAATCTTACCATTTTCCCCACCAATGAACCTACCTTTGTCATCTCTTAAGACAACCCCGATCGTACCCCTGAGAAGGTCGTGATCAAAAGAAGCATCAACGTTAAGTTTAACAAATCCCGTCGGGGGATTAGACCATCCTCCTCTTTTAATGGAAGCTTTCGACGAGGAGGCATTAACAAAATTGGCAGCGAGAGCGCGTATCCCCATGGATATCTGTTGTGCATTCTGAGTAGTCTTATTGTGTACCAATTTGCGCCTTTCCCACCACAAGTACCAGGCTGATATGGCAATCATGTCACGCACATTACGAGTGTCCATAATACATAGTTCCTGATCTGATAATGAAAGTAAATATTCCAAGGTTGCCTCACCCGCATAGTCTATTTTACAAGCTCTGTCGATAATATCGTCCATCCCTAGTCTTCTCCAGACTTCTTTTGCTTTGTCACATAGAAACAACAAATGTTTTGTGTCTTCTGGCCCAAATGAGCAGGCAGGACACTTAGGCGAGACTTTCACATGTCTATTAGCTAAGTTAACACGACACGGAATAGTGCCGTGAAGTGTCGCATAAATAAATATTTTAACCTTTGCTGAACAAGCAAGTTTCCAAATCCTCGCCCAAATAGGATTGACCGCGGTACGTCCCATCCCATTGGTATGTCGTAACTTGTTCCCATATTGATGGTCTCATTCCACAAAATAAGCAGACCGAACCGAAAAAATCCCATTTTTTTTTTGAAATTCCAAGCTATGAAATTTGGCATATCATGTTGCGATATCGGGATCGTAAGCACACGCTGAACATCAATAGGCCATAGAGTCTATCTAAGAAAATCTTCATCCCAACTATTTAGGATTGGATCAATCAAATCTGCTACCTTCCGTAACAACTGGCCTCCCTTAGGGGTAACAATTTTACGGTTTGCACAATTTGAAATCCATGCGTCCTCTCAAATGTCAATATTCTGTCCGTTTCCCACTCGCCAAATATGACCACGCTTCAGGGAGCTCACACCCGCCATAATACTTTGCAAAGCGTTCTTCTAAGTGACGGGAAACCCGAGCAGTCTTGCCGGTTTTGGCACCGTCCTCGGTTAAACGTTTCAAGCTTTTTCTTCGGTCGATTCGCTTCGACTTATGGACGGACATACTCTTTTTGTAGTAGAAACACCTACAGAAATACTCTTGTCCATCCGTAACACCAAACCGAGCCGACTAAGAGCATCGTCGGTTTCCTTGCAAAAAAAAAAAAACATTGACGGTATCCAAGAGTGTCCACTCTGAATTCCTACTAGTGGTTGGGGCGTCACTATGTGACGCCGCATGAGAGAAAGCTATGCGCATGTTTTTATTTTAAAAAAATACATAAGAGTCCTCACCTCCTTCTAAAAAAACTTCTCATGAAAAAAAATCCTTACCTTCATCTAAAAAAAAGTAAAAAAGAAAAAATTACCACCGCAGCATACCAGCGAGTGCAACTTTGCATAACCCTCCTTTTAAAAAATACCAGGGGTACTCACCTCCATCGAAAAAGAAAAATAAATACATTTAAAAATAATCCACACATTTATCTAAACAAAATTCCAACAGAATTCTCACCGCGGCCAACCAGTTTGCGTCATGTGGCATAGCTGGTTGGCCACCCCTCATGCGTAGCTTAATAGGTTTAATTTGTCCGTGCGTATAACTGTGTCTTTCAAATTATTCAGACACGTGGATATGATTAGTTGGAATGAAGAGAGAGAGAAGTCTTCTTTTCAAGCATTGTCTGACTATTCACTCGGACGTATAGAAACAATGTAAGAGGTCTGGTTAGAGATGTTCTAACGCCTCTGACCGTCATGGCAGAGCGGTGAGTTGGAGGAGATCTTAGACATGGACACGTACATCACGGTCCTCCGTAGTCTGACCGACGCGAGGAGCGTAGTAGGTGACGCGTCCGCGTGAACAGGGACGTCGGAAGCAGCACCGCCGTTGCTAGCCGAATTGTTGTGTAGCGCCAACGCCGCCAAGGCAGGCACGCTTGTATGCGTGCGCGTGCACGGACGGGCTGTCTCTTCTCTGGTTTTGCCAATTTGCGCGGGGTCTGACTTCTTTTCATGGCTACATGGAAGATTCATGGGATAATTCACACGCCCTGTGTCCTTGGATTTTGGCCCCACGGTAAGCTGCTCGATGACGAGTGCTTCCAGTGAATTTTCTAAGGATGCGTTGAACTCGCTTCCCTTTTTCTGTTTCCTTAGTGTCCCCAGCGTGGAAAAACCTTGTATTTCCGTTATGTCAAAGTAATGGAAAGGGGTTATGTCCGATTCAAAAAGAATAAAAAATTCACACGCCCTGGATACCTTGTAGAGTGCACGTACATATTGTGATCAACAACAAATAGTTTGTACTTGGGCGAATATGTTTCAAGAGTGTCCGGGCAATCCGCCCTCAATGCATTTTATTTGAGCAACACTAAGGGCTTGTTCGATAGTCCTCCAGCTTCACTAGATCTGCAAATCCCGCTTCTATTTCTCGATGCTGGCTTCTTTCATGGATTGGGATCGATGAAAAACTGTTCGGCACACTCGCTCCAAACTTCTGCGTGTAAGCAGCGCCAACCTGCCTAGACGGGTTGGAGCCCAGCCGGCTTAACAGCTAAGGTAGCCTTAGGCCCAGTCGGACACAGAAGGAGAGTCGCTGGGCTTGGCCCAGTTCGGAAGGAATGGTAGCGATCTCTCCACGTAGCGAATACAAGGTGTCGGGACAGGGAAGACAGAAGTAGCGAACGATGCTGCGACCATCGAGTCACTTGGCGGTGGCATTAGTCCGTAATTTAGGCCAAGCGCGGTTTCTCTTTTCTGGATTGCCGAAGCAGCGGCTCCGATTTTTGTCGTGAACTCTCCTTCGATCCTGGAAGCTAGCTTCCCGGAGCGGAACCGTTCGGCACAACTCCAGTGTAGATTTCGCGGATCTGGAAGCTGGGCAACTACCGAACATGCCCTAATATGGGATGGATATGGGGGCGCATGGGCACACCCGCCACGTCGGACTGACAAAGGAGTCCCAGCCGAAAACGCCCTAAAACCCGATGGTCCGAAGCTCGTCTCCTTCATCGAACCGGTGGCGCCGCGCGGCACAGCTCCGACGGGCCGCGTAGTGCCTAGCCTGACTATTTAAATCGACCGGCGGCACCGAAACCCTACCATCCATCCACATTTTCCTCATCCAGTCTGCCGCAGCCACCACTTTCCACTCCATCCGTCCGCCTAGTAGCCATGCCCTCACACCACCGGGTAAGGAGCGAGCCGTTTCTGATGTTGGAGCGCCGACTGGAGCCCCTTGAGCAGATCTGGGCTAGGTGCGAAGCCTGGATTGCCTTGGGGCTACCTTCGGATGCAGTGGGTCCGAAGGAGGAGGAGAAGGAGGAGGAGGTTGAGGAGGATGAGGAGGAGGAGGATGTGGGGGCGAGGCGGCCGGATATGCGGTGAGACAACAGGCCATTCTCGATTCCCTCCGGTCGGAGTCGGCTGCGGAGGCCAGATGCCGTCGTCGGCAGGAGATGTAGGCGCAGCAGGCCGCGGAGGAGGCGGAGATGCTTGCCTACATGGATGAGGTCGAGCAGGAGGAGGATGAGCCGGAGC
The DNA here is from genome assembly GCA_021605145.1 of Aegilops bicornis. NCBI lineage: Eukaryota > Viridiplantae > Streptophyta > Magnoliopsida > Poales > Poaceae > Aegilops > Aegilops bicornis. Next base: position 375,867,093 of record CM038673.1, on the reverse strand, counting down.
CCTCCTACCCGCCCGTCCAGCCGGCTCCCGCACTGTCGTCGTGGACATCTCTGACGACGAATAGTAGGTAGGGTAGTACGTAGTATGTAGTACATAGGATTTCTTTTGCATGCTTTGTATGGATCTAGGGGATAAAATATGAGAGAGGCGGATGCAAAGTGGCTAATTTGAGGAGTGACCGGTCACTGTCTGCGGACACGCCCGATCACGTCCACGTGCGTTTGAGGGGTCGGATTTGCAAAGTCCGACTGTAAATGCTCTAAGAGCATCTCTAATTGACCCCTTATAATTTAGCCCCTCAAACGATCCTTTGTCACGGGAAAACCACGGCCACCTATGGGACCAGAGGGCCCCTTGCTGGTTCGAAAGGGGGGGGCGTCACGTTGCATAAAGAGCAGACGAGCGTGGGGCAACACGGCAGAGATCACGCATGCAATTTTACCCATGTTCGGGACGCCGTGAGGCGTAAAACCCTACTCCTGCTTTGGTGGATTGATGGTGGAATGAGGGGGGTGGAGCGTAGTACACTTGCGGCGAAGCGGCGGTGGCTACTGTGGCGTATGGTGTGAGTTATCCAACCTTCTAATCCTTTCTACGGTTGCCATGGGCCTCCTTTTATAGATCAAGGGGTTACCACAATGGCAAAGTAGTCATTATGCACTGATAAGATAGCAAACAGTGCTATCATAGCTAACTCTACAGGCTGACAGGGTGCATTAAATGCACCGCTCAACGCCACGTCGTTGGTTGCCCGACAAGCCTTGCCGGGCTATCTTGCCAGCTCCACGCCTGTTCGCTTGAAACGTTGCAGGACGGGTGTCATCTGTAGGCATTTCCTGTAGAAAGAGGCTTCCATGTGGCGAATGGCTGCCACTTAGTCACTTTGCGGCTTGACACCGCATTGATTGACGACGTGGGTCATGGCGGAGTGGTTGGTGAGGTGGTTTCGCCTCCGGGAGTCCCGGAAGGCCCTGCCAGGACGTCTTGGTCGTCTGCTTTCGGGGGTGATCCCGCCCTTGTCGAGCTCGCCTACCCGGCAAGGGAGGATTTTCCCTTGGTGGTATCTTGCTTCTCGGCTTGACTTTGGTCCTCTTGATCTCGCATGTTGGCCCTTGATAATCTTGATCCCTTGTACTCTGGCACGGCCTTGGCTTGTCCGGGCACGAGTCTAGGGAAAATATGTACCCCAGTCTGTTTTCCCCGACATAAGCCCCCGGGTCTGAGCCACACGTGTCGCGTGGCATGTTGGGTTAGGCCTCAAACAGTGCGCGGACACGTGGCAGGAGAGGGCTGCGCACGTCGGTTTTGCCAAGGCGAGGAGTCAATCCAACGTCCACTTTGCGCAATTACAACGCATCATGGGGTCGTGGGACCGTTGCGGTTGAGGTAAAAAACGGTAACTTTCTGAAGCGTCGCGCCTCTGTTCTGCACTCCCCCCATTAAAAACAGGGAAAAGCGGAGCGGCACAGTTCATCTGTTGCTTGCCTTGCCCCTTGAGGGAGTCCTGGACTAAGGGGTCCTCGAGCGTCCGGCCTGCTATCCATGGGCCGGACTGATGGGCTATGAAGACATAAAGGCCGAAGACTGTACCCGTGCCTGGGTTGGACTCTCCTTGACGTGGAAAGCAAGCTAGGCGACCAACTATGAAGATTCCCTCTGATGTAACCGACTCCATGTAAACCTAGATCTCTCCGGTGTCTATATAAACCGGAGAGCGTAGTCCGGATAGGCGGATACACATTACCATAGTCATACAGGCTAGGCTTTTAGGGTTTAGCCATTACGATCTCGTGGTAGATCAACTCTTGTAATACTCATATTCATCAAGATCAATCAAGCAGGAAGTAGGGTATTACCTCCATAGAGAGGGCACGAACACAGGTAAACATCCTGTCCCCCGTCTCCTGTTACCATCGATCCTAGACGCACAGTTCGGGACCCCCTACCCGAGATCCGCCGGTTTTGACACCGACATTGGTGCTTTCATTGAGAGTTCCACTGTGCCGTCGACGAAAGGTTCGATGGCTCCTTCAACCGCCGATAGGGACGCTGTCCAAGGATAAACCTTCCTCCCCGGACAGATTTTTATGTTCGGCGGCTTAGTACTGCGGGCCAACTCGCTTGACCATCTGGAGCAGGTCGATAGCTACGCCCCTGTCCATCAGGTCAGATTTGGAAGCTTGAAATACATCACGGATACCCATGGAGACTTGATCTTCAGTGGGTTTGAGACCGCAGCGATTGCTCTCCCTCGCCCCGATGAACATGACTTAGATCTGTCATCGGATCACATCCAGGAGATGGTTCCTGTTCTTTGCAGCGGCCTTAGAACCAAAGCGGTCGTGCCCTCCGAGGCCACAAAGTCCGCGGCGTTGGAGCCACACACGGACTCGACATCCTGCAATATTTGCGTCAATGGAACTCCGGACTCGTTTCCGGCTATAAGTTCCGGACCAGGTACGCCTGCGGACACCGAGCTAGATCGGTTATCGATTTCCGAATTTAGCGCGCAGACCATCTTCCGGCACTCACCTTTTGGTGACGTGCTAAACTCTTTAAAGAACTTGTCCTTGGAGGACGACTCACAGCCAAACTATGTTCGGTTCGAGCTAGAGGCGGATGACGAGGAATTTTTCTTCCCACCCACCACCCACTTCATAGCCACTGTCGATGACTTAACCGACGTGCTTGACTATGGCTCTGAAGACATCGACAGTATGGACGTCGATGCCGACAAGGAGCAAGGCCAAGACCCGCCATTCACTGGACGTTGGACGGCCACCTCTTCACACGACGTGTACATGGTTGTACACCTAAAAGATCTGGCGACGACAAAGAAGAGCCAGATGCGAATAAACCCTCTAAGACGCAGTCCAAGCGACGGCGGCCCAAACGCCGTTCTAAGCCCCGTCGCTCAAAATACGGCAACATCGGCACCGGAGAAAATAGTACTCCGGGCAATGCCGAAAACAATGAAGACCCTATTGGAGCTGCATCCGAACAGGAGGAACACGACAACGGGCAAGATAACCCTGATGAACAGGCCATAGAAGATGACTCGGAGGACGATAGTTACCGTCCACCCTCCGAGGAGGAGACAAGCCTCGGCAACGAAGACTTCATCGTGCACGAGGATCCTCTGGAAGCGAGGCGCTTTAAGCTTCAGCTCATAGCCACCGCAAGGAGCACGAAAAAGAAACGGCAGCAGCTTCAAGCTGAACAAGATCTACTTGTCGACGGATGGGTGATGTCTGACAGCCGCGAATCTGGCCTCAAGCGCCCAGCCAAGAGCTACCCGAACGCAGATCGCTACCTCAATTTGATGAGGAGGCGCTGGAGCACATATCTCCCTCACAGACGTAATGCGAGCGACCACTGCGTGGTCGAGGCGAGCGGCCGACCGGCCACCCCGCGGTCGGGATAAAGCGGCAACTCAGGCCGAATAGCAGCCTGCCCCACCGCCCCGTATAGAGACGGAAGAGTTCGGGGTCATACGTATGACCTCCGACAGACCTTGGACAGTAGAGCAGGACATACAAGATCGATCTACGGATAGCGAGGATGTGCCTCGAGGCACGACGACGGCTACCTATTCGGACGTGACAAACCTAACCACGCTCGGGCCGAATGCCGCAGACAGACTCCATCAGAGCTACGCCGCGATGCGGCCCGATATAGAGGCGCCGCACACCCTCTCTGCTTCACAGATGAAGTACTGGATCATGAATTCCCCGAAGAGTTCAAGCCCGTCAATATCAAATCATACGACGGCACAACTGATCCTGCAGTATGAATCGAGGATTTTATTCTCCATATCCATATGGCTTGAGGAGATGACCTCCACACCATTAAATACCTCCCGATTAAAGCTCAAAGGGCAGCTTCGGCCTTTGGCTTAACAACTGCTGAAAATTCTATCGGCAAGCTGGGAGGACTTGGAAGAAGCCTTCTGGACAACTTCCAAGGAACCTATGTCCGGCCACCAGACGCCGACGACTTAAGCCACATAGTTCAACAACCTGGAGAATCAGCCAGAAAATTCTGGACTAGGTTCCTAACTAAAAAGAACCAGATCGTTGACTGTCCGGATGTTGAGGCCCTAGCAGCCTTCAAACACAGCATCCGTGACGAATGGCTAGCATGCCACCTCGGCCAAGAAAAGCCAAAGTCTATGGAAGCCCTTACGACACTCATGACCCGCTTTTGCACGGGTGAGGACAGCTGGCTGGCTCGTAGCAAGAACACAGCCAGCGAGGCAAGCCCCTCCGAGGCCAAGAACAGCACCAGCAAGCTCCGGCGCAATAGACACAAATGCTGAAGCAACGGCGAAAACACCGATGACACCACAGTTAACGCCGGATTCATTGGCTCCAAGTCCGGCCAACAGAAGAAGCTCTACAAAAGAAACAGTGAAGGACCTTCTAGCCTAGACCGCATACTCGACCGTCCGTGCCAGATACATGGCACCCCAGACAAACAAGCCAATCACACCAACAGAGACTGTTGGGTTTTCAAACAGGCCGGCAAGTTAAATGCTGAAAACAAAGAAAAGGGATCACAAAGTGAGGACGAGGACGAAGAGCCCCGACAGCCGAACACTGGGGGACAGAAGAAATTTCCCCCTCAAGTCAAAATGGTGAACATGATATATGCTACACACATCCCCAAAAAGGAGCGCAAGCGAGCACTTAGGGACGTCTACGCGGTAGAGCCAGTCGCCCCCAAATTCAATCTGTGGTCATCATTCCCGATCACCTTCGATCGTCGAGATCACCCAACTAGTATCCGCCATGGCGGTTCAGCCGCACTAGTCCTCGACCCAATTATTGGCCGGGTTTCACCTAACACGAGTCACGATGGACGGTGGTAGCAGCCTCAACTGCTTTATCGGGACACGGTCACGGAAGATGGGCATTAACCCCTCACGAATTAAACCTACAAAGACTACCTTTAAAGGAGTCATACCCGAGCGTAGAGGCCCATTGTCTGAGCTCAATCATGCTGGAGGTGGTCTTCGGTTCTCCGGACAACTTCTGAAGCAAAGAGTTAATCTTTGATATCGTCCCCTTCCACAGTGGCTATCACGCACTGCTCGGACGAACCGCGTTTGCTAGATTCAACACAGTGCCACACTATGCTTATCTCAAGCTCAAGATGCCCAGTCCACGCGGCGTCATAATAGTCAATGGCAATACGAAACGCTCCCTCCGAACAGAGGAGCACACCACCGCCCTAGCAGTAGAAGTACAGAGCGGCCTTCTCAAGCAGCACCATAGTACGGCTGTCGAGCCCCTGGACATTATTAACAGGTTCTGGACTACACTGCAATAGGACAGCGCGACTCATCAAGAGCTCGATTAGCAATTCGGCCTCCGTCCCAATCCCGATGAAGTAGTGGCATTCGTACCATGCGTATATAATCACGCACTCAAATTTCCATTGACATCGACGGAGGCAGAAGCTAACCCGGGATCTACAGTTCGGCTAGACCGATCCCGGACACACATACTTTCAATTTTTCTTCTTGTTTCAGGTTCCTTTTCCCGCGGGCTTGATCACCAGTCCTTTCGAAGGATTGGCATACAACGGAGGCAAGCAGCACAGATGTGTAGGGTAACCTCCATATGTTCTTCTTGGCGGTATTTATACTTATTTCTCAGCACCCGCACGCTGCGCCCTATTGATTCCGGCATGTTAAACAGCCCGGATGCTTATCGCACTATCTGTACAAGATACGCCTTGACATATCCATCCAGTTATAATGAAAAGGGTTTGCGGCACAGTTTCTGTGGTTTTCGCTTCTTACTTCATTTTATTTCGATATGCTTATCGGCTGCATCCGTACTCTTTTGTACGTTTCATATTCGCCAGGGGCTACTTATCGCCCCACAATACGGCAACACAGTTCGAACACTTCTTATATATAAGTTCGGCACCCCGAATTTAGCATTATATGCATTGGCTCCGAATCATGTCTTTGTTCAATAGTTGGGTTGCCCGGCTCCTGTGCTTGCTACCCTACGTTCCGCTACATCGGCTAGGGTAGTAAAGGGAGAACTACTGCGATTGTGCCCTTGAAGGAAATATGCCCTAGAGGCAATAATAAAGTTATTATTTATTTCATTATATCATGACAAATTTTTATTATTCATTCTAGAATTGTATTAACCGGAAACATAATACATGTGTGAATACATAGACAAACAGAGTGTCACTAGTATGCCTCTACTTGACTAGCTCGTTGATCAAAGATGGTTATGTTTCCTAACCATAGACATGAGGTGTCATTTGATTAACGGGATCACATCATTAGGAGAATGATGTGATTGACATGACCCATACATTAGCTTAGCACCACGATCGTTTAGTATGTTGCTATTGCTTTCTTCATGACTTATACATGTTCTGTGACTATGAGATTATGCAACTCCGTTTACGGAGGAACACTTTGTGTGCTACCAAAGCGTCTGGCGTAATCGGGTGATTATAAAGGTGCTCTCTGGTGTCTCCGAAGGTACTTGTTGGGTTGGCGTCTTTCGAGATTAGGATTTGTCACTCCGATTGTCGGAGAGGTATATCTGGGCCCTCTCAGTAATGCACATCACTTAAGCCTTGCAAGCATTGCAACTAATGGGTTAGTTGCGGGATGATGTATTACGGAACGAGTAAAGAGACTTGCCGGTAATGAGATTGAACTAGGTATTGAGATACTGACGATCGAATCTCGGGCAAGTAACATACCGATGACAAAGGGAACAACGTATGTCGTTATGCGGTCTGACCGATAAAGATCTTCATAGAATACGTAGGATCCAATATGAACATCCAGGTTATGCTATTGGTTATTGACCGGAGACGTGTCTCGGTCATGTCTACATAGTTCTCGAACCCGTAGGGTCCGCTTAACGCTCTTGTTCGATGATGCTTATATTATGAGTTTATATGTTTTGATGTACCGAAGGTTGTTCGGAGTCCCGGATGAGATCACGAACATGACAAGGAGTCTCGAAATGGTCGAGACATGAAGATTGATATATTGGAAGCCTATGTTTGGATATCGGAAGTGTTCCGGGTGAAATCGGGATTTTACCGGAGTACCGGGAGGTTACCGGAGCCCCCGGGGACTTAATGGGCCTTGGTGGAAGAGAGAAGAGGCGGCCAGGGCAAGGGCCACGTGCCCCTCCCCCCTAGTCCGAATAGGACAAGGAGAGGGGGGCGGCGCCCCCCTTCCTTCTTCTCCTCCACTTCTTTCCCCCTCCCAAGTCCTAATCCAACTAGGAAAAGGGGGGGGGGAGTCCTACTCCCGTTGGTAGTAGGACTCCTCCTGGCGCGCCCCTCTCCGGGGACGGCCGCACCCCTTGCTCCTTTATGTGCAGGCGGGGGCACCCTAGAGACACAACAATTGATCGTTTGATCTTTTAGCCGTGTCTGGTGCCCCCTCCACCATAGTCCACATCGATAATCTTGTAGTGGTGCTTAGGCGAAGCCTGCATCGATATAACATCATCATCGTCACCACGCCCGTCGTCTTGTGAAACTCTCCCTCAACACTCGGCTGGTTCGAGTTTGAGGGGCGGCATCGGGCTGAACGTGTGCTGAACTCGGAGGTGCCGTGCGTTCGGTACTTGATCAGTCGGATCGTGAAGACGTACGACTACATCAACCGCGTTGTGCTAATGCTTCCGCTTTCGGTCTACGAGGGTACGTGGACAACACTCTCCCCTCTCGTTGCTATGCATCACCATGATCTTGCGTGTGCGTAGGATTTTTTTTTAAATTACTACCTTCCCCAACAGTGGCATCCGAGCCAGGTTTTATGCGTAGATGTCATATGCATGAGTAGAACACAAGTGAGTTGTGGGCAATATAAGTCATACTGCTTACCAGCATGTCATACTTTGGTTCGGCGGTATTGTTGGATGAAGCGGCCCGGGCCGACATTATGCGTACGCTTACGCGAGACTGGTTCTACCGACGTGCTTTGCACACATGTGGCTGGCGGGTGTCAGTTTCTCCAAGTTTAGTTGATCCAAGTGTGGCTACGCCTGGTCCTTGCGAAGGTTAAAACAGCACCAACTTGACAAACTATTGTTGTGGATTTGATGCGTAGGTAAGAACGGTTCTTGCTCAGCCCGTAGCAGCCACGTAAAATTTGCAACAACAAAGTAGAGGACGTCTAACTTGTTTTTGCAGGGCATGTTGTGATGTGATATGGTCAGGACATGATGCTAAATGTTATTGTATGAGATGATCATGTTTTGTAACCGAGTTATCGGCAATGGCGAGAGCCATATGGTTGTCGCTTTATTGTATGCAATGCAATCGCCTGTAATGCTATACTTTATCACTAAGCGGTAGCGATAGTCATAGAAGCATAAGATTGGCGAGGCGACAACGATGCTACGATGGAGATCAAGGTGTCGCGCGGTGACGATGGTGATCATGGCGGTGCTTGAGATGGAGATCACAAGCACAAGATGATGATGGACATATCATATCACTTATATTGATTGCATGTGATGTTTATCTTTTATGCATCTTATCTTGCTTTGATTGGCGGTAGCATTATAAGATGATCTCTCACTAAATTTCAAGATAAAAGTGTTCTCCCGAGTATGCACCGTTGCCAAAGTTAAATGCGTGCCCGGACACCACGTGATGATCGGGTGTGATAAGCTCTCGTCCATCTACAACGGGTGCAAGCCAGTTTTGCACACGCCGAATACTCGAGTTAAACTTGATGAGCCTAGCATATGCGAGATATGGCCTCGGAACACTTTGAGACCGAAGGTCGGCGTGAATCATATAGTATATATGATCAACATAGTGATGTTCACCATTGAAAACTACTCCATTTCACGTGATGATCGGTTATGGCTTAGTTGATTTGGATCACGTGATCACTTAGAAGATTAGAGGGATGTCTTTCTAAGTGGGAGTTCTTAAGTAATATGATTAATTAAACTTAAATTTATCATGAACTCGATTACTGATAGTATCTTGCTTGTCTATGTTGATTGTAGATAGATGGCCCGTCTTTGTTGTTCCGTTGAATTTTAACGCGTTCCTTGAGAAAGCAAAGTTGAAAGATGATGGTAGCAATTACGGACTGGGTCCGTAACTTGAGGATTATCCTCATTGCTGCCTGTAAGAATTACGTCTGGAAGCACCGCTGGTGCCGAACTCTTCTTTGATGCATGGCCGGCGGCGTTAAGAACATCTGGCAGAGCAAAGCTGATGAATACTCGATAGTTCAATGTGCCATGCTTTACGGCTTAGAACCGGGACTTCAACGATGTTTTGAACGTCATGGAGCATATGAGATGTTCCAGGAGTTGAAGTTAATATTTCAAGCAAATTCCCGGATTGAGAGATATGAAGTCTCCAATAAGTTCTATAGCTGCAAGATGGATGAGAATAGTTCTATCAGTGAGCATATACTCAAGATGTTCGGGTACTGCAATCACTTGATTCAACTGGGAGTTTATCTTCCGGATGATAGCGTCATTGACAGAATTCTCCAATCACTGCCACCAAGCTACAAGAGCTTCGTGATGAACTATAATATGCAAGGGATGGATAAGACAATTCCTGAGCTCTTCGCGATGCTAAAGGCTGCGGAGGTAGAAATCAAGAAGGAGCATCAAGTGTTGATGGTCAATAAGACCACTAGTTTCAAGAAAAATGGCAAAGGGAATAAGAAGGGGAACTTCAAGAAGAACAACAAGCAAGTTGCTGCTCAGGAGAAGAAACCCAAGTCTGGACCTAAGCCTGAAACTGGGTGCTTCTACTACAAGCGGCCAGTCACCGGAAGCGGAACTGCCCCAAGTATTTGGCGGATAAGAAGGATGGCAAGGTGAACAAAGGTATATGCGATATACATGTTATTGATGTGTACCTTACTAGAGCTCGCAGATGCACTGGGTATTTGATCTTTGGTTACATTGCTAATATTTGCAACTCGAAGCAGGGACTACGGATTAGCGAACACTGGCCAGGGCGAGGTGACGATGCGGCGTGGGAAATGGTTCCAAAGTCGATGTGATCGCGGTCGGCACACTACCTCTACATCTACCTTCGGGATTAGTTTTAGACCTAAATAATTGTTATTTGGTGCCGCCGTTGAGCATGAACATTATATCTGGATCTTGTTTGATGCGAGACGGTTATTCATTTAAATCATAGAATAATGGTTGTTCTATTTATATGAGTAATATCTTTATGGCCATGCACCCTTGAAGAGTGGTCTATTTTTGATGAATCTCGATAGTAGTGATACACATATTCATAATGTTGAAGCCAAAAGATGTAGAGTTGATAATGATAGTGCAACTTATTTGTGGCACTGTCGTTTAGGTTATATCGGTGTAAAGCGCATGAAGAAACTCCATACTGATGGTCTTTTGGAACCACTTGATTATGAATCACTTGGTACTTGCGAACCGTGCCTTATGGGCAAGATGACTAAAACGCCCGTTCTCGGTACTATGGTGAGAGCAACAGATTTGTTGGAAATCTTACTTACAGATGTATGTGGTCCTATGAATGTTGAGGCTCGTGGAGGATATCGTTATTTTCTCACCTTCACAGATGATTTAAGCAGATATGGGTATATCTACTTAATGAAACATAAGTCTGAAACATTTGAAAAGTTCAAAGAATTTCAGAGTGAAGTTGAAAATCATTGTAACAAGAAAATAAAGTTTCTACGATCTTATCGTGGAGGAGAATATTTGAGTTACGAGTTTGGTCTACATTTGAAAAATTGCGGAATAGTTTCGCAACTCACGCCACCCGGAACACCACAGCGTAATGGTGTGTCTAAACATCGTAATCGTACTTTACTAGATATGGTGCGATCTATGATGTCTCTTACTGATTTACCGCTATCGTTTTGGGGTTATGCTTTAGAGACGGCCGCATTCACGTTAAATAGGGCACCATCAAAATCCGTTGAGACGATGCCTTATGAACTGTGGTTTGGCAAGAAACCAAAGTTGTCGTTTCTTAAAGTTTGGGGCTGCGATGCTTATGTGAAAAAGCTTCAACCTGATAAGTTCGAACCCAAATCAGAAAAATGTGTCTTCATAGGATACCCAAATGAGACTGTTGGGTACACCTTCTATCACAGATCCGAAGGCAAGACATTCATTGCTAAGAATGGATTCTTTCTAGAGGAGTTTCTCTCAAAAGAAGTGAATGGGAGGAAAGTAGAATTTGATGAGGTAACTATACATGCTCCCTCATCAGAAAGTAGCTCATCACAGAAGTCTGTTCCTGTGACACTTACACCAATTAGTGAGGAAGTTAATGATGATGATCATGGAACTTCAGATCAAGTTGTTACTGAACCTCGTAGATCAACCAAAGTAAGATCCACACCAGAGTGGTACAGCAATCCTGTTCTGGAAGTCATGTTACTAGACCATGATGAACCTACGAACTATGAAGAAGCGACGGTGAGCCTAGATTCCGCAAAATGGCTTGAGGCCATGAAATCTGAGATGGGATCCATGAATGAGAACAAAGTGTGGACTTTGGTTGACTTGCCCGATGATCGGCAAGCAATTGAGAATAAATGGATCTTCAAGAAGAAGATTGACGCTGACGGTAATGTTACTGTCTACAAAGCTCGACTTGTTGCGAAAGGTTTTCGACAAGTTCAAGGGATTGACTACGATGAGACCTTCTCACCCGTAGCGATGCTTAAGTCTGTCCGAATCATGTTAGCAATTGCCGCATTTTATGATTATGAAATATGGCAGATGGATGTCAAAACTGCATTCCTGAATGGATTTCTGGAAGAAGAGTTGTATATGATGCAATCGGAAGGTTTTATCGATCCAAAGGGAGCTAACAAAGTGTGCAAGCTCCAGCGATCCATTTATGGACTGGTGCAAGCCTCTCGGAGTTGGAATAAACGCTTTGATAGTGTGATCAAAGCATTTAGTTTTATACAGACTTTTGGAGAAGCCTGTATTTACAAGAAAGTGAGTGGGAGCTCAGAGCATTTACGATATTATATGTGGATGACATATTACTGATTGGAAATGATATAGGATTTCTGGATAGCATAAAGGGATACTTGAATAAGAGTTTTTCAATGAAAGACCTCGGTGAAGCTGCTTATATACTAGGCATTAAGATCTATAGAGATAGATCAAGACGCTTAATTGGACTTTCATAAAGCACATACCTTGACAAAGTTTTGAAGAAGTTCAAAATGGATCAAGCAAAGAAAGGGTTCTTGCCTGTGTTACAAGGTGTGAAGTTGAGTAAGACTCAATGCCCGACCACGCAAAAGATAGAGAGAAAATGAAAGATGTTCCCTATGCTTCATCCATAGGCTCTATCATGTATGCAATGTCAGGTACCGGACCTAATGTGTGCCTTGCTATAAGTCTAGCAGGGAGGTACCAAAGTAATCCAGAGTGGATCACGGACAGCGGTCAAGAACATCCTGAAATACACGAAAAGGACTAAGGATATGTTTCTCATTTATGGAGGTGACAAAGAGCTCATCGTAAATGGTTACGTTGATGCAAGCTTTGACACTGATCCGAACGATTCTAAATCGCAAATCGAATACGTGTTTACATTGAGCGGTGGAGGCTGTCGGTTGGTGCAGTTCTAAACAAAGTGTCGTGGCGGGATCTACGTGTGAAGCGGAGTACATAGCTGCTTGAAGCAGCAAATGAAGGAGTCTGGATGAAGGAGTTCATATCCGATCTAGGTGTCATACCTAGTGCATCGGGTCCAATGAAAATCTTTTGTGACAATCTTGGTGCAATTGCCTTGGCAAAGGAATCCAGATTTCACAAGAGACCCAAGCACATCAAGAGACGCCTTCAATTCCATCCGGATTTGGTCCAGTGGGAGACATAGAAATTTGCAAGATACATACAGATCTGAATGTTGCAGACCCGTTGACTAAGCCTCTTCCACGAGCAAAACATGATCAGCACCAAGGCTCCATGGGTGTTAGAATCATTGCTGTGTAATCTAGATTATTGACTCTAGTGCAAGTCGGAGACTGAAGGAAATATGCCCTACAGGCAATAATAAAGTTATTATTTATTTCCTTATATCATGATAAATGTTTATTATTCATGCTGGAATTGTATTAACCGGAAACATAATACATGTGTGAATACATAGACAAATAGATCGTCACTAGTATGTCTCACTTGACTAGCTCGTTGATCAAAGATGGTTATGTTTCCTAACCATAGACATGAGTTGTCATTTGATTAACGGGATCACATCATTAGGAGAATGATGTGATTGACATGACCCATTCCGTTAGCTTAGCACACGGTCGTTTAGTATGTTGCTATTGCTTTCTTCATGACTTATACATGTTCCTATGACTATGAGATTATGCAACTCCCGTTTACCGGAGGAACACTTTGTGTCCTACCAAATGTCACAACATAACTGGGTGATTATAAAGGTGCTCTACAGGTGTCTCTGAAGGTACTTGTTGGGTTGGCGTATTTCGAGATTAGGATTTGTCACTCCGATTGTCAGAGAGGTATATCTGGGCCCTCTCGGTAATGCACATCACTTAAGCCTTGCAAGCATGGCAACTAATGAGTTAGTTGCGGGATGATGTATTATGGAACGAGTAAAGATACTTGCCGGTAACGAGATTGAACTAGGTATTGAGATACCGATGATTGAATCTCGGGCAAGTAACATACCGATGACAAAGGGAACAACGTATGTTGTTATGCGGTCTGACCGATAAAGATCTTCGTAGAATATGTAGGAGCCAATATGAACATCCAGGTTCCGCTATTGGTTATTGACCGGAGACGTGTCTCGGTCATGTCTACATAGTTCTCGAACCCGTAGGGTCCGCGCGATGTAACGTTTGATGTGATTATATTGTGAGTTTATATGTTTTGATGTACCGAAGGTTGTTCGGAGTCCCGGATGTGATCACGGACATGACGAGGAGTCTCGAAATGGTCGAGACATGAAGATTATTATATTGGAAGCCTATATTTGGATACCAGAAGTGTTCCGGGTGAAATCAGGATTTTAGAGGTTACCGGAACCCCCCGGGGACTTAATGGGCCTTAGTGGGCCTTGGTGGAAGAGAGGAGAGGCGGCCAGGGCAAGGGCCGCGCGCCCCTCCCCCCTAGTCCGAATAGGACAAGGAGAGGGGGGCGACGCCCCCCTTCCTTCTTCTCCTCCACTTTTGTCCCCCTCCCAAGTCCTAATCCAACTAGGAAAGGGGCGAGTCCTACTCCCGGTGGGAGTAGGACTCCTCCTTGCGCGCCCCTCTCCAGGCCGGCTGCACCCCCCCTTGCTCCTTTATATACGGGGGCAGGGGGCACCCTAGAGACACAACAATTGATCGTTTGATCTTTTAGCCGTGTGCGGTGCCCCTCTCCACCATAGTCCACCTTGATAATACTGTAGCGGTGCTTAGGAGAAGCCCTGCATCGGTAGAACATCATCATCGTCACCACGCCGTTGTGCTGACAAAACTCTCCCTCAACACTCGGATGGATCAGAGTTAGAGGGACGTCATCGGGCTGAACGTGTGCTGAACTCGGAGGTGTCGTGCGTTCGGTACTTGATCGGTTGGATCGTGAAGACGTACGACTACATCAACCGTGTTGTGCTAACGCTTCCGCTTTCGGTCTACGAGGGTACGTGGACAACACTCTCCCCTCTCGTTGCTATGCATCACCATGATCTTGCGTGTGCGTAGGAATTTTTTTGAAATTACTATGTTCCCCAACAGCCCTGGCCTTGACCGGATGAGCACCTCAGTAGAGAAAGCCGAAAACTGACTGTCATGATATGGCGAGAGCCAGTCAGCTATTCGAGGGTCACAAAATTGTTGGAGATTTTTTCCGCGTTATGCGAAGGATCGGCACTTCCTGATCAGATGCTGACAGCACCCTGGCCTGGACCAGGGGCTGCGCCCATGCTTTATTATAAAACTCCTATGGCTAAGTGAGGGCGTTTAAGCCGTATAGTCTGATTGCCTTGTTCGTTGCGCTAAAAAACTCCTTCAAGGACCATATAATTGGATCAAGATTGTTTAGATTCCATCCCGAACACCTCCGTACTACCTACGCGAGGGCAGAAGCCGACGATTGGCCAACCCTCAAATTGCATAGAACACGGCCGCACAAGAGGAAACAACTAAAGCATAATGAAATCACATTACAAAATAGGCTTTGTTTTCATAATACAAGGCAAATGACAACACAAATGTATTCATTCGAAAATAATGTCTTGCCCACACTGCACTGCTGCAAGTCGAGACCCTTCTAGGACATCCGAAAAATATTGTTCGGGTGTGCGGTGCTCCTTGCCCTCTGGCGGCCCCCTGGTCACGTCGACGGCGTTCATCTTCGCCCACCACATCTTGCAACGGGCGAAGGCCATGAGGGCACCTTCGATGCAGGCTAATCGTTTGACGGTATCCAGCCGCGGACAGGCTTCCACTAGTCGCCTCACGAGTCCGAAGTAGCTGTCGGGCATAGCTTCGGCTGGCCACAGCCGGATCATCAAATCCTTCATGGCTAGTTCGTCCACCCTGTGCAGCTCCACCAGCTGTTTTAGCTGATCGGTGAAGGACACGGGATGCTCTGGCGTCGCATACTGTGACCAGAATAGCGTCTCCGTAGAACCCCCTCCTTCGGCTCGGTAGAACTCCGCAGCGTATGTGTCGGATTTCGGGTTCCGGCAGACCCTCTAGGTTCGAACACTGGGGTGCGCGGGGAGATCTCGCCCTCTACCTACCTGCACCTCGCGGCCTCGCTAGGATCTAAACTATAAAAGGAACAACACAAGAGACACAGGGTTTATACTAGTTCGGGCCACCATTGTGGTGTAATACCCTACTCTAGTTTGTGGTGTGGTGGATTGCCTCTTGGGCTGATGATGATGAACAATACAAGGAAGAACAGCCTCGCGAGGGTCTGTTCCTGGCTGGTGCGATGAACTGCTAGGGGGAGTTCAGTCGCTTTTCTCTCTCTACTGATTCGAGATGCCTCTAGCCCTGTTCTGGATTCCGGATCCCCCTACCCTGTGGGTGGCTAGTCCTATTTATAGGCAAGGGCCCTGGGCCTCTTCCCAAATATCGAGCGGGAAGGGCGCCAACAATTGGCCATTTTGAAGGGGAACATCTAGTACACTTATCCTGACTAAAGTTGGTCCTCGCCTGTCAAAGGCTCCTGTGGTGACGCCGGCTTGGGCTCCACGATGACTTCCTTCCTGCCGTTGCGACGGTCTTGGTCTCGTTGCACCGAAACGGATGCCTTTGCTTGATGCTCTCGCCTGCGCTTGCTCCCTTTGCACCAAAGAGGAAAGGAGGACACTGCGCGGACTGGCGCCCGCCTGGCGCCCTTGGTCGCCATGGCTTTCGTCATGGGCACCTCGTGAGGTACCCCACCTTGATCTCTCCGCCTCCTCGCGAGCCAGGCTGACGAGGCTGTGCCTGAGGAAGCTTCCTGTCGTCCGCCCCATGAGGCTTGGCCCCTCGCGAGGGTCTTGAGCTTGTGCTGATGAAGATGGGCCGTGCTGGGCCACCCCTTGAGCCACGCCGCAGGCCGCAGGCAGGCAAGTCTGGGGACCCCCGTTCCCAGAACGCCGACAGTATGATACGCTGCGTGGTAAATCTGCAAACGCCCCTGGGGAACTCCGAACCCGGGTTAGTAAAAGGTATTGCTTCTCCGCATAATTACTTTGCAGCTTAAATGCCTTACCCGCCGTGATCTTCTTGGCCACCTGGATCTCCTGGAGGGCGTCCTGGGCCTCATTCCGTGTGGTCTCCTTGCTCTTACAAGCCTTGGTGAGTTCGGCCCCTTGAACCGACGCATCATGCTCCAAGGCCTCGCATTTTTTCACCGCACCTTGGAGCTCCTGCTGGACCTCCTTGACCCGGGCATCGAGCTTTTTCTGGGCGGCTTGCTGCTCGACATCCTTCCCCTCGGCTTCGGCCAGAGCCTTTTTTAGG
This sequence comes from Aegilops bicornis, assembly GCA_021605145.1. NCBI lineage: Eukaryota > Viridiplantae > Streptophyta > Magnoliopsida > Poales > Poaceae > Aegilops > Aegilops bicornis. Next base: position 375,850,109 of record CM038673.1, on the reverse strand, counting down.
GCATCGACCTCGGTCGCCGCCCCTACACATATTATGACAATCCGGTCAATGTACACCGCTTATTCCTTCCGAAAAGACAGCAAGTCGTTTTCATACCTTGCTTCTCCTGGAGCTGAGTCTTCACCTCGCCGAGCTCATTCTCGGCTCGCTCCAGCCTCTGCTTCAGTTCAGAGACTTTGACAGTATGCGAGGTCGCGGCTAGCAGAGACGCCTGCTTATCCATACATATCAGGTTAGTCTCCTATAAAAAAAGAGTATTGACCCCTTTCCGGTCTCTCTTTCCGAGCACCGGACAGTGTCTCAGGGGCTACTGTCCATATCGGGATTTTTTCCTTCTGCATCGCTTACCTCACAACCTGTCCGCAGGCTGCTGCAGGCTTCGGTCAGTCCGCTATTGGCGGACTGAACCATTTCAATCACCGTGCCCAAAGAACACGGTGCTCCTCCATAAGGGAAGCGCCTCGCAGCATTTCCAGCAGATTACCTGGTGCCCCTGGTTGGACAGGGGTCACCGGAGGAATAGACACACACCCTCCTTTCGAAGGAGGTTGCGTGCCGGATCCTAGAGCCATGCCAGTCTCCGGAATTGAGTCCGATTGAGGGCCGAATTGGATACGGCCCTCACCCCCAGTTTCCATGGGGATCGACTCCCCCTGGTGCTCGGCGACAGGGGCTTCGCCCTTTGGTGCCTCTTTCCGGCCTGGGAAGGTTCGTTGGGAGAACACCTCATCGTCTCCCTTGGCCTCGGGAGAGTAAGCTGCCGGCAGCGTCTCGTTGGCCATCTCCTTCGAGTCAAACGAATCCTCCGACGAGTGTCGTTGGGAGCTGTCGTGGGCCGGACTGTGGCAATATAATTAAACATGTCAATGCAATAAGGAGGAGAGGCCGGGTATGTAGGAGTCATAACACTTATGATGCAGCTCGGGGCTTAGTACGGGGACATCGTTCCGGACTGCTATCGACGTCCCACGCGTTGTTGACTACAAAAGAGCCCTTCCCCCTCTTGGGCGTCCCCGCCTCCAGGTTTGTGGAGGCCGCCCTTTTCCTCTTTCCTTCCTCAGGGGGAGGGTTGTTCCCCTCCTCCTCCTCCTCCTCTTCCTCCTCGTCGTCGCCCTTAGCGGCGGAGGACGGGGTTTCTTCGCTTTTGGACGTCGCGTCCAGAGCACCCTGGCGGCGGGGGCCGCTTCTGGCCCCCTTGGCCTTCTTCTTGGACTTCTTCTCCGGTGCCTTATACGGTGCCGGCACCAGCATCTTCGCCAGCAGCGGGATGACTGGTTCTTCGGGCAGCGGGGCCGAACTTCGAATCCGCTCCGCTCTCTCCGTCCACCCCTAAAAGAAGTGTGCACAACTAAAATTAGGCTTCCTCCTTGGACAGTGAGGTAGATGGCATGCCTCGAGGAATAAAAAACTTACCGCGCTGGCGGGATGGGTGTGGTCGTGCCCGTGGTCTGAATCCAGGGCCGATGGCTTCTCGTTATCCTTAATGAGTAACTTCCAGGCGTCTTCGTGAGTAGATCCGAAGAGCCTCTCCAGGGTTTGGTGACTCTTCGGGTCGAATTCCCACAAGAGGAAAGTTTGGTCTTGGCATGGGAGGATTAGATGGACCAGCATTACCTGGATCATGTCGACAATCTTGACCTTCTTGTCCACCATTCTCTGGATGCGCGTTTGCAGCGCTATCAGCTCATCTGTCGAAGACCAGTTGGGACCCTTCTCCATCCAGGAGGTGAGCCGCGTGGGAGCTCCGGATCTGAACTCCGGAGCCGCCGCCCAAGTGGCGCCGCGTGGCTCCGTGATGTAGAACCATTGCTTCTGCCACCCCTTGACAGTGTCCACAAGCATGCCCTTGGGCCATGTAGCATTGGGCATCTTGCTCACCATTGCGCCGCTGCACTCCGCGTGCTGACCATCAACAACCTTTGGCTTCACATTGAATGTCTTGAGCCATAGGCCAAAGTGGGGATGAATGCGGAGGAAGGCCTCGCACACCACGACGAACACCGAGATGTTGAGGAAGGAGTTTGGGGTTAGATCATGAAAATCTAGCCCGTAATAATACATCAGTCCGCGGATGAAAGGGTGAATTGGAAACCCCAGTCCACGGACGAAGTGACGGAGGCCACTCTCTCAGTGGGCTTCGGAGTAGGGACGATTTGCCCCTTGGCTGGCACATGGTGGGCGATTTCCTTCGCCAGATACCCGGCCACCCGGAGCTAGGTGATATCCTTCTCCTTGACGGAGGAGGCCATCCACTTGCCCTGACCGCCGGACATGGTTGAGTGCTAGCTCGAGTGGAAGGGAGATGGAAACTTGGGCTGGAGCTCAAGATTGGAGAGGCAGAGACCGAGAGAAGGTGTGAGAGAGGAATAGGGAATCCTTATCCCCTTATAAAGGCCCGGAATATCAAGCGCCTCCTCATTCACCTTAAGATTCGCATATTCCCAAATACCATATAAACGACACGGTTGGATTACCCATACCCGCATTGATGAGAATCCCGCAATAAGGGGACACGATCTCTGCTTTGACAAGGCACGCCAATGGTAACCGTGTCTTGGGGCGTGGGGCATCGAACACAAAAACGGTTTGGAATTATGACTGGTCAGATGTAATGTCGTGCTGCAAAAAGTTGTCAGCGGATGGAACTCGTGTAAAAATATGTATTCTCTCTGCGGTTGTGTATGGTGTGTGACAGGTCCGGATACTATCATCGCATCCGAAGACTATCTTGGAGTTCGGAAAAAGGGGAACCCGCCTTGCAATGGCCGAAGACAATCTGCGCGCCGAACTCATCGTCATTGAAGCCAGGTTCAGGGGCTACTGAGGGAGTCCTGGACTAAGGGGTCCTCGGGCGTCCGGCCTGCTATCCATGGGCCGGACTGATGGGCTGTGAAGACATGAAGGCCGAAGACTGTACCCGTGCCCGGATTGGACTCTCCTTGACGTGGAAAGCAAGCTAGGCGACCAACTATGATGATTCCCCCTGATGTAACCAACTCCATGTAACCCTAGATCTCTCCGGTGTCTATATAAACCGGAGAGCGTAGTCCGGATAGGTGGATACACATTACCATAGTCATACAGGCTAGGCTTTTAGGGTTTAGCCATTACGATCTCGTGGTAGATCAACTCTTGTAATACTCATATTCATCAAGATCAATCAAGCAGTAAGTAGGGTATTACCTCCATAGAGAGGGACCAAACCTGGGTAAACATCATGTCCCCCGTCTCATGTTACCATCGATCCTATACGCACAGTTCAGGACCCCCTACCCGAGATCCACCGGTTTTGACACCGACACCCCTCCATCATCTTCTTCTGCAAGCCACTCGACGGTTCCCCCTTTTTCCTTCTCGTTCGCAGCCGCTCCCCCCACTGAACCCCTTCTCCTTCCGCATCGTTGTCGTGGGGATGGGGAAGGAACCCGCAGAGAAGGGAAAGCAGACGGCCGTGGCGAAGGAAGTCGCCGCCGAGGGAAGCAAGAGGGCGGCGGAGTTGAACAAGAAGCGGAGGGAAGACGTCGTCTTCTCCCCGTCAACCTTGAGTGGTCCAGTCCTCCAAGCGAGGTATGGGTATCTGTGGGGAAGGCCCGTTCCGAATGGGCAGGTGGCGCCCAAAGTTTTTGTGGCGGGGAAGGAAGGTCCGCCGGACTCATATCAATTTTTTTGTGCTTACTTCATCTGCGGCCTCTGTTCCCCCTTCTCCGAATTATTTGAGGCAATCATAAACATCTATGGATTCCACCTCCTCGACTTCACGCCAAATGCAATGGCGAGCATGGCCATTTTCGCGCATTTGTGCGAGAATTTTGTCGGAATCAAACCCAATGTAGATTTGTTCCGGCATTACTTTGTTCCGCGGGTGGAGAACAAGGGCCACCGCTCCAGAAACATTAGCTAGATACATCCCTGGGAGTCAACGCGAGAGGTGGGATGAACAGAGAGGGGATTGGTGTGGATTCAAGATGAGGAAGCCCTCGAGTTTTGCAAAGCACGGAAAGAATGTGTCGAGCGCTGCAAGGAATTGAGCGCCAAACTCCTTACTGAAGATAGGATGCGCCCGACAATCAACAGGATTACCCGTTTGAAAGCTGCCGGGCTAACCATCGAGGATGTGGGGGGAGTTTTTCTTCTCCGTCATATCTCACCGCTGCAGGAGAGGGACATGCCTGCCTGGCTGTACCCGGATGCTGCTGATAGGACGAGGTTGCTCCCAGGGCTGGCCAATAACTTGTCAGTTTATGGACATGGCTGGTTGTGCGACCCGTTATTTGGCCGCTTCGAGCTGTTCAAGCTCCCGGCAACCGTCATCCCACTGAACATTAATTCTTCCCAGGACCAGATACAGAAGTGGATGCCGGACTGCAATTCCGAAGGGGTAGCGAGCACCTGGCAGCTACCCACACTGGATGAAGAGCTCCAGTGATCGAACACCATGGTGGAGAAGGCTACCAGGGTTGAGACCGGGATGTACAAACGCACCTCTTCTGCGGAGGTGGCGTATATTCTGAGGAGGGTCGAGGAGCACAAGGCTGCGCGTCTTGCGGAGATAGCGAAGGCTGGAAAGGGCAAAGGGAAGGCTGAGGACGAGAGCTCTTCCCTCGGTGGTGGCGAGGCACAAGCCACGGAAGGGGCTGCCGGGGAAGAGCTTGCCGGGGATATCCCTGCCGGGGAAGACCTTGCCGAGCTAGAAGCCCTAGCCACGGCAGCAACGAAGCTTCAGGAGGAGGAGGATGTTGGCGAGGTGGAGGAGCTTAATAAGGAGTGGTTGCGGCTGGGCCTCAAGCCCCCGAGCCGGTCCCGGACCAGTGCACCCGTAGGCGTGCTGCCAATCGAGGGGCGGTGGCCTCCAATCTAGTGCCAACCATCAGGAGGGTGAAGAAGACCACTACTAAGGCCACCAAGGGCGAGGTGGCGTGTCGCCAATCTCCTCGCCTTGCTCGGACCAAGGTTCCCTCCACCAAGTAGTTGGTGGACATGGAAGTGGACTCCAGCTCCCACTCTGGCTCGAGCTCCTCTCGGAGCTCGTCTTCCCTGGAGCCCCCGCCGCAACGCCGAGCGCCGAAGCTGCTGGGGAGTTATGCTCCTCCATCTCTAAAGGGAGGGAGGGATCCCCCCCCCCCCGGAGTTCAGTTTGAACTCCATGCTTATTGAAGAAGAGTAAGGAAGATTTTCCCTGCCCCTCGTAAGTATCTCTGATATGCTTGATTATCTTTATTGACTGACCTAGTGTCCTGCCGTTGCCGGCACGGAAGTGGAGGAGGAGACAGAGACCCTCCCGCACCGTTCGCGGAAGAGGCTCCGCCGTCTTGGGTCATTGACGGGCGCGGAGAGCCCGGCCCTGGCAGGGGTCAATGCTGAGGATCCCGTGCCGAGCCCCCAGTCCAGCCCCCGGCCCGGGGGTGGTGATTTCGTCCCGTCTGCTGGAGGCGACTGGGACGGCCTCCTCATTCCCTCGGCCGGAGGGGGAGGTGAGACGAACGGGGGGCGAGCCCCTCCCAGAGGGGCATACTTCCCCCGCTGCTCGAGCCGAAAAGACCCCCACGGAACCCTCCGTGGATGAGGTCGTGCAGAAGGCTGCCGTGACTACTACGGCAGAGGGTGAAGTTCATGACCCGGAAACATCTGTTGCCGAGGAATCTAAGGTCCGTGCCCGATAGACTTCTCCAGGTACTCTACTTATTTCCTTTTTCCTTTCTTGCTCTTATCTCTTCTCCTGACTTTCTCATTTGCTTAAAACTTTTCATTCCTTCACCATTCGCCGGCCTTTGCATGCGTAGCCCCTCAAGCCGAGGAGCCAGAGCCGCTGGAGGTGGCAGTTGATATAGGAAGGGCTACCGCGGATGAGGCTGTAGGGATTGCTGCTGCTGAGGGACACGTTCTTGCTGTCGAGCATGCATGGGGCTCCCTGGCGGTGGTGGAGCACTCTTCGGAGGATGCCCGGGAAGAGGAAGTGGTGGTTGAGGTGAAGATTCCTCTCCAGACCATGGGTTCACTCCCCTCCTCTGGGATCGTCAACGACGTTCCACAGCCCTCCCCAAACATGCTGGCCATGGTGGTGTCGCCGCCTCGAACTGGAGCCCCCGGCCTGTCCCTGATGACGGGCACGGAGCTCGATGAACAGCTTCAACACCTCCTGGCGCCTCTGTATCAGGAAGCCGGGGAGGCTGACGACTCAGCCGCCATCCCAATGGATTTGTCCTTCATGGAATCCATAGCGACGGGTGTGAAGGAGATGCAGGCTCGGCACAACTAGAAGTGGCAGGTGCTCAAGGAGCGGCGTGAGTCCGCCAGCAAGGTGGACCAGAAGCTGGAGGATAAGTGCCTAGAGTTGCGTGAGTGGAACGAGAAGCAGTTCAAGGTGCTCATGAGGCAGCAGGAGACGCTCCTGATGACAAAAGAGGATGTCTTGGCCTGCGAGGCACGCTTGGCGGACCGCAAGGCATCTCTGGACGCTAGAGAGCGAGAGATCTCCCTCCGAGAGGAGAAACTCGAGGCCACTCTCCATGCAAGGATGAAGATCTAGAGGCTCTTGTGCGGCAATGCACCAAGGAACTGGAGGACAAGCACGGCGCTGCCCTGGACGCCCTTGCCGCTGATTCTGCTGCTCAGCTGAAGAAGCTTACTGAGGATCTGGCTGCCGCATCTGCCGCCAAGACCGACCTCGACCAGCAGGTGGCTAAGCTGAATGAGGACCTTGCCGGGAGCGTCAAGGAGGTGACGACTCTCAAGGAAGAAGCTCGGCAGGCAGAGATCCTCTTGGCAGACACGCAGTCGCAGATCTCTTCCAAGATCCAGAGCCTTGAGATCGCCAACGGCAACATCACATACATGAGGGCCCGGATCGGCACATTGGAAAGGCCAGCGGAGTCCCTTGAGTCTCGCCAACAAATGTTGTCCAAGGACCTGAACACCGCCAAGCGTCTCCAGCAGGATGCTGAGGGCAAGCTGAAGAATCAGGTCGACCTCTGGATCAGGAGTCTGGTTGATATCGCCGAGCGTCTTGGTGCCCAGGCTGCGGTGATGGGCATGGACGGTCGAGTCTTCTCGGCCAGCAAGCATGAGGTTCCAAGTGTCAAGCTGGGACTCTTCTTCAATGAGCTGGTCGAGAAGCTAAAGGCGCATGAAGAGGGGTGGGCCAAGCATTTCGCAACCAAGTCCCGGAAGCTTACTCGCGACGCCCTCTTCATGGTCTTGAGCAACATTGCGTGCCGCCATCCGGACCTCGACCTTGACGACGGATTCAAGAAGCCGCCAGCGGGTGCCAACATCGCAGCCGCCAAGGAGAAAGACGCTCCCCGGGCCGACAGGGTCCTTCACGTTTGAACCGCTCCACCTGGCCATCAGACCAAGTATCGGGCCACTGTCGCTTCTGCGTTGCCCTGTAATGAAACATGACATGTATTTTGCGTTTAGTCATTCTATTTCTAGTGTTTGCGTGAAACTGATATTCCTAGCCGGATTTCAAATGCGTGTTTATCCCTTTGAGCCCCATATGTTTGTGTTCGTATGATCAATCCCTATGTATGCTCTGGATGCCTGCCAATATCATATTGCCGCGATTGTTGTAAGGGTCCAACCCTTAATAGTCATCTTGGCGTGGATGCGTCCCGATAGGTTTTTCCTAGGTAGCTCTCGGCACAGCCTCTGGACCTGCGAGCGTGGATCAGTACAGGACGATGCTGCGATCAAAGAAACTAGCCAAGGTTCCATTACATGAGGGTTTTCACGATATGAACACTCACTAAAGTCAAGGGATAAACAACTGCAAAAACCCGGAATGTATCAACAAGTGGTGATAATGTGTACTTAGCTTTTGTTTTAAGCTCCTTTCTCCTCTGCTGGGCTGCGCATGCGTGGCGCGCGCGCGCGACGCTCGAAGGATTGAAAGCCAATCGGGCAGCTCTTTTATTCCCGCCAGGGACCGATACGTGCTTCGTGCGGCCGGCGGGCGTCAGTGTACAGTGTAGGGCTCCTATGGCCCCCCTCCCTTTTCTCCCCTCCCCTTCCAGGCCAGCCGGGCGGCTGTCATCACATGGATCATGCCGATGCAGGCAGCCTTGCCGAAGTACGCTTGCCGGGGCATCAATCAACGAACCGGGCGTCACGTGGTAATCGTTGACATTGACGACGTCGGGGCTAAAGCGGTTCGACTGCTGACGAAGGGAAGGGACGGGAAGGAGGGAGCCCGCACCCGCACGTCTTGTGCCCTTTCTCCAAACGGCGTGGGCCGCCGAGATGGGTGTATTGCCACCAGCAGTGATCTTCGCCATAGCCGTGGCTATGGCGAGGCATGGAGATCAACAATGTGGCGTGGGGATAGCTCACTTTGCTTCGGTGTCTTCGTGGGCGCCACAAACGCAAGAGGCTTCAAGCGGGCGACCATGGGCAAAGCGCGCTGCACACGCCTTCAGGTTCATGCAAGCGATGCCCCCTGATGTCGGCTAGGACTACGTCGGTATTTCCCCAAAGAGGAAGGGATGATGCAGCACAACGACGGTAGGTATTTCCCTTTGTGAAGAAACCAAGGTTATCGAACCAGTAGGAGAACCAAGCAACACAACGTAAACAACCCCTGCACCCAGATAGCAAATCCTCGCAACCCGACGTGTAAAAGGGGTTGTCAATCCCTTTCGGGTAGCGGCGCCCCAAGATGGGCCAACAGACGTGAGGAAATTGTAGTAGATTGATAGATCGAACGCCAAATAAAATAAATAAGAATAAATTGCAGCAAGGTATTTTTGTATTTTTAGTTTAATAGATCTGAAAATAAATGCAAAGGAAAAGTAGATCGCAAAGGCAAATATATGAGAAAGACACCCCGGGCCGTAGGTTTCACTAGTGACTTCTCTCGAGAAAAATAGCAAATGGTGGGTAAACAAATTACTGTTGGGCAATTGATAGAACTTCGAATAATCATGAAGATATCCAGGCAATGATCATTATATAGGCATCACGTACAAGATTAGTAGACCAACTCCTGCATGCATCTACTACTATTACTCCACACATCGACCGCTATCCAGCATGCATCTAGTGTATTAAGTTCATGAAAAAACAGAGTAATGCAATAAGAGCGATGACATGATGTAGACAAGATCTATCTATGTAGAGATAGACCCCATCATTTTATCCTTAGTAGCAACGATACATACGTGTTGGTTCCCCTTCTGTCACTGGGATCAAGCACCGTAAGATCGAACCCACTACAAAGCACCTCTTCCCATTGCAAGATAAATAGATCAAGTTGGCCAAACAAAACACAAATATCGGAGAAGAAATACGAGGCTATAAGCAATCATGCATAAAAGAGGTCAAAGAAACTCAAATACTTTCATGGATATAAAAAGATATAACTGATCGTAAACTCGAAGTTCATCAGATCCCAACAAACACACGGCAAAAGAGTTACATCATATGGATCTCCAAGAGACCATTGTATTGAGAATTCAGCGAGAGAGAGGAAGCCATCTAGGTACTAACTACGGACCCGAAGGTCTACAAAGAACTACTCACGCATCATCGGAGAGGCATCAATGGAGGTGGTGAACCCCATCCGAGATGGTGTCTAGATTGGATCTAGTGGTTCTGGACTCTGCGGCGGCTGGATCAATATTTCGTCGACTCTCCTAGGGTTTCTAGAATATTGGGGTATTTATAGATCAAAGAGGTGGTCTGGGAGGCACCCGAGGTGGGCACAACCCACCAGGGCGTGCCTGGGCCTCCTAGCGCCCTGGTGGGTTGTGCTCTCCTCGGAGCACCCCCCAGGCGCAGTCAGAGCCCATTACGTGTCTTTTGGTTCATAAAAAATCTCCGTAAAGTTTCGTTGCATTTGGACTCCGTCTGATATTGATTTCCTGCGATGTAAAAAACATGCAGAAAACAACAACTGACACTTGGCACTATGTCAATAGGTTAGTACCAAAAAATTATATAAAATAACTATAAAATGATTATAAAACATCCAAGGTTGATAATATAACAGCATGGAACAATAAAAAAATTATAGATACGTTGGAGACGTATCAGGATCCCCAGGCTTAACTCCTACTCGTCCTCGAGTAGGTAAGTGATAAAAATAGAATTTTTGATGTGGAATGCTGCCTAACATGTCATATCATATTCTTTTCTTTATAGCATGGACATTTTTACTTTTATGTGATTCAAAGCAATAGTCTAGTTTTGACATGATAATTTAAATACTCAAGCATATCAACAAGCAACCATGTATTTCAAAATATCAACGCTAAAATAAGTTATCCCTAGCCCATCATGCTCAACCATTGATCCATTCATGAAACACACTCACATATTAGCTACACCCAGTACTCAAGTACGACCATATTGCCTCCTAGTTGGTGCTTTTATAAGAGAAGATGGAGACTCAAGCTAAAAATTGCATAAAGTAAAAGAAAGACCCTTCGCAGAGGAAAGTAGGGATTTGTAGAGGTGCCAGAGCTCAAAGCGAAAAACTTAGAGATAAAAAAATTTTGGGAGGTGTATCAATCCCACCAACGAAAATGACTTAGAGTTCCCAACACTTTCATGCTAGATATATCATATGCGGTTCCCAAATAGAAAATAAAGTTTATTCCTTTTTCCACCATACTTTCACTTTCCATGGCTAGCGGTATCCACAGTTGCCCTCCATACCAACACTTTCCAAGGAATTTATTATTTGATAACATAAAGTAAATTCATTTTTTTTCATTTAGGGACCGGGCTTCCTTAACCTTTGCCTTACTCTCGTGCAATGACAAGTGAATAAACACTCATCGTGAGAATAACACATCCAGCATGGAAAATATTAGCCACCCCTCACCGCACCGCAAGCGAAACGAACACACAAAAGAGAAGTTTATTTTGAAAATTAGAGATGCCACATACAAATTTGCTTAGAACGGCAAAAGAATACCGCATATAGGTAGGTATAGTGGACTCATGTGGCAAAACTGGTTTAAAGGATTTTGGATGCACAAGTAGATATCATACTTAGTGCAAAATGAAGGCTAGCAAAAGATTGAGAAGCAACCAACCAAGAAATGAATAATCTCATAAGCAAGCATTAAGCATAATTAACACCGAATAATGCACCACAAGTAGGATATAATTTCATTGCATGACTATTGATTTTCGTGCTTGCATAGGGAATCACAAACCTTAACACCAATATTCTTACTAAAGCATAATTAGTCATCAACATAGCTCACATATCACATCATCATATCTCAAAACTATTACTAAGAATCAAGTTTATTTTTGCCAATGATCTTCATGAAAGTTTTTATTATATCGTTCTTGGATATCTATCACTTTGGGACTGATTTTATATGTTGCTTTTCATAAGCTCAAACAAATATAAGTGAAGATCATGAGCATAATTTTTTTCTTTCTCTCAAAATAATTTAAGTGAAGCAAGAGAGAACTTCTTGAAAATTTTACTAACTCTCAAATAAATCTAAGTGAAGCAAGAGAGCATTTCTTCAAAAATAATAAAGCACACCGTGCTCCAAAAGATATAAGTGAAGCACTAGAGCAAGTCCATAACTCATAAAAATTTAAGTGAAGCATAGAGAGCAATTCTAACAAGTCATGACATAATTTTGGCTCTCTCAAATAGGTGTGTCCAGCAAGGGATCAAGACTTAACACAAAATAAAACAAGCAAAGACTCATATCATACAAGATGCTCCAAGCAAAACACATAGTATGTGACGAATAAAAATATAGCTTCGAGTAAAATACCGATGGTCGTTAGAAGAAAGAGGGGATGCCACTCAGGGGCATCCCCAAGCTTAGTTGGTTGCTCATTTTTGGATAATAGCTTGGGATGTCGGGGCATCCCCAAGCTTAGGCTCTTCTATCCTTCCTTCATCCATCATAAGATAACCCATAACTTGAAAACTTCAATCACACAAAACTCAACAAAACCTTCGTGAGAACAGTTAGTATAAGAAAGCAAACCATTACTATAAGTATTGTATCAAACCAATTCATATTTTGTTTTTGCATTATATCTGATGTATTCCAACTTTTATATGGCAAAAACTCATCAAAGAAAACCATAGAGCCATCAAAACAAGCACACAACGCAAAGAAAATAGAATCACAAAAGCAGAGCGATGCAGTAACAATCGACTATTTTGAATGCTTCTGTAACTCCAAAAATTCTGAAAAATTAGGACGACCAGGGTAATTTGTATATTAATCTTCTGAAAATAGAATTAGGGCAAAAGAACTTTTCTGTGATTTATGAAAATTATTTTCGTGAGTGCATAAGTTTCTGTTTTTCAGCAAGATCAAACAACTACCACCCAAGAAGATCCTAAAGGCTTTACTTGGCACAAACACTACCTAAACACAATCATAACAGTAGCATAATTGTGCAAACACTCAAGAACAGAAAGCAAAAAGCAAAAATAAATTTTATTCATTGGGTTGCCTCCCAACAAGCGATATAGTTTTACGCCCTTAGCTAGGCATAAAGTAAGGATCTAAGTTTTGTCATCTTTGGTTCGAGATCCATAAGATGCCCTCATGATTGATTCATATGGTGGCCTAATTTTTGTTCTAGGGAAGTGTCCCATACTGATACGTCCATTTTGCATCATGTTTTCTTACTGTTATTTACAATGTTTTTATCTATAATAATGATTTTTGGACTAATTCTAATGCCTTTTCTCTCATAATTTGCAAGGAACGCACCAAGAGGGAGAATTCTGGCAGCTGGAAATCTGGACCTGAAAAAGCTACATTAGACCACCTATTTTGCACAACTCCAAATGAGCTGAAAGTCCACGAGGATTTTTTTATGGAATATTTAGGAAATACTGGAGCCAATAAACACCAGAGGGGGGGGCCACCAGGTGGGCACAACCCACCTGGGCGCTCCAGGCCCCCCGGGCGCGCCCTGGTGGGTTGTTGCCTCCTCGGCCCACCTTCGGTGCCCATCTTCTGGTATACAAGTCATTTTGACCTATAAAAACTAAGGAGAAGACTTTTGGGACGGAGCGCCGCTGTCTCGAGGCGGAACTTGGGTAGGAGCACTTTTGCCCTCTGGCAGAGCGATTCTGCTGGGGGAACTTCCCTCCCGGAGGGGTAAATCATCGTCATCATCATCACCAACAACTCTCCCATCTTGGGGAGGGCAATCTCCATCAACATCTTCACCAGCACCATCCCATCTCAAACCCTAGTTCATCTCTTGTATTCAATCTTGTTACCAGAACTATAGATTGTTGCTAGGAGGTGACTAGTAGTGTTGATTACATCTTGTAGTTGAGTACTATATGGTTTATTTGGTGGAAGTTTATATGTTCAGATCCATTATGCATATTAATACCCCTCTGATCATGAGGATGTTGATTATTTGTGAGTAGTTACTTTTGTTCTTGAGGTCACGGGAGAAATCATGTTGCAAGTAATCATGTGAACTTGATATGTCTTCGATATTTTGATAGTATGTATGTTGTGATTCCCTTAGTGGTGTCATGTGAACATCGACTACATGACACTTCACCATGTTTGGTCCTAAGGGAATGCATTGTGGAGTAGTAAATATATGGTGGGTTGCGAGAGTGACAGAAACTTAAACCCCAGTTTATGCACTATTCCGTAAGGGATCGATTGGATCCTAGAGTTTAATGCTATGGTTAGGTTTTATCCTTAATACTTTTCTCATAGTTGAGGATGCTTGTGGGAGGGCTAATCATAAGTAGGAGGTTTGTTCAAGTAAGAGCAGCACCTAAGCACCGGTCCACCCACATATCAAATTATCAAAGTAGCGAACACAAATCAAACCAACATGATGAAAGTGACTAGATGAAATTCCCGTGTACCCTCAAGAACGCTTTGCTTATCATAAGAGACCGTTTTGGCCTGTCCTTTGACTCAAAAGAATTGGGCTACCTTGCTGCATACTTGTTACTACTATTGTTACTTGCTCGTTACAAATTATCTTGCTATCAAACTACTTGCTACTTATGGTTTCAGCACTTGCAGACATTACCTTACTGAAAACTACTTGTCATTTCCTTCTGCTCCTCGTTGGGTTCGACACTCTTACTTATCGAAAAGAGCTAAAATTGATCCGCTATACTTGTGGGTCATCAAGGCTATTTTCTAGCATCGTTCTTGGGAGTGAAGCACCTTTGGTAAGTGGAATTGATGAGGAAACATTTATATAGTGTTCTGAAATTTATTGTCACTTGTTACTATGGAAAACAATCCTTTGAGGGGCTTGTTCGGGGTATCTTCACCTCGTCCAGAACCACAATTAATTGCCCCTCAACCTACTACACCTACTGAAAATATTGAATATGAAATTCCTTCGGGTATGATAGAACAACTGCTATCTAATCCTTATGCAGGAGATGGAACCAAACATCCTGATATGCACTTGATATATGTAGAACAAATTTGTGGATTGTTCAAGCTTGCAGGTTTACCCGGAGATGAGGTGATGAAAAAGGTTTTCCCTTTATCTTTGAAGGGAAAATCATTGGCATGGTATAGGCTATGCGATGATTTTGGATCATGGAATTGGAATCGTTTGAAATTGGAGTTCCACCAAAAAAATTATCCTATGCATCTAGTTCATCGTGATTGGAATTGTATATATAATTTTTGGCCTCATGAAGGATAAAGTATCGCTCTAGCTTGGGGGAGGCTTAAGTCAATGTTATATTCATGCCCCAATCATGAGCTCTCAAGAGAAATTATTATTCCGAATTTTATGCTCGACTTTCTCGTAATGATCAAACCATGCTGGACACTTCTTGTGCTGTTTCTTTTATGAAGAGAACTATTGAATTCCGGTGGGATCTTTTGGAAAGAATTAAGCGCAACTCTGAAGATTGGGAACTCGACGAAGGTAAAGAGTCAGGTATAAAGCTTAAGTATGATTGTGTTAAATCTTTTATGGATACCGATGCTTTTCAAAAGTTTAGCACTAAATATGGACTTGACTATGAGATAGTAGCCTCCTTTTGTGAATCATTTGCTATTCACCTATTAATGAAGAAATTAAAGAACCAATACCAGCTAAAGAAGAAACTATACTCTATAATGTTGATCCAGTTGTTCCTACTGCTTATATTGAGAAACCACCTTTTCCTATTAGGATAAAGGAACATGCTAAAGTTTCAACTGTGGCTAACAAAAGCTTTCTTAGAACACCTAAACCTGATGAACAAATTAGAGTTGAACCTAATATTGCTATGGTTAAAAATCTCTTACAAGAAGATGTGGATGGGCATGTTATCTACTTATGTGGAGAAGCTGCTAGAATTGCCAAACCCGAAAAAAGGGATAAAAATAGACCAGTTGTTGGCCTGCCTGTCATTTCAGTTAAAATAGGAGATCACTGTTATCATGGTTTATGTGACATGGGTGCTAGTGTGAGTGCTATTCCTTACAAGTTATATCAAGAAATTAGGGAAGACATAGCACCTCTGAGATAGAAGACATAGATGTTACTATTAAACTTGCAAATAGAGACACCATATCACCTTGTGGGATTATTAGAGATGTTGAAGTCTTGTGTGGGAAAGTAAAATACCCTACCGATTTTCTTGTTCTTGGTTCCCCACAAGATGACTTCTGTCCTATTATCTTTGGTAGACCTTTCTTGAACACAGTTAATGCTAAGATAGATTGCCAGAAACAAACTGTGGGTGTTAGCTTTGGTGATGAGTCTCACGAGTTTAATTTTTCCAAGTTTAGTAGAAATCATCATGAAAAAGAATTGCCTAGTAAGGATGAATTAATTGGTCTTGCTTCTATTGTTGTGCCACCTACTGATCCTTTAGAACAATACTTGCTAGACCATGAAAAATGATTTTCATATGCATGAAAGAGATGAAATAGATAAGATTTTCTTTGAACACTTAAACACAATTTTCCTATTGAAACCTTAGGAGGTCCTCCTCCACCTAAGGGTGATCCTGTGTTTGAATTAAAACAATTGCAAGACACTATGAAATATGCTTATCTTGATGAAAAGAAAATATATCTTGTTATTATCAGTGCTAACCTTTCAGAACATGAAGAAGAAAGATTATTGAAAGTTCTAAGGAAGCACCGAGCTGCTATTGGATATACTCTTGATGATTTAAAGGGCATTAGTCCCACTCTATGTCAGCACAAAATTAATATGGAACCTGATGCTAAACCAGTTGTTGATCACCAACGTCGGTTAAATCCGAAGATGAAAGAGGTGGTAAGAACGGAAATATTAAAACTTCTGGAAGCAGGTATAATCTATCCTATAGCTGATAGTAGATGGGTAAGTCATGTTCATTGTGTCCCCAAGAAGGGAGGTATAATTGTTGTCCCTAATGATAAGAATGAACTCATTCCACAAAGAATTGTTACAGGGTATAGAATGGTAATTGATTTCAGAAAATTAAACAAAGCTACTAGAAAAGATCATTACCCTTTGACTTTTATTGATCAAATGCTTGAAAGATTATCTAAGCACAGATAGTTTTGCTTCCTTGATGGATATTCTGGCTTTTCACAAATACCTGTATCTCAACCTGATCAAGAAAAGACTATTTTCACTTGTCCTTTTGGAACCTATGCTTATAGACGATGCCTTTTGGTCTATGTAATGCACCTGCTACCTTTCAAAGATGCATGATGGCTATATTCTCTGACCTTTGTGAAAAGATTGTTGAGGTTTTCATGGATGACTTTTCTGTTTATGGGAAGTCTTTTGATGACTGTTTAAGCAATCTTGATCGAGTTTTGCAGAGATGTGAACAAACAAATCTTGTCTTGAATTGGGAGAAGTGCCACTTTATGGTTAATGAAGGCATTGTCTTGGGTCATAAAATTTCTGAAAGAGGTATTGAAGTGGACCAAGCTAAAGTTGATGCAACTGAGAAAATGCCATGTCCCAAGGACATCAAAGGTATTCATATTTTCCTAGGTCATGCTGGTTTCTATAGGAGATTTATCAAAGACTTTTCTAAAATTTCTAGGCCTCTTACTAATCTTTTGCAAAAGGATATTCCTTTTGTTTTTTATGATGATTGTCTGGAAGCCTTTGAAACACTCAAGAAAGCCTTAATCTCTGCACCTATTGTTCAACCACCTGATTGGAACTTGCATTTTGAAATTATGTGTGATGCTAGTGATTATGCGGTTGGTGCTGTTCTAGGACAAATAGTTGATAAGAAATTGAATGTTATTCATTATACTAGTAAAACTCTAGACAGTGCTCAAAGAAATTATGCTACTGCTGAAAAAGAATTCTTAGCAGTGGTGTTTGCTTGTGATAAGTTTAGGCCTTATATTGTTGATTCCAAGGTAACTTTACACACAGACCATGTTGCTATTAAATATCTTATGGAAAAGAAAGATGCTAAACCTAGACTCATTCGTTGGGTTCTCCTGTTACAAGAATTTGATTTACATATCATTGATAGAAAAGGAGCTGATAACCCCGTAGCTGATAACTTGTCTAGGCTTGAAAATGTGCTTGATGACCCACTTCCTATTGATGATAGTTTTCCTGATGAGCAGTTAGCTGCAATAAATGTTGCTAATAGTACTCCTTGGTATGCCGACTATGGTAATTACATTGTTGCTAAATATTTACCACCTAGCATTACATACCAACAAAAGAAAAAAATATGCTATGATATAAGACATTACTTTTGGGATGACCCACATCTTTATAAAGGAGTAGATGGTATTATTAGACGTTGTGTACCTGAGCATGAACAGGGACAAATCCTACGGAAATGTCACTCTGAACCGTATGGAGGGCATCATGCTGGAGATAGAACTGCTCATAAGGTATTGCAATCTGAATTTTATTGGCCTACTCTCTTCAAGGATGCTCGTAAGTATGTCTCATCTTGTGATGGATGCCAAAGAATAGGTAATATTGGTAAGCATCAAGAAATGCCTATGAATTATTCACTTGCTGTTGAACCATTTGATGTTTGGGGATTCGATTACATGGGACCTTTTCCTTCCTCTAATGGGTATACCCATATTTTTGTTGCTGATGATTATGTTACTAAATGGGTAGAAGCTATTCCAACTAGTAGTGCTGATCAGAACACCTCTATTAAAAAGCTTAAGGAAGTTATTTTTCCAAGGTTTGGAGTCCCTAGATATTTAATGACTGATGGTGGTTCACACTTTATTCATGGTGCTTTCCGTAAAATGCTTGCTAAGTATGATGTCAACCATAGAACTGCATCACCCTATCATCCTCAGTCTAGTGGTCAACTTGAGCTTACCAATAGAGAAATAAAATTGATTTTGCAAAAGACTGTCAATAGGTCTAGGAAGAATTGGTCTAAGAAATTAGATGATGCACTTTGGGCTTATAGAACAGCATATAAAAATCCTATGGGTATGTCTCCTCATAAAATGGTCTATGGAAAAGCTTGTCATTTGCCTCTTGAGTTAGAACACAAAGCATACGGGGCAGTTAAAGAACGCAACTATGATTTCAAACTTGCTGGTGAAAAGAGGTTATTTGATATAAGCTCGTTAGATGAATGGAGAACCCAAGCTTATGAAAATGCAAAGTTATTAAAAGAAAAGGTTAAAAGGTGGCATGACAAAAGAATTCAAAAACGTGAGTTTAAAGTCGGAGAGTATGTTCTTTTGTACAATTCTCGTTTCAGATTCTTTGTAAGCAAACTCCTCTCAAAATGGGAAGGCCCCTATGTCATCGAGGAGGTTTACGGTTTGGAGCCATCAAAATACATAATTCCAAAGGTACTAACCCGAAGGTTGTCAATGGGCAACGAATAAAGCACTATATCTCAGGTACGCCCATTAATGTTGAAAGTAATATTATCCAAACTTTGATACCGGAAGAACACATAAAAGAGTCCTTCTGGAACACTCCAGAATCATGAAAATAAGGAGGTACGTGGTACGGTAAGTAAACGGAATCCGAAAAATCCGCAAAATTATTTTTTGTCAGTTATGGAATATTTTAGAACTTTTGGAATAAAGAAACTTCTAGGAAGCGTCCCCTGGTGGGCATAAGACAACAGGGCGCGCCAGGCATGCCTAGCGCGCCCAGGTGGGTTGTGCCCACCTGGGACCCCTTCCGTACTCCGTTTTTCTTCTATTTATTTGTCCTCCAAGATAAAAAAAACTATATATACTTCTCGAACCTGTTAACCGCCGTATCATGGAGAAAATCCTCTGTTCTCTTTTCTTGATGTTTTCTGTCAGATCCCATCTACCATGTCCTCTTCAGGTTCCTCCAAGGACAAGATTTCTTCTTCATCACCACCATCAGCTTCTACACCACCAAAGGAGAACTAAGTGTCGGGTGAGGGAGTCCTGGATTAGGGGGTATCCGGATAGCCGGACTATGTACAACGTCCGGACTATTGAAGCGTGAAGATACAAGACTCAAGACTTCGGCCCGTGTCCGGATGGGACTTTCCTTGCGTGGAAGGCAAGCTTGGCGATCCGGATATTACATTTCCTTCCTTGTAACCGACTCCATGTAAACCCCAGCCCTCTCCGGTGCCTATATAAACCGGAGAGGTTGGTCCTTAGAAGGCCAATCACAATTACATTCATACCATCATAGGCTAGATCTTAGGGTTTAGCCTCTACGATCTCGTGGTAGATCTACTCTTGTACTACCCATATCATCAATATTAATCAATTAGGAAGTAGGGTTTTACCTCCATCGAGAGGGCCCGAACCTGGTAAACATCTGCGTCCCTTGCTTCCTGTTACCATCAGCCTTGGCGCATGATCGGGACCACCTACCCGAGATCCGCCGGTTTTGACACCGACATTGGTGCTTTCATTGAGAGTTCCTTCAGGTCGCCGCCATCGGGCTCGATGGCTCTTCTCATTGTCAAGGACGACATTACTTGGAGGGCTCGGCTGTAGGCGAACGCTCGGCTCGGCCGGCTTTATCATGGCCGCCCCATCGGCGGTGGCGCCGGCAATGACTTCTCGGGTCATCAATCATAACCTTCACGTCAGTTCGGAACTTGCCGAACAGATGGATCCAATGGATCTCTCCTCCCTTAACGAACTCTTGGATCGCATCGCCGCTCTGGGAGTTGCTACAGACTATGACCGGATTGGGCTTAAACCCGACCAAAGGGACATCAAATCCCCGCCGGCCACCCATGAGATAGCGATAGTGGAGGAACCACACGCGGGTTGCCCCTCAACTTTGAGGACAAGTTGTGTTCGGATCACCGAACTCCTTGAGCCAAAGACCTGCTCAAAGGAAAACCTGACCCAGGTCCCGGACTTAGAGTCGGGCATCGGGCCGAAGGAATTGGGCACCCCGGATCCTGAGCTGTTTAGCTCGGGACCGCCCACGCCCTTGGGCGATAGATCGGATCAAAATCCGGACCCTAAACTGAACCTAAACTGTCTCTCCCGCATCAAGGCTTGCCCCAAGGATCCCTTTCCCCTCCCTCGCATCGATCAAATCATCGATGCCACAGCTGGACACGACTCGCTGTGTTTCCTCGACGCATACTCTGGATACCATCAAATAAAGATGGCAGAGTCCGACCAAGCTGCAACAGCTTTCATAAATGCCATATGGCCCTTTCTGCTTCAACACTATGCCTTTCGGGCTCAAGAACGCCGGTGCAACCTACCAACGCAAGATTCAAACATGCCTACAAAAGCAAATCGGCAAAAGAGTGGAGGCATACGTGGACGACGTGGTCATAAAAAAAAGACGCTTCGAAACCCTGATAGACGACCTGAGGCTTACATTTGAAAATCTCCGGATGTACGACATCAAGCTGAATCAGGAAAAATGCGTTTTTGGCGTCCCCTCGGGGAAGCTTCTCGGCTTCATCGTTTCCAACAGAGGAATTGAAGCAAATCCGGCAAAGATCCGAGCTCTGTCACAGTTGGCTATACCAACAGACCTCAGGCACATCCAAAAGCTAGCCGGATGCGTGGCTGCTCTCAGCCGCTTTATCTCCAGGTTAGGAGAAAAGGCACTACCGATTTATCGCCTTCTTCGGCGCACCGAACACTTCGTATGGACGGATGCAGCCGCGACCGGACTAGATGAAATAAAGACCCTATTGGCCAGTAATCCAGTATTAACAGCGCTGAATATCGACGAACCTATGTTGTTGTACATAGCTGCAACGCATCAAGTCGTAAACGCAGTGCTCGTCGTTGAACGAGAGGCCGACGGATACAAATACTCGCTCCAGAGGCCAGTCTACTACGTTTCCACGGTCCTAACCCCATGCAAATCCCGATACCCACACTATCAAAAAATAGCATACGCGGTGTTCATGGCATCCCGGAAGCTACGACACTACTTTCAAGAGTGTTCAATTACGGTGGCCTCCGAAGTACCACTCAGTGACATAATAAATAACCGCGATGCTACGGGCCGGATTGCCAAGTGGGCTATTGAGCTCCTGCCGTTCGACATAACATACAAACCACGGCGGGCCATCAAGTCGCAAGTGTTGGCTGACTTCGTCGCCGAATGGACAGAAGTCGAACTCCCTAAAGAGTACGGCGCATACTCAAACTGGATCATGCACTTCGACGGCTCTAAAATGTTGGCCGGATTGGGAGCAGGGGTAGTCCTGACATCTCCCACCGGCGACACGGTCCAGTACGTCCTCCAAATATTATACACAGACTCCAACAATGCAGCCGAATACGAGGCTCTGTTGCACAGTCTTCGAATGGCAGTCTCTATGGGCATTCAATGCCTAGAAGTGCGCGGGGACTCGAACCTCGCAATATCACAGATAAACGGAGATTTTGATGCCAAGGACCCGAAAATGGTGGCCTACCGTAATGTCGTCCTCAAAATGTCAGCTCAGTTCGAGGGGCTCGAATTCCACCATGTGGCTCGAGAAAACAATCAAGTGGCGGATGTCCTCGCTCGCATCGGCACTATACGCGACCCTGTCCCACCTAACATTTTCTTGGAATGGCTGTTCAAGCCATCCGTAGTATGGGAAGGAGTCCGCAACACTAGCACGGACCGAATACACCCGATTTGAACCATCGACACGATCGGAGGTTCCAGCCCGAATAACGCCCTCGGCCCACGAAATCATGGCTGTAATCGCCTGCGGACCGAGCCCTTCTTGGCCTACCTAAATAGACAGGAGCTCCCCGAAGACCAAAATGAAGCACGCTGCATTGCCGGCGCTCTAAAGCTTACAAAGTCTACGAAGGGGAACTCTACAAGAAAAGCGCTACCGGAGTACTTCAAAGACGCATCTCCGAAGAGGAAGGGCTGCAACTCTTGGCTGAAATCCATGCCGGACTGGGCGGGCACCACGCCGCGGCTCGGGCGTTAGACAGCAAGGCCTTCCGTACAGGTTTCTATTGGCCGACGGCCCGAGCAGACGCACAATACCTTGTCCAATATTGCGTCGGTTGCCAGCTCTTTGCCAATCAGAGTCATATGCCCCCTACCGCTCTACAAACAATCCCCATAACTTGGCCCTTTGCGGTTTGGGGGCTGGATATGGTCGGACCTCTTAAAGGGGGAAGCCATAAGAAAAAATACTTACTGGTCATGGTGGACAAATTCACCAAATGGATAGAAGCTAACCAGTCAAAACGGCTGAATCCGGACCAGTAATAGACTTCATATCCGGGGTCGTACACCGATACGGTGTCCCCCACAGCATAATCACTGATAATGGCTCAAATTTTACAGCCGACGAAGTGAAAACTTGGTGCACAAAAATGGGCATCAAGCTCGACACGCTTCGTCTACCATCCACAAACTAACGGCCGGTAGAGCGGGCAAATGGTCTCATTATGAGCGGCATCAAACCCAAAGCTAGTGCGATCCTTGACATAGTCGGATACGCCTTTGGGTGGAGGAGCTCGACTCCGTACTACGGGGCTGCGGACTATGCCAAATCGCACCACCGGATACACACCATTTTTATGGTGTACGGCGCGGAAGCAGTATTACCTTGCGACATAATACATGATTCGCCACGCGTACGCATGTACAAAGAGAAGGACGCCGAGTTAGATCGGCAGGATAATTTGGATGCCTTGGAGGAGGAGCGCGATGTCGCAAAAGCCCGTTCCGCATTCTATCAGCAGCAGGCTCGACGATACCAAAGCAGAGAATTGCGGGCCAAAACTTACAATATTGGCGAGCTCGTTCTACGACTACCGGAGAAGAAGAAGGACAAACTCAAACCCAAGTGGGAGGGTCCTTCATTCATTCACAAAGTTCTCACTGGAGGAGCGTACCGCTTACGTAATGCATCCGATAACAGACTCGAGCCGAACCCATGGAACGCGGCAAGACTACGGAGATTCTACGCCTAGCGCCGAACACAGTGTTCGTCTCCTAACCCCTCCCTTTTAATTATGCCCCATCCCCTTTTCCTTTCTCGACCTTTTTCTCTCTTCACACAAAGTATTCAATACAGTGCGGATTTCCGGATAACTCCGGCCGCACTAAGTGTGAAAGCAATACCTGGGGGCTTCCTATACGGAAGCTAAAAATGATCACTCACTTGGCTTTTTGCCCGTCGCACATGCATTCTTTTTCCATATGTGCCTTTTTTTCACCATTATATGCACCGATATGACTTAAGATGTTGCCAAGCTGGGTTGCCTGGCTCTTGTGTTTATGCCCTACGTTCCCGTTAATTCGGCTAGGGCATAAGGGAAGCACCTCTGCGATTGTTACTGCCGGTTCAGCCGGATGTGTACCTCAGACTGGGTGAAGCCGAAAGCTAGCTTCCTTAAGAGAATATTCGGTCGGTGAACAAAAGATGTATTAGTTTATCATAACATAAACCCCCAGAAGTCTTGTATCCTACGCCATCGTTCGCAGCCCGGACATGTGTATCGTCGCATGTGTACCCAGGGAAAGGAACCCCTAACGGAACTATTCTCTCTGGAAGATGTTTCTTACTATCCATGTAATATAACATAACTAGTTGGGTACTTATGCATTCGAGCACTTATGACCCCTACGCCTTGTTTCCATGCATACCCCGGTTTTGTATAGCTGAGCGGGTATTCGGACACACCCCGGACTATAGGATCCGGGGCTGAAGCGAAAAGGTCCGCCATGACAAATGTTAATCCGGCTAGGGGCTAATCATGCCCATTAATTTACACAGTTATTTGGACTGATTACATTCCTCTTCTATACCGTCCAACAAGCTATCTAGCTTACAATCCTGTTGAGAATACTTAGCGGCTAACGCTACTTGGTCATACACCAGACTAACGGGAATTTCTTGCCCATCGGGCCCCGCCGGTCCCACTTCGGCCATATGGTTCGGGTCCAGCTTGGTGTAGCGTGTCTTCACCATTGCCCAGGCTTCTCTTGCTCCTTGCCGGCATGCCGATATCTTCCATAGACGGAAGGGCCGCCGGGCTCCTTGTAGCAGGTCCACAAGTTCCCCCATGCCATTCGGCAAGAAGCTTGATGGCCACAAAGCTCGAAAGCAACACCCGCATCACTTGCCGAGCTCGCTTTCGTGCGATCGAAAAGGTCTTGCGATAAATCATTCGCAGATGAGGGCATCTCCTCCTCGGGCGACCCGTTAACATTCCTGCAAGCAAAATTCTTTCAATATACTTCCTCGCCGAATCTGTACAATAGTTCGCCAAGGCACTTATCATAAATGCCGCGTCGAAGCCTCTTGTTCTCCTTCATGGAGTCCGCCACCGAGCGGAGATCTTTTAACTCCACGTCCAGCTGGACTTTGGCATCTTGAAGATCGTTCTTCTCCCGCCTAACTCGCGTAAGAATGCACTCGCCAGCCTCTAGCTGCTTTTTGAGATGTGATGCGTCCTCTCCTACGCCCTCTGGATTCACCCCGAGATTGTCTGCAGAATTTTCTGTTAGACTCGAAATATTTACTCACTGGTGCATCTTCGCACAATGGTGATAATTACCAAATGAGGGCCTTTGGGGTTCCTCTAACTTGGCAACTGCGGCCCTCAGTTCGGCCTTGCAGTCCTCCAGCTCCCGAAACAATTGCTCGTTCTTCTCTACAAGGACCTGTACATAAATTGATCCTTAAAACTGTTGTTTCAACCGTTTCAAGTCTCAGGGGCTACTGCTATACATACTTATCAAAATTCCTTACCTGTATGTCTTTGGTATACTGGTTTGTCGCTTGGGCAAGCCCGCCCCGAGCAGCTTGGACATACGCGTCCGCCGAATTGATGGCATTAAACGCCTCTTTGCAAAAGATGTTGTTCCAAAGTACGGCCCGTCAGCGCCTGTGATTCATGGCGCTCTCTACTTCGGAATTCGTGGCTGAGAGCAGGTCCGCACTCTCTGTCGGAGAGCAATGCGGTGCTGGCCCCGTGTCCGCCTCTGCCCCTGAAGCCGGTTCTGTAGTCCGGCTGGTGGACGCGTGATTGGTAAGGTCTCCGGATATAGTCCGATCATTCTTCTTCCTGCCAGACACGAAGGGCGCTGTCATATTTTAAATTCTATAATTATAGGACAGGTTATTGTTTTACCTCTGTAGCGGTGTGTCAACCCTCACCGCCTTCCTCTTGAGCCTGCCCGATCTGGACGCCCGTGGTTGACGAGTCCCTAGGGGCTCGGCCCCTCGCTCCGGCCGTCGTTTCTGCAAATAGAACGACGCCTCAAGGGTAAATTATAACACCTGGGGGGAGTCCTCTTTGGAGGACAGGGCTTTCTAGTTCGGCTTACACATGAAGAGGGGAGAAGTCCGGGATAGTCGGCCATAATGGCCACTAGGGCGCCATACCAACTCGCCTGGTAAAACGCCCCGTTGACAAGCTCCACAGTGATATCCGGGTCCACTTTAAGTCGTGGATCTAGGGCCCTTCCAGGGTCCTCTGGTTGCGGGGAGGGGCTGAAGACTCCTTCTACGGCCCTCCTTAATTCCTGCCCAGAAGCATTGATGCAAGTAATCTTAGCAGAAGAATGCTAGAGCAAAGCGGGTAAAAAGAATGGCAACTTACCCATGCTGGGGGGTTGTACATGGAGAATCCTTCCCGTGTTTTTATGCGAAGGAATTCCTCCTCTTCCCCTTTGTACAGATCAGACAATATCCTTGCCAGAGCGGCAACGGAGTCTGGACCTTTACGGCCGTAGCGGGAGGCGTCGTCTTCCCCGTTGAAATGCCACATGGGCTTCCCCCGATATTGGAACGGTTGCACCCCCCGTCTTATGCATATCGCCATAACCTCAAGCTGTCAGTCCGGATTTGGCCAAGAACTTTATCTCAGAGAATATTTCCCTCGTGTCCTCTTCTTGAGGACCCCGAAGCGCCAGCTTAGGCGTGCCCTCGGCGGGGCATTGCTGAACTCGCGGAGACCTGTCCGGACTGGACCCGGAAGGGGGACGTCGTTTATATAAAACCACTCTGAAGGCCGGTTTTCTGGTGCCTTCTTAGGAGTGCCGGATAGATATTCGGTCTCGGCAATACGCCATACTTCGGCCCCGCCCACTTGACATAGGGACTCCCCCTGGGTGTGGGGGACGATGTAGCGACCCGACCCGAATGGATCAAGTCTCTGTGCTCAATGTCATCCCTGGATCAGTAATGCTGACACCACACAGTACTCGAAGGATTTATAACAGAGTAGCAATCACACACTTATTACAATCGAATGTCTCAAGAGAGAACTTAATAAAATAAATATGGCTTAAGGCCATCTAAATACGATAACAGCGGAAGGCTTGGAAGAATAAGTGAGTCCATCAACTCCAACGACATCACTGAGTATAGAACCACGACCTATGCACCTTACTCGTCGTCTGAAAAGTCTGCACCATGAAACGTTGCAGCCCGAAAACGGGTCAGCACATGGAATATGCTGGCAATGTAACACATAGAGGATAATGGAATGAATAAGCCAATACTACATGCATATATGGCTGGTGGAAAGCTCTATGGTTACAGTTTTTGCATAAAGCCACTTTTTTCCTACTGCAAAGGAATAAATTTGTTTAACTATCATGGTGGTTGTGAAACATTGAGAATGATTGACAGCATTCTCAATCCCAATTAAAAGTACTCATTAACAAACCCAACAACATTAATTAGAAGTAACATGATGAGATTCACATGATATCCAAGTACTCGATACTCAAGATGTCCATTACCGGGGACACGGCTAACCATGATTAGTTTATACACTCTGCAGAGGTTTATGACTTTTCCCCACAAGACTCGATCGACTCCGTTTGGTTTCTCGCACTACATGGTTTTTGAGAGATGGATGACCGAGACATAGTCTTTCAGAAGCGTTTGCACCTTACGATGGGTAGACCGTACGACCTACAACCCCTACAGCAGCTAGTCTACCACTGTAAGAGTTCACACGACTTAATCAACTATGCCAGAGCCCATAATGGCTTGTGGCTGCACACGGAAGTTACTAGCATGAAAGATCTTATGATCCCTTTGAGCACAGGTGGCGGTCCGAAGAAAAACAGGCAAGTCCTGATAGAAACCAGGTGCCTCAATCCACCCGGATGTGTGTTTAAGTTGCTACCTTAAATAAACCATTAATTTAACAATCTCACATCTGTCATGGAATACACTCACCCAATCCACGTCTACTAGCATAGCATAGCATAATAAGCAAACGTAGAAGTAACTCCCAAGGGTTTGATAATAAAACAGGTAATAGGTACTACCTCAACTACTTCCCATCCCACAATTTAATTAGATCCTAATCATGCAAGTGTTTGAGGAATAGATCTAATGCATAAAACTGGGTAGTAGAGAAAATATGATCAAGTGTTACTTGCCTTGCTGATGATCCGCGAAACCTAGAGATTCAAAATAACAAGCGGCGCACTCCGGGTGATCTATCGCAGACAAACAACAAGCATACAATAAGTACTCATCTAATGCACAGGTAAATTTCGAATAAAAGATCTAACCAGAAAGTTCAACTTAAGAACCCTGGTTGCAAAAAGAATCGAATCAAATAAAGCAACGAAAGTCAAACGACGAAAGAAAACAACTTGGTTCTAGCAAGTTGAAACTAAGTCAAATTTTACAGTAGCAAAACTTTGTTTAAGTTGATTAATCGGAACGGCGGTTTCGAGATGAAACTCCAGGCGTTTGAATCACCTGATTCCGATAAACGAGCGAGAAGATAAACTAGAACGAAGATCGGATCTGAAATCGTGATCGGAAAAATAGCGGAATAAATCTGATGAGAAAGAAAACGATGAACGGTTGAACGAACGGACGTTCATTAACCGAAGCAAACCATTGATCTCGTTCGTTAAGACGAACGGTCCGGCAAACGCTTGCTAAACAAAACCGGAAAGTAAAACCGGCGAGAAAAACCGATCTAGGGTTTCGGAAAGAAAACCAAAACGAAAAACTGAACCGAGGAAAAGAAAAGGTGACGCGGCGCGGGGCTAGTACCTCGCAGAAACGAGGGGCTCCGGCGGCGGCGGCGTTGGGTGGCGGCAGCGGCACTTGGCGGCGGCGGTGTAGGGCGGCGGCGGCGGCGGTGTAGGGTGGCGGCGCTGCTGCTGCGGAGGAGGAGAGGAGAGGTGTTGGTTTGATGTGTTTGAGGGGGGGGTGCTTGGGTATTTATATTGGGGAGGGGAGGGTTTTTGCTTGGAGTAGGGGACAAGAATTAGAGTAGGATTAGGAATCCTAGGAATAAAAACGGGTCCAAATCCTACTAGGATTTGTAAAAGAAAAGGAAACCGGGCGGCTCCTGGCTCCTCGGTGCGGGCGGCTAGCGATGGCCTTGGCCTCTGGCCGCCGGTTGGCTTACGGCTTGGGCCTTTGGCCCAAGGCGCTGCGGCTCTCTTTTTTTTTAAATCGGTTTCGCGCGCAGAAAAATACAGAGAAAAAATCTAAACGAACTCCAAAATTAGTAAAGTAAACTTTCCCCGACTCCTAAAAATGAGTCGAACAAAATGAACTTTTACTCGGGGCCTAAAATGCAATTTTTGAAAACATGCATTTTTCCCTAAGGCAAATAAACTCCGAGAAAAATCCAAAATTTGATTTATTTATTAAATCTTCATTTTTCCTAAATTTTGGGAAAGTCATATTATTCCCTCTCTTATTTTTGATATTGGAAAAATATTTGAAGATAAAATAAATAAATCCAATGATCCTCTTTTCATAGTTTTGAGAGAACGCAAATACAAAAAAATTTCGAAATCTACAACTCTCTCCGAGGGTCCTTGAGTTGCGTGAATTTCTAGGATCAACAAAATGCAAGAAAATATGATATGCATGATGACTTAATGTATAACATTCCAAATTGAAAATTTGGGATGTTACAGACGAGGCAGAACAGCTTCCGCCATAATCCGAAGTGTGGTTTGCAGCCTAGAAACAGCTCGCACAGGGCAACATACCCCGCTATGTGCATAATAGAGCCAGGGATAAGATCGTGTAACTGGAGGCCGTTGAACTCCAGGAGCCCGTGAAGAAACGGGTGGATAGGGAACCCAACGCCCCTCAGCAGATGAGGGATCAGACATATACGCTCCTCCGGTGATGGGTTAGGAGATCCCTCAGCTTGGTCCCCTCCGTCATAAGTGGCTATTCCAGCTCGGACGGAGACCATGAACGCCGGTGGGAGAAACCCTTGGGTTTGTAACTTTGTCAAACGGCTATGAGGAACTGAACACTCTCCCCAATCCCCCGATTTGGAACGAGAAGGGCAAGAAGAAGAGCTGCGACGGCCGGCCATGTCGGAATGGCTTTTTGCGGAGCGCTCTGTTGGATGCTGGCTCTGGGAGGGAGAGTGAGGTTTGGATCTGAGAATCCCTGTCCCTTCAAATAGGCGGTTCGTCCAGAGGATCGAGGGTGGCAAATGCAAAAATGCCTCGACTCCTCGCATTTGCTCGACACGTGGAGATGGTCATTACTGAGGCATCGAAGCCGAGGAGCACAACATTGATGGGAAGCCGGACACTATTCGCCGTAACAAGCACTTCAGAGTATTCGGAGGAGGAACCCGCCCTGCAATGCCGAAGACAAGACTGCACGCCGGACTCATCGTCATTGAAGCCTGGTTCGAGGCTCTTGAGGGAGTCTGGATTAGGGGTATCCGGACAGCCGGACTGTACAACGTCCGGACTATTGAAGCGTGAAGATACAAGACTCAAGACTTCGCCCGTGTCCGGATGGGACTTTCCTTGGTGTGGAAGGCAAGCTTGGCGATCCGGATATTATATTTCCTTCCTTGTGGTGACTCCATGTAAACCCTAGCCCTCTCCGTGCCTATATAAACCGGAGAGGTTGGTCCTTAGAAGGCCGATCACAATTACATTCATACCATCATAGGCTAGCTCTTAGGGTTTAGCCTCTACGATCTCATGGTAGATCTACTCTTGTACTACCCATATCATCAATATTAATCAAGCAGGAAGTAGGGTTTTACCTCCATCGAGAGGGCCCGAACCTGGGTAAACATCTGTGTCCCTTGCTTCCTGTTACCATCTGCCTTGATGCACAGATCGGGACCCCCTACCCGAGATCCGCCGGTTTTGACACCGACATCGGGTATGGGCACTCCCCTTGGCTTCCGCCAAGTGATAACCCACAAGTATAGGGTATCACAACAGTTTTCGAGGGTAGAGTATTCAACCCAAATTTATTGATTCGACCCAAGGGGAGCCAAAGAATATTCTCAAGTAGTATTAGAAGTTGAGTTGTCAATTCAACCACACCTGGATAACTTAATATCTGCAGCAAAGTATTTAGTACCAAAGTAGTATGATAGTAACGGTAGCAGTGGCAAAGGTAACAGTAGCAGTGTTGTAGTGATTGTAACAGTGGCAACGGTAAAGTAACTAAGTAGAGAGCAATATGTGAAAAGCTCGTAGGCATTGGATCGGTGATGGAGAATTATGCCGGATGCGATTACTCATGCAACAGTTATAACATAGGGTGACACAAAACTAGCTCCAATTCATCAATGTAATGTAGGCATGTATTCCGAGTATAGTCATACGTGCTTATGGAAAAGAACTTGCATGACATCTTTTGTCCTACCCTCCCGTGGCAGCGGGGTCCTATTGGAAACTAAGGGATATTAAGGCCTCATTTTAATAGACTACCGGACCAAAGCATTAACACTTAGTGAATACATGAACTCCTCAAACTATGGTCATCACCAGGAGTGGTCCCGATTATTGTCACTTCGGGGTTGCCGGATCATAACACATAGTAGGTGACTATTGACTTGCAAGATAGGATCAAGAACTCACATATATTCATGAAAACATAATAGGTTCAGATCTGAAATCATGGCACTCGGGCCCTAGTGACAAGCATTAAGCATAGCAAAGTCATAGCAACATCAATCTCGAACATAGTGGATACTAGGGATCAAACCCTAACAAAACTAACTCGATTACATGATAAATCTCATCCAACCCATCACCGTCCAGCAAGCCTACGATGGAATTACTCACGCACGGCGGTGAGCATCATGAAATTGGTGATGAAGGATGGTTGATGATGACGACGGCGATGGATTCCCCTCTCCGGAGCCCCGAACTGACTCCAGATCAGCCTTCCCGAGAGAGATTAGGGCATGGCGGCGGCTCCGTATCGTAAAACGTGATGAATCCTTCTCTCTGGTTTTTTTCTCCCCGAACTTGAATATATAGAGTTGGCGTTGAGGTTGGTGGAGCTCCAGGGGGCCCACGAGGCTGGGGGCACGCCCAGGGGGGCAGGCGCGCCTCCCACCCTCATGGATAGGGTGTGGGCCCCCTGGCCTTGATTCTTTCGCCAGTATTTTTTATTATTTCCAAAAATAATCTCCGTGTTGTTTCAGGTCATTCCGAGAACTTTTGTTTCTGCACAAAGATAACACCATGGCAATTCTACTGAAAACAGCGTCAGTCTGGGTTAGTTCCATTCAAATCATGCAAGTTAGAGTCCAAAACAAGGGAAAAGTGTTTGGAAAAGTAGATACGACGGAGACGTATCACCAAACTTGGGGGAGGTGCCCCGGTATCGTATCATCCCACTATCTTTTAACTTTTACTTATCTTAGTTCAATCTTTTTCTTAGATGAATAAAGTTTAGTTCAGTCTTTTCTTCTTTGAGAGTTTTCTTAGTGATCTATCATTGTTATCGTGTGCAAGTTATATAATAAAGTTAGTTTGAGTTTTTACTTTCTTCACTTTCATGTTGCAAATAAAGAAAAGAAAAAGAGAAAGAAAGCATATAGAAGAAAGGAAATAAATTAGTAAGATCGTACGCTAATCCTATGGTAGGTGATAGCACCACATAAGGAAAAGTATAAGTAAGAAAATTTTATTAGAGATTGACAAACATAGCATTGGTCAGTGATGCAACACATGAAAGAATTAATAAGGGAAGGGAAGATTCACATATAAATATACTATCCTAGAAATCTTTTGTGATTGTGAGCCCTCATCAAAATATTATATGCCAAAATTGTTGATGTTGGACAAGGAAGACAACGTAATGGTTTATGTATGTTTATATTCACATAGAAGTCATATTGTCATAGATCCTTTAACATGTGATGCTTGCCCCCTATCTTTGCTAGCCAAAAAATCCGCACTAAGTAGAGATACTACTTGTGCATCCAAAAACCCTTAAACCCAAATCTTTCTCAAGTGTCCACCATACCTACCTAGGGATTGAACAAGATCCCTCAAGTAAGTTGTCATCGGTGCAAAAAGGAAATAAAATTTGTTTCTAAATATGTGAGATCTTTTAGTGTAAGAGAAAATTGAGCGTTGCACGAACTTGGATGACAAAGAATAAAAGCGACAGACTGCATAATAAAGGTTGTCATCTTAAGGGGCAATGTAACGTGACGTTATTTTGCACTAAGGGGTTGAGCATGCAAACAAATAAGCGCATGGCAACCTCTGCTTCCCTCTGTGAAGGGCCTATCTTTTACTTTCATGTATTTACTTTTATGAAAAGAGTCAAAATTTTCCTTCTACTCCTTTTATTTTTCTCTTTTGGCAAGCATCATGTGGTGAGGAAAGATCTAGGCACATATGTCCAGTTGAATATAGATAGCATGAGTTATTATTGTTGACATCACCCTTGAGGTGAGTATGTTGGGAGGCAAAACTATAAGCCCCTATCTTTCTATGTGTCCGGTTGAAACGTTTTGCTCATGTGTACTCGGTGAGTGTTAGCAATCATACAATACTATATGATGGTTGAGTATGTGGACTTGCCTAAAGGCTCCGACACGTGACCCTTCCTGAAAAGATGATGAATTGTAGTTGCAAAGTTGACTGAGAACATAGTTTGTTGGTTTCTAATAGAGTTTTTTCTTTATACTTCGATTGCGTGATGAACTATTACTTATTCATGGGAAGTATATGATAAAAGTTCTATGTTTGAATTTGTTGTTGTTATAATAATCAACATGATGCTTCTATGTCCGTATTTTGTTTTTATCGACACCTCTCTCTCAAAGCATGTGGACATGTTTTTCCATTTCGGTTTTCACTTGAGGACAATCTAGGTCTAAGCTTGGGGGAGTTGATACGTCCATTTTGCATCATGTTTTCTTACTGTTATTTACAATGTTTTTATCTATAATAATGCTTTTTGGAGTAATTCTAATGCCTTTTCTCTCATAATTTGCAAGGAACACACCAAGAGGGGGAATTCTAGCAGCTGGAAATCTGGACCTGAAAAAGCTACGTTAGACCACCTATTCTGCACAACTCCAAATGAGCTGAAACTCCACGAGGATTTTTATGGAATATTTAAGAAATACTGGAGCCAATAAACACCAGAGTGGGGCCACCAGGTGGGCACAACCTACCTGGGTGCGCCAGGCCCCCTGGCGCGCCCTGGTGGGTTGTGGCCTCCTCGGCCCACCTCCGGTGCCCATCTTCTGGTATATAAGTCATTTTGACCTAGAAAAAATAAGGATAAGACTTTCGGGATGGAGCGCCGCCGTCTCAAGGCGGAACTTGGGCAAGAGCACTTTTGCCCTCCGGCGAAGCGATTCTACCAGGGAACTTCCCTCCAAATCACCGTCATCATCATCACCAACAGCTCTCCCATCTTGGGGAGGGCAATCTCCATCAACATATTCACCAGCACCATTCCATCTCAAACCCTAGTTCATCTCTTGTATTCAATCTTGTTACCGAAACTATAGATTGTTGCTAGGGGGGACTAGTAGTGTTGATTACATCTTGTAGTTGATTACTATATGGTTTATTTGGTGGAAGATTATATGTTCAGATCTATTATGCATATTAATACCCCTCTGATCATGAGCATGTTGATTATTTGTGAGTAGTTACTTTTGTTCTTGAGGTCACGGGAGAAATCATGTTGCAAGTAATCATGTGAACTTGATATGTGTTCGATATTTTGATAGTATGTATGTTGTGATTCCCTTAGTGGTGTCATGTGAACGTCGACTACATGACACTTCACCATATTTGGGCCTATGGGAATGCATTGTGGAGTAGTAAATAGATGGTGGGTTGCGAGAGTGACAGAAACTTAAACCCAGTTTATGCACTATTCTGTAAGGGACCGATTGGATCCTAGAGTTTAATGCTATGGTTAGGTTTTATCCTTAATACTTTTCTCGTAGTTGCGTATGCTTGCGGGAGGGTTAATCATAAGTAGGAGGTTTGTTCAAGTAAGAACTGAGGGAGTCCTGGACTAAGGGGTCCTCGGGCGTCCGACCCATTAGCTCAAGGGCCGGACTGATGGGCTGTGAAGATACGAAGACCGAAGACTGCACCCGTGTCCGGATAGGACTCTCCTTGGCATGGAAGGCAAGCTTGGCGACCAAATATGTAGATTCCTTTCCTTGTAACCGACCTTGTGTAACACTAGATCCTCCCGGTGTCTATATAAACCGAAGGACTTAGTCTGGAGAGGGAGAGATACTCATGACCATAGTCATACAGGCTAGGCTTTTAGGGTTTAGCCATTACAATCTCTTGGTAGATCAACTCTTTTAATACTCATATTCATCAAGATTAATCAAGAAGGAAGTAGGGTATTACCTCCATAGAGAGGGCCCGAACCTGGGTAAACATTGTGTCCCCCATCTCCTGTTACCATCGATTCTAGACGCACAGTTCGGGACCCCCTACCCGAGATCAGAAGTGCAGATTACTACCTCAGTTCGACGATGAGGCGCCAGACCCTGCACCAGCATCACGTAATGCGGTTGATCGGCCACCGCGTGGTCGGGATAAGGCGGCAGCCCGAGCAGAAAAACAGACTATTCCACCTCGCCGTAAAAGCAGGGATAAGACAGCTCGGGGCTATACATATGACCTTCTCAAGACCTGGACAGTAGAGCAGGACATACAAGATCGATCTACGGATCGTGAGGACGTGCCTTGACACGCGACGACGGCTACCTATCTGGACGTAACAAACCTAGTCACGCCCGGGCCGCTAACCATAGACGGACTCCATCGGAGCTATGTCGCGACGCGTCTCGATATAGAGGCACCGCACACCCTCTTTGCTTCACTGATGAAGTAATGGACCATGAATTCCCCGAAGGGTTCAAACCCATTAATATTGAATCATATGACGGAACAACCGATCCCGCGGTATGGATCGAGGATTTTATTCTCCACATTCACATGGCCCACGGAGATGACCTCCATGCTATCAAATACCTCCCACTAAAGCTCAAAGGGCCAGCTCGGCACTGGCTAAAAAGCCTGCCTGAAAATTCCATCGGCAGCTGGGAGGACTTGGAGGAAGCCTTTCTTGACAACTTCCAAGGAACATATGTCCGGCCACCAGACGCCGATGACTTAAGTCACATAGTCCAACAGCCTGGAGAGTCAGCCAGGAAATTCTGGACTAGATTCCTAACTAAAAAGAACCAGATCGTTGACTATCCAGATGTCGAAGCCCTAGCGGCCTTTAAACATAGCATCCGTGATGAAAATGGCTCGCCCGCCACCTCGGCCAAGAAAAGCCGAAATCCATGGCAGCCCTCACGGCACTCATGACCCGCTTTTGCGCTGGTGAGGATAGTTGGTTGGCTCATAGAAAAAACATAGCCAACGAGGCAGGCCCCTCTGAGGTCAAGAACAGCAACGGCAAGCTCCGACGCAGCAAACACAAACGCCGAAGCAATGGCGACAACACCGATGACACTGCTGTCAACGCCAAGCGGCTCCAAGTTCGGTCAGCGGAAAAAACCGTATATAAGGAATAATCAGGGACCATCCGACTTGGACCGCATACTCGACCGTCCGTGCCAAATCCATGGCACCCCAGACAAACCAGCCAACCATACCAATAGAGATTGCTGGTTTTTAAGCAAGCCGACAAGTTAAATGTTGAGACCAAGGAAAAGGGATCGCAGAGCGAGGACGATGACGAGGAACCCCGGCAGACAAACACAGGGGGACAGAAGAAGTTTCCCCCTCAGGTCAAAACGGTGAACATGATATATGCTACTGACATCCCCAAAAGGGAGCGCAAGCGTGCACTAAGGGACATTTATGCGATAGAGCCAGTCGCCCCAAAATACAACCCATGGTCGTCGTGCCCGATCACTTTTGATCGGCGGGATCATCCGACCAGTATCCGGCATGGCGGATCAGCCGCACTAGTCCTGGACCCAATCATTGATGGATTCCACCTAACGCGAGTCCTCATGGACGGTGGCAGCAGCCTCAATCTGCTCTATCAGGATAGAGTGCGCAAAATGGGCATTAACCCATCACGAATCAAGCCCACAAGGACTACCTTTAAAGGAGTCATACCAGGTGTAGAGGCCCGTTGTACGGGCTCAATCACACTAGAGGTACTCTTCGGATCTCCGGACAACTTCCGAAGCGAGGAATTAATCTTCGATATCATCCCCTTTCGCAGCGGCTATGACGCACTGCTTGGACGAACCGCATTTGCTTGATTCAATGCGGTACCTCAGTATGCTTATCTTAAGCTCAAGATGCCCGGTCCATGCGGTGCTATAACGGTCAACGGAAACACAGCACACTCCCTCCATACAGAGGAGCACACCGCCGCCCTAGCAACAGAAGTACAGAGCGGCCTTTTCAAGCAGAACCGTAATCCGGCTGCCGAGCCCTTGGACACCTCTAAAAGAGTTCGTACTATGCTGCAACTGGACATCTCGGCTCGTCAAGAGCTCGATTAGCAATTCGGCCTCCGTCCCAGCCCCGATCGAGTAGTGGCATTCGTACAACGCATACATAATTACGCACTCGAAATTCCATGGGCATCGATGGAAGCACAACTAGTTTGTGATCCATAGTTTAGCTCGATTGATCCCGGACACGCGTATACTTCCACCATTTCCTTTTTCAGATTTCCTTTTACATAAGCCTTCTTTGATGGCCGAATTACTGGCCCTGTCAAAGGATAAAATACACCAAGGAAGCAAGGAGCTTGACGTACAAGGGAAGCCCCAGGTGGTCTCTGCTAACGATCGCTATACATGTTTTACATAGCCGCACGCAGCTCGCCCTTGGTCATGGCATGTTAAATAGACTTACTCAATTATTGCATTACTTGCACAAGTACGCCTCGACGTATTAATCAAATCACGGGGGAAATTATTTGGCAGTGTCATCTTATTACCTTTTTCTTTTTCCTTGCCTTTCTATTTAGTACTCACCGCACTCGTACACCTTGGTACATATTACTTCGCCAGGGGCTTCATGACGCCCCGCAATACGGCAAGAAAGTCCGAACATTTTTACAGCACGGTTCGGCACCCGGAACTTATAGCATTATATGCATCGGCTCTGAATCATGTCTTTGGTCAATAGTTGGGTTGCCCAGCTCCTGTGCTTGCTACCTTACGTTCCGCTATATCGGCTAGGGTAGTACATGGAGAACTACTGCGATTGTGCCCCGGTTCTTCCGGACGAGCACCTCAGTAGAGAAAGCCAAAAACTGACTATCATGATGCGGCGAGAGCTGGTCAGCTGTTTGAGAGGTTTCAAATCCTTAGAGATTTTTTCTACTTTATGCGAGGAATCAGTTTCTATCTGATCAGGTGTGTATAGCGCCCCTGGTTCGGCCTTCTGAATACCAGGGGCTTTGCCAAAATTCTCATTGTCAAACTCCTATGGCTAAGTGAGGGCGATAAAAGCCGAATAGTCTGATTGCCTTGTTCGTTGCGCTAAACACCTCCTTTAAGGACCAGAAGGTGGAGTAAAGAGTGTTTAGATTTATCCCGAACACCCCCGTAGTATCTACGTAAAGCGTGACATTGGTTAACCCCCAAATTTCATAAACGGCCGCACATGAGGTAAAATTTTAAGAGTCACAAGCATTATATTACATAACGACCTTGTTTCATATTACAGGACAGGATGACATGAATGTTCTCATGGGAATATAACATCCATTGCACATTGCTCCGCCACAAGGCGGGATCCCTCCAGGATACTATCAAAATATAGCTCGGGTCGACGGTGCTCCTTCCCCTCAGGCGGTCCCTCGGTCATCAGCTTCTTGGCATCCATCCTCTCCCAATGCATCTTGGTGCGGGCAAAGGCCATCCGTGCACCTTCAATGCAGACCGACCGCTTCACGACTTCAAGCCGTGGGCAGGCACTCACAAGCCACTTCACAAGTCCAAAGTAGCTGCTGGGCATAGGCTCGGCAGGCCATAGCCGAACTATTAGGTCCTTCATGGCTAGCTCGGCCGCCTTGTGCAGCTCGACCAGTTGTTTCAGCTGGTCGCTAAAGGGCATCGGATGTTCTGGTCCGAGGTATTGAGATGATACGTCTCCAACGTATCTATAATTTTTTATTGTTCCATGCTATATTATATTCTGTTTTGGATGTTTAATGGGCTTTATTATACACTTTTATATTATTTTTGGGACTAACCTATTAACCGGAGGCCTAGCCCAAATTGCTGTTTTTTGCCTATTTCAGTGTTTCGCAGAAAAAGAATATCAAACGGAGTCCAAACGGAATGAAACCTTCGGGAATGTGATTTTCGGAACAAACGTGATCCAGATATGGCCTAGCATATGCGAATACTCAGGTTAAACTTGACGAGCCTAGCATATGCAGATATGGCCTCGGAACACTAAGACCGAAAGGTCGAGCGTGAATCATATAGTAGATATGATCAACATAGTGATGTTCACCATTGAAACTACTCCATCTCACGTGATGATCGGACATGGTTTAGTTAATTTGGATCACGTGATCACTTAGATGATTAGAGGGATGTCTATCTAAGTGGGAGTTCTTAAGTAATATGATTAATTGAACTTTAATTTATCATGAACTTAGTCCTGGTAGTATTAGCATATCTATGTTGTAGATCAATAGCTCGCGATGTTGCTCCCCGTTTATTGTGTTCCTAGAGAAAAATTATGTTGAAAAATGTCAGTAGCAATGATGCGGACTGGATCCGTGATCTGAGGATTATCCTCATTGCTGCACAGAAGAATTATGTCCTTGATGCACCGCTAGGTGACAGACCTATTGCAGGAGCAGATGCAGACGTTATGAACATTTTGCTAGCTCAATATGATGACTACTTGATAGTTTAGTACACCATGCTTAAACGGCTTAGAATCGGGACTTCAAAGACGTTTTGAACGCCATGGACCATATGAGATGTTCCAAGAGTTGAAGTTAATATTTCAAGCAAATACCCGAGTTGAGAGATATGAAGTCTCCAACAAGTTATGTAGCTAAAAGATGGAGGAGAATAGCTCAAGCAGTGAGCATGTGCTCAGATTGTCTGGGTACTACAATCGCTTGAATCAAGTGGGAGTTAATCTTCCAGATAAAATAGTGATTGACAGAGTTCTCTAGTCACTATCACCAAGTTACTAGAACTTTGTGATGAACTATAATATGCAAGGGATAACGGAAACGATTCCCAAGCTCTTCGTGATGCTGAAATCGACGAAGGTAGAAATCAAGAAAAATATCAAGTGTTGATGGTTGACAAGACCACTGGTTTCAAGAAAAGGGCAAAGGGAAGAAGGGGAACTTCAAGAAGAACGGCAAGCGAGTTGCTGCTCAAGTGAAGAAGCCCAAGTCTGGACCTAAGCCTGAGACTAAGTGCTTCTACCGCAAAGGACTGGTCATCGAAGCGGAACTACCCCAAGTATTTGGCGGATAAGAAGGATGGCAAAGTGAACAAGCTATATTTGATATACATGTTATTGATGTGTACTTTACTAGAGTTTATAGCAACCCCTCAGTATTTAATACTAGTTCAGTTGCTAAGATTAGTAAATCGAAACGGGAGTTGCAGAATGAACAGAAACTAGTTAAGGGTGAAGTGACGATGTGTGTTGGAAGCAGTTCCAAGATTGATATGATCATCATCGCACACTCCCTATACTTTCGGGATTAGTGTTGAACCTAAATAAATGTTATTTGGTGTTTGCATTGAGCATAAATATGATTTGATCATGTTTATTGCAATACGGTTATTCATTTAAATTAGAGAATAATTGTTGTTCTGTTAACATGAATAAAACCTTCTATGGTCATACACCCAATTAAAATGGTTTGTTGGATCTCGATTGTAGTGATACACATATTCATAATATTGAAGCCAAAAGATGCAAAGTTAATAATGATAGTGCAACTTATTTGTGGCACTGCCGTTTAGGTCATATTGGTGTAAAGCGCATGAAGAAACTCCATGCTGATGGGCTTTTGGAATCACTTGATTATGAATCACTTGATTCTTGCGAACCATGCCTCACGGGCAAGAGACTAAGACTCCGTTCTCCGGAACAATGGAGCGAGCAACAGATTTTTTGGAAATAATACATACTGATGTATGCAGTCTGATGAGTGTTGAGGCTCGCGGCGGGTATCGTTATTTTCTGACCTTCACAGATGATTTGAGCAGATATGGGTATATCTAATTGATGAAACATAAGTCTGAAACATTTGAAAAGTCCAAAGAATTTCAGAGTGAAGTAGAAAATCATCGTGACAAGAAAATAAAGTTTCTACGATCTGATCGCGGAGACAAATATTTGAGTTACGAGTTTGGTCTTCAATTAAAACAATGTGGAATAGTTTCACAAATTCGTGCCACCTGGAACACTACAACATAATGGTGTGTCCGAACGTCATAACTGTACTTTATTAGATATAGTGCAATCTATGATGTTTCTTACCACTATCATTTTGGGGTTATGCATTAGAGACAGCTGCATTCACGTTAAATAGGGCACCATCTAAATCCGTTGAGACAACACTATATGAACTGTGGTTTGGCAAGAAACCAAAGTTGTCGTTTCTTAAAATTTGGGGTTGCGATGCTTATGTAAAAAAGTTTTCATGCTGATAAGCTCAAACCCAAATCGGAGAAATGTGTCTTCATAGGATACCCAAAGGAGACAGTTGGGTACACCTTCTATCACAGATCCGAAGGCAAGATATTCGTTGCTTATAGTGGATCCTTTCTATAGAAGGGTTTCTCGCGAAAGAACTGAGTGGGAGGAAAGTAGAACTTGATGAGGTAACTGTACCTCCTCCCTTATTGGAAAGTAGTTCATCACAGAAATTTGTTCCTGTGACTCCTACACCAATTAGTGAGGAAGCTAACGATGATGATCATGTAACTTTAGATCAAGTTACTACCGAACCTCGTAGGTCAACCAGATTGAGATCCGCACCAGAGTGGTACAGTAATCCTGTTCTGGAGGTCATGTTACTTGACCATGACGAACCTACGAACTATGAGGAAGCGATGATGAGCCCAGATTCTGTGAAATGGCTTGAGGCCATGAAATCTGAGATGAGATCCATGTATGAGAACAAAGTGTGGACCTTGGTTGACTTGCCCGATGATCGGCAAGCCATAGAAAATAAATGGATCTTCAAGAGGAAGACGGACGCTGAGAGTAGTGTTACTATCTACAAAGCTAGACTTGTTGAAAAAGGTTTTTGACAAAGTTTAAGGTGTTGACTACAATGAGATTTTTCTCACCAGAAGCGATGCTTAAGTCTGTCTCGAATCATGTTAGCAAATTGCCACATTTTATGAAATCGGCAAATGGATGTCAAAACTACGTTCCTTAATGGATTTCTTAAAGAAGAGTTGTATATGATGCAACCAGAAGGTTTTGTCGATCCTAAAGGTGTTAACAAAAAGTGCAAGCTCCAGCAATCCATCTATGGACTGGTGCAAGCATCTCAGAGTTAGAATATACGCTTTGATGAGTTGATCAAAGCATATAGTTTTATACAAACTTGCGGTGAAGCATGTATTTACAACAAAGTGAGTAGGAGCACTACAGCATTTCTGATAAGTATATGTGAATGACATATTTTTGATCGGAAATAATATAGAAATTTCTGGAAAGCATAGAGTATTTGAAAGGAGTTTTTTCAAAGAAAGACCTCGGTGAAGCTGCTTACATATTGAGCATTGATACGTCTCCAACGTATCTATAATTTTTGACTGCTCCATGCTATATTATCTACTGTTTTGGACCATATTGGGCTTTATTTTCCACTTTTATATTATTTTTGGGACTAACCTATTAACCGGAGGCCCAGCCCAGATTTGCTGTTTTTTTGCCTATTTTAGTGTTTCGAAGAAACGGAATATCAAACAGAGTCCAAACGGAATGAAACCTTCGGGGAAGTGATTTTCTCACCGAATATGATCCAGGAGACTTGGACCCCACGTCAAGAAAGAAGGGAGGCGGCCACGAGGGTGGAGGGCGCGCCCCCTGCCTCATGGGCCCCCTTTGCTCCACCGACGTACTTCTTCCTCCTATATATACCTACGTACCCCCGAACGATCAGATAAGGAGCCAAAAACCTAATTCCACCGCCGCAACTTTCAGATCCACGAGATCCCATCTTGGGGCCTGTTCGAGCTCCGCCGAAGGGAATCCACCACCGAGGGCTTCTACATCATCATAGCCTCTCCAATGAAGTGTGAGTAGTTTACTTGCACCTTCGGGTCCATAGTTAGTAGCTAGATGGCTTCTTCTCTCTTTTGGATCTCAATACAATGTTCTCCCCCTCTCTCGTGGAGATCTATTCGATGTAATCTTCTTCTTGCGGTGTGTTTGTTGAGACCGGTGAATTGTGGGTTTATGATCAAGATTATCTATGAGCAATATTTGAATCTTGTATGAATTCTTTTATGTATGATTGGTTATCTTTGCAAGTCTCTTCGAATTATCCTTTTGGTTTGGCCAACTAGATTGGTAGTTCTTGCAATGGGAGAAGTGCTTAGCTTTGGGTTCACTCTTGCGGTGTCCTTTCCCAAAGTGATGAGGGGCAGCAAGGCACGTATTGTATTGTTGCCATCGAGGATAACAAGATGGGTTT
Source organism: Aegilops bicornis (assembly GCA_021605145.1). Taxonomy (NCBI): domain Eukaryota; kingdom Viridiplantae; phylum Streptophyta; class Magnoliopsida; order Poales; family Poaceae; genus Aegilops; species Aegilops bicornis. The sequence goes on along the minus strand of CM038673.1, from coordinate 375,806,860 downwards.
TTTATCATATTGCATGAATTTATCCCTCTACATCATGTCATCTTGCTTACAGGCGTTACTCTATTTTCATTAACTTAATACTCTAGATGCATGCTTTGGATAGCGGTCGATGAGTAGAGTAGTAGTAGTAGATGCAAAAGGTGAGTCGGTCTACTTGTCTTGGACGTGATGCCTATATACATGATCATACCTATATACTCTCATAACTATGCTCAATTCTCACAATTGCTCAACAAGAATTCGCTCACCCACCGTAAAATACCTATGCTCTTGAGAGAAGCCACTAGTGAAATCTATGGCCCCGGGGTCTATTCTCTATCATATCAATCTTCCGTCACTTTATTATTGCTTTGCTTTTTACTTTGCTTTTTATTTTACTTTGCATCTTTATACCAAAAATACCAAAAATGTTATCTATCATCTCTATCAGATCTCACTCTCGTAAGTGACCGTGAAGGGATTGACAACCCCTAATCGCGTTGGTTGCGTTGAGCTATTTGTTTTGTGTAGGTACGAGGGACTTGCGCGTGGCCTCCTACTGGATTGATACCTTGGTTCTCAAAACTGAGGGAAATACTTACGCTACTCTGCTGCATTATCCTCTCCTCTTCGGGAAAACCAACGCTAGCTCAAGACGTAGCAAGAAGGATTTCAGGCGCCGTTGTCGGGAGTCTACGCAAAAGTCAACATACCAAGTACCCATCACAATCCCTTATCTCTCGCATTACATTATTTGCCATTTGCCTCTCGTTTTCCTCTCCCCCACTTCACCCTTGTCGTTTTATTCGCCCTCTCTTTTCTGTTTGCCTTTCTTTTCGCTTGCTTTTTGTTCGCTTGTGTGTTGGATTGCTTGTTTGTCACTATGGCTCAAGATAATACCAAATTGTGTGACTTCACCAATACCAACAATAATGATTTCCTTAGCACTCCGACTGCTCCTCTCACCAATACCGAATCTTGTGAAATCAATACTGCTTTGTTGAATCTTGTTATGAAAGATCAATTTGCCGGGCTTCCTAGTGAAGATGTCGCTACTCATCTAAATAGCTTCGTGGATTTGTGTGATATGCAAAAGAAGAAAGATGTTGATAATGATATTGTTAAATTGAAGCTATTTCCTTTTTCTCTTAGAGATCATGCTAAAGCTTGGTTTTCGTCTTTGCCTAAAAATAGTATTGATTCTTGGAACTAGTGCAAAGATGCTTTTATCTCTAAGTATTTTCCTCCTGCTAAGATCATCTCTCTTAGAAACGATATTATGAATTTTAAGCAACTTGATCATGAACATGTTGCACAATCTTGGGAGAGGATGAAATTAATGATACGTAATTGCCCTACTCATGGTTTGAATTTGTGGATGATTATACAAAAAATTTACGCCGGATTGAATTTTGCTTCTATAAACCTTTTAGATTCGGCCTCGGGAGGCACTTTTATGGAAATCACTTTAGGAGATGCTACTAAACTCCTAGATAATATTATGGTTAATTATTCTCAATGGCACACTGAAAGATCTACTAATAAAAAAGTGCATGCGATAGAAGAAATTAATGTTTTGAGTGGAAAGATGGATGAACTTATGAAATTATTTGCTACTAAGAGTATTTCTTCTGATCCTAATGATATGCCTTTGTCTACTTTGATTGAGAATAATAATGAATCTATGGATGTGAATTTTGTTGGTAGGAATAATTTTGGTAACAACGCGTATAGAGGGAACTTTATTCCTAGGCCTTATCCTAATAATTCCTCTAATAATTATGGAAATTCCTAAAGCAACTCTTATGGAAATTTTAAGATGCCCTCTGAATTTGAGACTAGTGTTAAAGAGTTTATGAATTCGCGAAAGAATTTTAATGCTTTGCTTGAAGAGAAATTGCTTAAAGTTGATGAATTGGCTAGGAACGTTGATAGAATTTCTCTTGATGTTGATTCTTTAAAGCTTATATCTATCCCTCCTAAGCATGATATCAATGAGTCTCTAAAAGCCATGAGAATTTCCATTGATGAGTGCAAGGAAAGAACCGCTAGGATGCGTATACTTAAAGATGCCTTTATTAAAGCGTGTTCTTCCAATTTCTATGAAAATAAAGATGAAGATCTAAAAGTTATTGATGTGTCCCCCATCAAATCTTTGTTTCGCAATACGAATCTTGATAATGATGAGACTGAATATGATCCACCTTTACCTAGAAGGTGTTCTAAAAATTCAAAGTTTTTAGATCTTGATGCTAAAATTGATAAAAGTGGGATTAAAGAAAGTAAAACCCTAGATGTTGCTAAACCCACAATTTAGGATTTCAAGGAATTTAATTATGAAAGTTGCTCTTTAATTGACTGTGTTTCCTTGTTGCAATCCGTGCTAAATTCTCCTCATGCTTATAGTCAAAATACAGTGTTTACCAAACATATTGTTGATGCCTTGACGCAATCTTATGAGGAAAAACTTGAGTTGGAAGTCTATACCCCTAGAAAACTTTATGATGAGTGGGAACCAACTATTAAAATTAAGATTAAGTATCATGAATTTTATGCTTTATGTGATTTGGGTGCTAGAGTTTCCACTATCCCCAAAACTTTGTGTGATTTGCTAGATTTCCGTGGTTTTGATGATTGCTCTCTAAACTTGCACCTTGCGGATTACACTATTAAGAAACCTATGGTAAGAATTAATGATGTTCTTATTGTTGTAAATAGGAATTATGTGCCCATAGATTTTATGGTTCTTGATATAGAATGCAATCCTTCATGTCCTATTATTCTTGGTAGACCTTTCCTTAGAACGATTGGTGCAATCATTGATATGAAGGAAGGGAATATTAGATTCCAATTTCCATTAAAGAAAGGCATGGAACACTTCCCTAGAAAGAAAATAAAATTACCATATGAATCTATTACGAGAGCCACTTATGGATTGCCTACCAAAGATGGCAATACCTAGATCTATCCTTGCTTTTATGCCTAGCTAGGGGCATTAAACGATAGCGCTTGTTGGGAGGCAACCCAATTTTATTTTTAATTTTATTTTGCTTTTGCTTATGTTTAGGAATAAATAATCCATCTACCTTATTTTTATATGTGGTTTTATGTTTTAATTAGTGTTTGTGCCAAGTTAAACCTATAGGATCTTCTTGGATGCTAGTTATTTGATCTTGCTGAAAATTCCAGAAACTTTCTGTTCACGAAAACAATTGTTAAAAATCACCAGAACGTGATAAAATACTGATTCCAATTGCAGTAGATCAATAAACAAATTTTCTAGGTCGTCCTATTTTTTCTGAATTTTTGGAGTACCAGAAGTTTGCGTTAGTTACAGATTACTACAGAATGTTCTGTTTTTGACAGATTCTGTTTTTCGTGTGTTGCTTGCTTATTTTGATGAATCTATGGCTAGTAAAATAGTTTATAATCCATATAGAAGTTGGAATGCAGTAGTTTTAATACCAATATAAATAAATAATGAGTTCATTACAGTACCTTGAAGTGGTCTTTTGTTTTCTTTCGCTAACGAAGCTCAAGAGATTTCTGTTGAGTTTTGTGTTGTGAAGTTTCAAGTTTTGGGTGAAATTTTTTGATGGATTATGGAACAAGGAGTGGCAAAAGCCTAATCTTGGGGATTCCCATGGCACCCCCAAGATAATCCAAGGACACCAAAAAGTCGAAGCTTGGGGATGCCCCCGGAAGGCATCCCCTTTTTCGTCCACTTCCATCGGTAACTTTACTTGGAGCTATATTTTCATTCACCACATAATATGTGTTTTGCTTGGAGCGTCTTGTATGATTTGAGTCTTTGTTTTTTAGTTTACCACAATCATCCTTGCTGTACACACCTTTTGAGAGAGCCATACATGAATTGGAATTTGATAGAATACTCTATGTGCTTCACTTATATCTTTTGAGCTATATAGTTTTGCTCTAGTGCTTCACTTATATCTTTTAGAGCAGGGCGGTGTATTTGTTTTATAGAAACTATTGATCTCTCATGCTTAACTTATATTATTTTGAGAGTCTTAAATAGCATGATAATTTGCTTAATAATAATATGCTTGGTATTCAAAATTTGTAAAACTTTCTTTTGAGTGTGTTGAATACTAAGAAAAGTTTGATGCTTGATAATTGTTTTGAGATATGGAGGTAGTAATATTAGAGTCATGTTAGTTGAGTAGTTGTGAATTTGAGAAATACTTGTGTTAAAGTTTGTGATTCCCGTAGCATGCACGTATGGTGAACCGTTATGTGATGAAGTCGGAGCATGATTTATTTATTGACTGTCTTCCTTATGAGTGGCGGTCGGGGACGAGCGATGGTCTTTTCCTACCAATCTATCCCCCTAGGAGCATGCCGTAATACTTTGCTTTGATAACTTGTAGATTTTTGCAATAAGTATATGAGTTCTTTATGACTAATGTTGAGTCCATGGATTATACGCACTTTTCTCACCCTTCCACCATTGCTAGCCTTTCTAATACCTCGCACTTTTCGCCGGTATCATACACCCACCATATACCTTCCTCAAAACATCCACCATACCTACCTATTATGGCATTTCCATAGCCATTCAGAGATATATTGCCATGCAACTTTCCACCGTTCCGTTTATTATGACACGCTCCATCATTGTCATATTGCTTAGCATGATCATGTAGTTGACATCGTATTTGTGGCAAAGCCACCGTTCATAAATCTTTCATACATGTCGCTCATGAATCATTGCATATCCCGGTACACCGCCGGAGGTATACACATAGAGTCATATTTTGTTTTAAGTATCGAGTTGTAATTGTTGAGTTGTAAGAAAAATAAAAGTGTGATGATCATCATTTTTAGAGCATTGTCCCAAGTGAGGTAAGGATGATGGAGACTATGATTCCCCCACAAGTCGGGATGAGACTCTGGACGAAAAAAAAAGAAAAGATGCCATAAAAAAAGAGAAAAGGCCCAAATAAAAAAATGAGAGAAAAAGAGAGAAGGGACAATGTTACTATCCTTTTACCACACTTGTGCTTCAAAGTAGCACCATGATCTTCATAATAGAGAGTTTCTCATTTTGTCACTTTCATATACTAGTGAGAATTTTTCATTATAGAACTTGGCTTGTATATTCCAATGATGGGCTTCCTCAAATTACCCTAGGTGTTCGTGAGCAAGCGAGTTGGATGCACACCCACTTAGTTTCTTTTGTTGAGCTTTCATACACTTATAGCTCTAGTGCATCCGTTGCATGGCAATCCCTACTCACTCACATTGATATCTATCGATGGGCATCTCCATAGCCCGTTGATACGCCTAGTTGATGCGAGACTATCTTCTCCCTTTTTGTCTTCTCCACAACCACCATCCTATTCCACATATAGTGCTACATCCATGGCTCATGCTCATGTATTGCGTGAAGATTGAAAAGGTTTTGAGAATGTCAAAAGTATGAAACAATTGCTTGGCTTGTCATCGGGGTTGTGCATGATTTAAATACTTTGTGTGGTGAAGATAGAGCATAGCCAGACTATATGATTTTGTAGGATAACTTTCTTTGGCCATGTTATTTTGAGAAGACATAACTGCTTTATTAGTATGCTTGAAGTATTATTATTTTTATGTCAATATTAAACTTTTGTCTTGAATCTTTCGAATCTTAATATTCATACCACAATTAAGAAGAATTACATTGAAATTATGCCAAGTAGCACTCCGCATCAAAAATTCTCTTTTTATCATTACCTACTCGAGGACGAGCAGGAATTAAGCTTGGGGATGCCTGATTCGTCTCCAACGTATCTATAATATTTAATTGCTCCATGCTATATTATCTACTGTTTTGGACCATATTGGGCTTTATTTTCATCTTTTATATTATTTTTGGGACTAACCTATTAACCGGAGGCCCAGCCCAGATTTGCTGTTTTTTTGCCTATTTTAGTGTTTCGAAGAAACGGAATATCAAACGAAGTCCAAACGGAATAAAACCTTCGGGAACGTGATTTTCTCACCGAATATGATCCAGGAGACTTGGACCCCATGTCAAGATAGAAGGGAGGCGGCCAGGAGGGTGGAGGGCGCGCCCCCTGCCTTGTGGGCCCCCCTTTGCTCCACCGACGTACTTCTTCCTCCTATATATACCTCGCACTCGAACGATCAGACACGGAGCCAAAACCTAATTCCACCGCCACAACTTTCAGATACACAAGATCCCATCTTGGGGCTCGCTCCGAGTCTCACGAAAGGGGAATCCACCACGGAGGGCTTCTACATCATCATAGCCTCCGATGAAGTGTGAGTAGTTTACTTCAGACCTTCGGGTCCATAGTTAGTAGCTAGATGGCTTCTTCTCTCTTTTGGATCTCAATACAATGTTCTCCCCTCTCGTGGAGATTTATTCGATGTAATCTTCTTTTTGCGGTGTGTTTGTTGAGACCGATGAATTGTGGGTTTATGATCAAGATTATCTATGAGCAATATTTGAATCTTCTCTGAATTCTTTTATGTATGATTGGTTATCTTTGCAAGTCTCTTCGAATTATCCGTTTGGTTTGGCCAACTAGATTGGTAGTTCTTGCAATGGGAGAAGTGCTTAGCTTTGGGTTCAATCTTGAGGTGTCCTTTACCAGTGACAGTAGGGGCAGCAAGACACATATTGTATTGTTGCCATCGAGGATAACAAGATGGGGTTTTTATCATATTGCATGAATTTATCCCTCTACATCATGTCCTCTTGCTTAAGGCGTTACTCTGTTTTCATTAACTTAATACTCTAGATGCATGCTGGACAACGGTCGATGAGTGGAGTAATAGTAGTAGATGCAGCAGAGTCGGTGTACTTGTCTCTTGACGTGATGCCTATATACATGATCATACCTAGATACTCTCATAACTATGCTCAATTCTGTCAATTGCTCAACACTAATTCGTTCACCCACCGTAAAATACCTATGCTCTTGAGAGAAGCCACTAGTGAAATCTATGCCCCCAGGTCTATTCTCTATCATATCAATCTTTCGTCACTTTATTATTGCTTTGCTTTTTATTTTACTTTGCATATTTATACCAAAAATACCAAAAATATTATCTATCATCTCTATCAGATCTCACTCTCGTAAGTGACCGTGAAGGGATTGACAACCCCTAATCGCGTTGGTTGCGTTGAGCTATTTGTTTAGTGTAGGTACGAGGGACTTGCGCGCAGCCTCCTACTGGATTGATACCTTGGTTCTCAAAAACTGAGGGAAATACTTACGCTACTCTGCTGCATCATCCTCTCCTCTTTGGGGAAAACCAACACAAGCTCAAGACGTAACAAGCATCAAGATCTATAGAGATAGATCAAGACGCTTGTTAAGTTTTTTCAATGAGTACATACCTTGACAAGATTTTGAAGTAGTTCAAAATGGAACAGTCAAAGAAAGAGTTCTTGCTTGTATTACAAGGTGTGAAATTGAGTAAGACTCAAAGCCCGACCACGGCAGAAGATAGAAAGAGAATGAAAGTCATTCCCTATGCCTCAGCCATAGGTTCTATAAAGTATGCCATGTTGTGTACCAGATCTATTGTATACCCTACACTGAGTTTGGCAAGGGAGTACAATAGTGATCTAAGGGTAGATCACGGAACAACGGTCAAAATTATCCTTTGTGGAATAAGGATATGTTTCTTGATTATGGAGGTGACAAAACGTTTGTCGTAAAGGGTTACGTCGATGCAAGACTTGACACTGATCTGGATGACTCTAAGTCTTGATCTAGATACATATTGATAGTGGGAGCTATTAGCTAGAGTAGCTCCGTGCAGAGCATTGTAGACATAGAAATTTGCAAAATACTTACGGATCTGAATGTGACATACCCGTTGACTAAAATTATCTCACAAGCAAAACATGATCACACCTTAGTACTCTTTGGGTGTTAATCACATAGCGATGCGAACTAGATTAGTGACTCTAGTAAACCCTTTGGGTATTGGTCACATGTCGATGTGAACTATGAGTGTTAACCACATAAAGATGTGAACTATTGATGTTAAATCACATGGCGATGTGAACTAGATTATTTACTCTAGTGCAAGTGGGAGACTGAAGGAAATATGCCCTAGAGGCAATAATAAAGTTATTATGTATTTCCTTATTTCATGATAAATGTTTATTATTCATGCTAGAATTGCATTAACCGGAAACTTGATACATGTGTGAATACATAGACAAAACAATATGTCACTAGTATGCCTCTACTTGACTAGCTCGTTGAATCAAAGATGGTTAAGTTTCCTAGCCATAGACATGAGTTGTCATTTGATTAATGGGATCACATCATTAGGAGAATGGTGTGATTGACTTGACCCATTCCGTTAGCTTAGCACTTGATCGTTTAGTATGTTGCTATTGCTTTCTTCATGACTTATACATGTTCCTATGACTATGAGATTATGCAACTCACGCCATCGGAGGAACACTTTGTGTGCTACCAAACGTCACAACGAATCGGGTGATTATAAAGGTGCTCTACAGGTGTCTCCAAAGGTACTTGTTGGGTTGGTGTATTTCGAGATTAGGATTTGTCACTCCGATTGTCGGAGAGGTATCTCTGGGCTCACTCGGTAATGCACATCACTATAAGCCTTGCAAGCATTGTAACTAATGAGTTAGTTGAAGGATGATGCATTACTGAACGAGTAAAGGGCTTGCCGGTAACGAGATTGAACTAGGTATTGAGATACCGACGATCGAATCTCGGGCAAGTAACATACCAATGACAAAGGGAACAACATATGTTGTTATGCGATCTGACCGATAAAGATCTTCGTAGAATATGTAGGAGCCAATATGGGCATCCAGGTCCCGCTATTGGTTATTGACCAGAGAGGTGTCTCGGTCATGTCTACATAGTTCTCGAACCCGTAGGGCCCGCACGCTTAACATTCATTGACGATATAGTACTATGAGTTATGTATGTTGGTGACCGAATGTTGTTCGGAGTTTTGGATGAGATCATGGATATGACAAGGAACGCCCGAATGGTCCGGAAGTAAAGATTGATATGTGGATAGTAGTGTTTGATCTCCGGAAAGGTTCCGGAATCCATCGGAAGGGGTTCCGGATGTTTCTCGAAATGTTTGGGCACGGAACACTTTATCTAGGCCAAAGGGGAAAGCCCACGAGGTTTTTGGAAAGCGCAAAAGGAAGTGAGGGAGTCCTGGACTAGGGGGTGTCCGGATAGCCTAACTATCATCTTTGGCCGGACTCCTGGACTATGAAGATACAAGATTGAAGACTTCGTCCCGTGTCCGGATAGGACTTTCCTTGGTGTGGAAGGCAAGCTTGGCGATACGGATATGTAGATTTCCTACCATTGTAACCGACTGTGTAACCCTAACCCTATTCGTGTCTATATAAACCGAAGGGTTTTAGTCTCAGAACGAACAACAATCATACCATAGGCTAGCTTCTAGGGTTTAGCCTCTCCGATCTCGTGGTAGATCTACTCTTGTACTACCCATATCATCAATATTAATCAAGCAGGAGTAGGGTATTACCTCCATCGAGAGGGCCCGGACCTGGGAAAAAACATCGTGTCCCTTGTCTCCTGTTACCATCCTCCTAGACGCACGCTCGGGACCCCTACCCAAGATCCGCCGGTTTTGACACCGACATTGGTGCTTTCATTGAGAGTTCCTCCGTGTCGCCACCTATAGGCCCGATGGCTCCTTCCATCATCAAGAACGACACAGTCCAGGTGAGATTTTTCTCCCGGACAGATCTTCAGATTCGGCGGCTTTGCGGCTGCGGGCCAATTCGCTAGGCCATCCGAGCAGATTGAAAGCTACGCCCCGCCATCAGTCAGATTTGAAGCTTCGAACTATACGGCCGATGTTCGCGGAGATTTGATCTTCAACGGATTCGAACCACAGCCGAGCGCGCCGCACTGTCTCGATGGGTACGATCTAGCTCTGCCGCCGAACAGCGCCCTGGAGGCCGCACCAGTATCCGCTCCAACCCTTAATCCGGAGCCGGTTTCGCCTATCGAGGACGATTGGTTGGACACCACCTCGGGGGCTGAAATCTCCATGGCGATTGAGCCGAACACCATCCCTGTCCTTTGCGAAGCTCGTGACTCCCAGGTGCCGGACTCCTTTCTGACTCCGAACCTCCAGCGCCTCTACCGGTCGAATCCGATCGGGCGCCGTTATGGAGTTCACCGCCACGGACATCTTCAAAGACTCGCCCTTTGGCGATATCCTGAACACATTGAAGTCTCTCTCTTTGTCAGGGGAGCCCTGGCCGAACTATGGTCAGGAAGGTTGGGATTCGGACGACAAAGAAATTCAACGCCCACCCACCACCCACTTTGTAGCCACTGTCGATGATTTAACCGACATGCTCGACTTCGACTCCGAAGACATCGACGGTATGGACGACGGTGTCGGAGACGATCAAGAGCCGCGCCCACGGGCAATCGGAAGGCCACCTCGTCATATGACATATACATGGTGGACATCCCAAAAGATGGGAATGGCGATGGAACGGCGGAGGATGACCCTCCAAGAAACAACCCAAGCGCCCGATGTCGGGCGCCGCCTAAATCCCGCCACAAGAAAACGGCGATTCCGCACGGAGACAATAATACCCGGACGGTTGAAGACGACACCCTCCAGCAGGACTCAGCACAGGAGGAGGGAGAAGCAAGTCCGCACGACAGTGCGGCAGAAAGAGAGGTAGAGGACGATAATTATGCGCCCCCCTCCGAAGACGAGGCAAGCCTCGACGACGACGAATTCGTCGTGCCAGAGGATCCCGTCGAACAAGAGCGTTTTAAACGCAGGCTCATGGCCACGGCAAGCAGCCTCAAGAAAAAGCAGCAACAACTTAGAGCTGACCAAGACCTGCTAGCTGACAGATGGATGAAGTCCTTGCAGCCGAAGAGTATGAACTCGAACGCCCCTCCAAAAGCTACCCCAAACGCAGGCCGTTGCCTCCATCAGAGGAGGAAGCACCCACGTCACCAGCGCACGACATTGCAGACCGGCCACCCCGTGGCTGCGACAAAGAAGCCTCTCGGCCCTCTGCTCAAGCCACGCCCCGACGCCGCTCAAAAAGTACCAAGGCACGGGAAAACGCGTCGGACTTGCGAGATATATTGGAGGATAAGGCAAAGCATACAAGATCGATCTACAGATCGCGTGGGCGCCCAACGACTCGAGATGATTACCGTCACGCCGGATACAGCAAACCCGGCCGGGCCAAACACAATAGACAAAGCTCATATGAGCTACGTCGTGATATAGCCCAATACAGAGGCGCCGCACACCCACTATGCTTCACAGATGAAGTAATGGATCATCAAATCCGTGAGGGCTTCAAACCCGTAAACATCGAATCATACAATGGTACCACAGATCCCACGGTCTGGATCGAGGACTATCTCCTCCATATCCACATGGCCCGCGGTGATGATCTACATGCCATCAAATACCTCCCACTCAAGCTTAAAGGACCAGCTCGGCATTGGCTCAACAGCTTGCCGCCAGAGTCAATCGGTTGTTGGGAGGACCCGAAGCCGCATTCCTTGATAACTTCCAGGGCACATATGCGACCACCGACGCCGATGACCTTAGCCATATAATTCAGCAGCCGTAAGAATCGGCGGAATAATTATGGACGCGGTTCCTAACAAAGAAAAATCAGATCGTCGACTGTCCGGATGCAGAGGCGCTAGCAGCCTTCAAACACAACATTCGCGACGAGTGGCTAGCCCGGCACCTAGGACAGGAAAAGCCGAAATCCATGGCAGCCCTCACCACACTCATGACCCGCTTTTGCGCGGGAGAGGACAGATGGCTAGCTTGAAGCAACAACTTGGCCAAACACCCTGGTAGTTCGGATACCAAGGACAGCAATGGCAGGTCGCGTCGCAACAAGCATAAACGCCGCATTAGCGGTGATAATGCTGAAGATACGACAGTAAATGCCGGATTCAGAGGCTCTAAACCCGGTCAGCGGAAGTAGCCATTCAAAAGAAATACCCAGGCCCGTCAAATTGGACCGAATACTGATCGCCAGCGGATACATGGCACCCCGAAAACTAGCCAACCACACCAACAGGGATTGTTGGGTGTTCAAGCAAGCGAGCAAGCTAAGCTACCGAAAACAACGACAAGGGGCTGCATAGCGATGACGAGGAAGAGCCCCTACCACGAACAATAGAGGACAGAAGGGCTTTCCCACACAAGTGCGGACGGTGAACATGATATACGCAACCCACATACCCAAAAGGGAGCGGAAGCGCGCACTAAGGGACGTATACGCGATGGAGCCAGTCACCCCGAAGTTCAACCCATGGTCTTCCTGCCCGATCACCTTCGATCGAAGGGACCGCCCCACTAGCATCCGTCATGGCGGTTTTGCCGCATTGGTTCTTGACCCAATTATTGATGAATTTCACCTCACCAGAGTCCTGATGGACGGCGACAGCAGCCTAAACCTGATTTATCAGGATATAGTGCACAAAATGGGCATAGACCCATCAAGGATCAAACCCACAAAGACGACCTTTAAAGGCGTCATTCCAGGTGTAGAGGCCAACTGTGCAGGCTCCGTTACACTTGAAGTGGTCTTCGGATCCCCGGATAACTTCCGGAGTGAGGAGTTAATCTTCGACATAGTCCCGTTCCGCAGCGGCTATCACGCACTGCTCGGACGAACCGCATTCGCAAAATTCAATGCGGTGCCGCACTACGCGTACCTCAAACTCAAGATGCCAGGCCCTCGAGGCGTAATCACGGTCAATGGAAACACCGAACGCTCCCTCCGAACGGAGGAGCATACGGCCGCCCTTATGCGGCGAAGTGCAGAACAGCCTCTTAAGGCAATTCTCCAGTCCGGCCAATAAACAATCGGACACTGTCAAGCGCGCCCGGAGTAACCTACAGCAAGACCGCGTGGCATGTTCCGAACAAGCGTAGTAATGCAACCCCAGCCCTCGCGAACTCGTGAAGCCAGTACTACGTGCACGTAATTGCGCTCTGAAGCACCATGGGCATAGGGGACGGGCCACGACCACGGCACGCCCAGAATGCGGCTAGACCGCACTAGGGGCTCCCGTTTGTGTCATTCCTTTTTCTTTTCTTCCTTTTACTTTCGTGACTCTGTTCTCCGAAGCCATGTCCGGCATTCGCGCCGAATACACGATGCAACAGCCGAGAAGCGTAAACTGCATCGAGTGTCCAGTGGTCTCTATTACGAGCGAGATACCTGCTTTTACATACCACACCGCAAACTTACCCCTGGAAGGGGGACATGTCAAAAGTCCCGCATCCTTGCTTATCACACAATTTGTATCGCTCGCTTTTATTTGCGGTTTCTTTTGAATAACCAATATATAGCTCTTGCCTATTATTGCATTCTTTCCCATTATATATGTTCATTTATGACATTGCGCAACTGCATAATTTGGTACGGCCAATACACCAGGGGCTTATGTACCCCAAAAACATGGTGTGACAAGTCCGAACACTTTCACAAGTGCGGCACCCTGAACTTATAGCATTATATGCATCGGCTCCGAATCATGTCTTGGGCCAATAGTTGGGTTTGCCCGGCTCCCATGTTTTGGTACCTTACGTTCCGTTATATCGGCTAAGGTAGCTGGGAGAACCACTGCGATTGTGCCCCGGTTGAGCTGGGTTGAGCACCTCGGAGAAAGCTAAAACTGACTGTCATGATAAGGCGAGAGCCGGTCGCTGTTTGAGAGGTTTCTTCGAGTCCCTAAAGACTTATGCCGCTTAGAGCGAGGAACCGGCATTGTCCGGCCAAGGCGTGGATAGCGCCCCGAACTCGGTCTTCCGAATACTAGGGGCTTCGCCGAAATTTAAAATTATAGAATTCTATGGCTAAGTGAGAGTGTTCAAGCATTATAGTTCGGTTGCCTGGTTCGTTGCGTTGAGCGCCTCCCTCGAAGGACCCAAGAATGGGAACAACAGCGCTCAAGTTTATCCCGAACACCCCAAAGACTTTCGTGGCATGGGGGTGAAGCCAACGACTCGCCATCTCTCAAATTTGATAAACGGCCGCATTGAAGGTAATATTTTAAATTCAAAAGCGTTGCTTAGCGCATATGAAAAAGTTTTCAGCGTCTGAGGATAACAAATGCGAGTCTACTCAAATATTACATCTTTGGAGCATTCACCCGCTATAAGACGGGCACCCTTCAGACGCCCTCATAATACTTCTCGGGCTTGCGATGTTCTTTGCTGGCGGCGGCTGTCCGTCACCGGCTTCTCAGCGTCGGCTTGCCCAGCACCTTGGCACGGGCAAGGCCCTGAGCACCTTCAATACAGACGGAGCGCTTGATGACTTCGATCCATGGACAGGCATCCACCAGCCGCCACTAGCCCGGTAGCTCCTGTGCATGGCCTCATTTGGCCACAAATGAGCTATAAGGCCCTTCATGGCCTGTTCGGCGACCTTGTGGAGCTCGACCAATTGCTTCAGCTTGGTTGCTCAAGGGCACTGGTGTTCGGCCTCAAAGATAATCGAGACCAAAACACATTTTCCGTCGAGCTCCCTTCTTGGCTTGGTAGAAAGCGGCGGCATCGGAGACACTCACATGGCAGATCTGCGAACGCTCCTGGAGAGCTCCGGATTCGGGTAAGTTCTAGATAATTGACTTTTACATTCTTGCTCTGCATAAAGAATGCCTTACCCGCCGCGATCTTATTTATTGCCTCAATCTCCTGGAGGGCTTTTTGGGCCTCGGCCTTACCAGCTTTGGCACTCTCAAGAGCCGAGGCAAGCTCAGACTCTCGGGTCTTTGAGTCACGCTCCAAACCCTCGTGTTTTTCCACGAGAGCATGGAGCTCTTGCCGTACCTCCGCCAGCTGCGCCTCCCCCTTCTCTCGCTCGGTGCGCTCCATGGCCGCTTTGTTTTCGACGCGGACACCGCCTCCTTCAGGTCGCCACCTCGCTCGTGGCCCTGCAGTACCCATGTTATTCCTGTTATCTTTTGCAACCACATTTTTAAATTCCATAAGGTATTACTTACCTTCCTTGTCCTCGAGCTGCTTCTTGGCTTGGCCGAGCTCGTTCTCGGACCGCTCGAGGCTCTCCTTCAATGCATTGACCTCCATGATCGGTCTTGGCGGAGAGGTCAGCAGAGCGGCCTGCATTCCCATATTGACATAATTATGTTAGACTCCTGCGTATATCTTTTTAGATCCTCAGTCCGGCTTTTCTTTCCGAACACCGAACTAAGCATCATGGGCTACTGTCTATGCGGTAATATTCTTACATATATTGAAAACTTACCTCAAAGCCTGTTAGAAGGCCGTTGCAGGCTTCAGTCAGCCCGCTCTTGGCGGACTGAACGATCTAGATCACCAAACTCATAACAGTGTGGTGCTCCTCCTTGATGGAGGCGCTGTTAAGCGCCTCCAGTAAGCTATCCGGTGCCTCCGGTTGGACGGAGGACACCGGCGTCTTACCCTTCCTACGAAGGGGCCGCTTGCCGGACTTCGGAACCGCTGAAGGTTCCAGTATGGAGTCCGGACAAGGGTCGGGCTTAGAGCCCCGGGGTCTCGCCTCGCGCTGGAGTCCGAGAGGCTGCCTTGCGGCGCCTCTGCGCCACCTCCTCTTGACCAGGCCCCCTTGGGGCCCCACCTCGGCGCCGTCGGCAAGCGTGAGGTGAGGAGGCGGCCGGAAGTGAAGTACTCTCCACTTCGACGACCAGGGACCCGCTCGGCCAAGCGGCGAGCTCGTCTTGGGCAGGCTGCATGATTGTTCGGCATTAGAGAACACTATGCAATGAAAAAAAGCCATGGGTATCCTGGACACTTACGATCTTGCTAGGGGCTTGGCCTCGAGGGCCACTCCTCCTCGCCGTCGTTAAGCGTTGGTGGAGACGTCCGGAGGAAGGGTTCTTCCCTTCTTGAACCCTCCGGCCTCCCGGTGGGCGGCCTTTCTTTTCTTCTCTCCCCGTTGGGGAGAGGCTTCTTCCTCCTCCTCGTTTTCACGGGAGGAGTCCGCCTCGAGTTGTCGACGATGAGTCCGACAACACTGGCGCCGACACTCCTTCGAGTCCCCGTGGCCTTCTTCTTGGCCTTCTTCTCCGGCACCACGTAAGGCACGGAGCGGCAGCCCGCCAAGCGGGCGTCTACTAGGTCTTCGGCAAAGGAGCCAGACAGCTTAACTCTGCCTGGATGTGCTCCGCCACCTGTCAAAAGGCAAGGGAGTTTAGATCCCGCATAGAGTCAAACTATGAAAAGCAAGATTCCTGTGAAGGGCAAAATAGCTTACCTCGGTAGCTTGACGCTGCGAGCTGAATCCGCGATCTTCAGAGCGGATGAGGATCCTCGGCACTTTGAACAACACCTTCCGGGCATCTTCGTACGTAGTGTCGAAGAGCCTCTTCAGGGTTGGATGTTGTGCCAGATCGAACTCCCACAATTTGAAGGCCCGTTGTTGGCATGGGAGGATCCGGCGGATGAGCATAACCTGGACCACATTGACGAGCCTGAGATTCTTGTTCACCAAGGTCCGCATGCAGGTTTGGAGTCCGGTCAGCTCTTCCGAATTACCCCACGCCAGGCCAGTCTCCTTCCAAGAAGTGAGCCGCGTGGGAATACCAGACCGAAATTCGGGGGCCGCCGCCCATTTAGGGTCACGAGGCTCGGTGATGTAGAACCACCCCGATTGCCACCCCTTCAAGGTCTCCACAAAGGAGCCATCGAGCCATAAGACATTGGTGATCCTGCCGACCATGGCGCCTCCGCACTCCGCCTGGCGGCCGCCCACAACCTTTGGCTTGACATTGAAGATCTTCAACCATAAGCCGAAGTGGGGCTGGATGCAGAGGAAAGCCCCGCACATGATGATGAACGCCGAGATGTTGAGGATGAAATTCAGGGCCAGATCGTGGAAGTCTAGGCCGTAGTTGAACATGAGCCCCCGGACGAATGGGTGAAGTGGAAAACCCAGTCCACGGAGGAAGTGGGCAAGAAATACGACCCGCTCATGGGGCTCGGGGTGGGATGAGCTGCCCTTCGTCGGGCGGCCGATGTCGACGTCGCCGGACAAGTATCCGCCTTCCGCAGTCTTTTACTTGGCCCTCCGTGACGGAGGAGACCATCCACCGCCTCCCGCTCCGGACATGGCTGGAGATGGTTGAGGAAGGATGTGCGGACTTGGGCACTGGAGCTCAGAGTGCGCGGAAATGGATGAGCAAGGGAGGAGGAAGGCGTAGGTGAAAAGGGTGGATCCTTATCTCCTTATATGGACGGACGAGGCTATGCGTCCCCCACCAGCCTGATAAAACTCGCTTATCTCCCAAAGCCGCAATCAATGGCGCGGTTGGGCACGATCTACGCTTTGATAAGACGTGCCAAGGAAACCGCCTCGCTAAACGCGCTGAGGTGGGACAGTAAAAAACGATTCGAATAAAGGCCTGGTCGTGGTGTGATGTCACGCCGCGGAATACGTCAGCAGATCTGTGCAAAAATTATTCTCTCTACGGTGGTATGTGGAACTTGTTTTGCAGAGCCGGACACTATCCTTGTGTTCAAAACCTTCTATGAAGTATTCAGAGGAGGAACCCGCCTTGCAATGCCGAAGACAATATGCGCCCGGACTAAATGCGTCATTGAAGCCTGGTTCGAGGCTCTTGAGGAGTCCTGGACTAGGGGTGTCCGGATAGCCGAACTATCATCTTTGGCCGGACTCTGGACTATGAAGATACAAGATTGAAGACTTCTTCCCATGTCCTGGATAGGACTTTCCTTGGCGTGGAAGGCAAGCTTGGCGATACTGGATATGTAGATTTCCTACCATTGTAACCGACTGTGTAACCCTAACCCTATTCGGTGTCTATATAAACCAAAGGGTTTTAGTCCGTAGGACGAACAACAATCATACCATAGGCTAGCTTCTAGGGTTTAGCCTCTCTGATCTCGTGGTAGATCTACTCTTGTACTACCCATATCATCAATATTAATCAAGCAGAAGTAGGGTATTACCTCCATCGAGAGGGCCCAAACCTGGGTAAAAACATCGTGTCCCTTGTCTCCTGTTACCATCCGCCTAGACGCAGTTCGGGACCCCCTACTCGAGATCCGCGGTTTGACACCGACAGAAGTTTTATGAGTCCAGGGCCGACGCCGAGAACCTCAAGGCGTCTGGCCCTGGAGTCTGAGAAGGACTCTTGCCTTTCGGGTGAAACCGATTTTGTGGAGGCTTTTACTCCAAGTTTCGACCCCAAGGCTCAACATATAAATAGAGGAGTAGGGCTAGCACCCAAGGCACATCAAGGAACACCAAGTCGTGTGCCAGCAACCCCGTCCCCTCTAGTTTATCCTCCGTCATAGTTTTTGTAGTGCTTAGGCGAAGCCCTGCGGAGATTGTTCTTCACCAACACCGTCACCACGCCGTCGTGCTGCCGGAACTCATCTACTACTTCGCCCCTCTTGCTCGATCGAGAAGGCGAGGACGTCATCGAGCTGAACGTGTGCAGAACTCGGAGGTGCCGTGCGTTTGATACTTGGATCGATCGGATCGTGAAGACGTACGACTACATCAACCGCGTTGATAAAATGCTTCCGCTTACGGCCTACGAGGGTACGTAGACAACATTCTCCCCTCTCGTTGCTATGCATCACCATGATCTTGCGTGTGCGTAGGAATTTTTTTGAAATTACTACGTTCCCCAACACCTTCTGTACCCGTGAGATCCCATCTTGGGGCCTTTTCCGGCACTCCGCCGGAGGGGGCATTGATCACGGAGGGCTTCTACATCAACATCGTAGCCTCTCCGATGATGTGTGAGTAGTTTACCTCAGACCTTCAAGTCCATAGTTATTAGCTAGATGGCTTCTTATCTTTCTTTGGATCTCAATACAAAGTTCTCCTCGATTCTCTTGGAGATCTATTTGATGTAATGTTCTTTTGCGGTGTGTTTGTCGAGACCGATGAATTGTGGGTTTATGATCAAGTTTATCTATGAACAATATTTGAATCTCCTCTGAATTCTTTTATGTATGATTGGTTATCTTTGCAAGTCTCTTCAAATTATCAGTTTGGTTTGGCCTACTAGATTGATCTTTCTTGCAATGGGAGAAGTGCTTAGCTTTGGGTTCAATCTTGCGGTGCTCGATCCCAGTGACAAAAAGGGAAACGACACGTATTGTATTGTTGCCATCGAGGATAAAAAGATGGGGTTTATATCATATTGCATGAGTGCATCCCTCTACATCATGTCATCTTGCTTAAAGCGTTACTCCATTCTTATGAACTTAATACTCTAGATGCATGCTGGATAGCGATCAATGTGTGGAGTAATAGTAGTAGATGCAGCCAGGAGTCGGTCTACTTGTCATGGACGTTATGCCTATATACATGATAATACCTAGATATTCTCATACTATGCTCAATTCTATCAATTGCTCGATAGTAATTTGTTCACCCAGCGTAATACTTATGCTCTTGAGAGAAGCCACTAGTGAAACCTATGGCCCTCGGGTCTATTTTCCATCATATTAATCTTCCAACACTTAGCTATTTCTATTGCCGTTTATTTTACTTTGCATCTTTATTTTCCTTTATTATAAAAATACCAAAAATATTATCTTATCATATCTATCAGATCTCACTCTCGTAAGTGACCGTGACGGGATTGACAACCCCTTTATTGCGTTGGTTGCAAGGTTCTTATTTGTTTGTGTAGGTGCGTGGGACTCGAGCGTGGTCTCAGATTGATACCTTGGTTCTCAAAAACTGAGGGAAATACTTACGCTACTTTACTGCATCACCCTTTCCTCTTCAAGGTAAAACCAACGCAGTGCTCAAGAGGTAGCAAGAAGGATTTCTGGCGTCGTTGCCGGGGAGATTCGCGCCAAGTCAAGATTTGACTCCCACAACAAGCCATTTTTGGTGCCGTTGCCGTGTCTACAAAAGTCAAGACATACCAAGCACCCATCACAAACTCTTATCCCTCGCATTACATTATTTTCCATTTGCCTCTCGTTTTCCTCTCCCCCACTTCACCCTTGTCGTTTTATTTGGCTCCTCCTTCCGTTCGATCTTGTGTTACCATGTGCCTTCTTTTTGCTTGCATCTTCGCTTGCTAAAAGTTTATGGATCCTCATCCACTTGCTAATCTCTTTAAGAGATCCAATTATGATAAACCAATTTCTAGTTATTTGAGTACACTTGATTATCTTTATGAGGTTTTGCTTGAAATCCGTGAATCCAAAAATTGTGATGAAGAAATTTATGAAGAGATTCACGATAGCTCCTTGAATAAAAAGCATGATTGCAATGATTTTACTATAAATTCTCTTGATGTCAATTATGCTAATAATATGCAAAACCCTAAGCTTGGGGATGCTAGTTTTGCTACGTCTACTACTTGTTGCAATGATCATGATTGGGGTGATTCTTCTTTTGATCTTGAAAATTTATTTAAGCCCCATGATGAATATGAGATTGATAATAATTTTTGCAATGATATTGAAAGTGGGTCTGGCAGAGTGTCAACTTTAGATCCCACACATTTGGAGAATGTTCAATCTTATGGTATTTTTGATAGAAGTGGGTTTGGAGAGGTCATGACTTTAGTTAATGTTAATCCCACTATTTTGGAAGAGTGTCAACTTTGCATGCATGTGGATCGTGTTGAAAATATTTATTGTGATAGCTATTTTTTTGAATTTGCTTATGATCCCACATGTATATTATGAGATAGGAAAATATGGTTGTAGAAATTTTCATGATAATAAATTACCTCTCGTTATGTTGAGATTGCTATTGTTTCTTTCCACTTCCTTGCATATGCTAGTTTTTGGTTGCTATGATAATTTGTTTGTAAGATGCCTATGCATAGGAAGTATGTTAGACTTAGATGTGTTTGTCACATGTTTTATGATGCTCTCTTTGTGCTTCAATTCTGGTCTTTCTTGTGAGCATCATTGAAATCTTATGCCTAGCTAGGGGCGTTAAACGATAGCGCTTGTTGGGAGGCAACCCAATTTTATTTTAGTTTTTTGCTTTTTGCTTCTGTTTAGAAATAAATTTTTGATCTAGCCTCTGGTGAGATTGGTTTTTATGTTTTAATTAGTGTTTGTGCCAAGTTAAACCTATAGGATCTTCTTGGATGATAGTTATTTGATCTTGCTGAAAATTCCAGAAACTTCCTGTTCACGAAAAAAATTGTTAAAAATCACCAGAACGTGATAAAATACTGATTCCAATTGCAGTAGATCAATAAAAAATCTAGGCCGTCCTATTTTGGTAGAATTTTTTGAGTTCCAGAAGTTTGCGTTAGTTACAGATTACTACAGACTGTTCTATTTTTGACAGATTTTGTTTTTCGTGTGTTGTTTGCTTATTTTGATGAATCTATGGCTAGTAAAAGAGTTTATAAACCATAGAGAAGTTGGAATAAAGTATGTTTAACACCAATATAAATAAATAATGAGTTCATTACAGTACCTTGAAGTGGTGTTTTGTTTTCTTTCGCTAACGGAGCTCACGAGATTTTCTGCTAAGTTTTGTGTTGTGAAGTTTTCAAGTTTTGGGTAAAAGATTTGATGGATTATGGAACAAGGAGTGGCAAGAGCCTAAGCTTGGGGATTCCCATGGCACCCCAAGATAATCTAAAGACACCAAAAAGCCAAATCTTGGGGGTGCCTCGGAAGGCATCCCCTCTTTCGTCTTCGTCCATCGGTAACTTTACTTGGAGCTATATTTTTATTCACCACATGATATGTGTTTTTCTTGGAGCGTCTTGTATAATTTGATTCTTGGATTTTTAGTTTACCACAATCATCCTTGTTGTACACACCTTTTGAGAGAGACACACATGATTCGGAATTTATTAGAATACTCTATGTGCTTCACTTATATCTTTTGAGCTATATAGTTTTTGCTCTAGTGCTTCACTTATATCTTTTAGAGCACGGTGGCGGATTTCTTTTATAGAAACTATTGTTCTCTCATGCTTCACTTATATTATTTTGAGAGTCCTACAAAACAACATGGTAATTTCCTTTAATTTTGATAGGCATCCAAGATTACTAAAAAAATCTTATGAGTTTGTTGAATACTATGAGAAGTTTGATGCTTGATAATTGTTTTGAGATATGAAGATGGTGATATTAGAGTCATGCTAGTTGAGTAGTTGTGAATTTGAGGAATACTTGTGTTAAAGTTTGTGATTCCCGTAGCATGCACGTATGGTGAACCGTTATGTGATGAAGTCGGAGCATGATTTATTGATTGATTGTCTTCGTTATGAGTGGCGGTCAGGGACGAGTGATGGTCTTTTCCAACCAATCTATCCCCCTAGGAGCATGTGCGTAATACTTTGCTTTGATAACTTGTAGATTTTTGCAACAAGTATATGAGTTCTTTATGACTAATGTTGAGTCCATGGATTATACGCACTCTCTTCCTTCCACCATTGCTAGCCTCTCTAACACCGCGCACTTTTCATGGTATCATACACCCACCATATACCTTCCTCAAAACAGCCACCATACCTACCTATCATGGCATTTCCATAGCCATTCTGAGATATATTGCCATGCAACTTACCACCGTTCTGTTTACTATGACACGCTTCATCATTGTCATATTGCTTTGCATGATCATGTAGTTGACATCGTATTTGTGGCAAAGCCACTGTTCATAACTCTTTCGTACATGTCACTCTTGATTCATTGCATATCCCGGTACACCGCTGGAGGCATCCACATAGAGTCATATTTTGTTCTAAGTTTTGAGTTGTAATTCTTGAGTTGTAAGGAAAATAAAAGTGTGATGATCATCATTATTAGAGCATTGTCCCTAGTGAGGAAAGGATGATGGAGACTATGATTCCTCCATAAGTCGGGATGAGACTCCGGACTAAATAAAAAAAAGAGGCAAAAAAAGAGAAATGGCCCAAATAAAAAAATGAGAGAAAAAGAGACAAGGGACAATGTTACTATCCTTTTACCACACTTGTGCTTCAAAAGTAGCACCATGATCTTCATGATAGAGAGTCTCCTATGATATCACTTTCATATACCGGTGGGAATTTTACATTATAGAACTTGGCTTGTATATTCCACTGATGGGCTTCCTCAAAATGCCCTAGGTCTTCGTGAGCAAGCGAGTTGGATGCACACCCACTTAGTTTCTTTTGTTGAGCTTTCATATACTTATAGCTCTAGTGCATCCGTTGCATGGCAATCCCTACTCACTCACATTGATATCTATCAATGGGCATCTCCATAGCCCGTTGATACGCCTAGTTGATGTGAGACTATCTTCTTCTTTTTTATCTTCTCCACAACCACCATTCTATTCCACATATAGTGCTATGTCCATGGCTCACGCTCATGTATTGCGTGAAGATTGAAAAGTTTGAGAACACCAAAAGTATGAAACAATTGCTTGGCTTGTCATCGGGTTGTGCATGATTAAATACTTTGTGTGATGAAGATAGAGCATAGCCAGACTATATGATTTTGTAGGGATAACTTTCTTTGGCCATGTTATTTTGAGAAGACATAATTGCTTAGTTAGTACGCTTGAAGTATTGTTATTTTTATGTCAATATTAGACTTTTATCTTGAATCATTCGGATCTGAACATTCATACCACAATTAAGAGAATTACATTGAAAATTATGCCAAGTAGCATTCCACATCAAAAATTCTGTTTTTATCATTTACCTACTCGAGGACGAGCAGGAATTAAGCTTGGGGATGCTTGATGCGTCTCCAATGAATCTATAATTTTTTATTGTTCCATGTTATATTATATTCTGTTATGGATGTTTAATCGGCTTTATTATACACTTTTATATCATTTTTGGGACTAACCTATTAACCGGAGGCCCAGCCCAAATTGCTATTTTTTGCCTATTTCAGTGTTTCGCAGTCAAAGAATAACAAATGGAGTCCAAACGGAATGAAACCTTCGGGAACGTGATTTTCGAAACAAACATGATCCAGAGGACTTGGAGTCCACGTAAAGAAATCAACGAGGAGTGCACGAGGCAGGGGGGCGCGTCTACCCCCCCCCCCCTAGGCGCGCCCTCCACCCTCGTGGGGCCCACGTTTCTCCACCGATGTACTTCTTCCTCCTATATATACCTACGTACCCCCAAACCATCAGAGGCATCCACGAAAACCTAATTCCACCGCCGCAACCTTACATGCCGTGAGATCCCATCTTGGGGCCTTTCGGCGCTCACGGAGGGGGCATTGATCACGGAGGGCTTCTACATCAACACCGTAGCCTCTCCGATGATGTGTGAGTAGTTTACCTCAGACCTTCGGGTCCATAGTTATTAGCTAGATGGCTTCTTCTCTCTCTTTGGATATCAATACAAAGTTCTCCTCGATTCTCTTGGAGATCTATTCGATGTAATCTTCTTTTGTGGTGTGTTTGTCGAGACTGATGAATTGTGGGTTTATGATCAAGTTTATCTATGAACAATTTTTGAATCTCCTCTGAATTCTTTTATGTATGATTGGTTATCTTTGAAAGTCTCTTCGAATTATCAGTTTGGTTTGGCCTACTAGACTGATCTTTCTTGCAATGGGAGAAGTGCTTAGCTTTGGGTTCAATCTTGCGGTGCTCGATCCCAGTGACAGAAAGGGAAACGACACGTATTGTATTGTTGCCATCAAGGATAAAAAGATGGGGTTTATATCATATTGCATGAGTTTATCCCTCTACATCATGTCATCTTGCTTAAAGCGTTACTCCGTTCTTATGAACTTAATACTCTAGATGCATGCTGGATAGCGGTCGATGTGTCGAGTAATAGTAGTAGATGCAGGCAGGAGTCGGTCTAGTTGTCATGGACGTGATGCCTATAAATGTGATCATACCTAGATATTCTCATAACTATGCTCAATTCTATCAATTGTTCAACAGTAATTTGTTCACCCACCGTAATACTTATGCTCTTGAGAGAAGCCACTAGTGAAACCTATGGCCCCCGGGTCTATTTTCCATCATATTAATCTTCCAACACTTAGCTATTTCTATTGCCGTTTATTTTACTTTGCATCTTTATTTTCCTTTATTATAAAAATACCAAAAATATTATCTTATCATATCTATTAGATCTCACTCTCGTAAGTGATCGTGAAGGGATTGACAACCCCTTTATTGCGTTGGTTGCGAGGTTCTTATTTGTTTGTGTAGGTGCGTGGGATTCGAGCATGGTCTCCTACTGGATTGATACCTTGGTTCTCAAAAACTGAGGGAAATACTTACGCTACTTTACTGCATCACCCTTTGCTCTTCAAGGGAAAACCAACGCAGTGCTCAAGAGGTAGCATGAGACCATAACAGCTTCTCCGTAGAACTCCCTTCCTCGGCTCGATAGAACTCGGCAGCATCCGATATGCTGCGCGGCAAATCCGTAAACGCCACTGGGGAGCTCCAATTTCGGGTAAGTAAAAGGAACGTTTCCTTCACAGACTTGCTTTGCATAATGGAAGCCTTACCCGCCACGATCTTCTTGGCCGCCTGGAGTTCCTGGAGGGCGCTCTGGGCATTGGCTCGGGCATCTCGTACGCTCTGGCGGGCCTTCGCAAGTTCGGACCCTTGCGTCTTGGAATCACGTCCAAGGACTCATACTTCTTGACGGCGTCCTGGAGCTCTTGCTGGACCTCGCTGACCTGGGCCTCGTGCTTCTCGCGCACGGCGCATTCCTTGGCCGCTTTTTCCTTGGCCTCGGCTAACGCCTTCTTGAGGGCTGCCACCTCGGTCGTGGCCCCTAATCAGGTTCATGACACTTTGGTCAGTACGAACCATTCATCCTTTCTAAATATACACGCAGGTTACTACATACCTTGGCTATTCTCCAGCTGCTTCTTCACGAGGCCGAGCTCTTCCTCGGCCCGCTCCAGGTTCTGCTTCAGTTCGGAGACCTCCGCAGTATGAGCGGCAGCAGCCAGCAGCGACGCCTGCTTATTCACATAGACGTCTTATGTTAGGCTCCTGCGACAATTATTTTGATCCTCTGTTTGGCTTTTTCCTTTCGAACACGAATAGAGCATCAGGGGCTACTGTCTACACTGTGGTATTCTTCCTACAATTACATTACTTGCCTCAAAGCCTGTTAGAAGGCTAGAGCAGGCTTCGGTCAGTCCACTTTTGGCGAAGTGAACCTTCTCGATAACTGTACCCATAAGGGTACGGTGTTCATCCACAATGGAAGTGCCTCGCTGCGCTTCCAGCAGATTATCCGGTGCCTTTGATTGGACAGAGGCCGCCGGTGGAATAGGCACACCTCCTCCTTTCGGGGAAGGCCGCTCGCCTGACTCTAGAGCCTGTGGGTCCCCGGAATGGTATCCGGCCGGGGGCCGAATTGAACTTGTCCCCCATCACCAGTCCCCATGGGGGCTTTTTCCCCCATGTGTCCGGCGACCGAGGAGTTATCTTTTGGCACCACCTCGACAGCCTCCAAAGCCTCTCCCTGACCTGGGAAGGTCCTTTGGGACACCACCTCTTCATTACCCTTGGCAGGGGGAGAGTGAGCGGGCGGCGGTGACACGTTGGCCATCTCCTTTGAATCTAGCGAACCTCCAGTTGAGGATCGCGGGGAGCTGTCACGGGCCGGACTGCAATGGCATAATTCAAACATATTAATATTACAAAGCGGAAGGACTAGACGTTGAGACGTGCATAGGGTTTTTGGTACTTACGATGCGGCCCGAGGCTTGGTCCGGGGGCGGGGGGGGGGGGGGTCGCACCAGACTGCTATCGACATCCCACGTGGAGTTGCCCGCGAGGGAGCCCTTCCCCCTCTTGGGCGCCTTCGCCTCCAGATTTGTGGAGGCCGCCCTTTTCTTCCTTCCCCCTCAGGGGGGGAGTATCTTGCTTCCTCCTCCTCCTCGTCGTCTTTGGCGGCCGAAGAGTGAGTCTCGTCTTCGGACGTGACATCCGAGGCACCTTTTCGATGAGGGCTACTCCTGGCCCCCTTGGCTGTTTTCTTGGCCTTCTGCTCCGGCATCTCATAGGGAGCCGGAAACAACATCTTCGTCAGAAGTGGGAATTCTTGGTCTTCGGGCAGCGGAGCCGGACAGTTAATCCATCATGCTACCTCGATCCAGGCCTGACAAAATTGATAGGGAGGCTTAGACTCCTTCCTCAAAATATGCCAGTAAAGGGTATATCTTGAAAACATGAAAGAACTTACCGAATTCGCCTGGCGCTTTAAGCTAAGCCCACGATCCTCGGTCGTGGGCGGTGGTGTCTCGCCGGCCTTAAAGAGCACTTTCCAGATGTCTTCGTGCGTTGCGCCAAAGATCTCTAGTAGCGTCTGGTGCTTGGCCGGGTCGAACTCCCACAAATAGCAAGTCCGGCGTTGGCACGGAG
Organism: Aegilops bicornis; assembly: GCA_021605145.1. Lineage (NCBI taxonomy): Eukaryota > Viridiplantae > Streptophyta > Magnoliopsida > Poales > Poaceae > Aegilops > Aegilops bicornis. The sequence goes on along the minus strand of CM038673.1, from coordinate 375,779,511 downwards.
GATCCGGCGAACGAGCATAACCTGGATCACATTAACAAGCTTGATTTTCTTGGTTATCATGTTCTGGATGCACGTATGAAACCTAGTCAGCTCGTTCGAGGAACCCTAGGTTAGGCCCCTCTCTTGCCAGGAGGTGAGCCGCATCGGAACTCCGGATCGGAATTTGGGGGCGGCCGCCCAGTTGGTGTCGCGCGGCTCGGTGATGTAGAACCACCCCGACTGCCAACCCTTCAATGTCTCCGCAAAGGTGCCCTCAGGCCATGTGACATTGGGCATCTTGCCCACCATGGCGCCTCCGTACTCTGCTTGTTGGCCGCTCACCACCTTCGGCTTCACATTGAAGGTCTTTAGCCATAGGCCGAAGTGAGGTGGGATGCATAGAAAGGCCTCGCAAACGACAATAAATGCCAAGATGTTGAGGATAAAGTTGGGGGCTAAATCATGGAAGTCTAGTCCGTAGTAAAACATCAGTCCACGGACGAACGGGTGGAGAGGGAATCCCAGCCCGCGGATGAAATGTGTGAGAAACACAACCCTCTCGTTGGGCTCTGGGGTAGGGACGATCTGTCCCTTGGCCGGGAGTCGGTGGACGATCTCCTTGGCCAGGTATCCGGCCTCCCGGAGCTCCTTGATGTCCTTCTTATTAACGGAGGAGGCCATCCACTTCCCTCCAGCTTCGGATCCGGACATGATTGGAGTGCTTTCTTGGATGGGGGAAGCTAGAACTTGGGCGCTGGAGCTCAAGGATGGAATGGTAGAGAAAGAGACAGGGCGTGGGTGAAGAAAGGGAATCCTTATCCCCTTATAAAGGCAGTAAATATTGAACGCCTCCCCCCTCGCCCTAAAACTCGCCTATTCCCAAGGGCCGTATAAGCAACGCGGTTGGAATTACCCACACCGCATTGATGAAAATCCGCAATAAGGGACACAATCTACCTTTGACAAGGCGTGCCAATAGAAACCGCATTTGAAACATGGAACAATGGACAAAAGCGGTTCGATATAGTGACCGAACAGATGTGATGTCATCTTGCAAAAGTTGTCGATGAGATGGGACTCATGGGATATTATATTCCCTCTACAGTTGTGTGTGGTGCGTGTGTTACAGGTCTGAACACGATCAATACGTCCGAAGACTATCTTGGAGTTCAGAAGAAGGAACCCGCCTTGCAGTGCTGAAGACAAATCTACGCGCCGGACTCCTCGTCATTGAAGCTAGGTTCAGGGGCTACTGAGGGAGTCCTGGACTAAGGGGTCCTCGGGCGTCCGGCCCATTAGCTCAAGGGCCGGACTGATGGGATGTGAAGATACGAAGACCGAAGACTGCACCCGTGTCCGGATAGGACTCTCCTTGGCGTGGAAGGCAAGCTTAGCGGCCAAATATGTAGATTCCTTTCCTTGTAACCGACCTTGTGTAACCATAGATCCTCCCGGTGTCTATATAAACCGTAGGACTTAGTCCGGAGAGGGAAAGATACTCATGACCATAGTCATACAGGCTAGGCTTTTAGGGTTTAGCCATTACGATCTTGTGGTAGATCAAATCTTGTAATACTCATATTCATCAAGATCAATCAAGCAGGAAGTAGGGTATTACCTCCATAGAGAGGGCCCAAACCTGGGTAAACATTGTGTCCCCCGTCTCCTGTAACCATCGATCCTAGACGCACAGTTCGGGACCCCCTACCAGAGATCCGTCGGTTTTGACACCGACAAGAACCGCTCAATCAAAGTAGACAAAGGAATATCATCAAAATCAATAGGAGCACTCTTACTAGCAACCGATTTCATAAGAACATCAGCATTTTCACTCAAAGAAGAAATTTCTTCAACCGAATTAACTTTTTTACTAGTAGGAGCCCTTTCGGTATGCCATTGTGAATAATTTGCCATGATATTATCAAGCAATTTGGTGGCTACACCCAAAGTAATTTCCATAAAAGTACCACCCGCGGCGGAATCTAAAAGATTACGAGAAACAAAATTCAAACCCGCATAATTTTTTTGTATGATCATCCAAAGATTTAACCCATGAGTTGGGCAATTCCTTAGCATCATTTTCATCCTTTCCCAAGATTGTGCAACATGCTCATGTTCATGTTGCTTGAAATTCATGATCTGGGTTCTAAGGGAAATAATTTTTGCGGGTAGAAAATACTTAGTGATAAAAGCATCTTTGCACTTATTCCAAGAATCAATACTATTGCGAGGCAAAGAAGAGAACCAATTTTTTGCAGAATCACGCAAAGAAGACGGAAATAATTTCATCTTCACCACATCATTGTCCACATCTTTTTCTTTTGCATATCGCATAATTCCACGAAGGTATTAAGATGGGACGCGACATCCTCATTAGGAGTACCGGAAAATTGATCTTTCATAACAAGATTCAAAGAAAGCGATATTAATATCACAAGACTCCGCACTAGTGGCGGGAGGAGCAATCAGTGCCAATAAAATCATTGTTGTTGGTATTTGAGAAATCACACAACTTGGTGTTCTCTTGAGTCATGATGACTACACAACAAGATTGCACTAAAAAACAGATCCGGGAAAAAAACTGCGAGCGAATAAAGAGGGCGAAGAGAACGGCAAATTTTTGTGAAGTGGGGGAGAGGAAAACGAGAGGCAAATTGCAAATAATGTAATTTCGAGGAGATGAGATTTGTGATTAGGAACCTGGTATATGTTGAAGATCCTCCCTGACAATGGCGCCAGAAATTCCTTTTGATGTCGGCTAGGACTTGATGACACACAAGTATAGGGGATCTATCGTAATCCTTTCGATAAGTAAGAGTGTCGAACCCAAAGAGGAGCAGAAGGAAATGATAAGCGGTTTTCAGCAAGGTATTCTCTGCAAGTACTGAAATAATAGGTAACAGATAGTTTTGTGATAAGATAATTTGTAACGAGAAACAAGTAACAAAAGTAAATAAAGTGCAGCAAGGTGGCCCAATCCTTTTGTAGCAAAGGACAAGCCTGGACAAACTCTTATATAGAGAAAAGCGCTCCCGAGGACACATGGGAATTATCCTCAAGCTAGTTTTCATCACGTTCATATGATTCGCGTTCGGTACTTTGATAATTTGATATGTGGGTGGACCGGTGCTTGGGTGCTGTTCTTACTTGAACAAGCATCCCAATTATGATTAACCTCTATTGCAAGCATCCGCGACTACAACAAAAGTATTAAGGTAAACCTAACCATAGCATGAAACATATGGATCCAAATTAGCCCCTTACGAAGCAACGCATAAACTAGGGTTTAAGCTTCTGTCACTAGCAACCCATCATCTACTTATTACTTCCCAATGCCTTCCTCTAGGCCCAAAAAATGGTGAAGTGTTATGTAGTCGACTTTCCAATAACACCACTAGAGGATAGACTACAAACATCTCATCAAAATATCGAACGAGTACCAAATTCACATGACTACTAATAGCAAGACTTCTCCCATGTCCTCAGGAACAAACGTAACTACTCACAAAGCATATTCATGTTCATAATCAGAGGGGTATTAATATGCATATAGGATCTGAACATATGATCTTCCACCAAATAAACCAACTAGCATCAACTACAAGGAGTAATCAACACTACTAGCAACCTACTAGTACCAATCCCGGACTTGGAGACAAGAATTGGCTACAAGAGATGAACTAGGGTTTTGAGAGGAGATGGTGCTGGTGAAGATGTTGATGGAGAATGCCCTCTCCCGATGAGAGAAGCGTTGGTGATGACGATGGCGATGATTTCCCCCTCCCGGAGGGAAGTGTCCCCGGCAGAACAGCTCTGCCGGAGCCCTAGATTGGTTCCGCCAAGGTTCCGCCTCGTGGCGGCGGAGTCTCGTCCTGAAAGGTCGCTTATGATTTTTTTCTCGATGAAAGACTTCGTATAGCAAAGATGGCCACCGGAGAGCCAACAGGGTGCCCACGAGGCAGGGCGGCGCGCCCTGGGGGGTAGGGCGCGTCCCCACCCTCGTGGATAGGTGGGGTGGCCCCTTTGACGTATTTCTTCCGCTCAGTATTTTTTATTATTTCCAAAAAATGACTTCCATGGAGTTTCAGGACTTTAGGAGTTGTGCAAAATAGGTCTCTAATATTTGCTCCTTTTCCAGCCCAGTATTCCAGCTGTCGGCATTCTCCCTCCTTATGCAAACCTTGTAAAATAAGAGAGAATAGGCATAAGTATTGTGACATAACATGTAATAACAGCCCATAATGCAATAAATATTGATATAAAAGCATGATGCAAAATGTACGTATCAACTCCCCCAAGCTTAGACCTCGCTTGTCCTCAAGCGGAAGCCGATAACGATAAATATGTCCACATGTTTAGAGGTAGAGGTGTCAATAAAATAAAATACGAACATGAGGGCATCATGATTATTCTCATAACAGCAGCATAGATGGATATTGTCATATGATTTCTTATGCTCAAGTAATAATCTATTCACAATGCAAAAGTATGAATCAGAAACTTTATTGAGAACTAACAAACTATAATCTCAGTCATTGAGGCAATTGGAATTTATCATAATATCAGAAAGAGTCTATGTCAGAGCTTTTTAGCAAGTCCACATACTCAACTATCATTTAGTCTTTCATAATTGCTAACACTCACGCAATACTTGTGGTTATGGAGTTTTAATCGGAACCACGAGAAAGATAGGGGCTTATAGTTTCGCCTCCCAACCTTTTACCTCAAGGGTAATGTCAACAATAATAATTCATGCTAACTTACATCCAATTAGATATATCTATCAAGATATTTCCAACACCCTGTGCTTGCCAAAGGATAAAATGTTAAAAGTAAAGGTGAAGATCACCATGACTCTTGCATAAGGTAGAAGATAATAATGTGATATGGGCCCTTCGCAGAGGGAAGCAGAGGTTGCCATGCGCTTTCAGGGTTGGATGCACAAAATCTTAATGCGAAAGAACGTCACTTTATATTGCCACTTGTGATATGAACCTTTATTATGCAGTCCGTCGCTTTTATTTCTTCCACATCACAAGATCGTATAAAGCTTATTCCCTCCACACCAATCAATCATACACATTTAGAGAGCAATTTTTATTGCTTGCACCGATGACAACTTACTTGAAGGATCTTACTCAATCCATAGATAGATATGGTGGACTCTCATGGCAAAACTGGTTTAAGGGTTTTTGGAAGCACAAGTAGTATCTCTACTTGGTGCAAAGAATTTGGCTAGCATGAGGGGGAAAGGCAAGCTCAACATGTTGGATGATCCATGAAAATATACTTTATCTCAGATATAAGAAAACATAACCCATTACATTGTCTTCCTTGTCCAACATCAACTCTTTAGCATGTCATATTTTAATGAGTGCTCCCAATCATAAAAGATGTCCAAGATAGTATATTTATATGTGAAACCTCTCTTTCTTTATTACTTCCTATTAATTGCAATGATGACCAAAGCTATGTTTGCCAACTCCCAAATTTTTTTAATCATCATACCCTTTATATGTGAAGTCATTACTCTCAATAAGGTCAATATGATCTCTTTGTTTCCCTTTTTTATTCTTTTCCTCTTTTCTTCACTCAAGATCATAGCAAGATAATCAAGCCCTTGACTCAACACTAATCTTTATTATATAGCTCACAGACTCGATTACATAGAGAGATCATAAAGCAAAACTCAAAACTAGATCATGCCATAAACTTTATTCTACTAAATCAAGATACTACTAATAGGATCGAACTAAGAAAAACGATAAAGATAGGAGTGTGATGGTGATACGATATCGGGGCATCTCCCCCAAGCTTGGCAGTTGCCAAGGGGAGTGCCCATACCCATGTGATTATGTCTCCTTTGTTGGTGAGGAAGGTGGCGGGGTTGTTGATGATGCGGGCTTGTCGTCCATCTTCCAAGGCATAGGCTCACCATCATAGAAGGATGATCGAGTCTCTGGGATCCTCAAATCTGCAGCCGAACCCATCCTTTTGAATCTATATTCATACTCACAGTTTTGGTTTTGCAGGTCGTAGATTTGGGCTTGAAGGTGCTCGATCTTCTCGTGAAGCTTGAAGATGGTCTCCCCAATGTTGTTGGCATCCAGCTTGTGGTTGTTGTTGAACTCCGCGATCATCATGTGGTTGGAGTTGAGTCCCCGTTCCACCATCCCCTGGCACTTGAAAACTTGTTGCTCCATTGCTTCGAGCCTCGTCTCCACTCTTCCGGTCCCCTTCGGTCCCTCAACATCGCGGATGTGCAACAACCCATCATGCATCTCAATGGTTTGAGGGTGTCGCAGCACCTCCGCGAGGTAAGGGTTGATGACCTTCTCGAAGAACTTGTCCTTGGGGGCACTTGGAGACGTCATGATAATCTAGATCTGTCAGAAAAACAACTCGAAACAAGAATAAAGAATATTTGCGCGATACATGAGTCAAAACTTTCGGGAGATTATATAATGAATTTTTACCGACCAAAATACGTAACGTGCAAGAAAACGGAGTCCGGAGAGCACACGAGGTGCCCACGAGGTAGGGGGCGCGCCCAGTAGGGTAGGGCGCGCCCTCCACCCTCGTGGAGCCCTCGTGTCCTTCCCGGACTGCTTCTTATTTTTCTATTTTTCTAAATATTCCAAAACGGAGAAATATTGCCATATAAACTGTTTTGGAGTCGGTTTACTTACCGTACCACATACCTATTCCTTTTTGGAGTCTGAAACATTCCAGAAAGTGTCCCTTATGTATTCCTTCGGGGTTACGGTTTCAATAACATTGGTTTCAACATTTATAGGATTACCTGAGATATAATGTTTAATTCTTTGACCGTTCACCACCTTCGGATTTGTGCCTTCGAAGTTGTTGATTTTTATGGCACCGGAACGATAGACCTCCTCGATAACGTAGGGTCCTTCCCATTTAGCGAGAATTTTTCCTGCAAAAAATCTTAAACGAGAGTTGTATAGCAATACATAGTCACCTACATTAAACTCACGCTTTTGTATCCTTTTGTCATGCCATCTTTTAACTTTTTCTTTAAACAACTTGGCATTTTCATAGGCTTGGGTTCTCCATTCATCAAGTGAGATAATATCAAATAACCTCTTCTCACCGGCAAGTTTGAAATCATAGTTGATCTCTTGAATAGCCCAATATGCCTTATGTTCTAGTTCGAGAGGTAAGTGACATGCTTTTCCATAAACCATTTTATACGGAGACATACCCATAGGATTTTTATATGCAGTTCTATAGGCCCATAATGCATCATCAAGTTTATTGGACCAATTCTTTCTAGATCTATTGACAGTCTTTTGCAAAATTAATTTGAGCTCTCTATTACTCAATTCTACTTGACCACTAGACTGCGGGAGATAAGGAGATGCAATTCTATGATTAACATCATACTTAGCAAGCATTTTTCGGAAAGCACCATGAATAAAATGTGAACCACCATCAGTCATTAAATATCTAGGGACTCCAAACCTGGGAAAAATAACTTCCTTAAGCATCTTAATAGAAGTGTTATGATCAGCACTACTAGTTGGAGTAGCTTCTACCCACTTAGTAACGTAATCAAAAGCAACTAAAATATGTGTATAACCATTAGAGGCAGGAAAAGGTCTCATATAATCAAATCCCCAAACATCAAATGGTTCAATAACGAGTGAATTGTTCATAGGCATTTCTTGACGCTAATATTACCAATTCTTTGACATTCATCACAAGATAAGACAAACTTACGGGCATCCTTGAAGAGAGTAGGCCAATAAAAACCGGATTGTAATACCTTATGTGCAGTTCTGTCTCCAGCGTGGTGTCCTCCATATGCCTCGGAGTGACACTTGCATAGGATCTGTTCCTGTTCATGCTCAGGTACACAATGTCTAATAACACCATCTACTCCTTCTTTATAAAGATGTGGGTCATCCCAAAAGTAATGTCTCAAATCATAGAAAAACTTTTTCTTTTGCTGGTATGTGAAACTAGGTGGTATAAATTTAGCAACAATGTAATTAGCATAATCAAAGATACCATGGAGTACTACGAGAAGCATTTATGACATTTAATTGCTCATCGGAAAGCTATCATCAATAGGTAGTGGGTCATCAAGAACATTTTCTAACCTAGACAAGTTATGCATAGCAGGGTTCTCGGCTCCCTTTCTATCAACAATATGCAAATCAAATTCTTGTAGCAAGAGAACCCATCTAATAAGTCTAGGTTTAGCATCTTTCTTTTCCATAAGATATTTAATAGCAGCATGATCCGTGTGAATAGTTACTTTAGAATCAAAAATATAAGGTCTAAAGTTATCACAAGCAAATACGACTGCTAAAAATTCTTTTTCAGTAGTAGCATAATTTCTCTGAGCATTATCTAGAGTCTTACTAGCGTATTGAATAACATTTAATTTCTTATCAACTCTTTGCCCTAGAACAACACCTACAGCATAATCACTAGCATCACACATAATTTCAAAGGGTAAATTCCAATCAGGTGGCTGAACAATAGGTGCAGAGATCAATGCTTTCTTAAGTATTTCAAATGCTTCTACACAATCATCATCAAAGACAAATGGTATATCCTTTTGTAATAAATTAGTCAGAGGCCGAGAAATTTTTGAGAAGTCCTTAATGAACCTCCTATATAAACCGGTGTGACCAAGGAAACTTCTTATACCTTTGATGTCCTTGGGACATGGCATCTTCTCAATAGCATCAACCTTGGCTTTATCAACTTCAATACCTCTTTCAGAAACTTTATGCCACAAGACAATACCTTCATTAACCATAAAGTGGCACTTTTCCCAATTCAAGACAAGATTAGTTCCTTCACATCTCTGCCAAACTCGATCAAGGTTGCTCAATCAATCATCAAAAGAGGATCCATAGACGGAAAAGTCGTCCATGAAAACCTCACAAATCTTTTCACAAAAGTCAGAGAATATAGCTATCATGCATCTTTGAAAGGTAGCAGGTGCATTACATAAACCAAAAGGCATACGTCTGTAAGCAAAAGTACCAAAAGGGCAAGTAAAAGTAGTCTTTGATTGATCATTGGCTGACACGGGTATTTGAGAGAAACCAGAATAACCATCTAGAAAGCAAAAATGTGTATGTTTGGATAATCTTTCTAGCATTTGATCGATAAAAGGTAAGGGGTAATGATCTTTCTTAGTAGCCTTATTTAATTTGCGAAAATCAATTACCATCCTATAACCTGTAATAATTCTTTGCGGAATCAATTCATCTTTATCATTAGGGACGACAGTAATACCTCCCTTCTTAGGGACGCAATGGACAGGACTTACCCAGTGACTATCAGCAACGGGATAAATTATACCTGCCTCCAGGAGCTTTAGTATTTCTTTTCTTACCACTTCTTTCATCTTAGGATTCAGCCGTCATTGATGATCACAAACTGGTTTCGCATCTTCTTCCAAATTTATTTTATGTTGACATAGAGTGGGACTAATGCCCTTAAGATCATCAAGAGTGTATCCAATAGCAGCACGGTGCTTCTTCAGAGTTTTCAATGATCTCTCTTCTTCATGCTCTGAAAGGTTAGCACTAATAATAACAGGATATATCTTTTTCTCATCAAGATAAGCATATTTAAGAGTATCAGGCAACGGTTTAAGCTCAAACACGGGATCACCCTTGGGTGGAGGAGGATCCCCTAGGATTTCAGTAGGCAAATTGTGTTTCAGGATAAGTTCCTGTTTAAAGAATACTTCATCTATTTCCCTTCTTTCATTCATAAACATATCATTTTCATGGTCTAGCAAATATTGTTCTAAAGGATCACTAGGAGGTACGGCAGTAGAAGCAAGACCAATAATTTCATCCTTACTAGGAAATTCTTATTCACGGTGTTGTCTACTAAATTTAGAGAAATTAAACTCATGAGACATATCACCCAAGCCAATAGTAACAACACTCTTTTCGCAGTCTATCCTAGCATTAAGCATGTTCAAGAAGGGTCTACCAAATATAATGGGACAAAAGCTATCTTGTGGGGAACCAAGAACAAGAAAATCAGCAGGGTATTTAGTTTTCCCACACAAGACTTCAACATCTCTAACAATTCCATTGGGTGATATTGTATCTCTATTAGCAAGTTTGATGGTAACATCAATACCTTCTATCTCAGCAGGTGCAATTTCATGCATAATTTCTTTGTATAAGTCATGAGGTATAGCACTAGCACTAGCACCCATATGACATAAGCCATGATAACAATGATCTCCTATTTTAAAAGAAATAACAGGCATGCCTACCATAGGTCTATGTTTATCTTTAGCACAGGGTTTAGCAATTCTAGCAGTTTCATCGCAGAAATAAATAACATGCCCATCAATATTATCAGCCAAGAGATCTTTAACAATAGCAATATTAGGTTCAACTTTAACTTGCTCAGAAGGTGTATAAGTTCTAATATTTCTTTTACGAACCACAGTTGAAGCTTTAGCACGATCCTTTATCCTAACAGGGAAAGGTGGTTTCTCAACATAAGAAGTAGGAACTACATGATCATTATAAGTGATAGTCTTTTCTTCAACTTTAGTAGGTGCAGCTACTTTTACTTTTATGGGAGGATGATATATAAACCACTTCTCCTTGGGGAGATCAACATAAGTAGCAAAGGATTCACAGAAAGAAGCTACTATCTCAGAGTCAAGTCCATATTTAGTGCTAAATTTACGGAAAATATCGGTATCCATAAAAGTTTTAACACAATCAAACTTAGGTGTCATACCTGACTCCTTACCTTCGCCGAGATCCCAATCTTTGGAGTTGCGTTTAATTCTATCCAATAAACTCCATTTGAATTCAATAGTCTTCATCATAAAAGAGCCAACACAAGAAGTATCGAGCATGGTGCGATTGTTATCAGAAAGCCGAGCATAAAAACTTTGAATAATTATTTCTCTTGAGAGCTCATGATTGGGGCATGAATATAACATTGATTTAAGCCTCACCCAAGATTGAGCGATGCTTTCTCCTTCACGAGGCCAAAAATTATATATATAATTGCAATCACGATGAACAAGATGCATAGGATAAAACTTCTAATGAAATTCCAATTTCAATCATTTGTAGTTCCATGACCCCGTATCATCACATAGCCTATACCATGTCGATGCATATCCCTTCAAAGATAAAGGGAAGACCTTCTTCTTAATAACATCACCGGGTATACCTGCAAGCCTAAATAATCCACAAACTTCATCCACTTAGATTAGGTGCTCATCAGGATGCTTTGTTCCATCTCCTGCAAAAGGATTAGCTAGTAGTTTTTCTAACATACCCGAAGGAACTTCAAAGGGAACATTTTCATTTTCAGTAGGTTCAGTAGGTTGAGGAGCAACTCTTTGCTCTACAGGTCGGGGTGAAGATACCCCAAACAAGCCCCTCAGAGGATTACTTTCCATAGTAACAAGTGACGATGAAATTTCCGCACACTATATAAATTTTTCCTTACCAAATTCCACCTACCAAAGGCGCTTCACTCCCCGGCAACAACGCCAGAAAAGAGTCTTGATGACCCACAAGTATAGGGGGTCTATTGTAGTCCTTTCGATAAGTAAGAGTGTCGAACCCAACGAGGAGCACAAGGAAATGACAAGCGGTTTTCAGCAAGGTATTCTCTGCAAGTACTGAAATAATAGGTAACAGATAGTTTTGTGATAAGATAATTTGTAACGAGAAACAAGTAACAAAAGTAAATGAAGTGCAACAAGGTGTCCCAATCCTTTTGTAGCAAAGGACAAGCCTGGACAAACTCTTATATAGAGAAAAGCGCTCCCGAGGACACATGGGAATTATCGTCAAGCTAGTTTTCATCACGTTCATATGATTCGTGTTCGGTACTTTGATAATTTGATATGTGGGTGGACCGGTGCTTGGGTGCTGTTCTTACTTGAACAAGCATCCCACTTATGATTAACCTCTATTTCAAGCATCCGCAACTACAACAAAACTATTAAGGTAAACCTAACCATAGCATGAAACATATGGATCCAAATCAGCCCCTTACGAAGCAACGCATAAACTAGGGTTTAAGCTTTTGTCACTCTAGCAACCCATCATCTACTTATTACTTCCCAATGCCTTCCTTTAGGCCCAAATAATGGGTAAGTCTTATGTAGTCGACGTTCACATAACACCACTAGAGGATAGACAACATACATCTCATCAAAATATCGAACGAATACCAAATTCACATGACTACTAATAGCAAGACTTCTCCCATGTCCTCAGGAAAAAACGTAACTACTCACAAAGCATATTCATGATCATAATCAGAGGGGTATTAATATGCATATAGGATCTGAACATATGATCTTCCACCAAGTAAACCAACTAGCATCAACTACAAGGAGTAATCAACACTACTAGCAACCTACTAGTACCAATCCCGGACTTGGAGAGAAGAATTGGATACAAGAGATGAACTAGGGTTTTGAGAGGAGATGGTGCTGGTGAAGATGTTGATGGAGATTGCCCTCTCCCGATGAGAGGAGCGTTGGTGATGACGATGGCGATGATTTCCCCCTCCTGGAGGGAAGTGTCCCCGGCAGAACAGCTCTGCCGGATCCCTAGATTGGTTCCGCCTCGTGGCGGCGGAGTCTCGTCCCGAAAGGTTGCTTATGATTTTTTCCTCGACGAAAAACTTAATATAGCAGAAGATGGCCACCGGAGAGCCAACAAGGGGCCCACGAGGCAGGGGCGCGCCCTAGGGGGTAGGGCGCGCCCCCACCCTCGTGGACAGGTGGTGGACCCCCTGACGTATTTCTTTCGCTCAGTATTTTTATTATTTCCAAAAATGACTTTCGTGGAGTTTCAGGACTTTTGGAGTTGTGCGGAATAGGTCTCTAATATTTGCTCCTTTTCCAGCCCAGAATTCCAGCTGCCGGCATTCTCCCTCCTTATGCAAACCTTGTAAAATAAGAGAGAATATGCATAAGTATTGTGACATAACGTGTAACAACAGCCCATAATGCAATAAATATCGATATAAAAGCATGATGCAAAATGGACGTATCAGGACTACGTCGGTATTTCCCCAAAGAGGAAGGGATGATGCAGCACAGCGATGATAGGTATTTCCCTCAGTGAAGAAACCAAGGTTATCGAACCAGTAGGAGAACCAAGCAACACAACGTAAACAACCCGTGCACACAGATAACAAATCCTCGCAACCCAACGTGTAAAAGGGGTTGTCAATACCTTTCGGGTAGCGGCGCCCTAAGATGGGCATACGGACGTGAGGAAATTGTAGTACATTGATAGATCGAATGCCAAATAAAATAACTAAGAAAAAATTGCAGCAAGGTATTTTTGTATTTTTTGTTTAATAGATCTGAAAATAAATGCAAAGGAAAAGTAGATCGCAAAGGCAAATATATGGGAAAGAGACCCGGGGGCCGTAGGTTTCACTAGTGCCTTCTCTCGAGAAAAATAGCAAACGGTGGGTAAACAAATTACTATTGGGCAATTGATAGAACTTCAAATAATCATGACAATATCCAGGTAATGATCATTATATAGGCATCACGTACAAGATTAGTAGACCGACTCCTGCCTGCATCTACTACTATTACTCCACACATCGACTGCTATCCAGCATGCATCTAGTGTATTAAGTTCATGGAAAAACGGAGTAATGCAACAAGAGCGATGACATGATGTAGACAAGATCCATCTATGTAGAGATAGACCCCATCGTTTTATCCTTAGTAGCAACGATACATACGTGCCGGTTCCCCTTCTGTCACTAGGATCAAGCACCGTAAGATCGAACCGACTACAAAGCACCTCTTCCCATTGCAAGATAAATAGACCAAGTTGGCCAAACCGGACCCAAATATCGGAGAAGAAATACGAGGCTATAAGCAATCATGCATAAAAGAGATCAAAGAAACTCAAATACTTTCATGGATATAAAAAGATATAACTGATCATAAACTCAAAGTTCATCAGATCCCAACAAACACACCGCAAAAGAGTTACATCATATGGATCTCCAAGAGACCATTGTATTGAGAATTAAGCGAGAGAGAGGAAGCCATCTAGCTACTAACTACGAACCCGAAGGTCTACAAAGAACTACTCACGCATCATCGGACAGGCGCCAATGGAGGTGGTGAACCCCATCCGAGATGGTGTCTAGATTGGATCTGGTGGTTCTGGACTTTACGGCGGCTGGATCAATATTTCATCGACTCCCCTAGGGTTTCTGGAATAATGGGGTATTTATAGCTCAAAGAGGCGGTCCGGGGGGGGGGCACCCGAGGTGGGCACTACCCACCAGGGCGCGCCTGGGCCTCCTGGCGTGCCCTGATGGGTTGTGCTCTCCTCGGAGCACCCCCAGGCGCAGCCAGGGCCCATTACGTGTCTTCTGGTCCATAAAAATCTCCATAAAGTTTCTTTGCATTTGGACTCCGTCTGATATTGATTTCCTGTGATGTAAAAAATATGTAGAAAACAACAACTAGCACTTGGCACTATGTCAATAGGTTAGTACAAAAAAATGATATAAAATGACCATAAAATGATTATAAAACATCCAAGATTGATAATATAACAGCATGGAACAATAAAAAATTATAGATACGTTGGAAACGTATCACCCCCTGCCTGGCGCACCAAAGATGTCGCAGGAAAACCACGGCCACCTATGGTACCAGAGGGCCCCTTGTTGGTTCGGCAGGGGGGCGCCGCATTGCGCAAAGAGCAGACGAGCGTGGGGCATCATGATAGAGATCACGCAGGCAATTTTACCCAGGTTCGGGCCGCCGTGAGGCGTAAAACCCTAATCTTGCTTTGGTGGATTGATGGTGGAATGATGGTGGTGGAGCGTAGTACACTTGCCCGGCAGTGGCTACACGCGTATGGGGGTGTGAGTTATCCAACCTTCTAACCCTTTCTACGGTTGCCATGGGCCTCCTTTTATAGATCAAGGGGTTAGCACAATGGCAAAGTAGTCATTATGCACTGATAAGATAGAAAACAGTGTTATCATACCTCAATCTGCAGTCTGACAGGGTGCATTAAATGCACCGCTCAACGTCACGTCGTTGGTTGCCCGGCAAGCCTTGCCGGGCTATCTTTCCAGCTCCACGCCTGTTCGCTTGACACGTTGCAGGACGGGTGTCATCTGTAGGCATTTCCTGTAGAAAGAGGCTGCCATGTGGCGAATGGCTACCACTTAGTCACTTTGCGGCTTGACACCGCACTGATTGACGACGTGGGTCGTGGCGGAGTGGTTGGTGAGGTGGTTTCGCCTCCATGAGTCCCGGCAGGCCCTGCCGGGACGTCTTGGCCGTCTGCTTCCGGGGGTGATCCCGCCCTTGTCGAGCTCGCCTGCCCGGCAAGGGAGGCTTTTCCCTTGGTGGTATCTTGCTTCTCTGGCTTGACTTTGGTCCTCTTGATCTGCATGTTGGCCCTTCAATAATCTTGATCCCTTGTACTTTGGCACGGCCTTGGCTTGTCCGTGTACGAGTCTGGGGAAAATATGTACCCCAGTCTGTTTTCCCCGACACCCTTTATACCTTAACCCTTTATATTTGAGGAGTTAAAAAGACCATGAATCTAACCGAACTAGCTTTACTCCTCAAACGAATTAGATCCCACATGGAAGTCTCTCTCCCTCTTCTACTTCCTTCTTTCTTCTTCCTTTCTCGCGACCAACTATGACTTTTCTACAATAGATGACTTCTATAAGCTGGTTAGTATCTAGGATGGATGCTCCACAAGTAATTGGATAGAGTCTCAACATGCGCGATGTAAGCGTGCGACGAAATAGCCGATAAAGTAGTTGAAATCCGTCCTCCACGAGCCATGGCTTGGGCGCTTCCTCATCTAAATGAGTTCTTCCCCTCATCTTTCTCCTAGTGGCACGATCGCATCGTTCGGAAAGCAAGGATTCATCGGAATCGTTGATGATGACCGACGGCCACTCTTCATGTACATTGAACTTTTCCTCTCCATAGGCACGTGCTGCAGCTTTTCTCGGCTATGGGAGGAACGTAGCCCGGGCTAGGGATAATGAGGGGGAGCGCCATTGTGGCCGGAGGTGGCGGAAATTCACTGTTCAAGATATCTTCCGATATTCCAATAAATCGGCCAATTTATTGCTTACCGGTGTCTGATCGATAAGATAAATTAGCCAGTAAATCAGTCGATATGATGATAAATCAGCCGATATGCCGATAAACTGGCCGATTTACCCCTTATCATGGGTCGACCTATAAGTTCCCAATAAGCGATATCCGCAACATTGCGAAAAATAAAGAAAAAAATAACCGGATTCTTACCGGACGGCTGGGCTGCAGGGTGTCGGTCAATATCCAGGGTGGTTGCCCGAGGCAAGGTATGCGGCGGGTGTGGCGCCGGCGGGCGAACGAGGAGAGGGCTGGCATGGGTGAAGAGCCGAAATTATCCCGAGAAATGGTAACCGAGGAGTAAATATAAGCGGAGTAATTCTTTTGAGGGTTAAGGCGGTTAGGTGATCGGCTAGCATATGTATGAGTGTCTGCTTGTGTATTTTGTTCAAAAAAGACAATGTCAATTTTTTTTCATGTTTTTGAAAAGAAAAAAATGTGTACTAGTACTATGTACTCTTTCTTCTTTGTGTCACATTAGTTTTTTTTACCGCCTGCTTGCTATGCTTCTTCAATTGTATTTTCTGATGTTTCGTATTTTCGCGTGGCGAGTTGCTTTCAATAGCTTGGTTGTCTAGGTTAATAGAGTAGTGCATCACCAAGCCACTGATAGTACGTGCTCTATTTGTGAAATGGAGGGTGAGTGTACCTTTCATACGTTAGTCAGGTGTACGAAGGCGGTTGCATTGCGCATGGCCTTGAGGGATATTTGGGTATTACCTGCAGAGGAGAAACTAACATATACCGGGTCTGATTGGTTTCTTGTTTTCCTAAATCAACTGAGCCCTACTATGCGTGACCAGATTGTATTCGTTTTCTGGAGAGCCTGGCATTTGAGAAACGATTTGATATTTGATAAAGGGAAAGAATCAATTTCAGCCTCTGTTAGTTGTGTGGATAATTAATGAACAACCTTTGTCGCATGTCATGCTTTGCCACCAGTGGACCCCAAGAATAAAGGAAAAGGTCTGATGGGTGGGTCAAGATGTGCTCCTAGTACTCCGGTAGCTAAGTTGGCTTGGATTCCCCCGCTAGCGGGGTATATCAACATTAATGTCGACGCAGGCTTTATGAAGAGTATTAGCGCAACAAGTGTACATGTGGTGGCCAGGGACGTGGATGAGAAAGTCATTGTCTCTTCTTGGGATTTCATTGGGCCGTGTCAGAGCGTGGAGGAGGCAGAGCTAAGGGCATGCATTGCCGGTCTCTATACAGGTATATCTCTACACAATCCTATTTTTTTTAAACGAGACAAAAGATTTGCCATTTTCATTGATTAAGAAGAAGAGAATTGCCCAGTTAATTGACGGAAAACCGGGCTAAAATCGATAAAACTCTACCCATATGACATGGCACCACCGGCCAACCTGGCCACCGACATGGGATACAAAGCTGTAGAGAAGAAAGGCATTTGCCGAGGAGTCGCAAGCATCATCGTCATCACCGGTTGCCTCGAACGAGCGACTCCGACTTCACCATAGAGCTCCAACCTCGAAGCCAACCCACAAATAGCTGCATAGAAGCCATGACGGCACATGACACCATATGGCCACAAGCGCAAGCAACCGACACCTCCGACTTTGACGACGAGCCTCACAAGGGAAATATGCGGGACTTGAGCCGACCGTGCCGACGAAAGAGCACCTCGGACACGCCGGGAAGAACCGACTGCCTAAGTCCATGCCGTGACCCGAGATCCTCTTGACGACATCATCATTGCCAAACAGGAACCAGCCCCACCTCAGCAAACCATGCGGTGAAGATGTCGCAATCCACCAGTCTCCCAGTCGTAGCCGGCTCCGAGACGATGCCCCCAAGGAGGAGAAAGACGCGAATATGCCTCCATCGTCCGATCCAGCAGATCTGAGGTTTCCCTCCAGAGCCAAAGCCGTGGGGAGGAGCAGGAGCACGTCCACGATGACGCTTCCAAGAAAGATCGCGGCAACCGTGAGCGCCGCCACCGCCGGCTCCGATGAAGACCGGAGCAAGGATTTCTCCCAGAGTTGCGCCGACCACCAGCCGCCACTGACAACCGCCCGCTGCTACTTCTTGATCTTGCGTTGATTTTTTCCTTGAAGAGGAAAGGGTGATGCAGCAAAGTAGAGATAAGCATTTCCCTCAGTTTGAGAACCAAGGTATCAATCCAGTAGGAGGTACACGCAAGTTTCCAATCTATGCACCAACACAGACAATCAAACACTTGCACCCAACGCGATAAAGGGGTTGTCAATCCCTTCACGGTCACTTGCAAGGATGAGATCTGATAGAGATAGATATAAAAGATTACTAAGACGTAAAACAAAGTAAAAGTAAATAAATTGCAGCAAGGTATTTTTGGGTATTTTTGGTTTATAGATCTGAAAACATATGATGGAAAATAGACCCGGGGGCCATAGGTTTCACTAGAGGCTTCTCTCTTGAAGATAGCATACGGTGGGTGAACAAATTACTGTCGAGCAATTGATAGAAAAGCGTAAAGTTATGACGATATCTAAGGCAATGATTATGAATAAAGGCATCACGTCCGTGTCAAGTAGACCGACTCCTGCCTGCATCTACTACTATTACTCCACACATCGACCGCTATCCAGCATGCATCTAGAGTATTAAGTTCATAAGAACGGAGTAACGCCTTAAGTAAGATGACATGATGTAGAGGGATAAACTCAAGCAATATGATGAAAACCCCATCTATTTATCTTTGATGGCAACAATACAATACGTGCCTTGCTACCCCTACATTGTCACTAGGTGAGGACACCGCAAGATTGAACCCAAAACTAAGCACCTCTCCCATTGCAAGAAGAACCAATCTAGTTGGCCAAACCAAACCGATAATTCGAAGAGAAATACAAAGATATCAAATCATGCATATAAGAATTCAGAAAAGAGTCAAATAATATTCATAGATAATCCAATCATAAATCCACAATTCATCGGATCTCGAAAACACACCGCAAAAGAATATTACATCGGATAGATCTCCAAGAACATCGAGGAGAACATTGTATTGAAGATCAAAAAGAGAGAAGAGGCAATCTAGCTACTAGCTATGGACCCATAGGTCTATGGTAAACTAGTCACAATACATTGGAAGGGCAATAGGGTTGATGTAGAAGCCCTCCATGATTGAATCCCCCTCCGGCAGGGTGCTGCAAAAGGCTCCAAGATGGGATCTCACGGGTACAGAAGGTTACGGCGGCGGAAAAGTATTTTCGTGGACGCTTCTGGTCGTTTGACAATATTTGAGAATTTCTAGAGCAAAAATTAGGGTTGGAGGAGTCTCGGGGGGCCCACAAGCCAGGGGGCGCGCCCTCCCTAGGGCGCGCCCCGAGGAGTTAGACCTTTTTATAGGACTCTCTTTCAATTTCAAAAAAGAGGACATTTGAAACTTTTAACAGGCGTGATCGTGAGTCAACAAGTGACTCGAACCGTGTGTAAAAAAAGAAGCATTTTTTCAAAATGCTAGAACTAGATAAGGAAGTTTTCTATAACCTTGAGAAAAAAGGATAAAAAGGTAGTTTAAAAAAAACCACCCATATATTAATTAATTGACACAAATATTCGTACAATCATTCGTTACAACTCTTACCACGCAGGGCGGAACACTATTAATAAGAATACCATAAAATCTATTTATAAAACTAAATTTTGCAATCTCATGCGCCACCATATTCGCCTTCCTGTTAATCTTGGAGATTTTTAAAGTACTCATCATCTTGGAGACACTCAATGCTTCCTTCTTCAAATTAACAAGGTTTGACCTGTCCAGGTTATCATTTGCAAAAACCGAGGCCACGAAAGAGCAGTCAGTTTCCAAAATAATGGGCTTGTGAAGAGTGATACCAATGTAAAGGCGTGAGATGGCTGCTCGAAGTTCCGCTTCCTCAGCACTAAGACAGGTACCAATATAATCCCAAGAAGAAATAAGAACTTCTCCAAAATGATTTCTAACAACCACCCCAACGCTCGCTGCGCTAATGGCCTCCACAAAACTTGCATCGACATTAATCTTGAGGAATTCCGGAGTGGGAGGCAGCCATGGAACACAAATCCTCTCCACATTACTAATGGGTTGTAAACCATCAATCACACCCTTACCTTTGTTACTTACCTCTGCCTTCGTTTTTGCATGACAAGATGAGAATGATGCCCAACAATTTTGAATAAAACTCACTGAGGCCGAGATAGATTCCTTTCCTTTACCAAAAATCAAGTCATTTCTCAAATGCCAAGCTCTCCAGAACATGAATTTTTTTTGCTCACGCATAGGCGAACTTAACTGATCCAATAAAATAAGTAACCAGTCTGGCCCCGAACAGTTTAAAATATCTTCATTCGGCAAATTCCACACCTCCCTCAAACCCATACGGAATGCACGTACCTTGGGACAGCATACCAAAGCATGAAAAACACATTCATCTTCAACACCACAGATTT
The DNA here is from genome assembly GCA_021605145.1 of Aegilops bicornis. Classification (NCBI taxonomy): domain Eukaryota; kingdom Viridiplantae; phylum Streptophyta; class Magnoliopsida; order Poales; family Poaceae; genus Aegilops; species Aegilops bicornis. The sequence goes on along the minus strand of CM038673.1, from coordinate 375,758,921 downwards.
AGCATGTACCTAGGGTAGCTTGATGGTGTTTTACTCTGTTAACTTGTATGGCTAGGCTATTAGATGCAGCCCTCCAAGCAAAGATTCTAATCTTCTGAGGTACATTAGCCTTCCAAATGATATTCCAGAGCCTCCTTTCCCCATTAACAAATAAACTGGAGTTTCCTAGTGCCATGTCCGAGTCCTTAATATTCAGGGCCAACCTATACGCACTCTTCACTGAAAACAACCCATTTTTCTCATGGTGCCAGGCGATGAAATCACCCTCGTTCAAATTCAGAATGCATAACTTTAAAATTTCCTCCGCATCATGAGGGTAAAACAGATGCCTGATTAAATTCTGATCCCATATCCTTGAGCCACTCATGAATAAATCAGCAACCCATTTGACCCTCGTTCTGGTCCTCTTAGCAGAAATTTTTAGGCCAGAATCCCTTGGAAGCCAATTGTCCCTCCAAATATTTATACTAGCACCATCGACGACTCTCTAGATGATACCCCTTTTCAACAACTCGAGTCCATTCATAATACCTTGCCACGTAAGCGAAGTCGCTTGAGGGAAGACAGTATCAATAAGATGCCCATGAGGATAATATCTAGCTTTCATCACCTTTGCACACAAAGAGTCCAAAAAAACCAATAAACGCCAAGCTTGTTTGGCCAAAAGTGCTTGATTGAAAAGCCTGAGGTCCCGAAATCCCATACCCCCTTCACCTTTTGACTTCGTCAATTTTTCCCAAGCCAACCAATGAGTTCTTGTTCTATTCTCCTCATCACCCCACCAAAAATTCCTTATAATTTGAGATAGTTCATCATAAAGAGTCATAGAGAATTTAAAAATACTCATGGCATAGACCATAATGGCCTGAATAACAGACTTAATCTGGATTTCTTCGCCCCGCTAGAAGCATATTTTTCGATCCAAATCTGAACCCTCTTAAGAGCTTTATCTTTTGTATATTGAAATTTGCCGGCCTTCATACGACCTTACGAACTGGGAGGCCAAGGTATTTATCCTCAAACCCATCACACGTGATTTTAAGGATAACCAGAAGAGACACCTGGATCTCAATAGGACACTTTTTGCCAAATAAAATGGAACACTTGTCTGGACTTAATAATTGGCCTGTACCTTCCTCATAAGCCGTCAAAATATCTTTAATAGCCAAAGCTTGCTCTAGAGAACCCTTAAAAAATAGGAGACTATCATCGGCAGATAATAAATGAGATATACCTGGAGCATGTCTGTTCAGTCGGAAATCTTGGATAGTCCCTCTTGCCGACGCATCATTGAGTAATAGCGAGAGGGCCTCAGCTACAAAGAGGAATAAGTACGCCGATAATGGATCCCCTTGCCTCAGACCACGTGAGGGATGAAAAGACTCTAACAACTGGCCATTAAAGCGCACCGAGAATTTCACTGAGGTGACACAAGTCATAATCCAATTAATTCAGATTGGATCAAAACCATATGCACGAAGCATACATTCCAGGAACTTCCAGTCAACACGATCGTATGCTTTAGCTAGGTCCAGTTTGTATGGACAGTATTCTCCACGAGAATCTTTCAAAGTATTCAACGAGTGCATACATTCAAAGGCGATAAGAGCATTATCTGAAATTAATCTTCCGGGGATAAAAGCACTTTGGGTAGGGGGGATCATACCATCCAGCAGAGGTCTTAGCCTATTGACAAGGCACTTTGAGATAATTTTGTATATAACAAGGTAGTTCTTTTTTAGTTTATGACTCCGATCAAGAGCGACTTGTGGAGCCCTTCGGACTCTTCTGACTTCCTCTCCAAGCTTCATGGATGTCTTCTGGTCCAAGAAAAATCATCGCGAAAGTTTTATTCCGTTGGACTCCATTTGATATTCCTTTTCTGTAAAACTCAAAAACAAGGAAAAAACATAAACTAGCACTGGGCTCTAGATTAATAAGTTAGTTCCAAAAATAATATAAAATAGCATAGTAATGCATATAAAACATCCAAAATAGATAATATAATACTCCCTCCGTTTCTAAATATAAGTCCTTGTAGAGATCCCACTATGGACTACATACGGAGCAAAATAAGTGAATCTACACTCTAAAATGCATCTACATACATCCGTATGTGGTCCCATAGTGAAATCTCTACAAAGACTTATATTTAGGAACGGCGGGAGTAGCAAGGAACAATAAAAAATTATAGATACGTTGGAGATGTATCACGCACCAACCGCCACCCCTATTGAGAGCAACCTCACTCCAGCCGCGGGATCCCTTGATCCACCGCGACCAGACACGCACCACCTCCCTGGCAGTAGCCGCCGTCCACCACCGCAGCACCACCGCGACCACCACCACCGCAGCACCCACGCCACATCACGAGAGGAAGCAACAAGATCTAAGACACGCTGATCCAGATCGAAGCCACTCTCCGGCGTAGCGTAACGTAGGAGCAAGAGGGCACCCGCGACACCACGTGCTCCGGAGAAGCCGCTCGCCATGCCCCACGGGTCGCCCCGCCCAGCCTGCGCGAGCCGCCACCACACCCAGCCATCGATCCACGCCCTGCGCGCGCATCCAGCGCCGAGCGCCGCCGCGACCAACACGTGCACCACCGCAAGACGCGCGATCCACGCCCGGCCGTCTTGATAGCCCAGTCGATACGCCGCCTCACTCCCCTCAAAGGCACAAGCGCCCAAGCGCACGCGCACCGCCGCCCACGGACAGCCGGAGATCCCCACCCTCCTCTGGGTGTGGGGCCCGCCGCCACCGCGACAACGACGGCAGGAGGAGTCGACGGGGAAGGGCTAGCGGCTGGAGGTTAGGTATTCCCCCGGGCCGCTAGAGCTAGGCGACGCGGGGGTCGGGAGGAGAGAAAGAATAAGTTATGTGCACTCTATAATTTTATAATTTTAGAGACTGACTGTGCGTTTATTGTTACGGATCTTGCAAAGGAGTCTTTGTCGGATAGATCAATTTTGCTTGATTTGAAGAAGGAAGCACTAAGTATATCTAAGCTGATAAATAATTTTCAAACTTCGAAGATTAGCCGCTCGGCCAATGTAGTGGCCCATTTAATTGTAAAGTCTAGCTTTAACAATAGACCGGATGATCTTCTTATTAATGATGTTCCACCCTGTGAGGTGAATTCTGTAATGAATATAAGGTGGAGTTAAAAAAACCACCGTCCTTTCTAAAAAAAAGGAAAACCTATATCCCGCATGGTGCTGGAAGCCAATCTGGAGCTAGTGCCAGTCGGCCAGCGCCTAGCATCGGCCTATCACCTAGTACAGCCTATTCGAGTTTCAGTGGTAGAGGACACAAACTGGCTGCCTCCGAATTCCTCAAATTCACATCGCCTATTCACCGTGCATTGATCGGTATCAGAGCATTACTAGTAGAACCCTCAAACCCTCAAATCCTTAAAGCACTTTTAAGGGTTGAGAAGTGCCACTTTTTGACACTTTTAAGGGTTGAAAAACAGGGGCAAATACTAGAACCCTCAAACCCAACTCAGAACTGCTTTAAGGGTTGGATTTGAGGGTTCTAGTCTTTGCCTCAACCCCAACCTTTAAATCTATCATTTGAGAACTCACAATTTATGACAACAAGAACACAATCAACTTCCAAACAAACTACCAAATGACAATCATTGATGCATGGTTTAATAGTTTACATCACAAAATCATCATCTTCCTCCTCTCATCGGCACCATCACCAAAAGTTGCACCTCGGCGCCATCTCCTAGACCACAAGCGGGCTCCATCAAGCATCTCCATCGGCACCGTGGAGTCGTACACACCGCCATCACCACAACTACTCATCGGAGTGTCACCTCGAAAAGTAGAGGACGAAACACTAACATCCTCTTCCTCTCCGCGATGTCCTCCTTGTAGTCCTTCCACCATTGCAATTGCTCTTGATCCATGTCCTTCTTGGACATCATCATGTGCTCTTTCTCTTCCACCATGAGTTCTTTCCATACCTTTGCCTCTTTGAGCTTGATCATCCTCTCCTCCAACTCGGCCTTGCGCTTTGCTTCTTCACGTTTTGCTTCAACTTGTGCAAGCTTGACCTCTTTCTTCTTCTCGGTGATAAGAAGCTTCATCTCCAATGCCTTCGTTGTCAATTCCTCTCTTGCCTTCATCATGTGGTCCATCTTCTCCCTTAGGCTTGACGCCTCTTCTTCCATCTTCACCCTTAGCTTGCCCTTCTTGTTTCCCTCGGGCTTGCCCGTTCCTCTCCTCCTCATCTTCACTATCGTCCATCCTTAGCATTGCCGACTTCTTGGGTGCGGTCTCTTGATCCCTCAACTTCCACTTGTCAAAGGTTTGAAGAATTTACCAAACATGCTTAAATGGGAATGGCTTGCCCTTGAAGCGGCCATCTCCTTGTACCTCAAGCCGCAATTGTCTCCTATCAACCACACATAAATCACATAAGAACCCACCAATAGCATAGTGCACACACATAATCAAAATAGTGAAGAAATATGTACTCACATAGTCACTCTCCACGGTTCCACTAGGTGGTGCATCCCTCACTTGGTCCATGGCCGCACTCCAACGAGAACAAGCGGGCTTGATCAACTCCCACCGGCCTTGAAGCGACCGATAAGTGCGATGGATGAACCCACTAGTCTTCGGCTTGATCCTACAATAGACGTCCTCGATCCTTTGCCAATAGAGTTTACCGGTTTGATCGGTGCCGGTGGTAGCATCCATTCCCACAGCTGCCCAAGCACGAACCAAGAGGACATCTTCCGCCTCGGTGTAGTTTGTCGACCGAGCGTGTGGGCGGGGAAGCGGCGGTGAATGCCTCCACCCCTATCTCGGCCACCTCCTCCTCGTCATCCCCTTCATCCTCCTCATCTTCCTCCTTTTCCTCCAAGTCGTCGTCAACCCTAAAGGGGTCTAGAGGCGGAGCTCCGAGGTCCACCTCCGCGTTTTGGAGGAGGTCCATGAACGAGGATGGGGTTGCCATTTCCTCGAACACCTCGTGCGCGGCGGGAGGAGGTTCGGCGACGGTGGCGGGCGAGGCCGCGGCCGCGGCGGCGGGCTTCTTCCGCGGCTTCTTCACGGGGGCAGCCGACCTTGGCGGCCTCGAGGCCCTGACCGCCGCCGGCTCTTCTTGAGGCGGGCGCCCGGGGCCGTGGCGGCGGCGCCGGGCGGAGGCAGGGGCGGGCGGGAGGCCGGGAGGCGGGAGGCGCCCAGGTCCGCCCGCCCGCCGCCGACGGTCGCCGCCACCACGTCGGCGACAGTCCGGGCGAAGCGGGCGGCGCAAGGCGGGCGGGTGGGGCGGGCGCTGGCGGCGGCGGGGCCTTCCATGGCGGCGTGGCGAGGCGGCGGGAGCGGAGAAGGAGCCGGTTGGCTCCATGCGGCGGCGAGGAGTGCGACGAGGAGGAGTCTTGAGTTAGGGAGATTTTCCCTCAACCCCTACTTCTAGAGATTGCAAAGTCGTTTGAGGTTGGACCTCTAATTTTTTTACGGGTTTGAGGGTTTAGAGGTTCTAGTCTCTGGCGTTTTTTAATGGTAAAAAGCAGTTATTTTCGGGGTTTGAAGGTTTGAGGCTCTACTAGTAATGCTCTCGAGCCCGCCGAAGAAGGCCGAAGCCGCAGCGTAAACGAACGAGAAACAAGTAAACGATCACGCAGCAACGGTGAATCTCCGCGCCAGAAAAGAACCGAGGAACCACGCCCGCCGCGAGACTTTTTGTCGTAAGAGACCACATGCGGAATCGAATTGCCAGAAAAGACCCCCTCTAAGATGAATTGGCAAAAAGGACCACCTCAACCGTGGCGGCAGGCGCGCCAGGCGACACGTGGCACCTGCCGCCATGGCGCGGCGAGCCCTGCCGCCAGTGACGGTGGCGGTGCGAGTTATGATTTTTGGCGGAACAGAAATGGCATGTGGGTCCCTGCTGCCTCGGTGGCGGCAGTTTGGCCTCATATTTTAATACGGTGTTCTGGAGTACGAAGCAGAGGTGATCCATCAAGTCGCCATGCGCTGCATGCGAGGCAATGCGAGAAGCGCACGAGGAAGCGATACACACTCTACTATTTCCTCCTTGATTTGTCTTGCTTATCCGATATTGTCGGCAGCAGTTTGATTCCGTCTGCTGAACGAGGCCGCCATGACGGCATGAACAGATCTTCTTGCCCGAGGCGGCGAGGCCCACATGTCGTTCCGTTCCTGCCGCCGCCGAAAACCGTAGCCCGCAACCTGCCGCCTGGCTGGCTGGCGGCAGGGCCCGCCGCCTAGCGCCGTGACGGCAGGTGCCACGTGTCGCCTGGCGCGCCCGCCGCTACGGTTGAGGGGGTCTTTTTTGCCAATTCGTCTCAGAGGGGGTCTTTTCTGACAATTCGGTTCTACAGGTGGTCTCTTCGGACAAAATTTCCCGCCGCGACCGTCCCCCTCACTCCCCGTCTCCGTCCATCCACCCCCCACCCCGCCCCCGCCCGCCGGAGGGAGCAAAAGTAAAACCAACACGCCTCCCTTCCTTCCCCATTTCCTCGCCCGCCGACCCGCTATAAAAATCCAAGCCCATCCATCCCTTCCCCCATCCATCGGCGGTCTCCCTTCCTCCCTCTCTCTCTCCTGCCATAATATCATCGTGGCCTCTCCCTCCCGCCCTCTCCATCCTCTCTGATTGCCCCGGCGCTCGCCATGGAGGCCGCCGCGTCCACGCTGCTCCTCTCCGCCGACGCGCCCCTCGCCGCCGGCCGCCGCCTCCTCCTCGTCCCTTCTCGGCCCGCGCGCGGCACGGCGGGGCGCCGCGCCCAACAGGTGCCGGCGGGCGTCCGTCCGCGCGTACGCCGCGGCGGCCGCGCCGGCGCCGGCCTCCGGAAACGGCCTCGTCCCGGTGAGTGCCGCACGGCTTTTTTGTTTTCTCTTCTGCAGCAAGCTAATTACTTTCAGCGCAGATTTTGCGTCGCTTGCTTTTCTGGTCTACGTGTAGTGCACGGATTAAGCAAGTAGCTCGCTTGCTTTCGTGCTCCCCTTAATTGGTAAGCACTCAGCCTGCTTTTCTAGCAACAACGACAAAGCAGCTGGGATTATTTCCGAGTAATATAAGGGAATGAGCCATTTCAGAAAGAAAAGAAATGATGTGAAATCTGCTATGCTTGGGGTTTCCCCAGAAGCAAATTGTTGTGTGAACGAATCAATATCTCCACATAAGCTAAGAGGCATATCTTGTGCCACTCCACCACCAGAGGAACTTGGCTGACACCTGAAAATCCATTGCCCAGCTCGTTTCATTCTCGCACATATATTCCTCTCCCCAAATACTTAACGAAATGTTGTTACTGCTGAGTGTGGATGTTCAGCCTCAAATAATTAATTTGCTTGTGTTACATCCTGCTTACTCAGAATAACAATGGAGTGTACACAGTTGGAGACTTTATGACGAAAAGGGAGGATCTCCATGTCGTCAAAGCGTCAACCCCGGTTGATGAAGGTGTGGCCCCTTCTTAGTTGTGTACTTCTCTTCTGCTTACCGACCAGCTTCCAAATTGCTAACCAGTTCTTTGGTTTGCGTGCAGCGCTCGAGATGCTGGTGCAGAACAGGATCTCTGGTTTCCCTGTTATCGATGACGACTGGAAGTTGGTTAGTGCCATTTACATTTAACCCGCTCTTCTTGTTTCCTAGTCCATGTTTTCTATGACATAGCTAATCTCAGAAGATACCAGTCCTTTTTTGGAACAAAGGATTTTGGGCGGCAAATAGAGTGTTGCAATCCCAACTAAAAATTCATATCCATGCATTTGGACCAAATGATTGCATCAAAATAATTTCATAGAATAGGGGTTTCCTACAAATATTGGAGGAAGTTAAATATGAGCTCTAACCTGATCATGGAAATTTCCTTTTGATACTCTGGATGTATCTAAGCTCTTTCTCTCTCCTTCTCCGATTCTCTCTAATTACTGATGTGCGGCATCTGAATAACTTTTCCAAGCAATCCATGTGGGATTTAATATGCCATGACAAGTCAATCCTCTTCCTACTGTTTTAGATTCTTGATTTTTAGAGAGGGCTTAAGAGAAAGGTTCTTCCCAAGGAAAAAGGAAAGAGCCCTTTTGTTGTTCTGTATCATGTTATGTCTTAGGAAGCATTGTATTGCGATGATGAACTGGCTAACTTTCACATGCTTTCTTCTTGACCTTTTTCTGTTGGTTTGGGTTGCACCCCAGTTTTTCTGTAATGAAATACTCAGCCACAACTGCACAACTTTATTTCCACCTGCAGGTTGGCGTTGTCTCAGATTATGATCTATTAGCTTTGGACTCAATGGCAGGTATCCCATCTTGAACTTTTAATCACTTTCTTGCAAAGAAATCATAGTCACACTAAAACATATTTTGTGAGCTGTAAAAATCAATTCACATATGCGTTACCGTTGCATGTCATCCCAAAAGGTTCTCAGGATCTTAATTTAAAGGAGCGGTTTAAATAATGGCCGCTGTCTTATGATCTTCCAATCCTGGATTGAAGGTAAAATTAGAAAAACTGGGATATAAATATCTACAACACAACGATGCTAACAACTATGGTCATAATTTTTGTTTCCTGCTTTAAGATTCACGGATAAACTTGAGAACATTCATTCCCAGACTTCAGTGCTTTTGTAGCACTGTCAGATGTACTGAGATTATATCTACAACACAATGAATCTTACCAAGTAGTTTCGTCAATATTTGAATACATTCTCATGTTTCAGGATGTGGACTGGCTGATACAAATTCAAGTATGTTCCCTGAAGTAGATAGCACTTGGAAGGTATATTCCGTAAAACCTTGATTGATGATTTTATGTTTTATATTTCCTAAGTGTGCATATCTTTTCATATGTTGAGTTTTATAACTTCCATGTGTTGGGATGGGAAGTTATGGTTTGCAAGGCAGGAATTTTCTGTGATCTAGCAAATGTTTCAGCACCTTCACATTTAATGGATTAAAATATGCTTGGTAATAGTTATATAATATTGTTGATTGAACAGTATATTATACTGTACCCCGTGAAAACTGTTGGTGTAATTAAACGTGTGTTGTAGAGCAAATTATTGCTGGTTTTCCCTACTCAAGAATGCGGGACATTACTGGATTAGGTCCCTATAATATAACGAACTTACATAGTATGTAACATTCAAAACATCAGTTAAATTTATTTATTTTTTGAACAATCACCCGGGGGGGGGGGGGTCCCCACCTGTATATATAACTCAAAGGCCCAAAGGGCAAGTTTCATCATGGATTACAACGAGAGGAGAGGTATAGGTGCCAAGACACGGCAGCCTCGCTACTGACGGGGTCCTTAAATCTGAAGGCCCAAAGCGTAAAGTCTGAAATAATGTTGCGAAGAGTATCTAGGGATGAGTGTAGCTCGTTTTGAAAGACACGGGTGTTCCTGGAGTCCCATAGCTTCCAGAGGATGACGAGGGCGACGGTGGGCCAAATGTTGATGTCAAGGCCTACCGGTGTCGTAGTAGTCCACATGAAGTCGATGGAGGGAGGTGGTTGCAGCCCCAAGAGGGACCACACCTGTGCCGCGCATGGGCAAAGGAGGGCGAGATGTGTCGCGGCCTCATGAGTGAAGTCGCAGCGCGGACAGTCTGAATGAGAGGAGATGGTCTTGCGATGTAAGTTTGCCATCGTGCTCAATTGATCACGACAGAGAAGCCGGTCGAAGATCTTGACCTTGATCGGTGCCTTGGAGCTCCAGATCTACCCTGCGTTGAGATCGATCTCGTGGTCGGAGGAGAGCAGCGAGTAGGCGCACCTTGAAGAGAACAGTGAGCCGTGGGTGAGGAACCTGTCGCCAGGCGCGTCGTTGGTGGCAACATCCTGCAACATAGACAAAACAGACGCAAGCTCTACAGAAGCAACATTGGTTAGGCGGTTCCGCAGAGAAGAGAGTAAGCCATTCTGCATGACATGTGATACCAGGACTGAGGTTGAGGTGGAGTGGGAGAAAAGGTGTGGGTAGGTGTCTGCGAGCGGAGTCGGGAGCAGCCAAGCGTCTAGCCAGAAGAAGGTGGAGGTGCCATTGTTGGTAAGGACAAAGGAGATTTTGCGGAGGGGGCAGAGCTGTTCGTTTATGATTCTCCATAGGTATGAGGGGTTATGAGGTTTGTTTTCGAAGTCAAGAGAGTAGTGTTGGAAAAAACCAGTCAACCCAAGGTAAGTCTTGTTTTTGGAGAAGCTTGGAGGCAAATTTCATGAGGCAGTTGTTTTGGAGAAGCAGGCTTTCGATTTTGGGTGTGCATACATTTTTCCAAGCGATAAGGCACTTGGCCCCCGAGCATGTTTCGTCAGCGGCCCAGAAGAAGGATCTACGGATAGCGTCTAACCTTGTGATGATCTTCTTGGGTAGCCTAAAAACGGTCATGAAGTGAGTGGTGAGGGCGTCGAGAGTAGAGGAGATAAGCGTTAGTCTAGCGCCACGAGAGAGTAGTTTAGCCGTCCAACCGGAAACGTTGGATGATAGGTTCAAAAGTAGAGGAAGGCAAGCACGTGTGGGATAGGGGTAAGCCGAGATAAATTTGGGGGAAGGAGGATAGGTCACAGCCGAAGGTGGAGGCGATGTTTTGGCTAGTGATGGTATCTGTGTTGATGGGAATAAAGGTAGTTTTGTGGAAGTTAATGTTAAGACCAGTAGCGAGGGCGAACTTGTCTAGGATATCTTTGAGTGTGTTCGCGGCTTGCGAAGAGGCAAGGGCAATGATTAGTGTGTCGTCAGCGTACTGGAGCACAGTAGGAGGCGATCTGTGTAGATCGGGTGGCAGAGCTGGTTGGGAGAGAATGCCTGTAAGATTAAGCATTGTAGCAGATCGGCGACGATTATGAATAGGTAGGGTGATAGCGTCATAGCGTGTCACCTTGCTGGAAACCATTTTTACAATTAATCCAGGGCCCTGGGATACATAAGTTAATTTTTCATTGTGTGCTCCCACTCATTGTTCTCGGTTCAGTAACTTACTGACTCCTTCCTAATCACTTGTCTGCAGACATTTCGCGAGATCCAGAGACTCTTGAGCAAAACCAGTGGCAAAGTTATCGGTGATGTTATGACTCCCTCACCTCTTGTGGTGCGTGAAACTACTAACCTCGACGCTGCCGCAAGGTATTTTCAACTAATCCGTGTGAATCCCCAGGGCTAAATCTACCGACTTATTAGTACTGAGAGTGGTGTTCTTTTTATTGTTCAACAGGTTGCTGCTTGAAACCAAATACCACAGATTGCCTGTTGTTGATAGCACGGGAAATTTGGTGAGTGGATGAATCTATGACTCTCCTTTTCTCTCTTTAGCTCGGTGTCTTAAAACGAAATTTCTATCCTGAACTAGGTTGGGATGATCACAAGGGGGAATGTCGTCAGAGCTGCTCTCAAAATAAAGAAGAAAGCTGAAGGTGCTTAAATTAGATGGTTCTTTATAAGGACACCACTGGGGTTGAACCTGCGGCAATTCATCAATTCAGCTGAATTGAAATATTGACTGGTAACGCGGAAGCAGATTTTCCCTGGAGCATAGATGGATATAATGTTGTTTACAATGTAATATAAGTAGTGTAATGTTGCAGTGAAATTTAATATAGGTATTGCGTGAGGACAATTACAATTCATTTGAGGTCAGCATACTCAGCTGTCTCTCCATATTAGGTAGTAGTAGCATGGTATATGAAGGTTAATGTTCTTTTCTCGATGGCTTGTACGAGCCTCGAGCATGTTAAAGTGATTCATATAGTGCATTCAACTCTTTGAGATATGATGATGCCCTTTCTAATTGTCCGGAAAATGATTTCATCCTACAACCAATGAGGTTGTAGCAAATAATATTAAATCAGACGCAAGGTTTTGTTGCAACCCTCCCAACGCTCTTATATTATGGGACGGAGGGAGTAGTTTCCAACATATAATTCATGCAATCATACTGTGGTGTACAAGTTCCAAACAATCTATTAGGCGGTGAAAGTGGACGAGGTTATCTACTAGTTGGGAAATGAAGCAGGAGCAACCTTTTACGAGTTATTGCTGTTTCAATCTTATGCTAACCTTTTGTGAGATTTAGATCTTATTTGTGGTACAGATATTCATAAGTTCTGGTCACCTGCCTTGAGTGAACTGCACTGGTTTTTCCTTGTTCCCTTTTCAAGAAAGATGGCTTGGTGGCATACTCGTAGAGAATGCGAGTTTATAATACAAAATCAGGTCTTGTTTGGAAGGGAAAAAAGATCCCAAATCCCCAAAGCCAAAGTCTACTTATTTGATTGCGCCATTGGCGCTACTTTGTGGCTGTGTCAAAGCCATCCACCGCGTCAAAATATTTTGTGTGTGCCATGAAAGACACTAAATGTTTATTCGAGTAGCCTGCCTTGAAAACTCTTTTGTTTATTTCTTTCCAGACATGCCACCAAACATTGATCAGGACCCGTTGTGGCCGCATTTTTGTTCTTTTGCTGCTGCTGCCACGGTTCTGTTCCACCGTTCATCTTGTGCGTCGGAGCTTTTTTTTGAACCGGGCTTTACCCCTTTTCATTGCAAATAAACGGAAATACATCAGTTTCGAAAACATCCAGAGAGGGGGGAAAGAGGGGAAAGCGAGTTCAAGCACTACTAGAAAATCCACCGCATTCGCCCGACATCATGACGAATGCTATGGGGCGAAAAAGTTCAAAAGAGACTAAGTAAGACTATTACACCACCGACCAGGAAGGAAGCACCAAATCACTAAAGACCGAGACCAACGGCTATCACAGCCCACATGCAGAATGTAACCAGGCGCAGCGCAACTCTACATCTCCCCGTGTCCATCATTCGCCAATGATCGGCCGTCTGACAACATCACACATCTTCATCAGCTGCATCGTGTTAGCCTTGACAGCATCAGCTCCCACATGCAGCTCCTTGGCGTCTCCCCCCTGCTGCAACCCTGTCTAGTAAAGCAAGAACAAACACATGGAAAAAACTATCTCAAAAGGTGTTTTGATTAGCTTCTTCTCAAAAGTTGCACGGTTACGAGCGAGCCAAATTGCCCAACAAGCAGCCGCAAGGCCCACTGTATAGAACTTCTCACCACCAACGAGAAAAGTATAGCACCAATCAAAAAACTGTCAGTAATTGTTGGGGCAACTATCAGCCCCCAACGTCACCCCAATGGAGCACCAAACACACTTAGCAACGGGGCAAGTAAAGAACAGATGCTGAGAGCTCTCAACATCCTTGCAAAAAGAGCAACTGGGATTGCCTGGCCAATTTTTCCTACGCGTCACTTATCTAGTAAGCACAACATCCTGTGATACTTGCCAAAGAAAGATTTTAATCTTGAGAGGCAGTTTAGCTCTCCAAATCTATCTATAATGGCACCCACTAAGTGGGCTCTCTAGCCATTTATACACTGATTTGGTAGAGAATTTGCCATTATGATTTAACCCCCAAGTAACCCTGTCGTTATTGCTGGTAAGCGATAACGCATTGACAGTGTCACACATCACACCCCTTTGCTCAGCTAAGTCAGGCGTCAGCCTACGCCAAAAGTAAGTGTTCTCTACTGCATGGCAAAACTTCTCCACCATACACCCAGGGTTGTTACAGATCAAGAACAGTTGTGGGTAGCGCTCTTGGAATGGAGGCATTCCATTTATAGGGTCCACCCAAACCCGAGCCAAATTACCAGATTCTATGTTAATCTTTCTCCCCACCATGTACACCTCTTTAACCTTCAGCAGAGCTTTCCAACATGGCGAATCCGAAAACCTGGGACCAACCTCAGCAACAGTTTTGTTTCTAAGATAACGAGCACGTACTATATCTTGCCAGACCCCATTTTGGGTCTCGAGCTTCCACCATCATTTCACCATCAAACTGATATTTTGTTTTCGGAAGTCCTTGACCCCTAGCCCACCTTTCTCTTTGGATCTGGAGATCTTGTTCCACCTAATAAGGTGGTATCTCTTTTTTTATTACACCCTTGCCAGAAAAATCTCCGTCTATGTTTATCAAGCTTTTCAATGAACGTTTTATTCATGAGCCACATAGACATATGGAAAATAGACAGTTGGGTGAGGACAGAATCAAGCAAAGTGAGTCTGCCCCCCATTGACGCAGCATTGCCTATCCAGGCCTCAAACCTTTTAAGATACTTAACAATGATGAACTCCCAATCAGAGTTTCTAAGGTTGGTGTAGCTGATTGGCACCCCCAAATATTTAATCGGGAAACTGCCAATATCGCAATTAAAGAGCTCTGCATACTCTCTAATAATATTTTCATCTCCACCAACCGATAGTATCTCACTCTTCTGGAAATTTACCTTGAGGCCAGACATCATTTCAAACATGTAGAGCAGCAACTTCAGGTTAACTGCTTTCTCCACATTATGTTCCATACGGATAATGGTATCATCCGCATATTGCAGCACCGGACCCCATCAGGGATCAAGTTTGGGGCTAGACCAACAATCAACTTGTTTTTTTGTGCATTCTTGATCATTTTGGTCAAGCACTCAGCAGCAAGATTAAAGAGGAAAGGGGAGTGGGGATCCCCCTGTCACACCCCTTTAGCACTCTGAAAGTATGGCCCAACACAGTTGTTGAGCTTGATACTAACCGTGCCATTGTGTAAAATTTGTTTAACCCAACCACACCAGGTTTCACTAAAGCCTCGTAGTCTATGACATTCCAAAAGGAAGTCCCAATTAACTTTGTCGTAGGCCTTTTCAAAGTCGAGTTTCAACACAATGCCCACCCTTTTTTTAGCATGTGTGTAGTTAAGGATTTTATGCAGAGATAACACCCCATCCATGATATTTCTCCCTTTGACAAAAGCATTCTGGGCGGGGCTGATCAATTTTTCAGCATATTTTTCAACCCTACGATCCATGGCTTTGGTCATTAGTTTATATGGGCATCTTAGGAGGCAGATAGGTCTAAACTGCTGAATTTTTTTCGCGAATACGCAAGCTGCGTATCTTTGTATTGATAGAAGGAGAGTACAAGCATGGGATTACAACGCTTACAAGGCCATGTGTGCACTAGGCATGGTGAACAAGCGAAGGAGCATAACAGATAGGGGTATGCTCAGCCCCATGGCTAGAAACTAGAGACTACGCGCCGGGGATAATGTTTTGCAGTCCGGTAGCGCCCGCCTTGGCCCATAGACGTGCCTCGTCCTTGATGGTGTCGGAGGTGAAGGTAATCGATGGCGTCGCTCCGTCAAAGATGCAAGCATTACGTTGCTTCCAAATCCACCAGGCTGAGAGGATGATGAGGGAGGATAGGCCCTTGCGCATGGAAGTGGGCGCGAGGTCGAGAGAGAATTGCTACCACAATTGAAATGGCGTGTTGTGGTCCGGGAGGCTAATGGGCACGCGTGCCCAGCCTAGGATCTCGTGCCAAACTTGGCGGGAGAAAGAGCATCCGGTAAGAAGGTGGTGCATGGTCTCATCCTCCTGGTCACACAAGACGCAGGCGTCGTTGTGGGGCAATCCGCGGCGAGCCAGGCGCTCCGCGGTCCAGCAACGGTTTTGCATGGCCAACCACAGGAAGAATTTGACGCGGAGAGGAGCCCAAGGCCGCCAAGTGAGCCGCCAGAAAGGGTCTTCACAGGCCCCAAAGAATAGGGCCTTGTAGCAGGAGCTTGCCGTGTACGTAGCAGAGGGGGTCCAACGCCAGCATAGCGTGTCCGGCTCGCTAAAGAGCTCAATGTGTCTCACCAAACGCCATAGCTCGACGTATTGCACCATGGCACGCCCGGCGCACCTCGGATATCCTGCACCTGTGAGGCGCTGCTGCAGCCCATCTCGCACGCATCTCTCCCTCCGAATGCGCCTTGGGACAAGAGCCAGAACGAGGGGGGCAATCTCGGCCACGGACCTGCCAGAGATCCAATGGTCGGTCCAGAATCGGCAAGAATCTCCTGCTCCCAGTTGCCAAGTCGTGGAGGCTCTGAAAATTGCACCGTCCGCATCGTGGGGGATGTGAAGGTGGCTCCACGGGCGAGTAGCATCGGTACGTTGCAGCCATAGCCAGGGAACGCGGAGAGAGATGCCCGTACGCTGGATGTCACGGATGCCAAGGCCACCGAGGGAGATCGGCCGACATACACGCTGCCAGTTGACAAGGCACTGGCCCCCTATTGGCCTTATCCGATCCAGCCCATAGGAATCCACGGATGATCCGGTTCACCTTCTTGATGGCAGTGCTGCTGAAGGCGATGGCCATGAGGAAGTGCGTGGGGATGGCACTAAGGGCAGGGGTGTGATCACCCCATAGTTGAGACGTTGAACATCTAGCGTCCCATTATGGAAATGTTTAAATAAAGACATGATATCCCCCTTCACAATCTCCCAACAGGCTTGATAAAACTCCACTGGAATGTTATCCAGTCCCGGAGCTCTGTTGGGGGCCATGGCACAAAAGAGTTTCCCACACTTTCTTCCTCCGTGAACTCACAGCATAGGTCCTTATTATCCTCCTCATTCCACCTTTCATCCTTTGACCAAGTATCAGGGTCCAAATGGAACTGATTACCTGGTGCTGGGCCAAACAGATATTTATAATAATCCATGACATGGGCAATCAAGTTGTCTGTGCCCACTATCTCCACATCCCTAGCTTTCAAAGAATGAATGGTATTCTTGCGTTTGCGATCATTAGCAATCTTGTGAAAAGTAGTTAGTATTTAGGTCCCCTTTTAAAAGCCAACACTCATGAGACCGCTGGAGCCAGTAAATCTCTTCGTTTACCAAAAGCTCGCGGAGCTCAAAGCAAACATCGATCTTCCTGCTATACAGCTCAGGCAACAGGGGTCCTAGATCCTCCAGCTCGGCTAGCTCCAACCTGAGCTCTTCTTTGATCTTTCTGTTATGCCCAAATTAGTCCGAACCCCAGCCTTTAAAATAGGTTTTAAATCTCTTAAGTTTTATATTCAGGATATCAATGGGGTCTGAGGAGAACACCCTCTGAAAGATCAAGGATGTCGCCTAGAGGGGGGGGGGGTGAATAGGCGCTTTAAAATAATTATGGTTTAGGCTTGAACAAATGCGGAATAAACCTAGCAGTTAATTTGTCAAGCACAAAACCTACAACAACTAGGCTCACCTATGTGCACCAATAACTTATGCTAAGCAAGATAAACAACAAAGTGATAGCAAGATATATGACAAGAAACAATATGGCTATCACAAAGTAAAGTGCATAAGTAAAGGGCTCGGGTAAGAGATAACCGAGGCACGCGGAGATGACGATGTATCCCGAAGTTCACACCCTTGCGGATGCTAATCTCCGTTTGGAGCAGTGTGGAGGCACAATGCTTCCCAAGAAGCCACTAGGGCCACCGTAATCTCCTCACGCCCTCGCACAATGCAAGATGCCGTGATTCCACTAAGGGACACTTGAGGCGGTCACCGAACCTGCATAAATGGCAACCCTTGGGGCGATCACCGAACCCGTACACTTTGGCAACCCTTGGGGCGGTCACTGAACCCGTCAAATTGCTCGGGGCGATCTCCACAACCTAATTGGAGACCTCGACGCTTGCCCGGAGCTTTACACCACAATGATTGAGCTCCGAATACCACCAACCGTCTAGGGCACCCAAGCACCCAAGAGGAACAAACTCAAGGGTACCAAGCACCCAAGAGTAATAAGCTTCTCAACTTGTAACTTCCACGTATCACCGTGGAGAACTCAAACCTATGCACCAAATGCAATGGCAAGGGCACACGGAGTGCCCAAGTCCTTCTCTCCCAAATCCCACCAAAACAACTAATGCTAGGGAGCGAAATGAGAGGAAGAACAAGAAGGAGAACACCAAGAACTCCAAGATCTAGATCCAAGGGGTTCCCATCACATAGAGGAGAAAGTGATTGGTGGAAATGTGGATCTAGATCTCTCTCTTTTCCCCCCAAAACTAGCAAGAATCCATGGAGGGATTGAGAGATAGCAAGCTCAAAGAAGGTCAAAAATGGGGGAAGAACACGAGCTCAAAGGATAAGGTTCATTGGGGAAGAAGACCCCCTTTTATAGGAGGGGAAAAATCCAACTGTTATGCTCACAGCCCGCATAGAGCGGTACTACCGCTCGTCCTCACGGTACTACCGCTAGGGGTAGCGGTACTACCTCAAAGGGTAGCGGTACTACTGCTTGCGAGCGGTACTAAAAAAATACATCCGTGCCTACCACCGCTGGACTTGAGACGAGTTTTTGGTCCGGAGTGGAAGTAGCCACGGAAGTAGCCGTAGTAGTACCGCTCCAAGCGGTAGTACCACTCCCAAGAGCGGTAGTAAAAAATTACATCCCCTCCAAGCGGTAGTACCGCTCCCACGAGCGGTAGTACCACTGGAGCTTTTTTAAGGACACAAAACTGACACAACTTCCGCAAACGGACTCCGAATTCAACAAAACCAAGTTTTTTGGAAAGCTAGTGACAAGGGCTAACACAATATTGATAGAAATAACAATAAGAAGCAAATTAGAAAATTCCCATAAGAAAATGGTGAGAACCCTTCCTCGAATAAGACCGGTAAAACCTCCAACACCGAAAACACAATAGAAGAAGCATGTGAACTCCGTTTTCGATAAACTCGAGCTTGCCAAGAAGATGACCATAAGCTCCAAATCTCACTAGGAGAAAACCAAAAAAGAGCCAAGAAAGATGGTGCAAGCATGCAATGGTTTGAGCTCTCTACGAACGATACGATCAAGCTACTCACTTGAGAGCCCTCCTTGATAGTACGACAATCGATCATATAACCCGGTCTCCAAACTACCACCATGAGACCGGTAAAATAGAGAATCTATCAAGGCCAAACCTTTGCCTTGCACATAGTCCACTTGATCTAGATGATGACGATCTTGACTCCCTCAAGTTGGACCACCTTTCTTGATTGCGTTGGCTCGATGAAGACTAGATGTTTGCTCCCCCATACTCTACTATGGGTGAGCTGCTCTTTGGCACATCTTCTCGAGTCCATTGACACCACAATGAACGACAAGCTTCAAGGATGATCTCTTCGTGATGCTCCACTTGAAACTGCACACTTCAACCTAACCCCACAAAGAACTCTCACAAATACCATGGGTTAGTACACAAAGCGTAATGGACAATGCTTACCATACCATGGGATCACTTGATCCCTAGGTACATCTTGTACGCTTTGTGTGTTGATCAAGTTGATTCACTCTTGACTTAGTCTTGATCAACCTTGAATCTTTCCAACTCTCTCCATTTGGATGATGTCTTGAAGGTAGACATGAATGATCACACACTCTTCTTCTTCAAGACATGCTTGTAATAAGCTCAACACTCACATGACCAATCTTTGGATAATTCCTTAATTGCACCTTGGTCAACTCATAAACTCCTTGAAACCAACATATGGACTTCAAGAAAAGCCTATAGACAAATCCTTCAAATATAACTCAATGCAACCATTAGTCCATAGAGAATGTCATCAATTACCAAAACCACACATGGGGGCACCGCATGTCCTTTCACCCTCCTCCCCCAAATCTTACTAACCAGCGGCAAAAATCGGTCATCCATGATCTAGGAGAGATCGAAACGGAACTCGCGGGGTTTGGGGGCCTCCCGACCCTCCTCCCCCGAAGAAAGCAGCAGGGGGTTATGGTCCAAGATCTCACGCACCAATTTCCTTACAGAAACTAGGGGAAATATGTCTTCCCAGCCCTCTGACATCAGAATGCGGTCAAGCTTTTCCAAGGTTGGGTGTGCCTGATTATTTGTCCCAGTGTACTTGCCCCCACTTATATGGATTTCTCTGAGTGCCAAGGTATTTATAATGGAGTTAAAGAGGTCTGAGGATTTATGGCTCGTCATTTTTTTGTTCTTCTCCCCTGGGTGTCTAAGAATATTGAAGTCCCCACCTACTATATATGGAATTTGCATACCACTTCACATGGCAGCCAGTTCAAGCAAAAAGTCCTCCTTGAACTCATCATGGGCCAATCCATAAACCACCATTAGACCCCACTTACTATTCTTTTTCTTGTCACTAAGGGTAACTTGGAGGATATACTTTCCTTTGATGCACGACACAATTTCTAGGGTATCTTGTCGAACCCTACACAGGATGCCTCCTGACTTACCTTCAGATGGAATCCAGTTCCATTTGAATAGATCAAAGGGGTCTATTCTCCTCAAACATTTAGGAGGAAAAACTTTTTTCATGGTCTCTTGAAGACCCAGGATTGTGCGTCGGAGCTTTGCTGGTATTGGCATCGTAGTCGTACCATTCTGCTACCTTGCGACCAAATCCCGGTTTCTTTTCCTTATTCTCTTTTCTTTAACTAGTGAGATATCCCTGATTTCATTTAGTTAATTGTAGTGGTCTCTCAGTACAGGTGTCACTATACATAAAGCACAAATAGCCCAGATCTTCGCACAGGTGAAAACATGATAATACGTCACATTCTTTTCATCAGAACTTTGAGATGTACTTACATCATATAGCTTGATATATTCATGATATTTTCCAACAAAATTACAGTACTTTAAGAGAGTCAGATGTATTTGGAATATATAGGGAGCCTCCACTCGGTTGTACATAATCGGCTTTATCATTTCGGAGGATGTATTCGTTGTGCATCCCTACTGTTTTACATGGACTTTCAAAGTGCTTCCAAAACTTTTCATGTCAACTAACACAAAATAAACTATTTAAATTCAGTTAAGTCCAAACTTTGCATATATATGGAAATTAAGAACTCAATTCAAGCACCATACTATACACGATGACTCATCATCATGATGATCGACACCACTTCTTTTTGTGTGTAAAATGCCACAAACTTATGTTTCGAATACAAACATGTGATCGATATACCATAGTTATATGCATGTGTGTGTTGCGGGCAACCAATACATCTCCTTGCTTGCATGTATGAATATGCCACCAAGCCACCGATTGAATTAGCGCATAAAATGAGCCTCATAGTGACTCGAATGCTAACTATAAAAAAATGGCATGTTAAGTTTGAGTTGTGGATGTATTTGCAAAGAACTATGTTGGACTTGGTTATGCCAAAATACAAGAGTTGTGGTTTGACAAGAACAAACGTTAGATGGTATATGATTCTGTACAAAACATACATGTTAATTATAATATGATATACATGCAATAATCCATAAGAATGTCTTACACTGTTTATTGACTCTCCATAGGTAAAAGAAAAAAATTATTGATTGGTTGCATGTTCAAGTAATTACAAACTGCATTAATTAAGAATATAATAATGATTTTATATTTGAATGAAAATGCTAACACAAACCTTACATTATGATGTTGGCGGCGTCAACCTCGCCCAATCCAATTCAAGATAAACACATTGATAGAAGCATTTTCAAATTGAAATTTACCACAACCAATTATACATTTAGTAGCCAAAATATTCATACTATAGTCGTAACATATAATTCACGCTTCATTCATACTAGTTTTGGATACACATGTTCATATTATATGTTGTCAACTGACAATTGGGAGTACATACATTTTGGGAGTACATACATTTTGCCATGGCCTTTCGCGGGTCAACTAAAATCCACATTATCCCGCATTGCTTAACACTGGTCTTTTTTTAGCAGAAAACACTGGTCTTATCCAAATAAAAATAAATAAAATAAACCAAATGCATTCTGACTCTTTCTACCTGTCGCCCTCAAAGTAGCAAAAATCATGAATTGTAAAACATTTGATGCCCCCCCAAAGAACCGCACACAACAAGCGTTGAACTACCATCATGAATTTGCAGTTGATGACCCACCCCCCTCCGCCCTAAAAAAAGTCTATAACTTCATAATTCATTAACTATATTTACTTTGCATTTTATGTACGCTTGTTTCCATATTCGCATATTCAAATCATGGTATACCACGTGCGGAGGTATGGATGATAAAGTTCGACATGATTACAATATAATGTCTCGAAGTAATGATGTCAATTTTCCCCTAGCCTTTCCTGGAGCAACAAATTAAGTAAATAAATCGAGTGCACACAACAACAGTAGCGTCACGATAAGAGGCACAATTAACCAAGAGTTGTATATGGGAAATTATACAAGCGATTGACGCTTTTTACCAATCATCTTCAAAGTAGCTAAAATCATGAATTGTAAAACATTCGATCCCCCTTCCCCTAAAAAATAATCTTACAGAATAAGTGTTCATGTAAAATGCGAGATTCTCCAAAAGCCCTCTTCTAGTCCTGAGTGTTGGGGAACGTTGTATGGAAAACAAAAAAAATTCTATGCACACGCAATGATCTATCCATGGAGATGCATAGCAACGAGGGGGAGAGTATGTCTACGTACCCACGTAGACCTTAAGAGGAAGCGTTTCACAACGCGGTTGATGTAGTCAAACTTTCTTCGTGCTCCAACCGATCTAGTACCGAACGCACGACACCTCCGTGTTTTGCACATGTTCAGCTCGGTGACGTCCTCCGCCTTCTTGATCCAACAAGATGGCGAGGTAGTAGACGAGTTCCGACAGCACGAGGGCATAGTGACGGTGATGGTGAAGTGATCTCCGCAGGGCTTCACCTAAGCACTACAAAAATATGACCGGATGTGTAAACTGTGGAGGGGGGCGCCGCACATGGCTAGGCAATTGTATGGGGTGTGCTAGGCGCCCCCCTCCCACATATATATAGGTGGAAGGAAGGGAGGAGCAGCCAAAGGAGGCGCACAAGTAGGAGGAATCCTACTTGGGGTCCCTCCCAAGCCGCGCCCCCCTTTCCTTATTTGGTGTGCAGGGAAAGGCAGGGGAGGGTGGCGCCCCCCTTTCCTTTCTCCCATGAGAGAGAAAGGCGGGAGGGGCTAGCCCAAACAAGGGAGGAGGCGCACCAGCCCCCTTGTGGGCTGGTCTGTCCCCTCCTTTGGCCCATAAGGCCCATAACTTGTCGGGGGGTGCCCGGAACCCCTTCCGGTGACCCGATTCCTTCCCTGTACGTCACGAAACACTTCCAGTGTCCAAATACCATCGTCCTATATATCAATCTTTACCTCTCAACAATATCGAGACTCCTCTTCATGTCCGTGATCTCATCTGGGACTCCGAACAACATTCGGTCACCATAACATATAACTCATATAACACTATATCGTCAACGAACGTTAAGCGTGCGGACCCTACGGTTTCGAGAACTATGTAGACATGACCAAGACACCTCTCTGGTCAATAACCAATAGCGGAACCTGGATGCCCATATTGGCTCCTACATATTCTACAAAGATCTTTATCGGTCGAACCGTTATGACAACATTGGTAATTCCCTTTGTCCATCGGTATGTTACTTGCCCGAGATTCGATCGTCGGTATCTTCATACCTAGTTCAATCTCGTTACCGGCAAGTCTCTTTACTCGTTCCGTAATACATCACCTTGTGACTAACTCCTTAGTCATTTGCTTGCAAGCTTATGATGTGTATTACCGAGAGGGCCCAGAGATACCTCTCCGATACTCGGAGTGACAAATCCTAATCTCGATCTATGCCAACTCAACAAACACCTTCAGAGATACCTGCAGAGCATCTTTATGATCACCCAGTTACGTTGTGACGTTTGATAGCACACAAGGTATTCCTTCGGTATCCGGGAGTTGCATAACCTCATAGTCGAAGGAATATGTATTTGACATGAAGAAAGCAATAGCAATAAACTGAACGATCAATATGCTAAGTTAACGGAAGGGTCTAGTCCATCACATCATTCTCCTAATGATGTGATACCGTTATCAAATGACAACACATGTCTATGGTTAGGAAACCTTAACCATCTTTGATCAATGAGCTAGTCCAGTAGAGGCTCACTAGGGACACAGTATCTGTTTATGTATTCACACATGTATTTAATTTTCCGATCAATACAATTCTAGCATGAATAATAAAACTTTATCATGAATAAGCAAATATAAAATAACAACTTTACTATTGCCTTTAGGGCATATTTCCATGATTAACACCCATAGTTCACATCGCCATGTGACCAAATAAAGAGTTTACTAGAGTCAATAATCTAGTTCACATCGCCATGTGATTAACACCCAAAGAGTACTAAGGTGTGATCATGTTTTGCTTGTGAGAGAGGTTTAGTCAACGGGTCTGCCGCATTCAGATTCGTATGTACTTTTGCAAATTTCTATGTCTACAAAGCTCTGTATGGAGCTAATTGCTCTCACTTTCAATATGTATCCAGATTGATACTCAGAGTCATCTGAATCGGCGTCAAAGCTTGCTAATACGTCTCCATCATATCTACTTTTCCAAACTCTTTTGCCCTTGTTTTGGACTCTAGGTTTGCATGATTTGAATGGAACTAACCCGGACTGACGATGTTTTCAGCAGAATTGCCATGGTGTTATTGTTGTGTAGAATAAAAAGTTCTCGGAATGACCTGAAACTTCACGGAGATAAGTTTTGGAATTAATAAAAAATATTGGCGAAAGAATCGAGTGAAGGGGGCCCACACCCTGGCCAAAAAGGTGGGGGGGCCCCCCCTGGGGCGGACCTCCACCGACCTCAACTCCAACTCCATATATTCTCTTTCAGGGAGAAAAAAAATCAGAGAGAAGGATTAATTGCGTTTTACGATACGGAGCCGTCGCCAAGCCATGTTCTTCCTCGGGAGGGCAGATCTGGAGTCCATTCGGGGCTCCGAAGAGGGGAATCTGTCGCCATCGTCATCATCAACCATCCTCCATCACTAATTTCATGATGCTCACGTCGTGCGTGAGTAATTCCATCGTAGGCTTGCTGGACCGTGATGGGATGGATGAGATTTACCATGTAATCGAGTTAGTTTTGTTAGGGTTTGATCCCTAGTATCCACTATGTTCTAAGATTGATGTTGCTATGACTTTGCTATGCTTAATGCTTGTCACTATGGCCCGTGTGCCATGATTTCAGATCTGAACCTATTATGTTTTCATGAATATATTTGTGTTCTTGATCCTATCTTGCAAGTCAATAGTCACCTACTACGTGTTATGATCCGGCAACCCTGGAGTGACAATAGTCGGGACCACTCCTGGTGATGACCATAGTTTGAGGAGTTCGTGTATTCATGAAGTGCTAATGCTTTGGTCCGGTACTCTATTAAAAGGAGGCCTTGATATCCCTTAGTTTCCAATAGGACCCTGCTGCCATGGGAGGGTAGGATAAAAGATGTCATGCAAGTTCTTTTCCATAAGCACGCATGACTATACTCGGAATACATGCCTACATTATAATGATGAATTGGAGCTAGTTCTGTGTCACCCTATGTTATAACCGTTGCATGATGAATGCCATCCGACATAATTATCCATCATTGATCCATTGCCTACAAGATCGTTTCATATTGATCTTTGCTTTGTTACTTTTCCGTTGACACTTTTACGATTGCTACAATACTACTACTGCTACTTTTGCCACCGTTACCGTTACTTCCATACTACTTTGCTACCAAACACTCTGCTGCAGATATTAAGTATTCCAGGTGTGGTCGAATTGACAACTCAGCTGCTGATACATCTCCAATGTATCTATAATTTATGAAGTATTCATGCCATGTTTACAACAATTTTATATGGTTTTGTATGATTTGCATGGAACTAACCCAGATTGACGTTGTTTCAGCACAACTACCATGGTGTTGTTTTTTGTGCAGAAATGAAAGTTCTCCAAATGAGCTGAAACTTTTTGACGGTTTTTTTGGAACAAAAGAGACCCCCGAAGCTTCGTGGGAGGGCCAGAAGAGCCACGAGGAGGGCACAACCCACCAGGGCGCGCCTGGCTTGCCCCGGTGGGTTGTGCTCACCTCGAGGCCCATCTTAGCGTGAAACCAACGCCAAAAAATCCTATAAATAGAGAAACCATCAGGGGTTAACCTAGATCAGAAGTTCCGCCGCTGCAGGCCTCTGTAGCCACCGAAAACCAATCTAGACCCCGTTCCAGTACCCTGCTGGAGGGGGGAATCATCTTCGGTGGCCATCTTCATCATCCCGGCGGCCACCACGATGAGTAGGGAGTAGTCCACCCTCGGGGCTGAGGGTTGTTGGAAATATGCCCTAGAGGCAATAATAAAATGGTTATTACTATATTTCTTTGTTCATGATAATTGTCTATTGTTCATGCTATAATTGTGTTATCTGGAAATTGTAATACATGTGTGAATACATAGACCACAACACGTCCCTAGTGAGCCTCTAGTTGACTAGCTCGTTGATCAACAGATAGTCATGGTTTCCTGACTATGGACATTAGATGTCATTGATAACGAGATCACATCATTAGGAGAATGATGTGATGGACAAGACCCAATCCTAAGCATAGCACAAGATCGTGTGTTCGTTTGCTAGAGCTTTTCCAAATGTCAAGTATCATTTCCTTAGACCATGAGATTGTGCAACTCCCGGATACCATAGGAGTGCTTTGGGTGTGCCAAACGTCACAACGTAACTGGGTGACTATAAAGGTGCACTACGGGTATCTCCGAAAGTGTCTGTTGGGTTGGCATGAATCGAGATCGATTTGTCACTCCGTATGACGGAGAGGTATCTCTGGGCCCACTCGGTAATGCATCATCATAATGAGCTCAATGTGACCAAGTGGTTGATCACGGGATCATGCATTATGGTACGAGTAAAGTGACTTGCCAGTAACGAGATTGGACGAGGTATTGGGATACCGACAATCGAATCTCGGGCAAGTAACGTACCGATTGACAAAGGGAATTGTATACGGGATTGATTGAATCCTCGACATCGTGGTTCATCCGATGAGATCATCGAGGAGCATGTGGGAGCCAACATGGGTATCCAGATCCCGTTGTTGGTTATTGACGAGAGAGTCGTCTCGGTCATGTCTGCTTGTCTCCCGAACCCGTAGGGTCTACACACTTAAGGTTCGGTGACGCTAGGGTTGTTGAGATATTATTATGCGGTAACCCGAAAGTTGTTCGGAGTCCCGGATGAGATTCCGGACGTCACGAGGAGTTCCGGAATGGTCCGGAGGTAAAGATTTATTTATAGGAAGTCAAGTTTCGGCCATCGGGAAAGTTTCGGGGGTAATCGGTATTGTACCGGGACCACCGGAAGGGTCCCGGGGGTCCACCGGGTGGGGCCACCTATCCTGGAGGGCTCCATGGGCTGAAGTGGGAGGGGAACCAGACCTGGTGGGCCGCTGCGCCCCCCCTTGGGCCACCCCTGCGCCTAGGGTTGGAAACCCTAGGGGTGGGGGGCGCCCCACTTGGCTTGGGGGGCAAGCCACCCCCTTGGCTGCCGCCCTCCCTTGGAGATTGGATCTCCTAGGGCCGGCGCCCCCCCCAAGGGGCCTATATATAGTGGGGGGGGGGGAGGGAGGGAAGCCGCACCCTAGCCCCTGGCGCCTCCCTCTCCCTCCCGTGACACCTCTCACTCTCGCTGAGCTTGGCGAAGCCCTGCCGAGATCCCCGCTGCATCCACCACCACGCCGTCGTGCTGCTGGATCTCCATCAACCTCTCCTTCCCCCTTGTTGGATCAAGAAGGAGGCGACGTCTCCCCAACCGTACGTGTGTTGAACGCGGAGGTGCCATCCGTTCGGCGCTCGGTCATCGGTGATTTGGATCACGACGAGTACGACTCCATCAACCCCGTTCACTTGAACGCTTCCGCTCGCGATCTACAAGGGTATGTAGATGCACTCCTTTCCCTCTCGTTGCTAGAAGACTCCATAGATTGATCTTGGTGATGCGTAGAAAATTTTAATTTCTGCAACGATCCCCAACAAGGGTTTGTATCAGTAGCTATGTGTTTAATCTCTCTCTCTCTCTCTCTCTCTCGTGTTCTCGAGATGTCACGATCTTGATGTATCGCGGGCTTTGTTAATATAGTAAGATCATATGGCGTTTTCCCCTCTCTATCTTGTTGTGATGAATTGAGTTTTTCCCTTTGAGATTTCATTGTTATCGGATTGAATACTTTTATGGATTTGAGAACACTTGATATATGTCTTGCAATTGAATACTCGTGGTGACAATGGGGTATCGTATTGATTCACTTGATATATGTTTTGGCACTCAACTCGTGGATTCCCGAGGTGACATTGGGGTAATCTATGCATAGGGGTTGATGCACGTTCTTGTCTTTGTCTCTCCGGTAGAAATCTTGGGGCACTCTTTGAAGTTCTTCGTGTTGGATTGAGTATTATGAATATGAATTTGCTTTGGTGTTATTTTAGTACGAACTCTAGGATAGATCGAACAGAAAGAATAGCTTTGTGTTATTTTAGTATGAACTCTTGAATAGATCGAACGGAATGAATAGCTTTGAGGTGGTTTCGTACCCTACAAACAATTTATTCTTATGTTCTCTGCTAGATAGGAACTTTGGAGTGATTCTTCATCGCACTTTGGGGGATGGTTATATGATTCAAGTATATTAGCATTGTTGAGAGGTTGAACTAGTGAAAGTACGGACCCTAGGCCTTGTTTTCAAGCATTGCAATACCATTTTTATGCCCGTTTACTATTTGCTACCTTGCTGTTTATTTATTTATTCAGATTATAAAAATATATATCTCTCCGTCGAACTAGTGCACCTATACAATTTGACATTGTATTGGGTGTGTTGGGGACACAAGAGATTTCTTGTATTTGATTGCGGGGTCGTTTGGGAGAGACCATCTTCATCCTACACCTATCACGGATTGATAAACCTTAGGTCATCCACTTGAGGGAAAATTTCTACTGTCCTACAAAACTCTACGCTTGAAGGCCCAACACGCGTCTACAAGAATAAAGTTGCGTAGTAGACATCAGGCTCTTTTCTGGCGCCGTTGCCGGGGAGGTGAGTGCTTGAAGGTACATCTTTAGATCTTGTAATTGAATCTTTTACTTTCTTGTTTTATCACTAGTTTGGTTTATAAAGGAAAACTACATAAAAAATGGAATTGAGGTTGCATCATATTATTGATCATCTTTATAATATCTTTCTTGAAAATGATGGATCGGAAAATTGTGCTCAATTATTAGAAGAAGAAGTCAATAAAATGTTTGGCACAAAATGTTTGAATGATGAGCATGATTGCAATGTTGTTAGTATGAATTCTTTGAATATCCATAATGCTAATGATATGCAAAGCTACAAGCTTGGGGATGCTATGTTTGATGAAGATGATATTTTTTGCCCCCCAAGTTTTGATGTGCAAATTTATTATGATGAAAGCATGCCTCCTATTTATGATGATTATATTGATGAAAGTGGGTTTGTAAGAGTGTCAACTTTAGAAAGTAATGATCCCACTATTTTGGAGGGTGTTGAATCTTATTGTGATAATTATGAAAGTGGATTTGGAGAGGTCATGACTTTATTGAGTGATGAATCCACTATTTCGGAAGAGGTTTCAATTGATTATTATGAGAACAAAGTTGCTATCTATGATGATTATGGTGATGACATGTATGCTATAAATAATAATGATAATCATGAAACTTGTCATCATGATTTTAATTTTCAATCACATGATAGTTATTTTGTTGAGTTTGCTCCCATTACTATTCATGAGAATAAATTTGCTTATGTGGAGAGTAGCAAAATTTCTATGATTTTGTGTCATGAAAATAATGATTTATGTGATGGTTATATTGTTGAATGTTTTCATGATGCTACTAAAAATTATTATGAGGGAGTAACTTATGCTTGTAGGAATTGAAATAATGTCAAGTTTCCTCTCTATGTGTTGAAAGTTTTGAAATTATGCTTGTTTTGCCTTCCTATGCTAGTTGATTCTTGTTCTAATAAGTTGTTTGATCACAAAATCCCTATGCATAGGAAGTGGGTTAGACTTAAATGTGCTTGACATGTGATTCATGATGCTCTTTTATGTTTCAATCCATATCTTTTATGCGAGCATCATTGAAATCATCATGCCTAGCTAAAAGGCATTAAAGAAAAGCGCTTGTTGGGAGACAACCCAACACTTTTACCTACTGTTTTTGTGTGTTCACATGATTATGCTAATGTATTGATCATGTTTTATTGCTTTTGTTTCAATAAAGTGCCAAGTAAAGCCTTTGGGATCATGCTGGGTGATAGTTGATTTGATCTTGCTGAAAAACAGAAACTTTTGCGCTCACGAAAATAATTCTCACTTTTAAGATAAGATTGCTTTTGAGTTGATTATTTTTGTAGAAGTTTAATATACAAATTTCCCACATGGTCCTAATTTTTCATAATTTTTGGAGTAGCATAAGTATGGTTTGAGTACAGATTACTACACACTATTCTGTTTTTGACAGATTCTGTTTTCAATGCATTGTTTGCTTGTTTTCTAGTTTCTATGGCTTATATTGCTCAATATAAATTGTGGAAATCATATGCTACAGTAGGAATTGTATGAGAAAAAAATATGAATCTTGTCTTTGACAGTACCAAAAGTGAAATGGTTTGCTCTTTATCATACTAACCTATCTCACCAAGTTCTGTTAAGTTTTGTGTGATTGAAGTTTTCAAGTTTTAGGTGAGATGTAGATATGAGGAGAATAAGGAGTGACAAGACCCTAAGCTTGGGGATTCCCAAGGCACCCCAAGGTAATATTCAAGGAATATCCAAGCAACTAAGCTTGGGGATGCCCCGGAAGGCATCCCCTCTTTCGTCTCCAACATCATCGGTAACCTCACTTGGAGCTATGTTTTCATTCGTCAAATGATATGAGTTTTACTTGGAGCATCAATTTATTTTGTTAGAATTTGCTTTATGTTATTTAGAATAATGTTTTTCATCTTTTATTTCAGTAAAAGTGGCATTGCTATCCTTTACTATGCTTATTTTACAAGTCTACACGTTGCTGTTTGAAAACAGAAAGTTTACCGTTGTTGCAAAAAATTCCCTAGAAAAGTCAGAATGTGATAAAATGTTGAAACTTTTTGCAAAAAAAGATCTGATAAATTTTCTACAGTGTGGTAGATTTTCATAATCTTTGGAGTTATAGAAGTATTGATACTATTGCATTCTTTACAGATTGTACTGGTTTGGCAGATTGCTGTTATGGTTGCATTGTTTGCATGTGTTTACTTGTTTAATGATTCTATTTGTGGATAGGAGTATTAAACATGCAGAGGAATTTAGTATGCAATGTTGAATAATAATTTTTGTGATTTTCTACAGTAGAGAATGGTAAAGTTTTTGCATTGGTTTATACTAACCTATCTCATGAGTTCTTGTTGAGTTTTGTGTGGATGAAGTTTTTAAGATTTAGGGAAACTGTGATATAAAAGGAATTGAGGAGACACAAAAGCTCAAGCTTGGGGATACCCAAGGCACCCCAAAATAATATTTCAAGAAGTCTCAAGCATCTAAGCTTGGGGATGCCCCGGTAGGCATCCCACCTTTATTCTTCAACAATTAACGGTTAGTATCGGTTGAGCCTAAGTTTTTGCTTCTTCACATGATGTGTGCTATTCTTAGAATGTCATTTTCTTTTGTTTTGCTTGTTGTTTTAATAAATTACTTAGATCTGAAAGTTTTAAAATAAAATAGTCCTCAAATAGTTGCCAGGGAGGCTAGGTAAGCGGCACACCCATCCTGTCAACGAAGCTCTTTTCTATGGAATTGCTCTAGGGCTTCACTTATATCTTTTTGAGCATGGTGTGCTTTAGTATTTTTGAAGAAATTCTCTCTTGCTTAACTTAAATTAATTTGAGATAAAGATATATTATGCTCATGATCTTCACTTATATTCGTTTGAGCTTATCAAAAGCAACACATGAAAATTAGTTCCAAAGTGATAGATATCCAAGAAGGATATAATAAAAACTTTCATGAAGAACATTGGACAAAATAAACTTGATTCCTTTTAATAGTTTTGAGATATGACGATGTGATATGTGAGTCATGTTGATGAGTAATTATGCTTTAGTAAGAATATTAGTGATAAGGTTTGTGATTCCCTATGCAAGCACGAAAGTCAATAGTTATGCAATGAAATTACATCCTACTTGTGGTGCATTATTCGGTGTTAATTATGCTCAATGCTCGCTTATGAGATTATTCGTTTCTTGGTTGGTCGCTTCCCAATCTTTTTCTAGCCTTCATTTTGCACTAAGTATGGTCACTACTTGTGCACCAAAAATCCTTTAAACCAGTTTTACCACATGAGTCCACTATACCTATCTATATGCGGTATTATTTTGCCATTCTAAGCAAATTTGTATGTGCCATTGCTACCTCTTGAGCACTGTGTTGGTTTTCCCTTGAAGAGGAAAGGGTGATGCAGTAAAGTAGCGTAAGTATTTCCCTCAGTTTTCGAGAACCAAGGTATCAATCCAGTAGGAGACCACGCTCAAGTCCCATGCACCTACACAAACAAATAAGAACCTTGCAACCAACGCGATAAAGGGGTTGTCAATCCCTTCACGGCCACTTGCAAAAGTGAGATCTGATAGAGATGATAAGATAATATTTTTGGTATTTTTATGATAAAGATAAAAAGTAAAGATTGCAAAATAAACGGCGCCAGAAATAGCTTGTTGACGGGAGATTAATATGATGTAAAATAGACCCGGGGGCCATAGGTTTCACTAGTGGCTTTTCTCAAGATAGCATAAGTATTACGGTGGGTGAACAAATTACTGTCGAGCAATTGATAGAATTGAGCATAGTTATGAGAATATCTAGGTATGATCATGTATATAGGCATCACGTCCGTGACAAGTAGACCGACTCACCTGCATCTACTACTATTACTCCACACATCGACCGCTATCCAAAGATGCATCTAGAGTATTAAGTTCATAAGAACGGAGTAACGCTTTAAGCAAGATGACATGATGTAGAGGGATAAACTCATGCAATATGATATAAACCCCATATTTTTATCCTCGATGGCAACAATACAATACGTGTCGTTTCCCCTACCATCACTGGGATCGAGCACCGCAAGATTGAACCCAAAGGTAAACACTTCTCCCATTGCAAGAATGATCAATCTAGTAGGCCAAACCAAACTGATAATTCGAAGAGACTTGCAAAGATAACCAATCATACATAAAAGAATTCATAGGAGATTCAAATATTGTTCATAGATAATCTTGATCATAAACCCACAATTCATCGGATCTGGACAAACACACCATAAAAGGAGATTACATTGAATAGATCTCCAAGAAGATTGAGGAGAACTTTGTATTGAGATCCAAATAGAGAGAAGAAGCCATCTAGCTAATAACTATGGACCCGAAGGTCTGAGGTAAACTACTCACACATCATCGGAGAGGCTATGGTGTTGATGTAGAAGCCCTCCGTGATCAATGCCCCCTCCGACGGGACGCCGGAAAAGGCCCCAAGATGGGATCTCACGGGTACAGAAGGTTGCGGCGGTGGAATTAGGTTTTTGTGGATGCTTCTGTTGGTTTGGGGGTATGTAGATATATATAGGAGGAAGAAGTACGCCGGTGGAGCAACATGGGCCCCACGAGGGTGGAGGGTGCGCCCAGGGGGGTAGGCGCGCCCCCCTGCCTCGTGCTCTCCTGGTTGATTTCTTGACGTAGACTCCAAGTCCTCTGGAGCATGCGTTGGTTTTCCCTTAAAGAGGAAAGGGTGATGCAGCAAAGTAGCACAAGTATTTCCCTCAGTTTTTGAGAACCAAGGTATCAATCCAGTAGGAGGCCACACGCAAGTCCCTCATACCTACACAAACAAATAAGAACCTTGCAACCAACGTAATAAAGGGGTTGTCAATCCCTTCACGGCCACTTGCAAAAGTGAGATCTGATAGAGATGATAGGATAATATTTTTGGTATTTTTATGATAAAGATTGAAAGTAAAGATTGGAAAGTAAACGGTGATAGAAATAACTTGTTGTTTGGAGATTAATATGATGGAGAATAGACCCGGGAGCCATAGGTTTCACTAGTGGCTTCTCTCAAGATAACATAAGTATTACGGTGGGTGAACAAATTACTGTCGAGCAATTGATAGGAAAGTGCATAATTATGAGAATATCTAGGCATGATCATGTATATAGGCATCACGTCCATAACAACTAGACTGACTCCTGCCTGCATCTACTACTATTACTCCACACATCGACCGCTATCCAACATGCATATAGAGTATTAAGTTCATAAGAACAGAGTAACACATTAGGAAAGATGACATGATGTAGAGGGATAAACTCAAGCAATATGATATAAACCCCATCTTTTTATCCTCGATGGCAACAATACAATACATGTCGTTTCCCCCTCATCACTTTGGGATCGAGCACCGTATGATTGAACCCAAAGCTAAGCACTTCTCCCATTGCAAGAAAGATCAATCTAGTAGGCCAAACCAAATTGATAATTCGAAGAGACTTGCAAAGATAACCAATCATACATAAAGGAATTCAGAGAAGATTCAAATATTGTTCATAGATAATCTAAATCATAAACCCACAATCCAGCGGATCTCGACAAACACACCGCAAAAAGAGTTACGTCAAATAGATCTCCAAGAAGATCGAGGAGAACTTTGTATTGAGATCCAAAGAGAGAGAAGAAGCCATCTAGCTAATAACTATGGATCCCAAGGTCTGTGGTAAACTGCTAACACATCATCGGAGAGGCTATGGTGTTGATGTAGAAGCCCTCCGTGATCGATTCCCCCTCCAGCGGAGCGCCGGAAAAGGCCCCAAGATGGGATCTCACGGGTACAGAAGGTTGTGGCGGTGGAAATAGGGTTTTGGCTCCTGCTCTGATGTTTTCGTTGTACGTAGGTATATATAGGAGGAAGAAGTAGGTCGGTGGAGCTACGAGGGGCCCACGAGGGTGGAGGGCGCGCAGTGGGGGTAGGCGCGCCCCCCTGCCTCGTGGCCTCCTCGTTGATTGCTTGACGCCCCTCCCATTTTAGCGTGAAACAAACGCCAAAAAATCCTATAAATAGAGAAACCATCAGGGGGTAACCTAGATTAGAAGTTCCGCACGCCGCAGACCTCTGTAGCCACCAAAAACCAATCTAGACCCCGTTCCTTCACCCTGCCAGAGGGGGGAATCATCTTCAGCGGCCATCTTCATCATCCCGGCGGCCACCACGATGAGTAGGGAGTAGTCCACCCTCGGGGCTGACGGTTTGTACCAGTAGCTATGTGATTAATCTCTCTCTCTCTCGTGTTCTCGAGATGTCACAATCTTGATGTATCGCGGGCTTTGTTAATATAGTCAGAGCATATGGTGTTTTCCCCTCTCTATCTTGTTGTGATGAATTGAGTTTTTCCCTTTGAGATTTCATTGTTATCGGATTGAATACTTTTATGGATTCGAGAACACTTGATATATGTCTTGCAATTGAATACTCGTGGTGACAGTGGGGTATCGTATTGATTCACTTGATATATGTTTTCGCACTCAACTCGTAGATTCTCGGGGTGACATTGGGGTAATCTATGCATAGGGGTTGATGCACGTTCTTGTCTTTGTCTCTCCGGTAGAAATCTTGGGGCACTCTTTGAAGTTCTTCGTGTTGGATTGAGTATTATGAATATGAATTTGCTTTGGTGTTATTTTAGTACGAACTCTAGGATAGATCAAACAGAAAGAATAGCTTTGTGTTATTTTAGTATGAACTCTTGAATAGATCGAACGGAATGAATAGCTTTGAGGTGGTTTCGTACCCTACAAACAATTTATTCTTATGTTCTCTGCTAGATAGGAACTTTGGAGTGATTCTTCATCGCACTTTGAGGGATGGTTATATGATCCAAGTATATTAGCATTGTTGAGAGGTTGCACTAGTGAAAGTATGGACCCTAGGCCTTGTTTTCAAGCATTGCAATACCATTTTTATGCCCGTTTACTATTTGCTACCTTGCTGTTTTTATTTATTCAGATTATAAAAATATATTTCTACCATCAATATTACACTTTATCACCATCTCTTTGCCGAACTAGTGCACCTATACAATTTGCCACTATATTGGGTGTGTTGGGGACACAAGAGATTTCTTGTATTTGATTGAAGGGTCATTTGAGAGAGACCATCTTCATCCTACACCTCTCACGGATTGATAAACCTTAGGTCATCCACTTGAGGGAAAATTGCTACTGTCCTACAAAACTCTGCGCTTGGAGGCCCAACACGTGTAGACAAGAATAAAGTTGCGTAGTAGACATTAGCTGCTAATACTTGAGAATATTCTTTGGCTCACCTTATGTCGAATCAATAAATTTGGGTTGAATACTCTACCCTCGAAAAATGTTCTGATCCCCTATACTTGTCGGTTATCACTTGCATCGACGTAACTCTTTACGATGAACTCTTTATTACCTCCATAATCGAGAAATATATCCTTAGTCCTCTTAGGTAGCTAAGGATAATTTTGATCGTTGTCCAGTCATCTACTCCTGGATCACTATTGTACCACCTTGCCAAACTCATGGCAAGGTACACAATAGGTTTAGTACACAGCATGGCATACTTTATAGAACCTATGGCTGAGTGAAAGTGCTAGTTATCGACTAGATGGGGTGAATAGGCGATTTTTATGAAAGTCTTCAAAACACGGGGGCTTTGAAGACAAATAGTAGAAATGAACCTATTTATATGCAACAGAAGGTAGACTACACTAGCTGAGCCATAGTCAAGTAAGCAATGAATTGAAAGCACGAAGACTATCAGCAGCTAGGTAGTATGGATCAGGATGGAAGATAATATGAAGCCAAACAACAAATATTCTTCACACAGTGAAGCCAATCAGATCATGCATGCAGGCAATGACTTCACGAAGACAAACTGTAAAGTAAAGAGATGGGAAGTGTCGTGGATTTGTCACGGCAGATATCCTTAGTGTGAGGACTTAGTCGCGAGGCCAACACATCTATGTGGTAGCTTGAGAGGGGTTGAGTGGGACGAGAGACACGAGGTTTTTACCCAGGTTCGGCCCCTCAAGGTGGAGGTAAAAGCCTATATCCTGCTTGATATTGATGATGATGATGATCACGATTACACGGGTGCTCTAACTCGAGAGCTACAGACTTGTTTGTCTAACCCTAACTTATCAAACGTGTGGAACTTGTCCCTCTTGGGGTGCCCTGTCCCTCCTTATATAAGTTGGAGGGGCGGGTTACATGTGGAGTCCTAGTAGGATTAGGACTATCTATTACAAGTGGAGTCCTAGCCTTGCTTCCTTTGTAAGGGTATATTCCTTATGCTTTCCTCTTAACCCGGCATAACATGACGTGAGCCGGCCTTCCATGAACCGCCTTCTGGGCCACCGAGTCTTGTCGCTCCTCTGACCCGCTTGCCGGGTCACCCGTAAGTCGCCAGGCTCGGGCGGGTCACTTAGTGAATCGTCCAGTCAGGGCGGGTCATTAGTGAGTCGCCAAGTCCGGACGGATATACTTTTGGCCGGGTTACACCGCGGGGTATATCCCCGACATTAGCCCCCAGTTTAATTTGGATTTATCCATGTTAAACTGATCCTGCAAAATAAACACAAGAACAAAATAGACAGGTTGTGCTCCGGGTTAAAAGTTTTTCTGAACCGGTACCTGATCATCCTTAAGTCCTTGTCATTCTCTTCTCCAGGAAAATCCGGATCAATAGATCAGCAATTTATGATTACCAAAATCGTCGGGTTATAAACAGATGATGTCGAGTCATAATTGTTGCTGACGCCGGGTCATAATTGTTGCAGACACCGGGTCAATCTGGTTTGCTCAAAGCTGAGAATTGAAGATTTTTCTCCCTTATATCCATATTACCTGTAACCCCCAAGTCTTGAGCAGAGCAAAGTGATGACTTAAGACTTACTTCAATATAAATATTGCCACCTTGAAGAAATCCATGTTGTTCATCTTAGTCACTAGTAAAAAGTGAATATTCCATATATGTAGCCCCCAAGTGCCGGGTTGTCATGCTTGCAGCAACCTGGGATTTCTAATTGCCTGATGCCCATAACTCTACGCACGTTTGACGTTCGCTTTACCTAGAACAAGTACGAAACTAGAAGGACTTTGTAGGTGTGATAGGATAGGTTTGCAAGAAAGTAAAGAACGTGTAAATAAAAACTAGGGGCTGTTTAGATAGAGAAGCAATAAAGTAAATATAGCGAGTGTGGAAAAGTGGTGGTAGGAGTTGTGGAATTGCCCCTAAGCAATTTACTACGTTACTAGACCGCTAATCACTATTGCAGTTCTATTTGAGGGAGAGGCATAAGCTAACATATCATCCCTTACTTGGAATTCTATGCACTTATGATTGGAACTCTAGCAAGCATCCGCAACTACTAAAGATTCATTAAGGTAAAACCCAACCATATCATTAAAGCAGCAAGTCCCCTTTTATCCCATATGCAAACAACTTACTTACTCGGGTTTGTGTTTCAGTTACTCACGCAACCCACCATAAGCAAATCATAAACATATTGCA
Source organism: Aegilops bicornis (assembly GCA_021605145.1). Classification (NCBI taxonomy): domain Eukaryota; kingdom Viridiplantae; phylum Streptophyta; class Magnoliopsida; order Poales; family Poaceae; genus Aegilops; species Aegilops bicornis. The sequence continues at coordinate 375,720,545 of CM038673.1, read as the reverse complement.
AACCCTACAGCGGGAATCCCTCACGCTTGCGCGACACGGAGGGCACAATAGGACAGCACCAATAATAAAACATGCAACTCAAACCAATCATAGCAACTCATCAATCACCGATAGGATAATATAAATCTACTCAGACATCATATAGGATGGCAACACATCATTGGATAATAATATGAAGCATAAAGCACCATGTTCAAGTAGAGGGTACAGCGGGTTGCGGGAGAGTGGACCGCTGAATATAGAAGGGGGAAGGTGATGGAGATGTTGGTGACGATGACGGCGGTGTTGGTGAAGATCGTGGTGATGATGATGGCCCCCGACAGCGCTCCGGCGCCACCGGAAGCAAGGGGGAGAGAGCCCCCCTTCTTCTTCTTCTTCCTTGACCTCCTCCCTAGATGGGAGAAGGGTTTCCCCGCTGGTCCTTGGCTCCCATGGCGTGGGAGGGGCGAGAGCCCCTCTGAGATTGGATCTATCTCTCTGCTTCGTGTTCGGCCCCGCCTGCTTTCACCATTTCGTATATATGGAGATCCGTAATTCGATTGGCCTGAAACCTTCGCCCAGATCGCTTTTCCAAAATTATCTTTCTTGCGCCAAAGAAGGGCATCAACCGCCTTTACGGGTGGCCCACGCGATAGGGGGCGCGCCCCCCTGGAGGGGTGGCGTGGGCCACTCTCGTGGCCACCTCGGGCACCATTTCGTGTTGATTCTTCCTCCCAAAAATCACAAATATTCCAAAAAAAAATCTCTGTCCGTTTTTATCCCGTTTGGATTCCATTTGATATTGGGTTTCTGCGAAACATAAAACATGCAACAGACAGGAACTAGCACTGGGCACTGGATCAATATGTTAGTCCCAAAAAATAGTATAAAAAGTTGCCAAAAGTATATAAAAGTTGAATAATATTGGCATGGACCAATCAAAAATTATAGATACGACGGAGACGTATCAAGTAGCAGCATACATCACGGGCCGATTTGTCCAAGTGTCAAGGAAGGCGGCTTATGAAGCCTAGATCTATCCTGACTATCTGTAAGCCATGCTCTCACATGACAAATCGGCGTTTTAACCTTAACAAGCTCAGGATCTTTGGTGAATACACCGTAAAAGATTGATTGTTAAGAGTACGATGGGTCAATCAGGATTACCCGATGGAGTTGAAGCAGCTGGTATACAGGTGGGATGACCCGGAAAGGTTATGTTCTCTTTGGTCAAATACGCCTATGTTTGAACAAGATAACCTGGTCAATAGGGTAGTCACGCTATGTTCTCTTTGGGTGAATACGCCTATGTTTGAACAGGAAGCCCCCAAGTGACATAATTGTGGCATTGCGCCGATCAAGAGGGATATTCACAGCTATGATTCGAATACGATCAGGAAGCCCCCAAGTGACCATAAGTGTGGCATTGCGCCGATCAAGAGGGATATTCACAGCTATGATTCGAATACAATCAGGAAGCCCCCAAGTGATCATAATAAGATGAGCCCATAAGGCATGATACCCATGTTTGAACCGCGCATCATGGCAGCAAGTTCTCTTTGGCAACCTTTAATTTTTCTGACAACTTGAATTTGCGAGAGATGTATTCTTCTTGAGACGGAATTTTAAACCGGATTTGAGAGCTTCAGAGCTTCGTGGGAGACAGATTTCCCTTGAGCCGGATTGTGAACCGGATATTAAGAGCTTCAGCACTTTGTAGGAGACAGATTACCCTTGAACCGGAACCTTCATTTTGAGCTGGAAACTTTCAGACGGCCCTTAAATTTTCATCGATATAGCAGTAATCTCTGGGGCCGGGTTATCTTCCCCTTCAACGTCCTGGGTTCTTGAAACTGGCAAGACTTGCTGAGTCATGTCATTGTAGCCCCCGATTCTTAAGATGACTCAAGGACTTGTCTTGAGATTCTTCATACTCAGTTGTGATATAAACCGCCATATAGTTAAATAGCTGAACGCTGGAATTCATGAAAACCAGAGGTTTGAGGCGAGTTGATGATCCTCTTGATACTTGTATATCTCCGGTATATGTCATGCAACAAATTCCGCGACAAGACGCTTATCTTTGCAGTAAGCACTTGCCCTGCATTTAAAGATTTTGCAAGAAAGAGTAATTGCTCTTTTAAAGAAATTCAGATGTAATATGAAAAATATACTGGATGGATTTCACCTGATATGTTAGGCTGGAAATTATGCGCCGCAGAGTTGATGATCACTATGGTGAAGCTGGAATCAATTACAGGCGAGTCGGCCGCGGGAACAAACAGATGAATCGGCTGCGGCGTTGTAAACCAGCGCGGACGAGCAAGTCGGCAGCGGCGTTGTAAGCCGGCACAGACGGGAGAGTCGGCCATAGCATTAGAAACAACACGGACGCAGGTGAGTCGGCCGTGGGCACGGACAATAAGTTAGTCGCGTGCGTTGATGTAGCAGAGGAATAATGGTCCTGCGAAAAAATATCATAGACCAAGTAATTGTTCTTTGATGAAAACAATATGTGTGAATAAAATAAACTTGGATGGATATCACCTGATTCATCTGGATGATGGACGGAGTCATACATTCCGTCCGTAGATCACTTCCAGTAATTTCAACAGTGATTCATTCACTCTCTCTTTTTATTGCAACGAGGTATTCGTGGCAGCGGCCGCTGGGCGTTGTCGACTCAAGCAGCAACAGTGGCGATTTAAGACATACTCAAGACCGTGGAAACTGTCGTGGATTTTTCATAGCAGATGTCCTTAGTGTGAGGACTTAGTCGCGAGGCCAACGCACCTATGTGGTAGTTTGAGAGGGGTTGAGTGGGATGAGAGACGCGAGGTTTTTACCCAGGTTCGGACCCTCACGGTGGAGGTACAAGCCTACATCCTGCTTCATTGATATTGATGATGATGATCACGATTACATGGGTGCTCTAACTCGAGATCTATAGACTTGTTTTTCTAACCCAAACTTATCAAATGTGTGGAACTTGTCCCTCTTGGGGTGCCCTGTCCCTCCTTATGTAAGTTGGAGGGGCGGGTTACATGTGGAGTCCTAGTAGGATTAGGACTATCTATTACAAGTGGAGTCCTAGTCTTGCTTCCTTGGCAAGGGAATATTCCTTATGCTTTCCTCTAAAGCCGGCATAACATGACGTGAGCCGGCCTTCCATGAACCGCCTTCTGGGCCACCGGGTCTTGTCGCTCCTCTGACCCGCTTGCCGGGTCACCCATGAGTCGCCAGGCTCGTGCGGGTCACTTAGTGAATTGTCCAGTCAGGGCGGGCCATTAGTGAGTCGCCAAGTCCGGCCGGGTTATACTTCCGGCTGGGTTACACCGCGGGGTAAATCCCCGACAGGAAGGATAGAACCAATTGCTTGGAGAGGACACATATTTGGTAGACCAGTTCCAGTTGCTGTGACAACTGTACGTCTGGTTAGGGAGGCTGAGATTCAACTCAGAAGACCGCGTCTTCACCTTATTCCCCTTGAGCTAAGAACACACAGTCCTCGCCCAATCACTCCTAAGTCTTCAAGGTAGACTTCCAAACCTTCATGCATTTCGCTCACCGGCAATCCACAATGGCTCTTGGATGCTCGTAACGCGACACCTAACCGGGCCGGAGGATTCACAGTCCTCAAGTATAACAAGTCTTCGATCACGCGGATGTAAAGACTTCAGTGATGCCTAACACTCTTTGGCTCTGGGTGTTTTGGGCTTTGTCCTCGCAAGGATCTCTCTCTCAAATGTTTCGGAGGTGGGTTGCTCTCAAACGACAAAAGTCGTGCACTAACTTTGAGCAGCCACCAATTTATGGTGTAGGGGGTGGGATATTTATAGCCAGGAGGCAACCCGGCCTGATTTTTCCGAAATGACCCTGGGTCACTAAGGAACTAACACATGTCCAACGGTCAGATTTCAAACACACGCGACAGCTTGACTTGGGCTACAAGTAAAGCTGACTCATCCAGCTCTGGATAAGATTTGCTCTCATTGTCTTTGCTTGAAGACATAGGATTTGGTTGAGCATCACATCAGTCACTCTGACTTTGTTCACTTGGACCCCACTTAATAGTACAATGGTTCCTATGACTCAACAAAGAAGAAAAGGAAACTACGAAACAACTCTGTCTTCGCACTCCATAGTCTTCATGTGAATGTCTTCTCATGTCATAATCTTCAGTGTGAATATCTTCACAGACCACCATTTTCTTCAATGTCTTCACACAATTTTAGGGGTCATCTCTTGTAGGTAAACCGAATCAATAAGGGACTACTACCTGTTTTATCCTGCAATTCTCACAAACACATTAGTCCCTCAACCAAGTTTGTCGTCAATACTCCAAAACCAACTAAGGGTGGCACTAGATGCACTTACAATCTCCCCTTTTTTGGCGATTGATGACAAACCGGTTGAAGTTTTCAACGGGGATAAAAGTATGTGAAATTTTAAGAATTAAGGCATTGTCTTCATAAGTAGCAAAGGCTCCCCCTGAAGATGTGCATATAAGTAGTTTGCTTTTGAATGCAAATGCACATGGCAGGTTTAACTTTGTGGAGATCCTCTTCAACTTATGAAGACAATTCATCATGCATAGAAAGAGATAACGAACATAATGACATGCATAATGAAAAATGGACGTCTGCGGAATGGCTTCATGTGGAATTTATCATCGCATCACAAGATAGCAGAAAAAGTAGCAGACGACCATCGAGTTTAAGTGTTACAACTCAAAGAACCAAATGTTTCAAAAGACGAGAGTTGTAAATACTTGGCAAATATAATGCAACCACCCAATAAGGACCTGCTTGAAGACTATCAACTCATAAGCTTCTCCCCCTTTTGTAAGTGAGGACCAAAAAGGTTTGAAGACATAGAGTATATACTCGTTCCCATCGGGAGTAGATGAAGGAGCAGGGTCGATGTTGGAGTTCGGTGGTGCAGACGGGCCTGATGCAGTGTCGAGATGCAGTGCAACCATTGTTTGTGAAGTGGCGTCGTATTCTTCATCGACGACTCTTGCAACAACAGTTGTAGCCGAAGATGAATACTCAGAATCTTCAATTGAGGGAGTGCGGCGCCAGCTTGCATTTTGTGGAGGCCTGGAATCAAACTTGAAGTCCTCAGTTTAGCCATCTTCGCGAAGATCGTCTTCAGGACAGAGCAGTGTGAGACTCTTCCAGGACCACCGACGAGTTTTATGGGCAACAAACGATTTCTTGGTGGCCAAGTTTCGAATGCGATTGACATCCACCAATATACTCTGCATCTGATGCTTTAGCCAGTCATGATGCTTGTCCTGCTTCTGATTGTAACGCCCGGATAATTAAGCTAGAGTGAAACTCTGCTAATGATGCCACGTCAGCTCCGTTATTGTTGCTAATCTTTTGTTAGTTCAAAACCGATTCAAAATCAATTCAAAATATGGCAAACAACAAAAGTTTTCAAACATTGAAACAAAAATGTGGGGTGGGTGCCAAATATTGCACTGGTAATAATTGTGGAGAAAACATTTTTTATAAAGTGCCTAAATATTTTAAAGTGAAATAAAATAGAAAAGAAAATAAATAAAAATAAAAAGTGAAAATAAAACCAAAGGAAAAGAAACCCCCCACCGACCAAAGTGCCCACTCATAGGCTGTGCCGACCCACCTGCCCAATTTAGCCAACACCGGCCCGCCCCCTCGACACGTCCATTTTGCATCATGCTTTTATATCGATATTTATTGCTTTATGGGCTGTTATTACACATTATGTCACAATACTTATGCCTATTCTCTCTTATTTTACAAGGTTTACATAAGGAGGGAGAATGCTTGGCACTGGATTTTAATGGAAAAGGAGCAAATATTATAGACCTATTCTCGCACAACTCCAAAAGTCCCGAAACTCCACGAAAGTTATTTTTGGAAATAATAAAAATACTGAAAGAAGAAGTACGTCGGAGGGGCCCCACTGGCCACGAGGGTGGGGGCGCCTACCCCTGTATGCGCCCCTCACCTCGTGGGCCCCCTGTTGGCTCTCCGGTGGCCATCTTCTGCTATATGAAGTAAAATCATAAGAAGCCTTTCGGGACGAGACTCCGCCGCCACGAGGCGGAACCTTGGCGGAACCAATCTAGGGCTCCGGCAGAGCTGTTCTGCCGGGGACACTTCCCTCCGGGAGGGGGAAATCATTGCCATCGTCATCACCAACGCTCCTCTCATCGGGAGAGGGCACCCATCAACATCTTCACCAGCACCATCTCCTCTCAAAACCCTAGTTCATCTCTTGTATCCAATTCTTGTCTCCAAGTCCGGGATTGGTACTAGTAGGTTGCTAGTAGTGTTGATTACTCCTTGTAGTTGATGCTAGTTGGTTTACTTGGTGGAAGATCATATGTTCAGATCCTTTATGCATATTAATACCACTCTAATTATGAACATGAATATGCTTTATGCAGTAGTTACGTTTGTTCCCGAGGACATGGGAGAAGTCTTGCTATTAGTAGTCATGTGAATTTGGTATTCGCTTGATATTTTGATGAGATGTATGTTGTCTAGCCTCTAGTGGTGTTATGTGAACATCGACTACATAACACTTCACCATTATTTGGGCCTAGAGGAAGGCATTGGGAAGTAATAAGTAGATGATGGGTTGCTAGACCGATGTAAGCTTAAACCCTAGTTTATGCGTTGCTTCGTATGGGGCTGTTTTGGATCCATATGTTTCATGCTATGGTTAGGTTTACCTTAATACTTTTGTTGTAGTGGCGGATGCTTGCAATAGAGGTTAATCATAAGTGGGATGCTTGTTCAAGTAAGAACAGCACCCAAGCACTGGTCCACCCACATATCAAATTATCAAATTACCGAACGCTAATCATATGAACGTGATGAAAACTATATTGACGATATTCCCATGTGTCCTCGGAGCGCTTTTCTCCATATAAGAGTTTGTCCAGGCTTGTCCTTTGCTACAAAAAGGATTGGGCCACCTTGCTGCACTTCATTTACTTTTGTTACTTGTTGCTCGTTACAAATTATCTTATCACAAAACTATCTGTTACCACTTATTTCGGTACTTGCAGAGAATACCTTGCTGAAAACCGCTTATCATTTCCTTCCGCTCCTCGTTGGGTTCGACACTCTTGAAGGAAATATGCCCTAGAGGCAATAATAAAGTTATTATTTATTTCCTTATTTCATGATAAATTTTTATTATTCATGCTAGAATTGTATTAACCGGAAACATAATACATGTGTGAATACATAGACAAACATAATGTCACTAGTATGCCTCTACTTGACTAGCTCGTTGATCAAAGATGGTTGAGTTTCCTAGCCATAGACATGAGTTGTCATTTGATTAACGGGATCACATCATTAGGAGAATGATGTGATTTACTTGACCCATTCCGTTAGCTTAGCACTTGATCGTTTAGTATGTTGCTATTGCTTTCTTCATGACTTATACATGTTCCTATGACTATGAGATTATGCAACTCCCATTTACTGGAGGAACACTTTGTGTGCTACCAAACGTCACAACGTAACTGGGTGATTATAAAGGTGCTCTACAGGTATCTCCGAAGGTACTTGTTGGGTTGGCGTATTTCGAGATTAGGATTTGTCACTCCGATTGTCGGAGAGGCATCTCTGGGCCCTCTTGGTAATACTCATCACTATAAGCCTTGCAAGCATTGTGACTAATAAGTTAGTTGCGGGATGAAGTATTACGAAATGAGTAAAAAGAGACTTTCCGGTAACGAGATTGAACTAGGTATGATGATACCGACGATCGAATCTCGGGCAAGTAACATACTAATGACAAAGGGAACAACGTATGTCGTTATGCGGTTCGACCGATAAAGATCTTCGTAGAATATGTAGGAGCCAATATGGGCATCCAGGTTCCGCTATTGGTTATTGACCAGAGAGGTGTCTCAGTCATGTCTACACAGTTCTCGAACCCGCAGGGTCCGCACGCTTAACATTCGTTGACGATATAATATTATATGAGTTATGTATGTTGGTGACCGAATATTGTTCGGAGTCCCGGATGAGATCACGGACATGACGAGGAGCTCCGGAATGGTCCGGAGGTAAAGATTCATATATTGGATGATATGGTTAGGCCAAGGGGTTAGGCCCACGGGGCTATAAGTCGGTGCAAAAGGAGTTTTATGAGGCCGGGGCCAAACGCCGGAGACCTCCGCGTCTGCCCTGGGCCGACGCCGAGGCCCATGGTGTCTGGGCAGACGCCAAGGATTGTGGCGTTTGGTCCTGGAGTCCGAGTGGGACTCTTGACTTTCGGGCAAAACCGACTTTGAGGAGGCTTTGCTCCAAGTTTCAACCCTGTGGCTCAACATATAAATAGAGGGCAGGGCTAGCACCAAAGACACATCAAGAAACACCAAGCCATGTGCCCGCAACCCTGTCTCCTCTAGTTTATCCTCCGTCATAGTTTCCGTAGTGCTTAGGCGAAGCTCGCAGAGATTGTTCTTCACCAACACCGCCACCACGCCGTCGTGCCGTCGTAACTCATCTACTACTTCGCCCGCCTTTGCCGGATCGAGGAGGCGAGGACGTCATCGAGCTGAACGTGTGCGTAACTCGGAGCTGCCGCATGCTCGGCACTTGGATCGGTCGGATCGTGAAGACGCACGACTACATCAACCGCGTTGATAAACGCCTCGCTTAGCGATCTTCAAGGGTATAAAGATACACTCCTCTCGTTGCTATGCATCACCATGATCTTGCGTGCGTAGGAATTTTTTGAAATTACTACGCTCCCCAAAGAAAGCGGCATCCGAGCCGCCAGAGATGTCATATGCACGAGTAGAACACAAGTGAGTTGTGGGCGATATAAGTCATACCGCTTACCAAAGATGTCATACTTTGGTTCGGGCGGTATTGTTGGATGAAGCGGCCGGACCGACATTACGCGTACGCTTACGCGAGACCGGTTCTCCCGACGTGCTTTGCACAGAGGTGGCAAGCGGGTGTCAGTTTCTCCAACTTTAGTTGAACCGAGTGTGGCTACGCCCGGTCCTTGCGAAGCTTAAAACAACACTAACTTGACAAACTATCGTTTTGGTTTTGATGCGTAGGTAAGAACGGTTCTTGCTAAGCCCATAGCAGCCACGTAAATTTTGCAACAACAAAGTAGAGGACGTCTAACTTGTTTTTGCAGGGCATGTTGTGATGTGATATGGTCAAGACGTGATGCTATATTTTATTGTATGAGATGATCATGTTTTGTAACCGAGTTATCGGCAATCGGCAGGAGACATATGGTTGTCGCTTATTGTATGAAATGCAAGCGCAGAATTGCTTTACTTTATCACTAATTGGTAGCGATAGTCGTAGAAGCAATAGATGGCGAAACGACAACGATGCTACGATGGAGATCAAGGTGTCGCGCCGGTGACGATGGTGATCATGGAGGTGCTTCGGAGATGGAGATCACAAGCACAAGATGATGATGGCCATATCATATCACATATATTGATTGCATGTGATGTTTATCCTTTATGCATCTTATTTTGCTTTGATTGACGGTAGCATTATAAGATGATCTCTCACTAATTATCAAGAAGTGTTCTCCCTGAGTATGCACCGTTGCGAAAGTTCTTCGTCTTTGAGACACCACGTGATGATCGGGTGTGATAGGCTCTACGTTCAAATACAACGGGTGCAAAACAGCTTGCACACGCTGAATACTCAAAGTTAAACTTGACGAGCCCGCATATACAGATATGGCCTCGGAACACGGAGACCGAAAGGTCGATCGTGAATCATATAGTAGATATGGTCAACATAGTGATGTTCACCATTGAAAACTACTCCATCTCATGTGATGATCGGACATGGTTTAGTTGATTTGGATCACGTGATCACTTAGATGACTAGAGAGATGTCTGTCTAAGTGGGAGTTCTTAAGTAATATGATTAATTGAACTTAAATTTATCATGAACTTAGTCCTCGTAGTATTTTGCAAATTATGTTGTAGATCAATAGCTCGTGTTGTTGCTTCATATGTTTATTTTGATATGTTCCTAGAGAAAATTGTGTTGAAAGATGTTAGTAGCAATGATGCGGATTGGATCCGTGATCTGAGGTTTATCCTCATTGCTGCACAGAAGAATTAGGTCCTTAATGCACCGCTAGGTGACAGACCTATTGCAGGAGCAGATGCAGACGTTATGAACGCTTGGCTAATATGATGACTACTTGATAGTTTAGTGCACCATGCCTAACGGCTTAGAATCGGGACTTCAAAGACGTTTTGAACATCATGGACCATATGAGATGTTCCAGGAATTGAAGTTAATATTTCAAGCAAATACCTGAGTTGAGAGATATGAAGTCTCCAACAAGTTCTATAGCTAAAAGATGGAGGAGAATCGCTCAACTAGTGAGCATGTGCTTAGATTGTCTGGGTACTACAATCGCTTGAATCAAGTGGGAGTTAATCTTACGTATAAGATAGTGATTGGCGTAGTTCTTCAGTCACCATCACCAAGTTACCGGAACTTCGTGATGAACTATAGTATGCAAGGGATGACGAAAACGATTCCTAAGCTCTTCGTGATGTTGAAATCGACGAAGGTAGAAATCAAGAAAGAGCATCAAGTGTTGATGGTTGACAAGACCACTAGTTTCAAGAAAAGGGCAAAGGTAAGAAGGGGAACTTCAAGAAGAATGGCAAGCGAGTTGCTGCTCAAGTGAAGAAGTGCTACGTCTTGAGCTTGCGTTGGTTTTCCCCGAAGAGGAGAGGATGATGCAGCACAGTAGCGTAAGTATTTCCCTCAGTTTTTGAGAACCAAGGTATCAATCTAGTAGGAGGCCACGCACAAGTCCCACGTACCTGCACAAAATGATAGCTACTCGCAACCAACGCGATTAGGGGTTGTCAATCCCTTCACGGTCACTTACGAGAGTGAGATCTGATAGAGATAATATTTTTGGTATTTTGGTATAAAGATGCAAAGTAAAAAGTAAAAGAAAAGCAAAAACAAAGCAAGTATTAAAGTGACGGGGATTGGTATGATGATAATAGACCCGGGGGCCATAGGTTTCACTAGTGGCTTCTCTTAAGAGCATAAGTATTTTACGGTGGGTGAACAAATTATTGTTGAGCAATTGACAGAATTGAGCATAGTTATGAGGTTATCTAGGTATGATCATTTATATAGGCATCACGTCCGAGACAAGTAGATCGAAATGATTCTGCATCTACTACTATTACTCCACTCATCGACCGCTATCTAGCATGCATCTAGAGTATTAAGTTAAAAACAGAGTAACGCCTTAAGCAAGATGACATGATGTAGAGGAAAAATTCATGCAATATGATAAATACCCCATCTTGTTATCCTCGATGGCAACAATACAATACGTGCCTTGCAACCCTTTCTGTCACTGGGTAAGGACACCGCAAGATCGAACCCAAAGCCATGCACTTCTCCCATTGCAAGAACTGCCAATCTAGTTGGCCAAACCAAACGGATAATTCAAGAGACTTGCAAAGATAACTCAATCATACATAAAAGAATTCAGAGAAGATTCAAATATTATTCATAGATAAGCTGGATCATAAACCCACAATTCATCGGTCTCAACAAACACACCACGAAAAGAAGATTACATCGAATAGATCTCCACGAGAGAGGGGGAGAACATTGTATTGAGATCCAAAAAGAGAGAAGAAGCCATCTAGCTACTAGCTATGGACCTGAAGGTCTGAAGTAAACTACTCACACTTCATCGGAGAGGCTATGGTGTTGATGTAGAAGCCCTCCGTGGTGCATGCCTCCCATGGAGCTCTAGAACAGGCCCCAAGATGGGATCTCGTGGATACTGAGGAAGTTGCGGCGGTGGAATTAGGTTTTTGCTCCTGCTCGATCGCTTGGGGGTAATGAGGTATATATAGGAGGAAGGAGTACGTCGGTGGAGCAACAGGGGCCCACGAGGCAGGGCACGCCCTAGGGGCGCGCCCCACCCTCGTGACCGCCTCCGATGTTCCTTGGCGAGGGTCCAAGTCTCCGGATCACGTTCGTGAGAAAATCACATTTCAAGGTTTCATTCCGCTTTGGACTCGTTTGATATTCTGCTTTCTTCAAACACTGAAAAAGGCAAAAAACAACAATTCTGGGTTGGGCCTCCGGTTAATAGGTTAGTCCCAAAAGTAATATAAAAGTGGAAAATAACGCCCATTATAGTCCAAAACGATAGATAAAGTAGCATGGAGCAATCAAAAATTATAGATACGTTGGAGACATATCAGGCATCCCCAAGCTTAATTCCTGCTCGTCCTCGAGTAGGTAAATGATAAAAAAAGAATTTTTGATGCGGAGTGATACTTTGGCATAACTTCAATGTAAATCTGCTTAATTGTGGTATGAATATTCAGATCCGAAAGATACAATACAAAAGTTCATATTGACATAAAAATAATAATACTTCAAGCATACTAACTAAGCAATCATGTCTTCTCAAAATAACATGGCCAAAGAAAGTTCATCCCTACAAAATCATATAGTTAGGCTATGTTTCATTTTCACACACAAAGATGTTCCCAACTTCTATACCCCCGATGACAGGCCAAGAAATTGTTTCATACTTAAATAATCTCAAACTTTTTCAACCTTCACGCAATACATGAGCGTGAGCCATGGATATAGCACTATGGGTGGAATAGAATATGATCATGGGGATTGTGTGGAGAAGACAAAAAAGGAGAAATTCTCATATTGACGAGGATAATCAACGGGCTATGGAGATGCCCATCAATTGATGTCAACATGAGGAGTAGGGATTGCCATGCAACAGATGCACTGGAGCTATGAATGCTTAACAAAAGGAAACTAGTGGGTGTGCATCCAACTTGCTTGCTCATGAAGACCTAGGGCATTTGAGGAAGCCCATCATAGGAATATACAAGCCAAGTTCCATAAAGAAAAATTCCCACTATTATAAAAAGATAACTTATGAGACTCACTATATGAAAAACATGGTGCTACTTTGAAGCACAATATATGAGACTCACTACATGAGGAAGAAGGTGCTACTTTGAAGCACAAGTGTGGAAAAAGAGATAGTAGCATTGCCCTTTTTATTTATTTTCTTTTTTTTGGCCTTTCTTTTTTTCTTTTTGGTCTTTCTCGTTTTTTGTGCAATGCTCTAATAATGATGATCATCACACTTCTATTGATTACAACATAAGGATTACAACTCGAAACTAGAACAAGGTATGACTCTATATGAATGCCTCCGACGGTGTACCGGGATGGTGCAATGAATCAAGAGTGACATGTATGAAAAATAATGCATGGTGGCTTTGCCATAAATACGATGTCAACTACATGATCATGCAATGGCAATATGACAAAAGTAAAGTATGTCATGATGATGAACGGAACGGTGGAAAGTTGGATGGCAATATATCTCGGAATGGCTATGGAAATGCCATAATAGGTATGTATGGTGGCTGTTTTGAGGAAGATATAAGGAGGTTTATGTGTTATAGAGTGTATCATATCACGGGGTTTGGATGCACCGGCGAAGTTTGCACCAGCTCTCAAGGTGAGAAAGGGCAATGTACGGCATCAAGAGGCTAGCAAAGGCGGAAAGGTAAAAGTGCGATAATCCATGGACTCAACATTAGTCAAAAGAACTCATATACTTATTGCAAAAATTTAGAAGTCATCAAAATCAAGTACTACGCATGCTCCTAGGGGATAGATTGGTAGGAAAAGACCATCGCTCATTCCCCGACCGCCACTCATAAGGATGCACAAGCCAGTACACTTCATGTTTCAAATTTGTTACACAACTTTAACCATAATGCATGCTACGGGATTTGCAAACTTCAACACAAGCATTTCTCAAATTCACAACTACTCAACTAGCACGACTTTGATATTATCACCTCCATATCTCAAAAACAATTATCAAGCATCAAACTTATCTTAGTATTCAACGACTCAAAAGAAAGTTTCACATATCTTGAATACCAAGTATATTAATATTAAGCAAATTACCATGCTATTAACGACTCTCAAAATAATCTAAGTGAAGCATGAGAGATCAAGTTTCTTTAAAACAAATCCACCACGTTTCTAAAAGATATAAGTGAAGTACTAGAGCAAAAATTATCACGCTCAAAAGATATAAGTGAAGCACTATGAGCAAAACTATCAAGCTCAAAAGATATAAGTGAAGCACTATGAGCAAAACTATCAAGCTCAAAAGATATAATTGAAGCACATAGAGTATTCTATCAAATTCCAATTCATATATGGCTCTCTCAAAAGGTGTGTACAGCAAGGATGATTGTGGTAAACTAACAAGCAAAGACGCAAATAATACAAGACGCTCCAAGCAAAACACATATCATGTTGGTGAATAAAAATATAGCTCCAAGTAAATTACTGATGGAAGTGGATTTAAAGAGGGATGCCTTCCGGGCATCCCCAAGCTTTGACTTTTGGTGTCCTTGGATTATCTTGGGGTGCCATAGGCATCCCCAGCTTAGGCCCTTGCCACTCCTTGTTCCATAATCCATCAAAAGAATTCACCCAAAACTTGAAAACTTCACAACACAAAACTCAATAGAAATCTCGTGAGCTCCGTTAGAGAAAGAAAACAAAAGACTACTTTAAGGTACTGTAATGAACTCATTCTTTATTTGTATTGGTGTTAAACCAACTGTATTCCAACTTTTCTATGGATCATAAATTATTTTACTAGCCATAGACTCATCAAAATAAGCAAACAACACACGCAAAACAGAATCTGTGAAAAACAGAACAGTCCGTAGTAATCTGTAACTAACGCAAACTTCTGGAACTCAAAAAATTCTACCAAAATTATATGATCTGGAAAAATTTGTTTATTGATCAGCAGCAATTAGACTCAATATTTTATCACTTTCTGGTGATTTTTAACAATTCGTGGACTGAGCGCAAAGTTTCTGGAAATTACAGCAAGATCAAATAACTATCATCCAAGAAGATCCAATAGGTTCAACTTGGCACAAACACTAATTAAAAGATAAAAACACATCTAAACAGAGGCTAGATGGATTATTTATTCCTAATCAGAAGCAAAAACTAAAAAATAAAATTAAAATTGGGTTGCCTCCCAACAAGCGCTATCGTTTAACGCCCCTAGCTAGGCATAAAAGCGAGGATAGATCTAGGTGGTGCCGTAGTAATAAGATAGATCGGTGAAACTCATTTCATATTCTCTACTTTCGGCAGCAAGTTTTCTTTGAGGCAAGCAAAAGTAATCAAAAGGGCTAAATTTAATAGGACAAAAGTCCCCAAGATCAATTTT
This sequence comes from Aegilops bicornis, assembly GCA_021605145.1. Lineage (NCBI taxonomy): Eukaryota > Viridiplantae > Streptophyta > Magnoliopsida > Poales > Poaceae > Aegilops > Aegilops bicornis. The sequence goes on along the minus strand of CM038673.1, from coordinate 375,705,242 downwards.
AGGAGGTATAGGTTCCTCTTCGCCCTTCAGATTGCACAACCAATTCATCATTATAAGCATTCTTTTGACAGAACTTGGTAAGCCTATACTCAAGAGAGCATCCTAGCTCATTATTTCGAATAGCCAAATCATCATTAAGCTCAGAGATTCTATCAATTAAGATATTGGTAGGCACTTTTTTTCTAAGATTTTCATTGAAAGCAACATAGTCGATAGATTGAAAACGCATTATCTCTTCTTGATCAAAAATGATAGATTCTATGGGAGGACGGCTAGCGTCCACCCTATAAAACGCAAAGATTTATTTGGCTTCTTTTATTATAAATCTGAATTCATGAGCCAAAAAGATAGTAGCGGCACGCTTAACAGAGGAGTGTTTAATATTAGAAAAATCTAGGAAAATTCTCTGTATAGAAGGGTGCATATGCATAAATTGCCTTTCAAGTTCAACGATAAGCATGGCAATAGCGTCCACAAGGCTACTAGTTATATGGAGAATAGAACCACCCATAGAGGGTAAAGCACCAGCACAAGTAAAGAAATCTTGAATAACTCCTTTTCCAATAATATTACCACTACCGATTCGAAATCTTTTTGTGTGATAGGTAGGGGATTCTTCAGCAGGAGCTTCAGAATTTTCCTTGATATTATTATCGCCCATATCGGCAATAATCTCCCCAATTTCAGACATAACGACAAGCAAGCAAACTAACACACGAGCAAACAAGCGGACGAGGAAAAAGGCAACGGGGAAAGATAAGGAGATTGGGAAAGAGAGGGCGAATAAAACGACAAGGGTGAAGTGAGGGAGAGGAAAACGAGAGGCAAATGGCAAATAATGTAATGCGAGAGATAGGGATTGTGATGGGTACATGGTATGTTAACTTTTGCATAGACTCCCCGACAATGGCGCCAGAAATCCTTCTTGCTACGTCTTGAGCTTGCGTTGGTTTTCCCCGAAGAGGAGAGGATGATGCAGCACAGTAGCGTAAGTACTTCCCTCAGTTTTTGAGAACCAAGGTATCAATCCAAAGAGGAGGCCACGCACAAGGCCCTCGTAGCTGCACAATACGATAGCTACTGGCATCCACCGCGATTAGGGGTTGTCAATCCCTTCACGGTCACTTACGAGAGTGAGATCTGATAGAGATAATATTTTTGGTATTTTTGGTATAAAGATGCAAAGTAAAAAGTAGAAGCAAAGCAAAAACAAAGCAAGTATTAAAATGATGGAGATTGATATGATGAGAATAGACCCGGGGGCCATAGGTTTCACTAGTGGCTTCTCTCAAGAGCATAAGAATTTTACGGTGGGTGAACAAATTACTGTTGAGCAATTGACAAAATTGAGCATAGTTATGAGGTTATCTAGGTATGATCATGTATATAGGCATCACGTCCGAGACAAGTAGATCGAAACGATTCTCCATCTACTACTATTACTCCACTCATCGACCGCTATCCAACATGCATCTAGAGTATTAAGTTAAAAACAGAGTAACGCCTTAAGCAAGATGACATGATGTAGAGGAATAAATTCATGCAATATGATAAGTACACTATCTTGTTATCCTCGATGGCAACAATACAATACGTGCCTTGCAACCCTTTCTCACATCGGGTAAGGACAACGCAAGATTGAACCCAAAGCCATGCACTTCTCCCATTGCAAGAACTACCAATCTAGTTGCCCAAACCAAACGGATAATTCGAAGAGACTTGCAAAGATAACTCAATCATACATAAAAGAATTCAGAGAAGATTCAAATATTATTCATAGATAAGCTGGATCATAAACACACAATTCATCGGTCTCAACAAACACACCGCAAAAAGAAGATTACATCGAATAGATCTCCACGAGAGAGGGGGAGAACATTGTATTGAGATCCAAAAGAGAGAAGAAGCCATCTAGCTACTAGCTATGGACCCAAGGTCTGAAGTAAACTACTCACACTTCATCGGAGAGGCTATGGTGTTGATGTAGAAGCCCTCCGTGGTGGATGCCTCCGGGAGCTCCTAATGTGCCCCAAGATGGGATCTCGTGGATACAGTGAAGTTGCGGCGGTGGAATTAGGTTTTGGATCATGTTCGACTGCTTGGGGGCGTGAGGTATATATAGGAGGAAGGAGTACGTCGGTGGAGCAACAGGGGCCCACGAGGCGGGGCGCGCCTAGGGGTGCGCCACCCTCGTGACCGCCTCCGATGTTCCTTGGCGTAGGGTCCAAGTCTCGTGGATCACGTTCGGTGTGAAAATCACGTTTCCGAAGGTTTCATTCCGTTTGGACTCCGTTTGATATTTTGTTTCTTCGAAACACTGAAAAAGGCAAAAAACAGCAATTCTGGGTTGGGCCTCGGGTTAATAGGTTAGTCCCAAAAGTAATATAAATTTGGAAAATAAAGCCCTTTATAGTCCAAAACAATAGATAAAGTAGCATGGTGCAATCAAAAGTTATAGATACGTTGGAGACGTATCAAGAAGCCCAAAGCTGGACCAAAGCCTGAAACTGAGTGCTTACACTGCAAAGGAAATGGTCACTAGAAACGGAAATGCCCTGAATATTTGGTGGATAAGAAGGATGGCAGAGTGAACAAGGGTATATTTGATATACAGGTTATTGATGTGTGCCTTACTAGTGTTTATAGCAACCCCTGAGTATTTGATACTAGTTCAGTTGCTATGATCAGTAACTCGAAACGGGAGTTGCAGAATAAACAGAGACTAGTTAAGGGTGAAGTGACGATGTGTGTTGGAAGTGGTTCCAAGATTGATATGATCATCATCGCAGACTTCTATACTTTCGGGATTAGTGTTGAACCTAAATAAGTGTTATTTGGTGTTTGCGTTGTGCTTGAATATGATTTGATCATGTTTATTGCAATACGGTTATTCATTTAAGTTAGAGAACAATTGTTGTTCTGTTTACATGAATAAAACCTTCTATGGTCATACACACCAACGAAAATGGTTTGTTGGATCTCGATCGTAGTGATACACATATTCATAATATTGAAGCTAAAAGATGCAAAGTTAATAATGATAGTGCAACTTGTTTGTGGCAATCGCCGCTTAGGTCATATTATGTAAAGCGCATGAAGAAACTCCATGCTGATGGTATTTTGGAATCACTTGATTATGAATCACTTGATGCTTGCGAACCATGCCTTATGGGCAAGATGACTAAAACTCCGTTCTCCGGAACAATGAAACGAGCCACTGACTTATTGGAAATAATACATACCGATGTATGCAATCCAATGAGTGTTGATGCTCGTGGCAAGTATCGTTATTTTCTGACCTTCACAGATGATTTGAGCAGATATGGGTATATCTACTTAATGAAACACAAGTCTGAAACATTTGAAAAGTTCAAAGAATTTCAGAGTGATGTGGAGAATCATCGTAACAAGAAAATAAAGTTTCTACGATATGATCGTGGAGGAGAATATTTGAGTTACGAGTTTGGTCTTCAATTAAAACAATGTGGAATAGTTTCACAAACTCATGCCACCTAGAACACTATAGCGTAACGGTGTGTACGAACATCGTAATCACACTTTATTAGATATAGTGCGATCTATGATGTCTCTTATCGGTTTTCCACTATCATTTTGGGGTTATGCATTAGAGATAGCTGCATTCACTTTAAATAGGGCACCATCTAAATCCGTTGAGACGACACCGTATGAACTATGGTTTAGCAATAAACCTAAGCTGTTGTTTCTTAAAGTTTGGAGTTGCGATGCTTATGTGAAAAAGTTTCAACCTGATAAGCTCAAACAGAATTGGAGAAATGTGTCTTCATAGGATACCCAAAGGAGACTATTGGGTACAATTTCTATCACAGATCTGAAGGCAAGACTTCTGTTGCTAAATTCGGATCCTTTCTAGAGAAGGAGTTTCTCTCGAAAGAAGTGAGTGGGAGGAAAATAGAACTTGATGAGGTAATTGTACCTTCTCCCTTATTGGAAAGTAGTTCATCATAGAAATTAGTTCCAGTAATTACTACACCAATTAGTGAGGAAGTTAATGATGATGATCATGAAACTTCAGATCAAGTTGCTACCAAACCTCGTAGGTCTTCCAGAGTATGATATGCGCCAGAGTGTACGGTAATTCTGTTTTGGAAGTCATGCTACTAGACCATGATGAACCTACGAACTATGAGGAAGCGATGATGAGCCCAGATTATGCAAAATGGCTTGAGGCCATGAAATCTGAGATGGGATCCATGTATGAGAACAAAGTGTGGACTTTGGTGGAGTTGCCCGATGATCAGCAAGCCATATTGTATAAATGGATCTTCAAGAGGAAGACAGATGTTGATAGTAGTGTTACTATCTACAAAGCTCGACTTGTCGCAAAAAGGTTTTCGACAAGTTCAAGGTGTTGACTACAATGAGATTTTCTCAATCAGAAGCGATGCTTAAGTCCTGTCCGAATCATGTTAGCAATTGCCACATTTTATGAAATCTGGCAAATGGATGTCAAAATTGCATTCCTTAATGGTTTTCTTAAAGAAGAGTTGTATATGATGCAGCCAGAAGGTTTTGTCAATCCTAAAGGTGCTAACAAAATGTGCAAGCTCCAGCGATCCATCTATGGCTGGTGCAAGCATCTCAGAGTTGGAATATACGCTTTGATAAGTTGATCAAAGCATATAGTTTTATACAGAATTGCGGTGAAGCCTGTATTTACAGTAAAGTGAGTGGGAGCACTACTGCCTTTCTGATAAATATGTGTGAGTAACATATTGTTGATCAGAAATGATGTAGAATTTTTCTGGAAAGCATAAAGGAGTATTTGAAAGAATTTCTTTAAAAGAAAGACCTCAGTAAAGCTACTTACATATTGAGCATCAAGATCTATTGAGATAGATCAAGACACTTGATAAGTTTTCAACAAGTACATAGCTTGTCAAGATTTTGAAATAGTTCAAAATGGAACATTCAAAGAAAGAGTTCTTGCCTGTGTTGCAAAGGTGTGAAATTGAGTAAGACTCAAATCCCGACCACGGCAGAAAATATAAAAGAGAATGAAAGTCATTCCCTATGCCTCAGTCATAGGTTCTATAAAGTATGCTATGCTATGTACCAAACCTATTGTATACCTTGCTATGAATTTGGCAAGGGAGTACAATAGTGATCTAGGAGTAGATCACTGGACATTGGTCAAGAATATCCTTAGTGAGGACTAAGGAAATATTTCTCGATTATGGAGGTGATAAAAGAGCCCATCGTAAAGAGTTACATCGGTGCAAGCTTTCACACCGATCCAGATGACTCTAAATCTCAATCTGGATACATATTGAAAGTGGGAGCAATTAGCTCGAGTAGCTCCGTGCAGAGCATTGTAGACACAGAAAATTTGCAAAATACATACGGCTCTGAATGTGACAGGCCCGTTGAATAAGCTTCTCTCACGAGCAAAACATGATCATACCTTAGTAAACCCTTCGGGTGTTGGTCACATGACGATGTGAACTATGGGTATTAATCACATACAGATGTGAATATTGGTGTTAAATCACATGGTGATGTGAACTAGATTATTGACTCTAGTGCAAGTGGGAAATCAAGGAAATATGCCCTAGAGGCAATAATACAGTTATTATTTATTTCCTTATTTCATGATAAATGTTTATTATTCATGCTAGAATTGTATTAACCGGAAACATAATACGTGTGTGAATACATAGACAAACATAATATCACTAGTATGCCTCTACTTGACTAGCTCGTTGATCAAAGATGGTTGAGTTTCCTAGCCATAGACATGAGTTGTCATTTTATTAACGGGATCACATCATTAGGAGAATGATGTGATTGACTTGACCCATTCCGTTAGCTTAGCACTTGATCGTTTAGTATGTTGTTATTGCTTTCGTCATGACTTATACATGTTCCCATGACTATGAGATTATGCAACTCCCGTTTACCGGAGGAACACTTTGTGTGCTACCAAACATCACAATGGAACTGGGTGATTATAAAGGTGCTCTACAGGTGTCTCCGAAGGTACTTGTTGGGTTGGCGTATTTAGAGATTAGGATTTGTCACTCCGATTATCGGAGAGGTATCTCTGGGCCCTCTCGGTAATACTCATCACTATGAGCCTTGCAAGCATTGTGACTAATAAGTTAGTTGCGGGATGAAGTATTACGGAACGAGTAAAAAGAGACTTGTTGGTAACGATATTGAACTAGGTATGATGATACCGACGATCGAATCTTGGGCAAGTAACATACCGATGACAAAGGGAACAACATATGTTGTTATGCGGTTCGACCGATAAAGATCTTCGTAGAATATGTAGGAGCCAATATGGGCATCCAGGTTCCGCTATTGGTTATTGACCAGAGAGGTGTCTCAGTCATGTCTACATAGTTCTCGAACCCGTACGGTCCGCACGCTTAACGTTCGTTGACGATATAGTATTATATGAGTTATGTATGTTGGTGACCGAATGTTGTTTGGAGTCCCGGATGAGATCACGGACATGACGAGGAGCTCTGGAATGGTCCGGAGGTAAAGATTCATATATTGGATGATATGGTTAGGTCAAGGGGTCAGGCCCACGGGGCTATAAGTCGGTGCAAAAGGAGTTTTGCGGAGGCCAGGGGGCCAAACGCCGGAGACCCTGGCGTCGGCCTGGGCCAGACGCCGAGGCTCATGGCATCTGGGCGACGCCAAGGATTGTGGCGTTTGGTCCTGAGTCCGAGTGGGACTCTTGCCTTTCGGGCAAAACCGACTTTGAGGAGGCTTTTGCTCCAAGTTTCGACCCCAGGGCTCAACATATAAATAGAGGGGCAGGGCTAGCACCAAAGACACATCAAGAAACACCAAGCCGTCTGCCGGCAACCCTGTCTCCTCTAGTTTATCCTCCGTCATAGTTTCCGTAGTGCTTAGGTGAAGCCCTGCGGAGATTGTTCTTCACCAACACCGTCACCACGCCGTCGTCTTTGCCGGAACTCATCTACTACTTCGCCCGTCTTGCTGGATCGAGAAGGCGAGGACGTCATCGAGCTGAACGTGTGTAGAACTCGGAGGTGCCATGCGTTCGGCACTTGGATCGGTCGGATCGTGTAGACGTACGACTACATCAACTGCGTTGATAAACGCTTCCGCTTAGCGATCTTCAAGGGTATGAAGATACACTCCCCCTCTCGTTGCTATGCATCACCATGATCTTGCGTGTGCCTAGGATTTTTTTTGAAATTACTACGTTCCCCAATAACCCTTACTTATCGAAAGGACTACGATACATCCCCTATACTTGTGGGTCATCACTGCCTTGTCTCCCTTCCTTGTTCCCCCAACCCGGGTCGGAACAGGGGCGCGTCCCCGCCCGACCGCCTCGCCGGCACCGATGCTGGGAGGGATAAAGCCGCCACGCCCCCGCCTCCTCGATCCTGCCTCCCACTCACCCCTACTCTCCCTCTCGGTGCCTGCGCCTCCCCTCCCCTCAAATCCACCTTGCTGCTTCCCCTTCCCCATCGCGTCCGAACGCCGCCGTGAAACGCGCGGCCACAGCCATCGCCTCGCCTCGCCAGCGTGTCCGTCGTATCCGCCATCGTATTCCTCGTCGACCGGTGGCCGCAGCTGGAGCTCGGAGGCGCTGCTGCATGGTTCCCCTTCTTCCACATCTTTGGTCGCCGCCGCTCTTCACCAACTCCGGCGACGCCCCTCTGCTGCTACTAAACCGTTCACCGGCCTCCGCGTGTGCCGCTCGGTGAGCTCCTCTACCTCCCGCCCCTCTCCGTTAGTTTCCTCGCGCGCTGTAGCTAGTTTGCCACCGCACAGTTTTCTGTCCGCCGCCGACGAGCTCGTGACCATCGCCACAGCCGTCGTCATGCTCGCCTGAGCCTGGCATCGTGCTCCTGGTGCTCACACGAGCTCAACGTGCACAAGCCGCCTTCCCGTGCCCCCTAGCGCTGGATCCACTAACGCCCAAACTCCGGCATCCGCTCAGCCACTCGCCACCGCTGTCTCCGGCCGTTTCCGGCCAAGCCCCCTCCACCGTTCGACGTGCCTCGACGCGCTCGTCTGATCGGTCCCAAACACGCATCGTTCGAACGCCCCGTTGTGCGATCCCCGTCCACGCCCGAACTGTCGTCCGCCGCACTCGTCACCGGCGTTGTTTCCGGCCACCCCCGCGCGTTCCGACGCCGTAGATAGACGCGGGGCACTCTCCTCGTTCGAACGCAAGAGACGGCGCTCGATTTGGTGCCCCGTAGGCGAATCCCGACGCTCGCCGGCGTTCGGCCGCTGCGCGCGAGCTCGCCGGAGCTACTCCGGCGGCTCCGCTGAGCTGGCACACCTGGGGCCACCCCTGGGTCACTGCCTGTGGGCCTAGGGGCCCCAACTGGCCACGTTGACCGAGGTCAACTGCGCTGATGTGGCACTTACTGCCACTGACATGCGGGCCCATGTTGTTTAAAACATTTTTGTAAATAAATAAAATTCTAATTATTTCATTAATTAATTTAGTTAACTAAATAGTCACTGACTAATGGGGCCCACTGTCGGTGTCAAAACCGGCGGATCTCGGGTAGGGGGTCCCGAACTGTGCGTCTAGGCGGATGGTAACAGGAGACAAGGGACATGATGTTTTTACCCAGGTTCGGGCCCTCTCGATGGAGGTAAAACCCTACTCCTGCTTGATTAATATTGATGATATGGGTAGTACAAGAGTGGATCTACCACGAGATCAAGGAGGCTAAACCCTAGAAGCTAGCCTATGGTCTGATTGTTGGTCGTCCTACGGACTAAAACCCTCCGGTTTATATAGACACCGGATAGGGTTAGGGTTACAGTAGTCGGTTACAATGGTAGGAGATCTACATATCCAGATCGCCAAGCTTGCCTTCCACGCCAAGGAAAGTCCCATCCGGACACGGGACGAAGTCTTCAATCTTGTATCTTCATAGTCCAGGAGTCCGGCCAACGGTGATAGTTCGGCTATCCCGACACCCCCTAATCCAGGACTCCCTCAGTAGCCCCCGAACCAGGCTTCAATGACGATGAGTCCGACGTGTAGTTTGTCTTCGGCATTGCGAGGCGGGTTCTTCTCCAAATTCCATATATTTGTCAAATAGTGTCCGCGTCTGATAAATGCTGCGCTCCTCGCCTTCCACGCCCAATAATGGCCATCTTCCACGTGTTTGAATGAATGCGAAAAGCCAGGGTATTTTTATACTTATCCCCCTAGCTGCGCAAGTGAGCCGCCTATAAAAGGGACGAGGACCCAGATCTGAGTCACACCATCCCCCCTCCGCGAGCTCTCATCGGAGCGCCTTTGACAAAAATCCATTCCATCATGGACAATCGACGCGGATCCTCCTCTCGCGCCCCCAGCCCTCAGCCTGGAAATTGGGAGAGATGCTCAGTCCCGCATAGCGAGCTAGTGATACTCCAAACCAAGGGATTTCTTCCCCGACCTTCATGGTTCCGATTCGAGCCGGACTCGCCACCTATAAGGGCGGAAAGCAAGCGGAGAGTGTCCCCGATCCCTCCAAAGGAGAGCGGGTATGCTTTATCTCTTATCTAGTAAGAGGACTCGGATTCCCAATTCATCCGCTTTCTCCGGGGCTCTTGGAGTTCTACGGCTCCAAATTTGCACCACCTTACGCCTGCCTCCATTTTACACATCGCGGGCTTCGTGGCCCTTTGCAAACTGTTCTTGGGCATCGAGGCTCATTTTACGCTGTGGAAGAGATTATTCTGCCTTGTACCCCGTTCTCATGAGGGGTCAATATATCAAGTGGGCGGAGCCGAGCCGTATGGCGCATCGCCGGGACCGGATATCTATCCGGAACCCGAAGATGGCGTCCAAGACTGGCCTTGAATGGTTTTATATAGAAGACGTCCCACTGCCGGATCCTGTTCGGATCGGTCTCCCGGAGTTCAGCAATGCTCCTTTGAAGAAATGCCTGAGTTGGCGCCCGCGGAGCCCCCAGAGGGAAGATGACAGGGACGTCCTTTACCTGATGAGCCGAATAAGATTGTTGGCTCATGCCGGACTGACCATGATCGGTGTCATGGCCACATGCATTATGCGGGGGGTGCAACCGCTTCAGTATAGGGGCCACCCCATGTGGGATTTCAACGGGGAGGACGATGCCACCCGTCATGGCCGTAAGGGGCCGGGATCGGTCACCGATCTGGTGAAGATCTTGTCCGCGATGTACAAGGGAGAAGAGGAAGATTTTCTTCGCGTCAGTCCATTGAACGGATTTTCTATGAACAATCCCCGAAGCTGGGTAAGCGTACATTTCTTTTTTGCACATCCGATCCGTATTCCCATGGTTAGGTATCTCATTTTGTGATTCCGACGCAGGAACTGCGCCAGGCCGTAAAAGACATAAACAGCCCGCCTCCACAACCCGAGGATCCGGAAAGGCTCCTCGATCCGGCCTCCCAAGAGGATCCGGACATATTGGTGGAGCTGATTGATGGGGTATATCACCAACTGAGCATCGATAATGCCTTGGTTGCCATTACGGCCGATTACCCCGAAATACTTACAGCCTCACAGGTAACTGAGACCGAGGTCCCAATACTCTGATAATGACCCATCCTTGCTTATTTTTTATCACCGTATACCAATGGTGCTTCGCAGGGGGTGCCTTCGAGGCACGAGGCCGAGCCCGCGGCGGCTAGCCAACAAGGGGCGACGGCCCGCAGCTAAAAAGAAGTGCGGTCCGGATCGAAACTCCGTCAACGGTATGGCACATCACCATATTCCCAGGATTGATTCCTGGAAGGCGTACTAACGCTGGTGCTCTTTTCAGGAAAAAGAGCACTTGCCGGACTGAGTCCGGAGAGGTTGCCAATCGAACCTCCGCCAGCCAGGCTCCAAGGCCGGGTCCAGAAGCGGAGGCGAGCACAAGGCGTGCGTCAGATGCTCCTCCGACAGAGGATGCCGACAGATTGTCCGCCACCAACTCCGAGGTGGAGAGCACCATGAATCACAGGCGCCGCCGAACAGTTCTTCGTGACGCATGTTTCTCCCAAGAGGCCTTGAATGCCTTCAATTCGGGAGATGTGCACCTCCGTGCCGCTCAAGATGGTCTAGCCAGAGCCACGGAGCAGTATGTAAAGGACATACGGGTGAGGAAATTCGACAGTTATATATGCCAGTAGCCCACGAGACTTAAAATAGTCAGAATAACTGATTTAAGGATCATTTGTTATGCAGGATCTTACAAAAAGGAATACCCGACTGTCCCAGGAGCTTGGAGAATGCAATGCCCAACTTGAGGCCGCACTAGCCGCCACAAGGGGAGCCACAGAGACCCCCTCTGGTAATATATGCTTCAAAAGATACATTGTTTGTGAAGTGCGGCGTGTGTGTAAATCTGACAATAATATTGCAGATGGCGCCGGACTAGATCCGGACAAGCAACAGCTCTTGCGCCCGGTTGAAGGCAAGAATGTGCTTACGAGGGTGAGGCAAGAGAAAAATAATCTCCAAGATGCCAACACCCAACCGGGTGAGGAACTAAAGGATGTTCGTGCTCAAATTGCCGTCGACTCCGTGAAGGAGAATCGGCGACTTCATCGCGGCATTTATAGTAAGTGCTTGAGCGAACTTCAAAAAGAGTTCGGTGAGGAAGTCAATTAATGAGTTATGTCTCAGAGGTATGCTCACGGGTCGTCTGAAGAGGAAATGCCCGGTTCTACGGGTGACCTTCTTCCCGAGCTATTGCAATTGCAACGAACGAAGTTCGCAGGTGATGAAAGGCGCCGCCTGTGCCTTGTGGCCATCTATTTCCCAGCCGAAGGCCTTGGAGAGCTTGCAGAGAAGCTTCGTGGAGCACGCGGCGCTTTCGACTATGGAAGATATCGGCTGTCGTCAAGGCGCCGAGGCTCGGGTCATGGTGAAGACGCAGACACGGTTATGACCCAAACCACATACGAGGTCGGACCTGTGGGGCCCGACGGAAGGAGATCCATGTGAGCTTAGTGTACGACCAAGTAGAGTTGGCCGCAAAGTATTCCCAGCAGGATCGAAACTAGACAGCCTATTAGACGGCATTGAAGAGGAATACAATCACCAATTTGACTATGTAATTTAAAATGACATGTAAAATGCCTTCTAGCCGGATTGTAGATTGTTTGTCGTAGCGGACCTTTTCGCTTCAACCTCGGGACCCGATAGTCCGGAGTGTGTCCGAATACCCTCGCGGTTATGTAAAAACCGGGCATGCGTGGAGACCAGGCGTAGGGGTCATGAGTGCTTTATCAGATAAGTGCCCAACTAGTTATTTATATTACATGGTTAGTAAGAAACATCTTCCAGGGAGAATAGTTCCTTTAGGGGTTCCTTTCCCTGGGAGGCATGCCCTAAAGTGCATGTCCGGACTGCAAAAAAGCGTAAAAGCATCCGGGGTAGATAAATAAAAATAAAAATCATCTTTTAGTTCACCGACCGAATATTCCCTTAAGAACGCTTAGCTTTCAGCGTCACCCAGTCGAGGTAATGCAGCGTCCGGTGACCAGCGGTAACAATCGCAGAGGTGCTCCCTTTACCACCTAGCCGAACAATCGGAACGAGGGGTAAGCACAGGAGCCGTGCAACCCAGCTTGGCCAAAACTTAAGTCATATCGATGCATATAATGGTGAATAAAAGGTACATGCGGAAGTGTGACACATGTATTGGGCATAAAGCCCAGATAAATAAGCTTCATAAAGAAGCCCCGAAGGTATAATGAGCGTGGATAGCGCGTCAAGTGTGTCTTAACAATGCGCCAAACGAGCCTTTAACGGCTTCAAAAAAGGAGGGAGAAGGAGAGAAATAAAAGACAGCTTAAAGTATAAAATATAGACGGAGGAAGGAGACGAACTCAGAATCCGGCGCTAGGCGTAGAATCTTCGGAGACGGGCTGCGTTCCATGGGTTCGGCTCGAGTCGGTTATCCGATGTGTTCCGCAGACGGTACGCTCCGCCGGTCAAGACTTGGTCGATGATGAAGGGACCCTCCCATTTGGGCTTGAGTTTGTCCTTTTTCTTGTCCGGCAGGCGTAGAAATAGTTCGCCAACGTTGTAAGCTTTGGCCCGTACTTCCCTGCTTTGATATCTTCGAGCTCGCTGTTGATAGAATGCGGAACGAGCTTTTGCCACGCCACGCTCCTCCTCCAAGGCGCCCAGCTGTCCCCGCCGATCGAGCTCGGCTTCTCTTTCTTCGTACATGCGCACGCGAGGTGAGTCATGAATTATGTCGCAGGCAAAACTGCCTCTGCCAGATACCATAAAAATGGTGTGAATCCGGTAGTGCGATTCGGGCGTGGTCCGCAGCCCCTGTGGTACGGAGTCGAGCTCCTTTACCCAGTGCGTGTTAGATTCCTTGAGGGACCGCACTAGCCTGGGTTTAATGCCGCTCATGATTAGACCGTTTGCTCGCTCGACTTGACCGTTAGTTTGGGGGTGATAGACTGAAGCGTAGTCGAGCTTGATGCCCATGTTTTTGCACCAGAGTTTGACCTCGTCGGCCGTGAAGTTCGTGGTCGTTATCGTTGATGATGCTATGGGGACGCCAGTAACGGTGTACTACCCCGATATGAAGTCTATCATCAGTCCGGATTCGCCGCCTTTACTGAGCTTGGCCTCTATCCATTTGGTGAATTTATCCACCATGACCAATAGGTATTTTTGCTTGTGGGTTCCTCCTTTAAGGGGTCCAACCATGTCAAGCCCCTGCACTGCGAAGGGCCGTGTGATGGGTATAGTTTTGAGGGTGGTGGGTGGCATGTGGCTTTGATTAGCAAAGAGCCGCAACCGACGCATCGTTAGACTAAGTCCCGAAAGCATCTGCCCGGGCCGGGCCAATAAAATCCTCTGCACGGAATGCCTTGCCTACAAGGGCCCGGCTGCGGCATGGTGCCCATCGAGTCCGGCGTGAATTTCCGCCAGGAGATTCCGCCCTTCCTCTTCGGAGATACACCTTTGAAGGACTCCGGTTGTGCTTTTCTTATAAAGCTCTCCCTCATGGACCTTATAGGCTTTAGACCGCCGCACAATGCAGCGGGCCTCGTTTTGGTCCTCGAGAAGTTCCTGCCTAGTTAGGTAGGCTAGGAATGGTTCTATCCACGAGGCAATGACCTCCATTATTACATGGGCTGACGATGTCATTTCGTTGGCGGGACCACCAACTATGTCGGAATGCTCGATGTGGGGCAGTGCGGTTGGGTCCGGGTTGTTATTTCCGGACTCTCCCTCCCATAGTACGGATGACTTGAAAAGCCTCTCTAGGAAAATGTTGGGGGGGACACGATCGCGCTTTGCGCCAATGCGTACAAAGACGCTCACTGCCTGGTTGTTATCCCGGGCTATATGGTGAAATTCGAGCCCCTCAAACCGAGCTGACATTTTTAGGACGGCATTGCGATAAGCTGCCATTTTCGGATCCTTGGCATCAAAGTCCCCATTTATTTGGGATATCGCGAGGTTCGAATCCCCGCGCACCTCTAGGCGTTGAATGCCCATGGAGATTGCCATCCGGAGACCATGTAGAAGGGCCTCGTATTCGGCTACGTTGTTGGAGTCCATGTACATTATTTGAAGTACGTATTGGACTGTATCTACGGTTGGGGACGTCAGAACAACGTCAGCCCCTAGGCCGACCAACATTTTGGAGCCGTCAAAGTGCATGATCCAGTTGGAATATGTGCCGTACTCTTTAGGGAGTTCGGCTTCAGTCCATTCGGCGATGAAGTCAGCCAAAACTTGCGACTTAATAGCTCACCGTGGCTTATAGGTTATGTCGAATGGGAGGAGCTCAATGGCCCATTTAGCAATCCGCCCGTTAGTCGCGGTTGTTTATAATGTCATTAAGAGGTACTTCGAGGCTACTGTTATCGAACACTCTTGGAAGTAGTGTCACAGCTTCCGGATGCCATGAACACCGCGTATGCTATCTTTTGATAATGCGGGTACCGTGACTTGCTTGGAGTTAGGACAGTGGACACGTAGTAAACTGGTTTTTGGAGAGGGAACTTGTGTCCGTCCGTTTCTCGTTCAACAACGAGCACCGCACTTACAACTTGATGGGTTGCTGCGATGTATAATAGCATTGGTTCGCCCATGTTGGGCGCGGCCAGGACCAGATTTGTTTCCAATATGGCTTTGATTTCTTCGAGTCCGGCCGTGGCAGCATCCGTCCACTCGAGCGTTGATTTGCCGGAGGAGGCGATAAAGGGTAATGCCTTTTCTCCTAAGCGGAGATAAAGCGGCTTAGAGCCGCCACGCATCCGATCAATTTTGTATTTGTTTGAGGTCTTTTGGGATATCCAATTGTGACAGAGCTCGGATCTTGGCTGGGTTTGCTTCAATTCCTCTACCGGATACAATGAAGCCCAAGAGCTTTCCGGCTGGTATGCCGAAAACACATTTTTCCGGGTTGAGCTTGATGTCATATGTTTGGAGATTATCGAATGTGAGCCTCAAGTCGTCGACTAGGGTTTTGACATGCTTGGATTTGACGACCACATCATCTACGTATGCCTCCACTATTTTGCCGATCTGGTTTGCCAGGCATGTCTGAATCATGCCGATATGTTGCTTGGCGCTTTTGAGCCCAAAGGGCATTGTGTTGAAGCGAGAATGGGCGTATGGGGTGATGAATGCCGTTGTGGCTTGGTCTGGCTCTGCCATCTTAATTTGGTGGTAGCCGGAGTATGCGTCGAGGAAGCACAATGAATCATGTCCTGCGCTAGCATCGATAATTTGATCGATGCGGGGGAGGGGGAAGGGATCCTTTGGGCAAGCCTTGTTAAGGTCCTTAAAATCGACACATAGGCGCCAGAATTTGTCCTTCTTTGGTACCATTACCAAGTTTGCTAGCCAGTCCGGATGTTTAATGTCTTTGATGAATCCGGCTTCCAATAGTTTGGCTAGCTCCTCTCCCATGGCCTGTCTCTTGGGTTCGGAGAAACGCCGAAGAGCCTGTTTGACTGGCTTGAATCCTTTTAGGATATTTAGGCTATGCTCTGCCAGCCGGCGTGGGATTCCTGGCATGTCTGAAGGGTGTCAGGCAAAAAATGTCCCAATTTTCGCGTAAGAATTCTCGTAATGCAGCATCCACATCAGGGTTTAATTGTGCCCCGATGGAGGCCGTTTTTGTAGGGTCCGTTGGATGGACTTGGAATTTGACTATTTAAATGCGGTTTAAAAGAGGTGGACTTGGATCTCTTATCGAGTATCACATCGTCCCTGTCCACCGTGGAGCGCAGCGCAGTGAGTTCCTCTACCGCTAGGGCTTCGGATAGTGCCTCAAGGGCAAGTGTTGCTGTTTTATTTTCGGCGCGGAGCGCTATGTCCGGGTCACTAGCGAGAGTGATAATTCCGTTGGTTCCAGGCATTTTGAGCTTCATGTACCCGTAATGGGGTATAGCTTGAAAAATTGTGAATGCCTCTCGCCCTAATAGAGCGTGGTATCCGCTGCTGAACGGGGCCACTCGGAATGTGACCTCCTCGGACCTATAATTGTCCGGCGTGCCGAACACCACATCTAGTGTGATCTTTCCTGTCTGACATGCGTCCCGACTGGGGATTATTCCTCTAAAGGTTGTGCCGCTTCGCTCAACGCGGCTCCAGTCTATTTCCATTTTTCGAAGGGTTTCCTCGTAGATGAGGTTTAATTCGCTGCCGCCGTCCATGAGTACCTTGGTAAGGCGAAAGCCGTCCACTATTGGACTGAGGACCAATGCGGTTGGTGCTTGGGCTGTTCGGAATTTAGGTTCGTCACTGGCGTTAAAGGTAATACCCGTGTCACTCCATGGATTTATTGTTGCTATCTGGTAGACTTCGGCAAGGCTGCGGAGTGTTCGTTTCCGCATATTTTTTGATCTGAAAGTCTTGAAGACCGTTAATACCGTCTTTGGTATTGCTGGGGTGGTGCTCGAGCTAGGAGCTCTTCGCCACTTTTGGCCACTGCCGTAGTATCCAACATGCTTTAAGGCTACGAGTTGGAGTGGCGCCCTCTGTGCTATGCATTTTGCAGGTCCATTGAGCCATCCCTCCAAGACGGTTCCATGCCCTTTGGGGTTTTTGCTTTTTGGTATGTAACCTGTGTGCACAGTGATGATGCACCATTTTATTTCGTACTAGGGTCGTATTCGGGGCCAGATTATCCCAAAATTTGATTTCGGTTTTCCAGGCGCTCTCCATCGCGCAGTACTTTCGTACTATGGACGCCAAGTCAGCGAAGCATGTAATTTCACGACGACTTATGGCGTTTAGGATTCCCTTGTCCGTGCAATTATTGCAGAAGAATGAGATTGCGTCCCCCTCGTGGCAGTCCTTTATCCTGTCCATAACCAAGAGGAATCTGGCCCAGTAATGGTGTATTGTTTCACCGGGCTCTTGCCGGATTTGGGATAGATCACTTATGCTTGGGTGGGCGGGTGGAATTAAATTCCGAACCCCGTCCGATCTAAGATTCAGGGGCCAAGAAATTTCCGAACTTGGAAGCTTGGGTTCTTGGAGTTTGTCCAATGAATCTGGCCCGCTGCCTGACTTTAAGTTCAGGGCTTGAGTAGTGTCCTCCCCTCCGCGGGAATCCGGCATGGAGGGGTCAGGAATCCAGACATAGCTAGTCCGTAAGGTAGGAGAAGAGTCGCCGTATTGTTCCTCTACCACAGCAACGTGGTGGGTGGCCTGGGGAGATTTAATCTCTCTCAGATCGGTTTTAGGCCCGATCTGATCGTAGTCTGTAGCGACTCCCAGGGCGGCGATGCGATCCAAGAGCTCGTTCAAGGAAGAGAGCTCCATCGAATCTAGCTGCTCGGCGAGTTCCGAGTTAACGTGAAGATTGCTTCCGATGACCCGAGAAGTCATCGTCGGCGTGGCGGCCGAACAGGCGGTCATAAGAAAACCACCTAGCCGGAGAGTTTAGCCGGTGGCCAAAGCTCCTTTAGCAACGGTGCCGTATTTAAAGACGGGATGAGGCATCCTTCTTGACAGCGACGACACAGAGGACTCTCAATGAAAGCACCAATGTCGGTGTCAGAACCGGCGGATCTCGGGTAGGGGGTCTCGAACTGTGCGTCTAGGCGGATGGTAACAGGAGACAAGGGATACGATGTTTTTACCCAGGTTCGGGCCCTCTCGATGGAGGTAAAACCCTACTCCTGCTTGATTAATATTGATGATATGGGTAGTACAAGAGTGGATCTACCACGAGATCAAGGAGGCTAAACCCTAGAAGCTAGCCTATGGTCTGATTGTTGTTCGTCCTATGGACTAAAACCCTCTGGTTTATATAGACACCGGATAGGGTTAGGGTTACACAGAGTCGGTTACAATGGTAGGAGATCTACATATCCGTATTGCCAAGCTTGCCTTCCACGCCAAGGAAAGTCCCATCCGGACACGGGGCGAAGTCTTCAATCTTGTATCTTCATAGTCCAGGAGTCCGGCCAACGGTGATAGTTCGGCTATCCGGACACCCCCTAATCCAGGACTCCCTCACCCACCCTCTATAATAGCTCTGTTAGTTTTAAACTAAACTCTGTTAAACCCACTGTGGCTGACAGGTGGGCCACACCTGCCAGTTTGACAAAGTCAACTCCGCTGTTGACTGCTGACGCAGTGATGACCTCATGCAGACATCATATTTCCTTTTCTGGAAATTCCTTTTAATTTAGATAAATTCAGAAATTGATTAAAACTTTAGTAAAACATAGAAAATAAACCATAGCTCAGATGAAAAAAAATTCTACATGAAAGTTGCTCAGAATGATGGGACGAATCCAAATGCGCAGCCTGTTCGTCCGCCACACATCCCTGGCATTGCAAACACGCAACTTTCCCCCTCCGGTTCATCTGTCCGAAAACGCGAAATACCGGGGATACTTTCCCGGATGTTTTCCCCCTTCGCCGGTATCCCCTACTACCACGTTTGGGCACCCCTAGCAACGCTCATTGCCATGTCATGCATCGTCATGCATTTTTGCATTATATTTATTGTTTCTTCCCCCTCTTCTCTCGCTAGACTCCGAGACCGACGCCGCTGCTACCCAGTTCGACTACTGTGTTGACGACCCCTCCTTGCCAGAGCAACCAGGCAAGCCCCCCCCTTGATCACCAGATATCGCCTATTCTTCTCTCTACTGCTTGCATTAGAGTAGTGTAGCATGATATTGATTTTCATTAATCCTATCCTTGCTACTACTGTTGTTACCTTTACGTGCAATCCTACATGCTTAGTATAGGATGCTAGTATTCCATCTATGGCCCTACATTCTTGTCCGTCTGCCATGCTATACTATCGGGCCGTGATCACTCGGGAGGTGATCACGGGTATATACTTATATACATATTATATGCTACCTGTGGTGACTAAAGTCGGGTCGGCTCGTAGAGTACCCGCGAGTGATTCACGGATTGGGACCGAAAGGACGTTTGTCCCGACGGCCCTCTGAGTGAACCTTTGTGGCGGAGCGACAGGGCAGGTTGACACTACCTAGGAGAGAGGTGGGCCTGGCCCTGGTCAACGTCCGCGGTTACTTCAAAATAATACGCTTAACAAGATCTTGGTATTTGATCTAAGTCTGGCCACTGGCCTATGCGCACTAACCAACTACGTGGGAACAGTTATGGGCACTCGGCGTCGTGGTATCAGCCGAAGCCTTCGTGACGTCAGCGACTGAGTGGCGCACGCCGGATTGGACAGGAACGCCTGCTCTTGTATTAGGGAGGCTAGGTCTACTTCCGGCCGCGTACACAACGTGCAGGTGTGCAATGGGCCCAGACCCCTGCACGCATAGGTTTAGACCGACATGCTGACCTATCTGTTGTGCCTAGGTGGGGCTGCGATGTGTTGATCTTCCGAGGCCGGTCATGGCCCAGGAAAGTGTGTCCGGCCAAATGGGATCGAGCGTGTTGGGTAATGTGGTGCACCCCTGCAAGGAAGTTTATCTATTCGAATAGCCGTGTCCCTCGATAAAAGGACGACCTGGAGTTGTACCTTGACCTTATTACAACTAGAACCGGATACTTAATAAACACACCCTTCCACGTGCCAGATACAACCTGGTGATCGCTCTCTCACAGGTCGACGAGGAGAGGATCGTCGGGTAGTGTCGGTGTCAAAACCGGCGGATCTCGGGTAGGGGGTCCCGAACTGTGTGTCTAAGGCGGATGGTAACAGGAGGCAGGGGACATGATGTTTACCTAGGTTTGGGCCTTCTCGATGGAGGTAATACCCTACTTCTTGCTTGATTGATCTTGATGATATGAGTATTACAAGAGTTGATCTACCACGAGATCGTAGAGGCTAAACCCTAAGAAGCTATCCTATGGTATGATTGTTGTTGTCCTACGAACTAAACCCTCCGGTTTATATAGACACTGGAGGGGGCCAGGGTTACACATAGTCGGTTACAAGGGAGGAGATCTACATATCCGTATTGCCAAGCTTGCCTTCCACCCCAAGGAAAGTTCCATACGGACACGGGACAAAGTCTTCAATCTTGTATCTTCATAGTCCAACAGTCCGGCCAAAGGATATAGTCCGGCTGTCCGGAGACCCCCTAATCCAGGACTTGCTCAGTAGCCCCTGAACCAGGCTTCAATGATGATGAGTCCAGCGCGTAGATTTGTCTTCGGCATTGCAAGGCGGGTTCTTCCTCTGAATACTCCATAGAAGATCTTGAACGCAAGGATAGTGTCTGGCTCTGCAAAATAAGTTCCACATACCACCATAGAGAGAATAATATTTCGGGATTCTCATTAATACGGATGTGGGTAACCCAACCACGCCATCAATTACGGCGCTTGGGGAATAAGAGGTTTTACCAGGTGAGTGGGGATGCGCATTGCCTCTTCCGCCCTTATAAAGACAAGGATTCACTCTTTTCACCCACGCCTTCTTCCCGATTCATTCCCTTCTGCTCAAGCTCCAGCGCCCAAGCGTTCATCTTCTCTGCCCACAAAAGGTCTTCCAAAGAAGTCCATATCCAGAGCAGGAGGCAAATGGATGGCCTCTACTGTCCGAGAGAAGGATATCAAAAAGCTTCGGGAGGCCGGGTACCTGGCCAAGAAAATCAGCCACCGCCTCCCGACGGCGGGACATATCGTCCCCACTCCGGAACCCCACGAGAGGGTTGTATTCCTCCCTCACTTTGTCCGCTGAGCTAGGGTTTCCCCTCCACCCGTTCGTTCGTGGCATCATGTATTATTATGGGATCGATCTTCACGATCTGTCCCCTAATTCCTTCCTCAACATCTCGACATTCATTGTCGTGTGCGAGGCTTTTCTCCGTATTTCGCCGCACTTTGGTTTATGGCTGAAGATTTTTAATGTGAAGCCCAAGGTGGTGGGCGGCGAGCACGCCGAGTGCAGGGGCGCTATGGTGAGCAAGATTCCCAACGTCATATGGCCAACGGGAACCTTTAATGATTCTTTTAAGGAGTGGCAACAGCAGTGGTTTTACATCACTGAGCCGTGCGGCAAGGAATGGGCCGCCTCTCCCGAGTTTCGATCCGGTGCCCCTCTGCGGCTTACATCCTGGGTTAAGAAAGGCCTGGTCTGGTCCTCGTCCGACGGACTGTCGGTGCTCCAGACGCGCGTTAAAGATATGGGAGACAAGAACATTAAACTTGTCAACGTAGTCCAGGTGATGTTAGTCCGCCGGATCCTGCCTTGTCAACACCGGACTTGCAATCTATGGGAATTCGATTCGGCCAGGCACCAAACCTTGTGAGGGTTCTTTGGCTCCTCGCACAAGGACATTTGGAAGGTGCTTTTCAAGTCCAGCAAATCATGGCCGGACACCGCCGAGGACCGCGGGTACCAACTGTCCCGCCCTGCAAGTTCAGTGAGTTTATCAAACTTCTCTATCCGCATGACCCAAAGGAAGCGCTTAACGTGTTTTATACAACTCTCCCAGGGCTGGACGAAGAAGGCGGAGCGGATCCATTGTACGGCCCCGCTGCCCCAAGAACCGGCCATCCCACTTCTGATGAAGATGTTGGTCCCGGCGCCTTACAAGGTGCCGAAGAAGACGGTCGAGAAGGAGGCCAAAAAGACCCGGGGCAGCCTTCGTCGCCGCGGCACTTCAGACACAATATCCGAAGGCTCCAATGCCCATTCCGCCTCCGAAGAGGACAATGAGGAGGAGGAAGATGAATCCCCTGCGAGGGAAAGAAAGAAGAGTACGACCTCCGTACACTTGGAGGCCGAGCTGCCCAAAAGGGGAAAGGCTCCTCTTCTGGAGGAGTCCACTGCCGCCGCCGACAGCGGCCCCACATGGGATCCCAGGGCCCAGCCCCTGGTGAACTCGTAAGTGTATAAAATCCGAGTACGTTTTAGGCATCCGGACTCATCGTGGCCTAGTATTTTAACCTAAGCCATATTTTTTTGTAGTCCGGCGAGGTCATGTACCAAACAATCCTCATCAGAGGACTTGCTGAGCTCAAATGCTATGGAGAGCGGGACGCCCCCAAAGGCCCCTTCCTCCAAACAGGTGCATAACACCGGGGCTTCATCCCAGAAGGACCCCGGCCAAGGAGGAAAGGAAAAAACTGTGAAGGCGGCGCCTGGAGGTCAAACCTCAGGGGCCAGACACGTGGGGGAAAAGATTCCCATGGGGGCTGATGGCGGGGGTGATCCTGAATTCGACTCCCAGCCGGATGCGATTCCAGAGACCTATACGACTCCAGAATCAAGCAGGCAGCCTCCTTCGGCTGGAGGGGGCGTGCCTGTTCCATCGGTGACCTCTGTCTATCCAGAAGTGTCGGATGCTTTGTTGGTGGCGTTGAAAGACGCCTCCATCGTTGATGAACACCGTGCCCTTATGGGTGCGGTGATTGAGAAGATTCAGTCAACTGAGAGTGGACTGAACAAAGCTCAGACGCCTTATAAGAGGCTTTGAGGTATGTTTTATGAGTTGTCGAAGAGTGTCATAGTATAGATAGTAGCCCCTGATACACTGTTCGGTGAAAGAAAGAACCGGACAGAGGATCGAATTTTATGTTCGCAGGAAGACTCATTGAATGTCATCTATTTCTCTTCTTTTATAAGCAGGTGTCTGTAGCAATTTGCTACTTCTCATCTGCGGAGATCTCCGGCTGAATCAAAAGTGCAGGCGGGCCACAGAAGAACTTGGCCAATTGAAAATGCAGTTGAGGGATAAAAAAGGTATGCACAAGTCTTGTCCGCGTTTATTGCGAATGAATTGTCAGTATGAACTGAGCTTTATGACTTATGCTAGGGATTGTGACCGAAGTCGAAGCCCTTAAGAAGGCTATGGCTGAGGCCGAGAAAAAGGCAGCCACTGAGCAGGCTCTTCGTGAGAAGCACGAGCCCAGGGTTATTAAAGCTGAGCAGGAGCTACAAGAGGCCGTGAGGAAATGCGAGACCTTGGAGCAGAGTTTAATGGAGAAGGAAGCCAAACTCACCAAGGCGCATCAGGCCATGAGTGATGCCCGGGAGGAAACCCAAAGCACCCTGCAGGAGATGCAAGACGCGAGAAAGATCGCGTCTGGTAAGGCTTTTTCCCTGTAGAGTAAGTATTTAGGGGGAAACTTATGTTTCTAATTTTGAATCCGGATTTCTCAGGGGTATTTGCCGAGCTACCTCGCAGCTTATAAGATGCCGCTCAATTCTACCGAGCCGAAGAAAGGACAATTGCAGATAAGCTCTTATGGTCGCAGTATTTGGCACAGAATTATCTGGTGCCTTTTACTGATCAGCTAAAATAGTTGGTCGAACTGCATAAGGCGGCGGAACTAGCCATGAAACATTTGGTTATCCGGCTATGGCCTGCCGAGCCGATTCCAAGCAGCTACTTCGGGCTCGTGAAGTGGCTCGTAAGCGCTTGCCCTCGACTTGACGTCATCAAGCGGTCGGTCTGCATAGAAGGTGCGCGAATGGCCTTCGCCGCCGCAAAAGGTGCACTGGGGGAAGATGGATGCCGAAAAGCTGATGACCGAAGGACCGCCAGAGGGGAAGGAGCACCGCAAGCCCGAATTATATTATGAGAGTGTCCTGAAATGATCCTACCTTGTAGCGGGGCTATGCACTAAGGACATTATATTTCCATGAGTGCCAATCATGTTGTCCTTTGTAGTGTTTGAACAAGGTCGTTTATTTGTCGCCTGTTATATAAAAGTTTACCCTCCTGTGCGGCCGTTTTATGTGTTAAACCTGAGAGTTGGCGGTTGTCGGCTTCGCCCCCACGTAAGAAGTACGGGGTGTTCGGGATAAACACGAGCACTCTTTATCCCAGTTTTGGGTCCTTCAAGGAGGTGCTCAGACAACGAACTGTGCAATCAGACTTTAGGGCTTTATCACTCTCGCTTAGCCACAGGAGCTTTAGTATGGTAGGCGCAGCCTCGGTGTTCGAAGACCGTACTAGGGGCTCTATAAGCACCTGATCGGAGAAAGAACCGATCCATCGCACGCTGCATTGGTTATGGCATTATGCGGGAGAAATCCTTAAAGATTTTGTGACCTCTCGAACAGCTGACCAGCTCTCGCCGTATCATGACAGTCAGTTTTCGGCTTTCTCTACTGAGGTGCTCGTCCGGAAGAACCGGGACACAAACGCAGTAGTTCTCCCAATGCTACCTTAGCCGATATAGCGGAACGTAAGGTACCAAAACATGGGAGCCGGGCAAACCCAACTATTGACCCAAGACATGATTCGGAGCTGATGCATATAATGCTATAGGTTCGGGGAGCCGAGCTTCCATGAAGGTGTTCGGACTTTACTACCTTGTTATGGGTAAAACGAAGCCCGTGGCATATTTTAAGGCATATCGCTATGTACGGATGCCACTTGACAGAATGATTTCAATAAGAAATAACAGCAGGTAAATGTCATATAAATCCACATGTTGTATTTGAATAGTACGTCTATGCATGTGGGTACAAGTAATGTGATAAAAAAAGGGATATGATTGCGGAACCTGCTGATACCAGGAGGAAGAGGCTGAGTGCGGATCCGTAATATAGCCGGATGGTCATTGCAGGGAATGTCTAAGGATTCCATTACGCGTTCAAGCTGCCTCCATGTAGCCCGTCCTGGTCGGCGCAAAGGTGAACCTGCGAAGGAAATGTAAGAAATATTTATGTGCCGGAGGGCGTTTGAGCCGCTGAGTTCGACCTGTCCTGGCCTTCGCCGGAGTATTTAGTTGAGCTCTGGACGAGCCGGGCTATCCTTCCGTGAAATAGTTCGGAGTCCCTTGACGGTGTCCGGGAGCCTGGACGTCGACTCGAGGTTCGGCTGCAAGGTGCTGCTCGTTGTTTCTGCTGCTAAGGCAGCGGTGTATTAGTTGGTGCCGAGGGAAGGTTCGGTCTTGCCATGAACCGTGATGACGCCACGTGGACCGGGCATCTTTAGCTTACGGTAGGCATAATGTGGCACCGCGTTGAATCGAGCGAACGTGGTTTGTCCAAGCAGTGCTTGATAATCACTGCGGAAAGGGGCGATTTCAAAGATTAACTCTTCGATACGGTAATTTTCTGGTGATCCAAAGACTACCTCAAGGGCAATGGAGCCTGTACAGCTAACTTCCACACCTGGTATGATGCCTCTAAAAGTGACTTTAGTGGGTTTGATCGCCGAATGATCGATGCCCATCTTATGCGCGTGTCACAGTAAAGCAGATTTAAACTGCTACCTCCGTCCATAAGGACTCGAGTGAGGTGGAACCCGTCTATTATTGGGTTGAGGACTAGTGCGGCTGGATTGCCCTAATTGGCGTTAACCGGACGATCCGTGCAGTTGAAGGTGACCGGCCCTAGTTTATATTGTGGGACGGCTAGTTCCTTTGAGTCGCCATCCCTATGAGTGCATATCTGGTCCGAGTTGGCAATTTGGGTGGTATTTACCACATTCACCGACTGAATATGGGGGGGGGGGATTTCTTTTGCCCTCCTATGTTCGGTGATCTGGGCTCTTCGTCGCTATCGTCGCTTTGAGACCCCTCTTCGTCTTTTGCGCCTGCCTTGCTGGCTTGTTTGAAGACCCAGCATTCTCTCTTGGTATGGGAGGCTGGCGTTTCTGGGGTGCCATGAATTTGGCATTGGCGATCGAGTATGCGGTCCAGACTGGATGGACCCGGATTTTTATTTTTGGGTGGCCCATTCCGCTGACCGGACTTTGAGCCCTGAACCCGGCATTAACTGCCCTGTTTTCAGTATTTTCACCATATTTGCGGCGCTTGTGTTTGTTGCGTCGTGGTTTGCCATTGCTCTTGCTCTTTTGGTACTACGAGCCAACCAGCTATCTTCGCCCGCACAAAAGCGGGTCATAAGTGTCGTGAGGGCTGCCATGGATTTTGGCTTCTCTTGGCCGAGGTGCCGGGCGAGCCATTCGTCACGGATATTATGCTTAAATGCCGCTAAGGCCTCTGCATTCGGACAATCGACAATTTGGTTCTTCTTGGTTAGGAACCGGGTCCAGAATTTCCTAGATGATTCCCCTGGCTGCTGAGTTATATGACTTAAATCGTCAGCATACGGTGGTCGCACATAAGTGCCCTGGAAGTTGTCAAGGAATGCATCTTCCAAATCCTCCCAACTGCCGATGGAGTCTGTTGGCAAGCTATTCAGCCAATGCCGAGCTGGTCCTTTGAGTTTTAGTGGGAGGTACTTGATGGCATGTAGATAATCTCCACGAGCCATGTGGATGTGGAGGAGGAAATCCTCAATCCATACCGCGGTATCTGTTGTACCATCATACGATTCGATATTTACGGGTTTAAAACCCTCCGGGAATTCGTGATCCATAACCTCATCAGTGAAGCATAGGGGGTGTGCGGCGCCTCTGTGCCGGGCTATATCACGACGCAGTTCATATGAGTCTTGTCTGCTGTATTCGGCCCGGCCGAATTTACTTTAGTGTATCCGGCGTGACGGTCATCGTCCCGCGTTAGTGCGCGCTGCTACATCTCGAGCTTGCGTTGGATTTCCCCGAAGAGGAGAGGATGATGCAGCACAGTAGCGTAAGTATTTCCCTCAGTTTTTGAGAACCAATGTATCAATCCAGTAGGAAGACCACGCGCAAGTCCCTCGTACCTGCACAAAACGATAGCTACTCGCAACCAACGATTAGGGGTTGTCAATCCCTTCACGGTCACTTACGAGAGTGAGATCTGATAGAGATAATATTTTTGGTATTTTTGGTATAAAGATGCAAAGTGAAAAGTAAAAGCAAAGCAAGTGAATAAAGTGATGGAGATTCATATGATGAGAATAGACCCGGGGGCCATAGGTTTCACTAGTGGCTTCTCTCAAGAGCATAAGTATTCTACGGTGGGTGAACAAATTACTGTTGAGCAATTGACAGAATTGAGCATAGTTATGAGTATATCTAGGCGATGATCATGTATATAGGCATCACGTCCGAGACAAGTAGACCGAAACGATTCTGCATCTACTACTATGACTCCACTCATCGACCGCTATCCAGCATTCATCTAGAGTATTTAGTTAAAAACAGAGTAACGCCTTAAGCAAGATGACATGATGTAGAGGAATAAATTCATGCAATATGATAAATATCCCATCTTGTTATCCTCGATGGCAACAATACAATACGTGCCTTGCAACCCTTTACATCGGGTAAGGTCACCGCAAGATTGAAACCAAAGCTAAGCACTTCTTCCATTGCAAGAACTACCAATCTAGTTGGCCAAACCAAACGGATAATTCGAAGAGACTTGCAAAGATAACTTAATCATACATAAAAAAAATTCAGAGAAGAATCAAATATTTTCCATAGATAAGCTGGATCATAAACCCACAATTCATCGGTCTCAACAAACACACCGCAACAAGAAGATTATATCAAATCGATCTCCACGAGAGAGGGAGAGAACATTGTATTGAGATCCAAAAAGAGAGAAGAAGCCATCTAGCTACTAGCTATGGACCCGAAGGTCTGAAGTAAACTACTCACACTTCATCGGAGGGGCTATGGTGTTGATGTAGAAGCCCTACATGGTGGATGCCCCTCCTCGTGAGCTCCTAACAGGCCCCAAGATGGGATCTCGTGGATACAGGAAGGTACGGCGGTGGAATTAGGTTTTTGGCTCCGTCCCCGATCTGTTGGGGGTATGTAGGTATATATAGGAGGAAGGAGTACGTCAGTGGAGCGTCAGGGGGCCCACGAGGCAGGGGGCGCGCCGAGGGGGAGGGGCGCGCCCCCCACCCTCGTGACCGCCTCTGGCACTCCTTGGAGTAGGGTCCAAGTCTCCTGGATCACGTTCGGTGAGAAAATCACGTTCGAAGGTTTCATTCCGTTTGGACCCCTTTTGATATTCCGCTTTCTTGAAACACTGAAATAGGCAAAAAACAGCAATTACAGGCTGGGCCTCCGGTTAATAGGTTAGTCCCAAAAATAATATAAAAGTAGAAAATAAAGCCCATTATAGTCCAAAACAATAGATAAAGTAGCATGGAGCAATCAAAAATTATAGATACATTGGAGACGTATCACGCGCCCTCGTGACCCGTATATCGATCTTGCATGTTTTGCCCTGCTTTCCAATACGTCTCGCAGGTCCCCGCGTGTTGCCCCGGGCCTTGGTATTTTTGTTTGAGTGGCGGCGGGGTGCAGGCTGAAACGCCTCTCTGTCTCGGCCACGAGGTGGCCGGTCAACCCACTGTCGTCTGGTGATGTAGGTTTCAATGCTTCCTCCTCGAGTCGGGGTAGCGACCTGCGCCGGGTAACTCTTGGAGGCGTTCGAGTTTGTATTCCTCGGCCGCAAGGACTTCGGTCCATCTGTCTACTAGCAAATCTTGATCAGCTCGAAGCTGTTGTTGCTTTTTCTTTAGGCTATTTTTTGTGGCTATAAGCCGGCGCTCGAAGCGCTCCTGCTCGACGGGATTCTCAGGCATGATAAATTCTTCGTCGCCGAGGCTCACCTCGTCTTCGGAGAGAGGCATGTAATTGTCATCCTTCGTTTCTCCATCTGCTGCCTGTTTTGGAGGGCTAGCTTGTTCATCCTCCCGCTCTAAATCTCGCTGGAGGGGATTGTCATCGTCTTCGGCACTATCCGAAGTGTTATTGTCTCTTGTACTGGAATTACTACTTTTGCTATGGCGGGACTTAGAGCGGCACTGCTGACGTCGGTGCTTGGGTTGCTTCTTGGAGGGGTCATCCTCCGCTATCTTATCACCATCCCCTTCTTTAGGGGTATCCACCATATATATATCATATGATGAGGTGGTGGTCCGGTATACATGGCGATGGTTCTTGTTCGTCTCTGCATCGTCAGTCCATACCGCCGATGTCTTCGTGAGTCGGGTCGAGCATGTCGGTTAAATCGTTGACAGTGTCTACTAAGTGGGTGGTGGGTGGGCAGCGAATATCTTCGTCGTCCGCATCCCATTCTAGCCAGACATAGTTCGGCCAAGGTTCTCCTGACAAGGAGAGAGACCTTAATGAATTTAGCACGCCACCGAAAGGCGAGTGCTGAAAGATATCCGTGGAAGTAAACTCCATGATCGGCGCCCAATCGGATTCGATAGGCACGGACGCAGGCGGCTCGGAGTCCGTGGCCGGGGACGAATCCAGTGGTTCGGCAACACAGCTCTCATGAGGGGTGAAGTCAGTATCCGGCTCTATCGCCACTGAGAGTGCGGCCTCCATGGCAGGGTCTATCCACCTATCCTCGGATGGCGCAATTTGCTCCGGATTGAGGGCCAGAGTAGTTGCAAGTGTGATCTCCCGAACACTGTCCGACGGCAGAGCTAAATCATGCTCGACGTGATCGTGCGGCGCATCTGGCATGGGATCGAATCCGTTGAAGATCAAGTCTCCGCGGATATCGGCAATGTAGTTCAAGTTTCCAAACCTGACCTGGTGGTCAGGGGCGTAGCTCTTGATCTGCTCCAGATGGCCAAGCGAGTTGGCCCGCAGTGCGAAGCCGCTGAATACGAAGATCCGTCCGGGGAGGAAAACCTCACCCTGGACCGCATCGTTACCGATGATCGAAGGAGCCATCAAGCCTTATGGGTACGATGCAGTGGAACTCTCAATGAAAGCACCAATGTCGGTGTCAAAACTGGCGGATCTCGGGTAGGGGGTCCCGAACTGTGCGTCTAAGGCGGATGGTAACAAGAGGTTCGGGCCCTCTCGATGGAGGTAATACCCTACTTCCTGCTTGATTGATCTTGATGATATGAGTATTACAAGAGTTGATCTACCACGAGATCGTAGAGGCTAAACCCTAGAAGCTAGCCTATGGTATGATTGTTGTTGTCCTACGGACTAAACCCTCCGGTTTATATAGACACCGGAGGGGCGCTAGGGTTACACAGAGTCGGTTACAAGGGAGGAGATCTACATATCTGTATTGCCAAGCTTGCCTTCCACGCCAAGGAAAGTCCCATCCAGACACGGGATGAAGTCTTCAATCTTGTATCTTCATAGTCCAACAGTCCGGCCAAAGGATATAGTTCGGCTGTCCGGAGACCCCCTAATCCAGGACTCCCTCAGGTAGGATTATGCTATGCGAAGATACTTGGTGAACTTACCATCTACTCTCTTCTACATGCTGCAAGATGGAGGCTGCCAGAAGCGTAGTCTTCGATAGGATTAGCTATCCCCCTCTTATTCTGGCATTCTGCAGTTCAGTCCACCGATATTGCACCTTTACACAGATACCCATGCATAAGTAGTGTAGATCCTTGCTTGCGAGTACTTTGGATGAGTACTCACGGTTGCTTTTCTCCCCCTCCCCCCCTTTCCTTTCTTCCTGGTTGTCGCAACCAGATGCTGGAGCCCAGGAACCAGATGCCACCGTCGACAACGACTCCTACTACACTGGAGGTGCCTACTACTACATGCAAGCCGTTGATGACGACCAGGAGTAGTTTAGGAGGATCCCAGGCAGGAGGTCTGCGCCTCTTTCGATCTGTATCCCAATTTGTGCTATCCTTCTTAAGGCAAACTTGTTTAACTTATGTCTATACTCAGATATTGTTGCTTCCGCTGAGTCGTCTATGATCGAGCACTTGTATTCGAGCCCTCGAGGCCCCTGGCTTGTGTTATGATGCTTGTATGACTTATTTATGTTTTTAGAGTTGTGTTGTGATATCTTCCCTTGAGTCCCTGATCTTGATCGTATTACGTTTGCGTGCATGATTAGTGTCTGATTGAATCGAGGCGTCTGAAGATTGGTATCAGAGCCGACTGCCTGTAGGAATCCCCCTTCCACACTCCTTGGCTGAAGTCGAGTCTAGACATTGCAAAACTTTTTACTGACATGGCTGTGTGTCTTACGGGCCCACGTCGCCATTGGGTGGTACTAGGATCTTTTACTCCTCGATCCTTACTCTGGGACTCTGAACTCTCTTCCACTCGGGTTAAACGAATTTACTAACTCTAACACTAGGATCCTGTGACCACATTCACCCCAAAGTTGGATAAGCCATAGTTATTCCTTAGAATAGTATTTTGAACAATACCCACAATGTCATTTGACTCCTTTGAAACATCTTTGCTTTCAGATGGAACCCACGAGGCAGGTCGTGCGCCACACAACGGCCATTGGTGCCTCGGGATCACCTGCCGTGCTAGCTGAGATGATGACCTATCTTCGTTATCGCTGGCACCTTGAGTACACCGTCTACGAGGAGTACCAGGACTTTAACCAGGAGCAGTATCATGCCATCGTCCACCTCTACTCTCGGGAGTATGACTCCACTACTGTGCTGCAAACCGCCCATGGTGTTGGAGTGACCATCGATATGGCAGTTCACGATGCTGCTTATGCTGCTCTGACACGTCTTCATGGAGAGTATCGGGAGTTGGACACCTCCCCTTTTAGGCACATTGCGATCACATCGATGTTGGTGCGGAGGGATACTACGCTGCTGCCTACTCCACTGTCACCCGCTTTCAGGCTACACCTACCTCCACTGTTCCTCCTGGGACTGATGTAGTCTTGCTTATTAGTATTAGGTGCCTTCGTCGCGAGCCTGCGTGCCGCCTATGATGTCTTTAGTCTATGTACTGAACTCTGTGTACCGAACTCTATGCATGATCCCTTTTGTAAGATATCACGACTACTATGTAGTATCTATCGTGCTCCTTTTATTACGCATGTTTCATCATGAATGTTTTTTGTCTTTGCAAATTTTCCCAGTGCTGAACTACCCCTGTTATATATTAGCAGGATGGTTAGACCAGGTGGTCGTGGTCATGGTGGCAACGCCCCACCACCGCCTCAGTACATGGCTGGTATGATCCAATAGCTTGAGATGAATCGCCAGTTCATGGAGAATATGATGGCTCAGTTCCCTCGCCCCAATATGATCCAGCAGCCAGCCCAAGTGACTCTGCAGGATTTCATGCGCCTCAACCCAACCATCTACCACAGCTCAACTCAGCCTCTAGATGCCGATGACTGGCTCCGTGACATCACCTATGAGATGGAGTCTGCTGATGTAGCCCCTGCCCGCTATGTCACCTTTGCTTCCTTCTTTCTGAAGGGACCTGCAGCCAATGGTGGGACAGCCACAGGCGTACTTGATACGTCTCCAACGTATCTATAATTTTTGGTTGCTCCATGCTATATTATCTACTGTTTTGGGCAATATTGGGCTTTATTTTCCACTTTTATATTACTTTTAGGACTAACCTATTAACCGGAGGCCCAGCCTGATTCTTTGTTTTTGCAAATTTGATTTCGAAGAAAAGGAATATCAAACGGAGTCAAAACGGAACGAAATCATCTGGAGAAGTTATTTTTTGAAGGAAAGCTACCGGATGGACTTGGACCCCACGTCAAGGAAGGAACGAGGAAGCCACGAGGGTGGGGTCGCGCCCACCCCCTGCCTCGTGGGGCCCTCGTGGCTCCCCTGACGTGCTCTAGTGCTTCACTTATATCTTTTAGAGCATGGTGGTAGTTTTATTTTGAAGAAATAGATGAACTCTCATGCTTCACTTATATTATTTTGAGAGTCGTAAATAGCATGGTAATGTGCTTAATCCTAATATGCTAGGTATTCAAGACTAGTAAAAACTTTCTTATGAGTGCGTTGAATACTAAGAGAAGTTTCATGCTTGATAATTGTTTTGAGATATGGAGGTGATAATATCAAAGTCGTGCTAGTTGAGTAGTTGTGAATTTGAGAAATGCTTGTGTTGAAGTTTGCAAGTCCCGTAGCATGCACGTATGGTAAACGTTATGTAACAAATTTTAAACATGAGGTGTTATTTGATTGTCCTCCTTATGAGTAGCGGTCGGGGACGAGCGATGGTCTTTTCCTACCAATCTATCCCCCTAGGAGCACGCGCATAGTGCTTTGGTTTTTGGTGGCTTGTAGATTTTTGCAATAAGTATATGAGTTATTTATGACTAAAGTTGAGTCCATGGATTATACGCACTCTCACTCTTCCATCATTGCTAGCCTCTTCGGTACCGTGCATTGCCCTTTCTCACATTGAGAGTTGGTGCAAACTTCGCCGGTGCATCCAAATCCCGTGATATGATACACTCTTTCACACATAAACCTCCTTATATCTTCCTAAAAATAGCCACCATACCTACCTATTATGGCATTTCCATAGCCAATCCGAGATATATTGCCATGCAACTTTCCACCATTCCGTTCATCATTGTCATATTGCTTAGCATGATCATGCAGTTGACATAGTATTTGTGGCAAAGCCACCGTTCATAATTCTTTCATTCATGTCACTCTTGATTCATTGCATATCCCGGTACACCGCCGGAGGCATTCATATAGAGTCATACTTTGTTCTAGTATCGAGTTGTAATCATTGAGTTGTAAATAAATAGAAGTGTGATGATTATCATTTAATAGAGCATTGCCCCAAAAAAAGAAAGGCCAAAAAAAAGAGAAGGCCCAAAAAAAGAGAAATAAAAAGGGGCAATGTTACTATCTCTTTTTCCACCCTTGTGCTTCAAAGTAGCACCATGTTCTTCATATAGCGAGTCTCATATATTGTGCTTCAAAGTAGCACCATGTTTTTCATATAGAGAGTTTCATATGTTGTCACTTTCATATACTAGTGCGAATTTTTCATTATAGAACTTGGTTTGTATATTCCAACGATGGGCCTCCTCAAGTGCCCTAGGTCTTTGTGAGCAAGCAAGTTGGATGCACACCCACTTAGTTTCTTCTGTTGAGCTTTCATACATTTATAGCTCTAGTGCATCCGTTGCATGGCAATCCCTACTCCTCGCATTAAAATCAATCGATGGGCATCTCCATAGCTCATTGATTAGCCTTCTTGATGTGAGACTTTCTCCTTTTTTGTCTTCTCCACATAACCCCCATCATCATATTCTATTCCACCCATAGTGTTATGTCCATGGCTCGCGCTCATATATTGAGTGAAATTTTATAGGTTTGAGATTACTAAAGTATGAAACAATTGCTTGGCTTGTCATCGGGGTTGTGCATGATGAGAGCATTCTTGTGTGACGAAAATGGAGCATGACTAAACAATATGATTTCGTAGAGATGAACTTTCTTTGGCCATGTTATTTTGAGAAGGCATAATTGCTTAGTTAGTATGCTTAAAGTATTATTATTTTTATGTCAATATGAACTTTTGTCTTGAATCTTTCGGATCTGAATATTCACAATTAAGAAGAATTACAATGAAATTATGCCAACTAGCATTCCACATCAAAATTATCTTTTTATCATTTACCTACTAGAGGCGGCAGGAATTAAGCTTGGGGATGCTTGATACGTCTCCAACGTATCTACAATTTTCGATTGCTCCATGCTATATTATCTACTGTTTTGGGCAATATTGGGCTTTATTTTCCACTTTTATATTACTTTTGGGACTAACCAATTAACCGGAGGCCCAGCCTAGATTTGCTGTTTTTTGCCTATTTCAGTATTTTGAAGAAAAGGAATATCAAACAGAGTCAAAACAGAATGAAATCAACTGGAGAAGTTATTTTTTGAAGGAAAGCTACCGGATGGACTTGGACCCCACGTCAAGGAAGGAAAGAGGAAGCCACGAGGGTGGGGGCGCGCCCCCTGCCTCGTGGGGCCCTCGTGGCTCCCCTGACGTGCTTCTTCCGCCTATATAACTCCACGTACCCTAAAAATTAAAGAACAGAGATTAGATCGGGAGTTCCGCCGCCGCAAAACCTCTAGAGCCACCAAAAACCAATCGGGACCCTGTTAAAGCACCTGTCGGAGGAACCCTCACTGTGGCCATCTTCATCATCCGGCGCTCTCCATGATGAGGAGGAGTAGTTCACCCTCGGGGCTGAGGGTATGTACCGATAGCTATGTGTTTGATCTCTCTCTCTCTCTCTCGTGTTCTTGATTTGGCACGATCTTGATGTATCGTGAGCTTTGCTATTATAGTTGGATCTTATGTTTCTTCTCCCCCTCTACTCTCTTGTAATGGATTGAGTTTTCCCTTTGAAGTAATCTTATCGGATTGAGTCTTTAAAGACTTGAGAACACTTGATGTATGTCTTGCCGTGCGTATCTGTGGTGACAATGGGATATCACGTGATTCACTTGATGTATGTTTTGGTGATCAACTTGCGGGTTCCGCCCATGAACCTATGCATAGGGGTTGGCACACGTTTTCGTCGTGATTCTCCGGTAGAAACTTTGGGGCACTCTTTGAGTTTCTATGTGTTGGTTGAATAGATGAATCTGAGATTGTGTGATGCATATCGTATAATCGTACCCACGGATACTTGAGGTGACATTGGAGTATCTAGGTGACATTAGGGTTTTGGTTGATTTGTATCTTAAGGAGTTATTCTAGTACGAACTCTAGGGCTATTTGTGACACTTATAGGAATAGCCCAACGGATTGATTAGAAAGAATAACTTTGAGGTGGTTTCGTACCCTACCATAATTTCTTCGTTTGTTCTCTGCTATTAGTGACTTTGGAGTGACTCTTTGTTGCATGTTGAGCGATATTTATGTGATCCAATTATGTTATTATTGTTGAGAGAACTTGCACTAGCTAAAGTATGAACCCTAGGCCTTGTTTCCTAGCATTACAATACCGTCTACGCTCACTTTTATCATTAGTTACCTTGCTGTTTTTATATTTTCAGATTACAAAAACCTATATCTACCATCCATATTGCACTTGTATCACTATCTTTTCGCCTAACTAGTGCACCTATACAATCTACCATTGTATTGGGTGTGTTGGGGACACAAGAGACTCTTTGTTATTTGGTTGCAGGTTGTTTGAGAGAGACCATCTTCATCCCTCGCCTCCCACGGATTGATAAACCTTAGGTCATCCACTTGAGGGAAATTTGCTACTTGTCCTACAAACCTCTGCACTTGGAGGCCCAACAACGTCTGCAAGAAGAAGGTTGCGTAGTAGACATCAAGCTCTTTTCTGGCGCCGTTGCCGGGGAGGTTAGTGCTTGAAGGTATATCTTTAGATCTTGCAATCAAATCTTTTGTTTCTTGTTTTAGCACTAGTTTAGTTTATAAAATAAAACTATAAAAAATGGAATTGAGTTTGTCTCATACGCTTCACCTTTTTAATATCTTTCGTGAGTATGAATGAAAGGATAATTGTGCTCAAGTACTAGAAGAAGAAATCTCTAAAATGTTTGGCACTAAATCTTTGAATGATGAGCATGATTGCTATGTTGTTAGTATGAATTCCTTGAATATCCATGATGCTAATGATATGCAAAGCCGCTATGTTTGATGAAGATGATATTTTTTGTCTCCCAAGCTTTGATGAGAAAATTTACTATAATGAAAGCATGCCTCCTATCTATGATGATTATTGTGATGACACGTATGCTTTGAAGAATAATGATAACCATGAAACTTGTCATCTTGATCTTAATTTTCAATCACATGATAGTTATTTTGTTGAGTTTGCTCCCACTACTATTGATGAGAATAGATTTGCTTATGTGGAGAGTAATAAAAATTCTATGCTGATGCATCATGAAAAGAATGCTTTAGGTGCTTGTTATATTGTTGAATTCATTCATGATGCTACTCAAAATTATTATGAGGGAGGAATATATGCTTGTAGGAATTGCAATAATATCAAGTTTCCTCTCTATGTGCTTAAAGTTTTGAAGTTATGCTTGTTTTGCCATCCTATGCTAGTTGATTATTGTTCGCATAAGTTGTTTGCTCACAAAATCCCTATGCATAGGAAGTGGGTTAGACTTAAATGTGCTAGTCATATTCTTCATGATGCTCTCCTTATGTTTCAACTCTTATGTCTTATGTGAGCATCATTGAAATCATCATGCTTAGCTAGGGGCGTTAAACGATAGCGCTTGTTGGGAGGCAACCCAATTTTATTTTAGTTTCTTACTTTTTGCTTCTGTTTAGTAATAAATAATCCATCTAGCTTCTGTTTAGATGTGGTTTTGTGTTTTAATTAGTGTTTGTGCCAAGTAGAACCATTGGGAAGGTTTGGGTGAAGTCTTTATGATCATGCTGTAAAAAACAGAAACTTTAGCGCTCACGATATTAGCTTCAACTTTTTACTGGAGAGTGCTATTTAGTTTATTCTTTTTTAAGATGATTACTAGACAAATTCCTCAGGTCCGCAAATTTATTTTAGAATTTTTGGAGTACCATAAGTTTGCGTTAGTTACAGATTACTACAGACTGTTCTGTTTTTGACAGATTCTGTTTTCATTGTGTTGCTTGCTTATTTTGATGAATCTATGGCTAGTAAAATAGTTTATAAACCATAGAGCAGTTGAAATGCAGTAGGTTTAACACCAATATAAATAAAGAATGAGTTCTTTACAGTACCTTGAAGTGGTGTTTTGTTTTCTTTCGCTAACGGAGCTTACGAGTTTTCTGTTAAGTTTTGTGTTGTGAAGTTTTCAAGTTTTGGGTAAAGATTCGATGGACTATGGAATAAGGAGTGGCAAGAGCCTAAGCTTGGGGATGCCCCGGATGGCATCCCCTCTTTCGTCTTCGTTCATCGGTAACTTTGTCGGATTTCGGGTTCCGGCAGACCCTTGAGGTTCGAACCTTTGGGGTCTTGTGGAATCTCGCCCTCTACCTACACACCGCACTTGCCTCGCTAGGATCTAAACTACTGAAAGGAACAACACAAGAGACACAGGGTTTATACTAGTTTGGGCCACCATTGTGGTGTAATACCCTACTCTAGTTTGTGGTGTGGTGGATTGCCTCTTGGGCTGATGGTGATGAACAATACAAAGAAGAACAGCCTTGCAGTGCATTCTTGGCTGGTGCGATGAACTGCTAGGGGAGTTCGGTGGCTTCTCTCTATCTCTGCTGATTCGGATCTCCCCTACTATGGTGGCTAGCTCTACTTATATAGGCGGAGGCCTGGGCCTCTTCCCAAATATTGAGCGGGAAGGGCGCCAACAATTGGCCATTTTGAAGGGGAACATCTGGTACACTTATCTGACTAAAGTTGGTCCTCGTCATCAAAGGATCTGGTGGTGGCCTTGGCTTGGGCTCCACAATGACCTCCTTCCTGCCGTTGGACTGGTCTTGGTCTTTTGCACGAAATGGACGCCTTTGCTTGATGCTCTCGCTGCGCTTGCTCCCTCTGCACCAAAGAGGAAAGGAGGACCTTTGTCTTGGCTGGCGCCCACTGGCGCCCTTGGTCGTCATGGATTGTGTCACGGGCACCTCGTGAGGTACCCGCCTTGATCTCTCCGCCTCCTCATGAGCCAGCTGTGAGGCTGTGCCTGAGGAAGCTCCCTGTCGTCCGCCCCGCGAGGCATGGCCCCTCGTGAGGGTCTTGAGCTTGTGTTGGTGAAGAGGGGTCGTGATGGGCCCCCCTTGGGCCACGCCACAGGCCGCAGGCAGGCAAGTCTGGGGACCCCCGTTCCCAGAACACCGACAGTAGCCCCCGGGCCCAAGGCGCGCCTGGACTTGGCTGAGCAGAGAGGCGAAGGGGCAAGTCTGAGCGGCTGAGCCCCTAACAGCCTGCGGCCTTGGGCGCCAGCGTGGCGGTTGATTGGGCGATGGGCGTATCCATTTCCCCACGACGCCTCGGCAACTGCCTGCAATTGACAAGTCCACGCATGCAGGCCGGGTCATGATTGCCTGCGATCGTGGAGGTCGGCGGTTGGCTTTCCCCGGCTATAAGTACAGGACAGCGCCTGCCCTTCTTGTCCATCTCCCCCTTGCTTCTTCTTCTTCCCCATGGCTCCGCCGAAGAGGTTCTCGGCCGTAGAGAAGGGGAAGGCTCGCCAGGTAGGGCCTGACTCTCCCCCGCCCAAGCGCGGTCGAGGCCGCCCTCGCAAACACCCTGTGGCTCCCATGGTGGCTCCTCGCGGTCGTGGAGGTGACCTCCAGCCTTGATGGCCAGGCTGACAAGCCCGCTGCTTTGAAGTGCCTTCTGACCTTGCGCCCCCCTTAGGCCGCGCTTCCACTCGGTAGAGGTGCTGCCGGAGTTTGTGGTGTGGTTAGCGAAGCCGACCGGCACCCGGCTCCAGCTCTCTCGCTTCCTCCTAGGTGAGCTTCCGGCCGGTGCCCCGGGCGGCCTCTGGCTTCAGGCTGATGGTTGCTTTGATCGGGCCTCCTGGGCTTCATTTGGAGGTCTCTGCGGCCGAACTGGCCCCGCCCGCATGGTGGCAAACTTTTGCCCAGCCTTGTGAAGTCGGCGATGCACCCTGCACTTCAAGTTCGACGACGATGCCACCCTCTACGTGAGGGTGTTCGGGGAAGATCGTCACCGCGCTGGGTGCTGCCCTGAGAACGACGACCGTGGCCGCGGGTTCAGCCCCAGCGATGATGAAGACGTCAGCGCGCGCGTGGTCGGCGACGCCCGGGACTCGTCGAGCTTCGACGGCTCTTCTTCGGGCAGCGGCTCCTCCAGCGGTGGTCGCGACCAGCCTCCACGCCGTCGCGCCCGCCTGGAGGGAGGTAGCGAGTCCGCCCGCCGTCTTGCCCCGGTGAAGCGCGAAAGGGAGTCCGCCTGAGCTCCGGAGGCAGTTCGAGTCTCCCTCGCGAGTTGGTGTCAGGCGAGCCGTGCCTATTTTGTCCTTTTTCCTTTTCCTGCGCAAAGAAACAGTAGCGTAGGGCCCCGCGTGGGCGTGCTTGGACTATTGTTGTTAATTATCGTATTGTTTCTGCTATCTCGGTATTATGCCCTTGTGCTACACGCTCGCGCGTAGAAATTACTTAGCTCGAGGGTGCCTGTCGTGACCCTCATCGAACGCTTCATGTCCTGCGAAGGTTAGTCTGGTGAGGTAGCTCCCGGCCTCAGCTGTGGAGGCGACCGACCCAGGTCCTGTGTTCGTGTCGTGGTGCCCGTGAGGCGTGGACTGGAGGGGTGCTCCTGTAGTGGACCCGGGTAGGGAAACCTCGAACAATAAGGGCGAGAGAACACTCATGAGGCGCCCAGGCTGCCCCCCTCGCGTGACCTTGCGCGAGAGAAATCGAGGTAAGAGGGCGAAAGGTCAAAGAGCCACAAGTCAAAAACGACAACAGCTTCAATAAAACTTCAAATGAGAATGAACAAGCCAACTGCGGAAAGCAAATAAAAAGCCGCGTCGGCACCTAATCTAGTCTTCGACGTCTTCTCACCGGTAGCGGAGCTAAGTGCTGCCACTTTGGGCATGGGAGGGAGCCCAGGGCTGAGGCCGGCAATCTTGAGACTCGGGCGTGTACAGCCCCAACTCATTATTATGTGAGAGTGTCACAGGCGGCGAGCTTCAAAGCGTTGGCCCTCTTCACGAACTCGGGCCTTTCTTGGGGAAGCAAGCTTCACGGGCATTGGCCCTCTTCACGAGCTCCGGGCCTTTCCAAAACGCAGCAGCTTCACGGGCATTTGCCTTCTTCACGAGCTCTGGGCCTTTTCCAAAAGGACAACTTCACGAGCATTTGCCTTCTTCACGAGCTCTGGGCCTTTTCCAAAAGAAGCGGCTTCACGGGCATTACGCCTTCTTGAGAGGCTCTGGGCCTTTTCCAAAAGACAGCTTCACGGGCATTCGCCTTCTTCACGAGCTATGGGCCTTTTCCAAAAGACAGCTTCCACGGGCATTCGCCTTCTTCACGAGCTCTGGGCCTTTTCCAAAAGACAGCTTCACAGGCATTACGCCTTCTTCACGAGCTCAGGCCTTTTCAGGTAAAACCTCCGGAGGTGTGGATGTTCCACGCGTTACGGACTGGCACCCCTCCTGAGTCTCCAAGCACGTGGATCCGGGCACTGGAAACATGAACAACCTTGAGCAGGCCCTCCCACATGGGAGAGAGCTTATGCAACCCTTCCCTGGAGAGAACCCGCCTGAGCACGAGGTCCCCTACCTCGAGAGTTCTGGGGCGGATGTTGCGGCAGTGGTATCGTCGCAGTGCTTGTTGGTACCTTGCTGCTTGCAATGCAGCTTCTCGACGTCGCTCCTCCCCCAGCACGAGATCCGTCCCCCGCATGGCGTCCTGCTGCGCCTCGTCGAACGCCAGGACCCGTGCGGAACGACGTTTGACCTCGTGAGGAAGGACCGCTTCGGCTCCATAGACCAGGAAGAACAGGGTCTCTCCAGTTGGCTTGGTTGTGGTCGTGCGGATGGACCACAACACAGACTGAAGCTTCGTCGTACCAACCCCTGCCGCGAGCCTCCGGTTTCTTCTGAATGTTACGGTTTTGAGGCCCCTCGGGACCTCTGTGTTGGCCCGCTCGGCCTAGCCGTTGCTTCGGGGGTGCGCCACCGAAGCGTAGCATATCTGCATTCCCAGGTTAGCACAGTATGCTTTGAAGAGGTTACTGGTGAATTGCGAACCATTGTCGGTGATGATGCGGTTCGGCACCCGAACCGCTCCACGAGGCCCTTGACGAACTTGACCGCGAGAACCAGCGGGGATGGTGCGGACGGCTTCCACTTCAGCCCACTTGGTGAACTTGTCCATGGCGACATAAGCGGTAGCGATAGCCCCTGGCGCCCAGAAGCGGGCCGGGATATCCAGCCCCGACCGTGAATGGCCACGAGAGGGGTATAGTTTGTAGACCTCCTGCCGGTGATGGATCTGCTTGGCATGGAATTGGCAGGCCATGAAGCCTTTACTAGCTCTGGCGTCGTTGGAGC
Source organism: Aegilops bicornis (assembly GCA_021605145.1). Lineage (NCBI taxonomy): Eukaryota > Viridiplantae > Streptophyta > Magnoliopsida > Poales > Poaceae > Aegilops > Aegilops bicornis. Next base: position 375,663,252 of record CM038673.1, on the reverse strand, counting down.
GATGAGGCCAATAGAAACCGCTCCGGAATGCCTTGCCCATGAGGGTTCGTGATGACGAGTGATGCCCACAGTCTCCATCGTGTATATCCGCCAGCAATTCTTTCCCTTGGTCCCTGGAGATGTAGCGCAGTGCCACATCATTCGGCCGCTTCCGATAGAGCTCTCCATCCCTGATACGGTATCTTTGTGGCTTGCCGCGCCACGCGCTCGCTTCCTCCTCCTTCTCCGGCAGGTCCCTTGCGTTAAGTAGCTCCGGAGTTACGTGATCCAGCACCCCTCACGAGGCTCCATCGTCGAGCAAAGCGCGCCTCTGAGGCCGGGCCGCAGCTCTGAGGCGGTGGCTGGGGAGCTCCTCCCGAGGCTGCGGCGTGTTTGATAGCGATGGCATGGCGGAGGGCTTGAAAGCCGCTCCTCGAACACGCCCGGGCTCTGAGGTAACCGCTGGATGCTCGTTTGGCGATGTCATAGGCCTCCTGATTGGTGCCGCGGGGCACATGCTGCAACTCCAACCCCCAGAACTGCTTCTCCATCCTGCGGACCTCCGCAAGGTAGGCTTCCATGTGCTCATCTTTTGGCTCGTACACCTTGTTCGAGAAATTTACAAGGAGCTGCGAATCGCCCTTGATGGTAAGGCGCTTCACCCCCAGGGCTGTTGTGGCCTTCAAGCCCGCTATTAGACCTTCATACTTCGCTATGTTGTTGGAGACCTTTTCACCTTGCTGGAAACAGAGCTGCACAGCGTAGTAGAGCTTGTCCTGAGTGGGAGATATGAGCACCGCCCCAGCCCAGCGCCATGCACAGAGAACGCCCCATCGAAGTGCATGACCCAGCCTTCCGGGCGCTTCACTTCGGAGAGAGGGACCGATCCTCGTCGGCCTTGAGGCCAGTGCCTCTGTCCATTCCGCATACGAAATCTGCTAACGCTGCCCCTTGATGACTCTGGTCGTGCTGAATTCGAGCTGAAACGCTTGCAGTTCAATGTCCACTCAGCGACCCTTCCGGCTGAGTTAGGGCTCCTGAGCACCCTTTCCAAGGGGTATGCTGAGACGACCTTGATGGGGTGAGCCTTAAAATAGTGTCGCAGCTTGCGTGAGGCCACCAATAGCGCGAGGAGGAGTTTCTGAGGCATGGGGTACCGCGCCCTTGCGTCCCGCAGCCCCGTGCTGACGAAGTATACTGGGTGCTCAACGAGGGTTGGAGCGCCGGTGCCGCTGGCGCCTTCCGGGGACCGTGGCGCCTCCTGAGGTGGTGGGGCCTCCAAAGGCTGGTAGTCTGGGGGAGGGACCTCTTCCTCCCCAGTAGCAGCTCCCTGGCGGTGACCCTTCTCAGCCACGGCAGTGGTTTCTGTGGGTCTTCCTTGTTCCTGCTTTGGCTTGATCTGGGCTGCTGCTGTGGCTTTGGTCTGACGCTCTTCCCTAACCGCCACCAGAGCTGCACTGGCGGAGTAGGGAGTGGCGGCGAGGTAGAGCACCAGGGGTTCCTGCGGGGGTGGGCCACCATGACCGGAGGGCTCGTCAGGTACCTCTTGAGATCTTGGAACGCCTTGTCGGCTTCTTCAGTCCATTGAAAAGGCCGCTTTTTTTCATTAGCTGGAAGAAAGGCAGCGCTCGTTCCCCCAACTTGGAGATGAAGCGCTCTAGCGCAGTCACGGGCCCAGTGAGCTTCTGCATTTCCCTGAGGGTCTTTGGCGTGTTTATGTCCTCGACCGCCTTGACCTTTTCTGGGTTAGCCTCGATGCCTCGGTGGGATACGAGGAAGCCCAAGAGCTTTCCCGAGGGGACTCCAAACACACATTTCTCCGGGTTGAGCCGCAGGCTCACTGCGTCGAGGCTTGCGAAGGTTTCCTCCAGGTCTTGTATCAGGGTTCTGGCCTCCCGAGACTTCACCACAGTGTCATCGACGTAAGCCTCAACATTCTTCCCGAGCTGCGGACCCGGGGTGATGTGCATCAGCCGCTGGAAGGTCGCCCCAGCGTTGCGCAACCCGAATGGCATGCACATGTAGCAGTACACCCCGCACGGGGTCAGGAAGGCCGTTTTCTCCACATCCTCTACCGCCATCTTGATCTGGTGGTACCAGGAGAAGGCATCCAAGAAGCACAACAGGTCGCACTCAGCGGTGGAATCAACGATCTGGTCGATGCAAGGAAGCGGGAACGGATCTTGCGGGCATGCCTTGTTGAAGTTGGTGAAGTCGACACACATGCGCTCCTTCCCTCCCTTCTTTGGTACAACAACAGGGTTGGCCAACCAGTCCGGGTCCCGGACCTCGCGACTGACCCCAGCGGCTTCTAGGGTGCGGGTCTCCTGGACGATGAAGGCGTGCTTGTCGGTGGACTGCCGCCTCGCTTTCTGCTTTACGGGGCGTACGTTGGGGCACACGTGGAGGTGATGCTCGATTACACCCCTAGGGATCCCCGCCAACTGATCAGGCTCCTGTGCAAATACCTTCTTGTTTGCGCCAGGAACTTGACCAGGCCTCCTCCCGCTCGGGCTCGAGGTTGGCGCCTATGGTGAAAGTGGCGTCGATGGACCCGTCCTCGTCGTGGTTATTTTCTTGGTCTCTGCCTTGTCTTGGGTGAACAATCGCTTTCTTCTTGGTTGATGCAGCCCCCTTGGGCTCAGACGTCTCTGCGTCGGCGGGTTGCGCTGGTGCCGCCGTCTTGAAGGCGAGCTTGAGCACTCGCAGCGCATCTCCGGTGTCCCCGGGCACGGTGAGGACGCCGTTGCTCCCGGACATCTTCATGAGGTGGTACGACGGGTGAATCGCGACCATGAACTGGGCCGATCTTTGGGTAGCCGAGGATGGCGTTGTAGGGGAGGCCGATGGGGGCGATGTCGAAATCGACACACTCCGTCTTGAAGTTGTCGTAGGTCTTTGAAAGATTCTGGGGGCGGATCTGTCCCAAGGAGCTGGATGATCCGCCCGACAGCCCAAGAAAGGCCGGCTGGGCTGCAGCCGGCCGCTCGAGTATCTGAGAGAAGGTTGAAGGCCTTGACTGAGAGCACGTTGAGGCCCGCGCCGCCATCGATGAGAGTCCTGGTGACGGCCACCTGGCAGATGGTGGGGGTGCACAACATGGGGAGCGCACCCGAGCAGGCTGAGTTGGAGGTGTGGTCTTCCGAGCTGAAGGTCAGAGTAGCCTTGGGCGCCGACCGTTCCTGGGGGGCCTCCTGCTGCGTGGAGACGGCGCCGACCCGACGGACGAACGGCTTGACGCAGTGACTCGATGTAACACCCCGGATGTAACTTTCCATAATTGTAACTCCAACTCTTGCCATTTTCGGCATTGTGATATGATATTCCCTCCGTGGTTGGTTTTTTCTTCATTTTTGCATTTTGTCCATGTCATGCATTTCATATCATGTCATCATGTGCATCTCATTTGCATACGTGTTAGTCTCATGATTCGAGCATTTTCCCGTTGTCCGTTTTGCAATCCGGCACTCCTATGTTCCCCGACGTCCCCTTTTACATTTTTCTGTGAGCGGGTACTAAACTTTCTCGGAATGGACCGAGGTTTGTCAAGTGGCCTTGGTACACCACCGGTAGACCACCTGTCAAGTTTCGAGTCATTTGGAGCTCGTTTGGTACTCCAACGGTTATCCGCATATCCGCAAAGGCCTCTTTTAAGTTGCAGCCCAACACCCCTTCAAAACAGCCCAATAACCCATCTAAGTCACTTCCATGCTCTCCGTCGTTCGATCACGATCGTGTGGGCGAAAACTACACTCCATTTGGAGCTTCCTAGCTCCTTCTACCTATAAAAACACCCCCTCCCCCGAAATCCCGGATCATTCCACCCCTAACCCTAGCCGCGCCTCTGCGCCGCCGGACGTGTCCGATTTGGGCGGACACGTCCGCCCGCCGCCCGCCACCAACGGGAGACGCGCCACGTGGCACCGGCCACCCGCGCCGCCCGCCGAGCCAGCAACCGGCCCTGCAGACAATGCGCGCCCGGCCCGTCGCCGCCGCCTCGCCCTCGACCCGTCGCCCCGCCACCGCGCGCGTCGCCCTCCTCCGGCCTCTCCCTCCTCCGGCGCCGCTCCGGCGAGCTGCTCCGGCCGCCTCGAACCTCGGCCTCGATCGGATCTCAGATCCAAAATCCTCGATTGACTTCTCCCCACGAAATCGCCCGTCATTATTCTATGATTAATTTGTTGCATTTTGATCATGCCATAACTTTGCACCCGTGACTCCGTTTCGGGCGTTTAGCATACCAAATTGTTCGCTTCGAAGAGTAGATCATTTCGTTCCATTGAATTATTTTCATTTGAGCTTATATTGATGTCCGAAATGCTGTTGGAAGAGGGCTACGTGATGTTAGTTTCAGATTCTTATCAGAACATGCACTTTTGTCATTTTTCCATGATTGATGTGTGCATCCTATGAACTTGAGTCCTACATGTGTTTTGTAATATGCCATGCCATATTTACAGGGGTGTATGCCATGTATTTTTGTGATCTCTGTGGTGACTAGCACAAGCATGCAAACTAGGCTTCATGATGTTGCTGATTTCAGCCCCTGTTTTGCTGATATTTTTTATGCCATGTTAACTTGATGCTACCGAGAGATCCATGCATATTTTGAGATACTTCAGTAAGGATGATTTGAACATATGGTTATGCTCTATCCATCCATGCCCTTGTTTGCAATTATGGAGTGCCATAGCTTGAGCCAATATAGCTCTACTTTTGCTATAAAATGTTTTCTGACAGATTGTTTACATGTTATTCAATTTTGCCAAGGTTGTTGTAGTTGATCCGTGTATGCTATGATTTTGTTCTTGCCATGTGTAGCTTCTATGACATGTCTTCTTGATGGATGTATGCTTAGTTTATCATGAAATGCTCTGTAGTGAGTGCATCGAGCTCTTAAACATGCCTACTTGTTGTCTGTTTTTGTCATGCCCTGTTGCTGAATCTGTTAACGAAACTTGCGATATTGACATGGGTGCTATTGCATTTTCTGATCCCTTTTGGCTCATGGTCAGTAAGGGACTTTTGTTCTATGATTTGAGTAGATTCATGCCGTGCCTTGTTTTGCTATTGTAAGTTCCTGTAGCATGCTGTTTGCTTGCTCTGAACATTGCTTCCTGATGCTGATTCTGCCATGTTCAGTATTTTCCCTGTCTGTGCAGCTGATATATTTTGCACTTTTTCCATGCTTGTTTGGACCTGTTATGATGTGATTTAGCCGTAGCTCAGTGTTCATATTTTGTCAAGCATCTTGAGTAGACCACTGTTATATGCTTTTCTGGTACGTTTGGGTGCAGTAGCTTAATTTCTTGTTGCTTGCTAGGTGGTATCATGCTGTTAATGGCAGATTTGTGCCATTCTTGTTTTGCTTGTCATTTGCAAACCGTGCATCCGATTCCGGTGATCTTTATATCGATTTCAACCGAAATCTTCTCACCTTTCCAGAGGCATACTTGGTTTGCCAAGTTGATGCCTGGTTCATCATTTTCCTTCAGAACGCATATCGCATTGCATATCACATCTCGCATATCATGCCATGTATTGCATCATGTTGCTTGTGCATTGCACCGTGATTTATTGTGGTTCCTTTGTTTGTGTTCTTGCTTTGGGTAGAGCCGGGAGGCAGTGCGTGAGCGAGGAACCTGTTGAGAACGCTTACGAGGATCAAGCTTTCGACAACTCACGAGAACCTTGCGAGCGAGATGACCATACCCTCGAAATCACTTCTATCTTTGCTTGCTAGATGCTCGCTCTTTTGCTATGCCTATGCTACGATGCCTATCACTTGCTATATCATGCCACCCATATTGCCATGTCAAGCCCCTAACCATCCTTTCCTAGCAAACTGTTGTTTGGCTATGTTACCGCTTTGCTTTCGGCCCCTCTTATAAGCGTTGCTAGTTGCGGTGAAGATGAAGTTTGTTCCTTGTTGGAACATGGAGATGTTGTTCCTTGTTGGAACATGTTTACTTGTTGGGGATATCACAATATATCTGCTATAATTAATGCATCTATATATTTGGTAAAGGGTGGAAGGCTCGGCCTTATGCACAGTGTTTTGTTCCACTCTTGCCGCCCTAGTTTCCGTCATACCGGTGTTATGTTCCTTGATTTCGCACTCCTTACACGGTTGGGTGATTTATGGGACCCCCTTGACAGTTCGCTTTGAATAAGACTCCTCCAGCAAGGCCCAACTTTGGTTTTACCATTTGCCACCTAAGCCTTTTTCCCCCGGGTTTTCGCGAGCCCGAGGGTCATCTTTATTTTAACCCCCCCGGACCAGTGCTCCTTCGAGTGCTGGCCCGAAACGAGCAGACTGCGGGGCCACCTTGGGGAAACTTGAGGCTTGGTTTTACTCCTAGGATGTCTCATCCGGATGTGCCATGAGAACGAGATATGTGCAGCTCCTATCGGGATTTGTCGGCTGTCAGGCGGCTTTGTTGGTCTTGTTTTATTGCTGTCGAAATGTCTTGTAGTCCGGGATTACGAGACTGATCGGGTCTTCCGGTAGAAGGAATATCCTTCGTTGACCGTGAGAGCTTATAATGGGCTAAGTTGGGACACCTGCAGGTATTAACTTTCGAAAGCCGTGCCGGGTTATGAGGCAGATGGGAATTTGTTGATGTCCGGTTGTAGAAAACCCGAAGTTGATCTTAATTAATACACATCAACGGCGTGTGTAACCGTGATGGTCTCTTCTCGTGAGTCCGGGAAGTGAACACGGTGTTGGAGTTATGTTTGGCGTAAGTAGTTCAGAATCACTTCTTGATCGCTACTAGCTTCACGACCGGCGCTTTGCTTCTCTTCTCGCTCTCTTTTGCGAATGTAGCCACCATACATGCTAGTTAAACTTGCTGCAGCTCCACCTCACAACTCTGTCCTTCCTATAAGCTTAAATAGTCTTGATCTCGCGGGTGTGAGATTCTTTGAGTCCCCGTGACTCACAGATTCTACCAAAAGCGATTGCGAGTGCCGGCGATGCCGGTCTGAGATGGCAACCCGAGCTCAAGTGGGAGTTCGGACGAGGCGTGGTCGTTACTATGTGTCTTTTCCTGATGATCAGTAGTGGAGCCCAGTTGGGTCGATCGGGGATCTATGTAGCATTTGTGTATCTTCTTTATTTTGGTTCCGTAGTCGGACCTTGAGTGTAATCTGAATGATGGATGTTTATTTATGTATTGTGTGCAGTGGCGACTGTAAGCCAACTATGTATCTCTTTCCCTTATGTATTACATGGGTTGTGTGAAGATTACCTCACTTGCGACATTGCTTTCAATGCGGTTATGCCTCTAAGTCGTGCTTCGACACGTGGGAGATATAGCCGCATCGAGGCGTGACAAGTTGGTAATCGAGCCTTCCCGGCTTAGGAGCCCCACTTGATTGTTTCTTTGGCGTTGTTGAGTCTAGAACAAAAATGTTTTGAGTCTTAGGATTATATATATCGGAGTAGGATTCTTTTTACTCCCAGTCCTTAAATCGCTCTGGTGAGGTCTCCTGACGTAGAAGTTTTGACTCTCCTCTCCTCAAATTTCACTAAAAAATTTTAGGAACAGCGGGTATCTTGGGATCGTTCCGATGGTTTTGTGGCGAGAACATTGTTCTTGGTGCCTCGACATTTAGGGGTTGTGGCGGTGTCCGGGGAGTTGAGCTCAGGGTGTTGTCATCACAATTTTATCGTTGCGATTACGGAATACACGAGATTTGCCGACATCGAAAATCTCTTTTGTGCGATTGTTGGTGACATAACCCGATAACCCGATCTGGGCGAGCTCGGGAGTATTGCCATGACTTCATTATAACGGATGCTTTTGAAGGTCGAGGTACCACGATTTCGAAGGTTTCTTGGTTATGTGTTGACGGATGGATACAATTTGGATCTAGGTATTGTTAGTTTGGGTGATATATTTTGTGTCCCTGTATCCCCAACACCAGTTGCATAACCAGAAAGTTTCGGGAGTTTATAGGTGGGATTCAAGTAGCTCCTAGCATTTCTTCCCTTGAGATATTTGGTTTGTGATTGGGTAATCCTTACCACTTATTTGTTCCAGTCGTACCTTGTTATTTTTTTTTCTTCAACCCTTAATCAAGTGGCTTCTCACCTTAATGGACATGTGATGTTAGCTTTTGGAATTCATTCATTCATCCTTGTTCGAATGTTTATTGTGAAGACTATATGTTGCAATTTCTATCCATTGATTCAACTTGTCTATCTGTCTATCAAAGTGCTAACGGATGTCACCCTCTTCAGGATGGCTCCGCCAACGCGTCTGAATCCGGATCGCAATGATGAGAGTTAGTCGAATCCTCCACCTCCACCTCCGCCTCCGGAGGCATGGCAAGCTATCATGGCAGCCACCAATGCTCAGATGATTTTGCAACTCTTGCAAGTGCGTACCCAAGGGCAAGGCAATCAAGGAAATCAAGGCCAAGGCAACAACCAGCCGCACTTTGCTACCCTCAATCAGTTCCTCGCTAATCAGCCGAAGTCTTTCGGTTTACGTGTCGAGGCCACAGGCGTAACGATTGGCTTGTGGACATCTGCAAACATTTTGAATGTAGCAATGTCGGACACGAGGACTTTGTCAAGTTTGCTTCGTTTCAACTCAAGGACCAAGCTGCCGAGTGGTTTCAGCAATACAAAGATTCGAGAGGAGGTCGTGTAATTACACAGGATGAGTTCGCCGAGACTTCAAAGCTCACCACATTCCGAAAAGTGTTGTTGAGAGCAAGCGTGAGGAGTTCCGCAATCTCAAGCAAGGCAACATGTCGTGTATCAATACAATATCCAGTTCGAAACTTCGCTCGCTTTGCTAAGCAAGGCGTCCACGATGAAAAGAGTATGATCTATCAATTCGGAGGTGGTCTCGGAGAAGATCTGCAATTAGCTCTCGTGCTTTTGAGCGAGAAAAGTATGATGAATTCTACAACATAGCCTTTGAAGCAAGAAGCTGCCCAGCTCAAATGTGAGGCTTCTAAGAAGAGAATCGGGGATGCGATTCAGTCTTCTTCTTCCTCTCAAGTGGCAGCTAAGCGGCGGAAGTTCTACCTTCCTCCTCCTCCGTTCCGTCGGCCTTATCGTGAGAAGAACTTCAGGTGGTCGTGGATCTTCCCACCCACCCAACCCAGGCTATCGAACAAGTCTAATTCTCAAGCTCCAAGGTCAAATGCTCCTTATCACCGTCCGCTCTCGGAGGTGACTTGCAACAAATGTCGTGAGAAAGGTCACTATGCGAACAAGTGCTTCAACCAAAGGCGCCTTCCGCCTCCTCCTCCTGTGAAATATTCGAGCAATGCAGTGGTCAAGCATAATCCCAAGTCTGCAAAGGTGAATATGATGAATGCAGCTCAAGCGGAGGAATCTCTTGATGTGATAATGGGTAATCTCTCGATTAATGATATTCTGCAAAAGTCTTATTTGATCTTTGGTGCATCGCATTCTTTCATGTCATATCCTTTTGCATCGAAGCACAATGTTGACACGTAGATTTTGTCCAAAGTTATGCAAGTTGTTTCTCCGGAAAGCTTATGACTTCTAGTTTGATTGCTCCGATGTCACTATCAAGATGGGCGACTATAGATTTACGGCTAAACCAATTGTCCTTGGTGACTCGGATATTGATCTTATCTCGGGATGGGTGGCTTTCTCAGCACAAAGCTTCGGCTTGATTGTGCTGCGGAAATTCAATTGACTCACTCTTATGAGGATGTGATCATCTATGCCGCTCGTGATGAAACCATTCGGTTGTTTTCTCTCAATGAGAAGAGGCGAGTTGGATGCTATCTCTCGATTCCGATCGTTTGTGAGTACCAAGATGTCTTTCGGAAGAGCTTCAGGAATGCCTCCTCACCGGCCCGATTGAGTTCGTTATCGATCTTGAGCACGGCGAACCCGTTTGCAAGCGTCCATACAAGCTTGGACCTAATGAGCTGAAGGAATTGAAGAAGCAGCTTCGATGAACAAGAGCGTGCAGGTTTGATCGAGACCGAGTTCATATCCTTGGGGTTGTGGTGTTCTTTTTGTCCGGAAGAAGGATGGCACGGACCGACTTTTCGTCGATTACCGTCCATTGAATAAGAAGACTATCAAGAACAAGTACCCACTTCCCAACATCAATGAGCTTTTCGAGCAACTCAAAGGTGCTAAAGTGTTCTCCAAGCTTGACCTTCGTATGGGTTATCATCAAATTCGCATTCGTGAACAAGATATTCCCAAGCCAGCATTCAGAACAAGCTTCGGTTCTTATGAATAGACTGTCATGTCTTTCGGCCTTGTCAATGCTCCTCCAACATTCTCTCTAATGATGAACTTCATCTTCAACCCCTACACCAATGAATTCGTCTTGGTCTATCTTGATGATATTTTGGTCTTCTCCAAGAATAAGAAGGATCATGCCAAACATTTGCGATTGGTGCTAGACAAGCTCGAGAGAGCATCTATTCTATCTGAAGTTTTCCAAATGTGAATTTTGGCTTGATGAAGTTCTTTACCTTGGTCATATCATCTCCGCCAAGGGCATCGCTGTTAACCCGAGAAGGTGTCTGCGGTTGTGAATTGGGAACCTCCTCGAATGTCAAGCGACTTCATGATTTTCTTGGTCTTGCAAGCTATTGCAGAAGATTCGTTGAGAATTTCTCCAAGATTGCAAAGCCTCTTTCCAACCTCCTCGAAGCATGTGAAGTATGTACGGTCTCCACGAGTGTGGCGTTGCTTTCAATACTCTCAAAGAGAAACTTCGTCACAACTCTGTCTTGACTCCTCTGATGAATCCAAGCCATTCGAAGTTTTACGTAATGCTTCTCTTCAAGGTCTCGGTGTTGTGTTAATGCAAGAGAAGAGAGTTGTGGCCTATACCTCTCGTCGGTTGAAGCCCAACGAAAGAACTACCCCACTCACGATCTTGAGTTGGCGGCAGTTGTCCATGCATTGATAACATGGAGACATCTCTTGTTGGGAAGGAAAGTGGACATTTTCACCGATCACACGAGTCTCAAGTATATCTTCACTCAACCCAACCTCAACCTCGGGAAAACTTCGATGGGTGAAATGATTCAAGAGTACAACCCAAGTATTGAATATACTCGGGCAAGGCCAATGTCATTGCAGATGCTTTGAGCAGGAAGGCTTATTGCAGCGAGCTAAATCCTCAAGCCCTTCCAACGGATCTACGTGAAGCTTTCCATAAGCTGAATCTTCAAGTTGTTCCTCAAGGCTTTCTTGCCAACCTTATAGTCTCTCCTACTTTGGAAGACCAGATTCGTGAGGCTCAACTCACGGATACCATGGTGAAAAAGGTGAAAGCGTGGTATCGACAAGGGCATTTCAAGTACAAGTGCTTCCACATTGATGACAAAGATACTCTTTTCTTCGAGGACCGAATTGTGGTTCCAAAGGGTGATCTACGTAAAGTCAATATGAGCAGGCACACAATTCCCTTCTATCCATTCATCCTGGAAGTACGAAGATGTACCATGACCTCAAGCAGTCATATTGGTGGACTCGAATGAAGCGAGAAATTGCTCAATTCGTGAATGAGTGCGATGTCTGCAGAAGAGTGAAAGCAGAACACCAATGACCAGCTAGTCTCCTCCAACCTCTTGCTATTCCAGAATGGAAGTTTGATCATATCGAAATGGACTTCGTGACTAGATTTCCAAAGTCCAAGCGTGGAAATGATGCTATCTTCGTTGTCATTGACAAGCTTACTAAAGTGGCTCATTTTCTTCCAATCAAAGAATCCATCACACTCGGTTGGCAGAGCTATACACCTCCGAGGATTGTCTCCTTGCACGACATTCCACAAGTGATCTCTTTAGACCGTGGCAGCATCTTCACCTCCAAGTTACAGGATTCTTTTGAAGGCCATAGGCACCAACATTCGTTTCAAAGCACAGCTTTCCACCCCTCAAACAAGCGGCCAAGTCGGCGAGTCAATCATATCCTTTAAGATATGCTCTGGGCTTGTGTCTTTTCCTTCGGTATGAAGTGGGAAGATTGTCTTCCATATGCCGAGTTCTCCTACAACAACAGCTTCCAAGCGAGTTCGGGCAAGGCCCCATTCGAAATTCTCTATGGCAGAAAGTGCCGTACTCCTCTCAATTGGTCCGAGGGCGGTGAGCGCCAACTTCTTGGCAGCGACTTGATCCACGAAGCGAAGAAATGTGCAAAGTCATTCGTGAGAATCTCAAAGCAGCCGCAATCGCGCCCGGAAAGAGCTATTATGATGACAAGCACCGTGATGTGGCTTTTGAAATCGGAGACCATGTCTACCTCGCGTCTCTCCAATGAAAGGCACTCGTCAACCCGGTATCAAAGGGAAGCTTGCCCCTAGATACGTGGGTCCTTTCAAGATCATTGGCAAAAGAGGCGATCTCGCCTATCAACGAGCTCTGTCCAACTTTGCGAGCGTGCACGATGTGTTTCATGTGTCACAGCCATAAGTGCTTCAAGACTCCTGAGCAGCACAATCAACTTGAATAAATTGATCTCCAAGAAGATCACTCTTATCATGAGCACCCGTTGCTATTCTTGAAGAAAGCGGCGCCAAGACTGCAACAAGTCAATCAAATTCACGAAAGTGAAGTGGTCACACCATTCCAACCGAGAAGCCACACAGGGGCCGCGAGGATCACCTCCGTTCCGAATATCCGAAGTTCTTTCAGTCCTAGATCTCGGGACGAGATCCTCTTGTAGTGGTGGAGTGTTGTAACACCCCGGATGTAACTTTCTATAATTGTAACTCCAACTCTTGCCATTTTTGGCATTGTGATATGATATTCCCTCCGTGGTTGGGTTTTCTTCATTTTTGCATTTTGTCCATGTCATGCATTTCATATCATGTCATCGTGTGCATCTCATTTGCATACGTGTTCGTCTCATGATTCCGAGCATTTTCCCCGTTGTCCGTTTTGCAATCCGGCACTCCTATGTTCCCCGACGTCCCCTTTTACATTTTTTCCGTGGCGGGTACTAAACTTTCTCGGAATGGACCGAGGTTTGTCAAGTGGCCTTGGTACACCACCGGTACACCACCTGTCAAGTTTCGGGTCATTTGGAGCTCGTTTGGTACTCCAACGGTTATCCGCATATCCGCAAAGGCCTCTTTTAATTTGCAGCCCAACACCCCTTCAAAACAGCCCAATAACACATCTAAGTCACTTCCATGCTCTCCGTCGTTCGATCACGATCGTGTGGGCGAAAACTACACTCCATTTGGAGCTTCCTAGCTCCTTCTACCTATAAAAACACCCCCTCCCCCGAAATCCCGGATCATTCCACCTAACCGTAGCCCGCGCCTCTCCCGCCGGGCGTGTCCGATTTGGGCGGACCGTCACTTGCCGCCGCCCGACCAGCAAGACGCGCCACGTGGCACCCGGCAACCGCGCCGCCCGGCCGGCGAGCCCGCCAGCCCGGCCCAGCAGCGCCCGCGCCAGCGCCCGTCCGCCGTCGCCTCGGGCCCCGCCGCCTCGCCCTCGACCCGGCCGGCCCGCCTCCGCCTCGACCACAATAGCCGCCCGCCCGCCGCGCCCAGCATCGCCCGGCGCCCGCCCGGCCCTCCTCGGCCTCTCCCTCCTCCGGCGCGCTCCGTGGCTACTCCGACCGCCTCGAACCTCGGCCTCGATCGGATCTCAGATCCAAAATCCTCGATTGACTTCTCCCCCCCCCCCCCCGAAATCGCCTGTCATTATTCTATGATTAATTTGTTGCATTTTGATCATGCCATAACTTTGCACCCGTGGCTCCGTTTCGGGCGTTTAGCATACCATTTTGTTCGCCCCGCGGAGTAGATCATTTTATTCTATTGCATAATTTTTATTTGAGCTCATCTTGATGCCCGAAATGCTATTGGAAGAGGGCTATGTGATGTTAGTTTCAGATTCTTATCAGAACATGCACTTTTGTCATTTTTTCCATGATTGATGTGTGCATCCTATGAACTTGAGTCCTACATGTGTTTTGTAATATGCAATGCCATCTTTACAGGGGTGTATGCCATGTATTTTTGTGATCTCTGTGGTGACTAGCACAAGCATGCAAACTAGGCTTCATGATGTTGCTGATTTCAGCCCCTGTTTTGCTGATATTTTTTATGCCATGTTAACTTGATGCTACCGAGAGATCCATGCATATTTTGAGATACTTCAGTAAGGATGATTTGAACATATGGTTATGCTCTATCCACACATGCCCTTGTTTACAATTATGGAGTGCCATAGCTTGAGTCAATCGAGCTCTACTTTTGCTATAAAATGTTTCCTGGCAGATTGTTTACATGTTATTCAATTTTGCCAAGGTTGTTGTAGTTGATCCGTGTATGCTATGATGTTGTTCTCGCCATGTGTAGCTTTTATGCCATGTCTTCTTGATGTATGTATGCTTAGTTTATCATGAAATGCTCTGTAGTGAGTGCATCGAGCTCTTAAACATGCCTACTTGTCTGTTTTTGTCATGCCCTGTTCTTTGAATACATTAACGAAACTTGCGATATTGACATGGGTGCTATTGCATTTTCTGATCCCTTTTGGCTCATGCTCAGTAAGGGACTTTTGTTCTATGCTTTGAGTAGATTCATGCCATGCCTTGTTTTGCTATTGTAAGTTCCTGTAGCATGCTGTTTGCTTGCTCTGAACATTGCTTCCTGATGCTGATTACGCCATGTTCGATTATTTTCCCACTGTCTGCGGTGATATATTTTGCACTTTTTCCTTGCTTGTTTGGACCTGTTATGATGTGATTTAGCCGTAGCTCAGTGTTCATCTTTTGTCAAGCATCTTGAGTAGACCACTGCATATGCTTTTCTGGTATGTTTGGGTGCAGTAGCTTAATTTCTTGTTGCTTGCTATGTGGTATCATCTTTGTTAATGGCAGATTTGTGCCATTCTTGTTTTGCTTGTCATTTGCAAACCGTGCATCCGATTCCGGTGATCTTTATATCAATTTCAGCGAAATCTTCTCACCTTTCCAGAGGCATACTTGGTTTGCCAAGTTGATGCCTGGTTCATCATTTTCCTTCCGAACACGCATACGCATTGCATGTCACATCTCGCATATCATGCCATGTATTGCATCATGTTGCTTGTGCATTGCACCGTGATTTATTGTGGTTCCTTTGTTTGTGTTCTTGCTTTGGGTAGAGCCGGAGGCGAGTGCGTGAGCGAGGAACCTGTTGAGAACGCTTCACGAGGATCAAGCTTTCGACAACTCTGAGAACCTTGCAGGCAAGATGACCATACCCTCGAAATCACTTCTATCTTTGCTTGCTAGATGCTCGCTCTTTTGCTATGTCTATGCTATGATGCCTATCACTTGCTATATCATGCCACCCATATTGTCATGTCAAGCCCCTAACCATCCTTTCCTAGCAAACCGTTGTTTGGCTATGTTACCGCTTTGCTTTCGGCCCTCTTATAAGCGTTGCTAGTTGCGGTGAAGATGAAGTTTGTTCCTTGTTGGAACATGGAGATGTTGTTCCTTGTTGGAACATGTTTACTTGTTGGGGATATCACAATATATCTGCTATAATTA
Organism: Aegilops bicornis; assembly: GCA_021605145.1. Classification (NCBI taxonomy): domain Eukaryota; kingdom Viridiplantae; phylum Streptophyta; class Magnoliopsida; order Poales; family Poaceae; genus Aegilops; species Aegilops bicornis. The sequence continues at coordinate 375,647,750 of CM038673.1, read as the reverse complement.
ATGCATCTATATATTTGGTAAAGGGTGGAAGGCTCGGCCTTATGCAGTGTTTTGTTCCACTCTTGCCGCCCTAGTTTCCGTCATACCGGTGTTATGTTCCTTGATTTCACACTCCTTACGGTTGGGTGATTTATGGGACCCCCTTGACAGTTAAGCTTTGAATAAGACTTCTCCGGCCAAGGCCCAACTTTGGTTTTACCATTTGCCACCTAAGCCTTTTTCCCCGGGTTTTCGCGAGCTCGAGGTCATCTTTATTTTAACCCCCGGACGGTGCTCCTTGAGTGCTGGCCCGAAAGCAATGACTGAGGGCCACCTTGGGGAAACTTGAGGCTTGGTTTTACTCGTAGGATGTCTCATCCGGATGTGCCACGAGCGAGATATTTGCAGCTCCTATCGGGATTTGTCGGCTGTCAGGCGGCTTTGTTGGTCTTGTTTTATTCTTTGTCGAAATGTCTTGTAGTCCGGGATTCGAGGCTGATCGGGTCTTCCGGTAGAAGGAATATCCTTCGTTGACCGTGAGAGCTTATAATGGGCTAAGTTAGGACACCCCTTGAGGTATTAACTTTCAAAGCCGTGCCGCGGTTATGAGGCAGATGGGAATTTGTTGATGTCCGGTTGTAGAAAACCCGAAGTTGATCTTAATTAATACACATCAACAGCGTGTGTAACTGATGGTCTCTTCTCGTGGTCCGGGAAGTGAACACGATGTTGGAGTTATGTTTGACGTAAGTAGTTCAGGATCACTTCTTGATCGCTACTAGCTTCACGACCGCGCTTTGCTTCTCTTCTCGCTCTCTTTTGCGAATGTAGCCACCATACATGCTAGTCGCTTGATGCAGCTCCACCTCACAACTCTGTCCTTCCTATAAGCTTAAATAGTCTTGATCTCGCGGGTGTGAGATTGCTGAGTCCCGTGACTCACAGATTCTACCAAAAGCGATTTGCGGTCTTGGCCGATGCGGTCACGAGATGGCATAGCCAGAGCTCAAGTGGGAGTTCGACGAGAACGTGAGTCGTTACTATGTGTCTTTTCACGATGATCGATGAGTGGAGCCCAGTTGGGTCGATCGGGGATCTGTGTAGCATTTGGGGTATCTTCTTTATTTTGGTTCCGTGAGTCGGACCTTGAGTGTAATCTGAATGATGGATGTTTATTTATGTATTGTGTGAAGTGGCATTTGTAAGCCAACTATGTATCTCTTTCCCTTATGTATTACATGGGTTGTGTGAAGATTACCTCACTTGCGACATTGCTTTCAATGCGGTTATGCCTCTAAGTCGTGCTTGACATGTGGGAGACATAGCCGCATCGAGCGTGACACTCGGCGGCGCCCATGAGCCGCCCAGAGAGGCGGCGACGGGCGTCGGCGCCAACGTGGTGGGTGAGGAAGAGGCGCGGAGCTCTTCCCAAGAGGCCCAGAGGCTGCGGAAGGTGGAGCAGCCACGCAGCAGCGGCGTCGGTGAGGAGCCATAGGGAGCCGATTGGCCATGACCACTGTCATCACCTCCGGCTTGACGACGGATTCCTCGTCGCCGGCGGAAAAGCCATCGGATCGGTCGCGCGCCGTTATGGCCTTGTGGCGTCGTTAGAACTTGTCCGACCACCGCACCGTTGCAAGGCGGGGCGAGGCTCGAGCCCCCAGCCCCGATCTTTGGCGCTTAGCGGCCGGAGGCGAAGCGGCCGCTCATCATGAGGCGGGCAGCGGCGGTGGTGGAAGGAAACTCCGGCGCACCCCCTACAGCGCCAAATGCCAGATTCGGGTTCGGCAGACCCTTGAGGTTAGAACACGAAGTGCTTGTGCGGAATCTCGCCCTCTACCTACACGCACCCGCCGCCTGCAAGGATCTAAACTCTGAAAGGAACAGCACAAGATACACAGGGGTTTATACTAGTTCGGGCCACCATTGTGGTGTAATACCCTATTCTAGTTTGTGGTGTGGTGGATTGCCTCTTGGGCTGATGGTGATGAACAATACAAGGAAGAACAGCCTCGCGAATCATTCTTGGCTGGTGCGATGAACTGCTAGGGGGAGTTCGGTCGCTTCTCTCTATCTCTGCTGATTCCGGATCTCCCCCCTACTATGGTGGCTAGCTCTACTTATATAGGCAGAGGCCCTGGGCCTCTTCCCAAATATTGAGCGGGAAGGGCGCCAACAATTGGCCATTTTGAAGGGGAACATCTGGTACACTTATCCTGACTAAAGTTGGTCCTCTCTGTCAAAGGCTCTGGTGGTGGCCTTGGCTTGGGCTCCTGATGACCTTCTTCCTGCCGTTGGACTGGTCTTGGTCTTTTGCACGAAATGGGCGCCTTTGCTTGATGCTCTCGCCTGCGCTTGCTCCCTCTGCACCAAAGAGGAAAGGAGGACCTTCTTGGCTGGCGCCCCTGGCGCCCTTGGTCGTCATGGATTGCGTCCACGGGCACCTCGTGAGGTACCCCACCTTGATCTCTCCGCCTCCTCGCGAGCCACTGGCGAGGCTGTGCTGAGAAGCTCTGTCGTCCGCCCAGCAATCTCATGGCCCCTCGTGAGGTCTTGAGCTTGTGTTGGTGAAGATGGGTGCGTGATGGGCCCCCCTTGGGCCACGCCACAGCCATGAGCGAGCAAGTCTGGGGACCCCGTTCCCGAACACCGTGATAACCCGGGCCCAAAGGCGCGCCGGACTTGGCTGGCAGAGGCGAAGGGGCAAGTCTGCTTCTTGCGGGCCCCTAACGACTGCGGCCTTGGGCGCCGCGTGGCGGTTGATTGGACGTGGGCGTATCCACTTCCCCGCGACGCCTCGGCAACTGCACGAATTGACAAGTCCCTGCATGCAGAGCGGGTCATGATTGCCTACGATCGTGGAGGTCGGCGGTTGGCTTTCCCCGGCTATAAGTATAGGACAGCGCCTGCCCTTCTTGTCCATCTCCCCCTTGCTTCTTCTTCTTCCCCATGGCTCCGCCGAAGAGGTTCTCGGCCGCAGAGAAGGGGAAGGCTCGCTAGGTAGGGCCTGACTCTCCCGCCCATGGCGGTCGAGGCCGCCCTCGCAAACACCCTGTGGCTCCCATGGTGGCTCCTCGCGGTCGTGGAGGTGACCTCCCGCGCGGTGGCGGGCGGCAGGCCGCTGCTGGGGGGTGCGCTACGGCCACGCGCCCCCTTAGGCCGCGCTTCCACTCGGTAGAGGTGCTGCAGGAGTTTGTGGTGTGGTTAGCGAAGCCAACCGGCACCCGGCTCCAGCTCCCTCGCTTCCTCCTAGGTGAGCTTCCGGCCGGTGCCCCGGGCGGCCTCTGGCTTCAGGCGGATGGTTGCTGCAGTCGGGCCTCCTGGGCTTGTTGGAGGTCTCTGCAGTAGCTGGCCACTGGCCCTTGGTAGCAAACTTTTGCCAGCCTTGTGTCTGAGTCGGCGATGCACCCTGCACTTCAAGTTCGACGGCGATGCCACCCTCTACGTGAGGGTGTTCGGGGAAGATCGTCACCGCGTTGGGTGCTGCCCTGAGAACGACAACCGTGGCCGCGGGTTCAGCCCCAGCGATGATGAAGACGTCGGTCTTGGCGTGGTCGGTGGCCGCCGGGGCTCGTCGAGCCGGCGGCTCTTCTTGAACAGCGGCTCCTCCAGTGGGTGGTCGCGACCCGACCTCCGCGCCGTCAGCGCGCCCGCTGGAGGGAGGTAGCGAGTCCGCCCGCCGTCTTGCCCCGGTGAAGCGAAAGGGAGTCCGCTGAGCTCCGGAGGCGTTCGAGTCTCCCAGCGAGTTGGTGTCGAGGCGAGCAGCGCTGTTTTGTCCTTTTCCTTTTCTGCGCAAAAGCGATGGCGTAGGGCCCCGCGTGGGCGTGCTTGGACTATTGTTGTTAATTATTGTATTGTTTCTGCTATCTCGGTATTATGCCCTTGTGCTACACACTCGCGCGTAGAAATTTCTTAGCTCGAGGGCGCCTGTCGTGACCCTCATCGAACGCTTCATGTCCTGTGAAGGTTAGTCTGGAGAGGTAGCTCCCGGCCTCAGCTGTGGAGGCGACCGACCCAGGTCCTGTGTTCGTGTCGCGGTGCCCGTGAGGCGTGGACTGGAGGGTGCTCACTGTAGTGGACCGGGTAGAAACCTCGAACAATAAGGCGAGATAACACTCATGAGGCGCCAGGCTGCCCCCTCGCGTGACCTTCTTGCGAGAGAAATCGAGGTAAGAGGGCGAAAGGTCGAAGAGCCACAAGTCAAAAACGACAACAGCTTCAATAAAACTTCAAATGAGAATGAACAAGCCAACTGCGGAAAGCAAATAAAAAAGCCGCGTCCGGCACCTAATCTAGTCTTCGACGTCTTCTCACCAGCGCGGAGCTAAGTGCTGCCACTGGGCGTGGGAGGGAGCCCCAGGGCCTGAGGCCGGCGCTCCTGAGACTCCGGGGCGTGTACAGCCCCAACTCATTATTATGTGAGAGTGTCACGGGCGGCGAGCTTCACAGGCATTGGCCTTCTTCACAGGCTCCGGGCCTTTCTTCAGCGAAGCAAGCTTCACGGGCATTGGCCCTCTTCACAGGCTCCGGGCCTTTTCAGCAGCAGCAGCTTCACGGGCATTCGCCTTCTTCACGAGCTCTGGGCCTTTTCCAAAGGACAGCTTCACGAGCATTCGCCTTCTTCCACGAGCTCTGGGCCTTTTCCAAAAAAGCAGCTTCACAGGCATTCTCCTTCTTCACGGGCTCTGGGCCTTTTCCAAAAGACAGCTTCACGGGCATTCGCCTTCTTCCACGAGCTCTGGGCCTTTTCCAAAAGGACAGCTTCCACGGGCATTCGCCTTCTTCACAGGCTCTGGGCCTTTTCCAAATAGATTGCTTCACAGGCATTCGCCTTCTTCACAGGCTCTGGGCCTTTTCCAAAAAGACAGCTTCACAGGCATTCGCCTTCTTCACAGGCTCTAGGCCTTTTCCAAAAAGACGGCTTCACAGGCATTCACCTTCTTCATAGGCTCTGGGCCTTTTCCAAAAAACAGCTTCACAGGCATTCGCCTTCTTCACGAGCTCTGGGCCTTTTCAGTAAAACCTCCGGAGGTCTTTGGATGTTCCACGCGTTACGGGTGGCACCCCTCCACGAGTCTCCAAAGCGCGCCCGAGCCGGGCACTGAAACATGAACAACCTTGAGCGGGCCCTCCCACATGGGAGAGAGCTTATGCAACCCTTCCACGGAGAGAACCGCTGAGCACGAGGTCCCCTACCTCGAGAGTTCTGGGGCGGATGTTGCGGCAGTGGTATCGTCGCAGTGCTTGTTGGTACCTTGCTGCTTGCAATGCAGCTTCTCGACGGCGCTCCTCCCCCAGCACGAGATCCGTCCGCCGCATGGCGTCCTGCTGCGCCTCGTCGAACACGAGGACCCATGCGGAACGACGTCTGACCTCGTGAGGAAGGACCGCTTCGGCTCCATAGACCGGGAAGAGCGGGGTCTCTCGGTTGGCTTGGTTGTGGTCGTGCGGATGGACCACACGGCCTGGCTGAAGCTCGTCGTACCAACTCTGCCGCGAGCCTCGGTTTCTTCACAGAATGTTACGGTTTGAGGCCCCTCGGGACCTCTGCGTTAGCCCGCTTCGGCCTAGCCGTTGCTTGAAGTGCGCCACCGAAGCGTAGCATATCTGCGTTCCCAGGTTAGCACAATATGTTTTGAAGAGGTTACTGGTGAACTGCGAACCGTTGTCAGTGATGATGCGGTTCGGCACCCCGAACCGGCTCACGAGGCCCTTGACGAACTTGACCGCAGAACCGGGGATGGTGCGAGCGGCTTCCACTTCAGCCCACTTGGTGAACTTGTCCATGGCGACATAGAGGTAGCGATAGCCCCCTGGCGCCCGAGGAAACGGGCCCAGGATATCCAGCCCCCAGACTGCGAATGGCCACGAGAGGGGTATAGTTTGTAGACCTCCTGCCGGCTGATGGATGCGCTTGGCATGGAATTGGCGAGCCATAAGCCTTTACTAGCTCTACAGCGTCGTTGGCGTAGTAGGCCAATAGAAACCGCTCGGAATGCCTTGCCCATGAGGGTTCGTGATGACGAGTGATGCCCTGATCTCACCGTGTATATCCGCTTGACAATTCTTTCCCTTGGTCCACGGAGATGTAGCGCGGTGCCACATCATTCGGACGCTTCCGATAGAGCTCTCCATCCACGATACGGTATCTTTGTGGCTTGCCGGCGCCACGCGCTCCGCTTCCTCCTCCTTCTCGGCGGGGTCCCTTGCGTTAAGTAGCTCCGGAGTTACGTGATCCAGCACCCTCCACGAGGCTCCATCGTCGAGGAAGCGGCCTCTGAGGCGAACCCACGGTCGGGCTCCTGAGGCAGGTGGCTGGGGGAGATCCTCCCGAGGCTGCGACATGTTTGATAGCGATGGCATGGCGGAGGGCTTGAAAAGCCGCTCCTCGAACACGCCAGGCTCCTGAGGTAACCGCCTGGATGCTCGTTTGGCGATGTCGTCGGCCTCCTGATTGGTGCCGCGGGGCATATGCTGCAACTCCAACCCCCAGAACTGCTTCTCCATCCTGCGGACCTCCGCAAGGTAGGCTTCCATGTGCTCATCTTTTGGCTCGTACACCTTGTTGGAGAAATTGACAAGGAGCTGTGAATCGCCCTTGATGGTAAGGCGCTTCACCCCCAGGGCTGTTGTGGCCTTTAAGCCCGCTATTAGACCTTCATACTCCGCTATGTTGTTGGAGACCTTTTCACCTTGCTGGAAACAGAGCTGCACAGCGTAGTAGAGCTTGTCCTGAGTGGGAGATATGAGCACCGCCCCAGCCCAGCGCCATGCCTGGAGAACGCCCCATCGAAGTGCATGACCCAGCCTTCCGGCGCTTCACTTCCCGGAGAGAGGGACCGATCCTCGTCGGCCTTGAGGCCCGGTGCCTCTGTCCATTCCGCCACGAAATCTGCTAACGCGGCCCCCTTGATGACTCTGGTCGTGCTGAATTCGAGCTGAAACGCTTGCAGTTCAATGTCCACTCAGCGACCCTTCCGGCTGAGTTAGGGCTCCTGAGCACCCTTTCCAAGGGGTATCTTTGAGGCGACCTTGATGAGGTGAGCCTGAAAATAGTGTCACAGCTTGCGTGAGGCCACCAATAAGCGAGGAGGAGTTTACGAGGCATGGGGTACGCGCCCTTGCGTCCCCGCAGCCCGTCTTGTGAAGTATACTGGGTGCTCAACGAGGGTTGGAGCGCCGGTGCCGCTGGCGCCTTCCGGGGACCGTGGCGCCTCCTGAGGCGGTGGGGCCTCCAAAGGCTGGTAGTCTGGGGGAGGGACCTCTTCCTCCCCCAGCGCGCTCCCCTGCGGCGGCTGACCCTTTTCAGCCACGGCAGTGGTTTCTGTGGGTCTTCCTTGTTCCTGCTTTGGCTTGACCTGGGCTCCTGCTGTGGCTTTGGTCTGACGCTCTTCCCTAACCGCCACCAGAGCTGCACTGGCGGAGTAGGGAGTGGCGGCGAGGTAGAGCACCAGGGGTTCCTGCGGGCGTGGGGCCACCATGACCGGAGGGCTCGTCAGGTACCTCTTGAGATCTTGGAACGCCTTGTCGGCTTCTTCAGTCCATTGAAAAGGCCGCTTTTTTTCATTAGCTGGAAGAAAGGCAGCGCTCGTTCCCCCAACTTGGAGATGAAGCGCTCTAAGCGCGATCACGAGCCCAGTGAGCTTCTGCATTTCCACGAGGGTCTTTAGGCGTGTTTATGTCCTCGACGCCTTGACCTTTTAAGGTTAGCCTCGATGCCTCGGTGGGATACGAGGAAGCCCAAGAGCTCTCCCGAGGGACTCCAAACACACATTTCTCCGGGTTGAGCCGCGGGCTCACTGCGTCGAGCTTCTGAAGGTTTCCTCCGGGTCTTGTATCGAGTTACGGCCTCCCGAGACTTCACCACAGTGTCATCGACGTAAGCCTCAACATTCTTCCCGAGCTGTGGACCCAGGGTGATGTGCATCAGCCGCTGGAAGGTCGCCCCAGCGTTGCGCAACCCGAATGGCATGCACGTGTAGCAGTACACCCCGCACGAGGTCAGGAAGGCCGTTTTCTCCACGTCATCTACCGCCATCTTGATCTGGTGGTACCCGGAGAAGGCATCCAAGAAGCACAACAGGTCGCACTCAGCGGTGGAATCGGCGATCCAGTCGATCACGAGGAAGCCAACGGATCTTGCGGGCATGCCTTGTTGAAGTTGGTGAAGTCGACACACATGCGCTCCTTCCTCCCTTCTTTGGTACAACAACAGGGTTGGCCAACCAATCCGATATGAGACCTCGCGAATGACCCCAGCGGCTTCTAGTTTGCGGGTCTCCTGGACGATGAAGGCTTGCTTTTCAGTGGACTGCCGCCTCGCTTTCTGATTTACGGGGCGTACGTTGGGGCACACGTGGAGGTGATGCTCGATTACACCCCTAGGTATCCCTGCCAACTGATCAGGCTCCCAGGCAAATACCTTCTTGTTTGCGCGCAGGAACTTGACCAGGGCCTCCTCCTGCTCGGGCTCGAGGTTGGCGCCTATGGTGAAAGTGGCGTCAGTGGACCCGTCCTCGTCGTGGTATTTGCTTGGTCTCTGCCTTGTCTTGGGTGAACAAGCTGTTTCTTCTTGGTTGGTGCAGCCCCCTTGGGCTCGAGGGTCTCTGCGTCGGCGGGTTGCTTATTTGGCGCCCGCCGTCTTGAGGGCGAGCTTGAGCACTCATGGCGCATCTCCGGTGTCCCCAGACGCAGTGAGGACGCCCGTTGCTCGAACATCTTCATGAGGTTGTACGTCGGGTGAGTCGCGGCCATGAACTGGGCCAGTGCTGGGTAGCCGAGGATGGCGTTGTAGGGGAGGCCGATGGGGGCGATGTCGAAATCGACCTGCTCCGTGCGGAAGTTGTCGTAGGTGCTGAAAGTTACCTGGAGCTGGATGATCCGCCCCCGACACCCAAGAAAGGTCGGCTGGGCTGCAGCCGCTCCCGGGGTATGCAGAGAAGGTTGAAGGCCTCGACTGAGAGCACGTTGAGGCCCGCGCCGCCGTCGATGAGAGTCCTGGTGACAGCCACCTGGCAGATGGTGGAGGTGCACAACATGGGGAGCGCACGGCGAGCTGAGTTGGAGGGTGGTCTTCCGGTGAAGGTCGAGACTAGCCTTGGGCGCCGACCGGTCTGGGGGCCTCTGCTGCGTGGAGACGGCGCCGACCCGGCCAGACGAACGGCTTGAGCGATGACTTCGAGGGCGGCGCCAGCGAAAGCCGCCCAGAGGGCGCGGCGACCGAAGCGCCCGGCGCAGCGTGGTGGGTGAGGAAGAGGCTGCGGAGCTCTTCCCAAGAGGCCACGAAGGCTGCCGGAAGGTGGAGCAGCCACGCAGCAGGCGTTGGTGAGGGCCATAGGGAGCCAGTTGGCCATGACCACATCATCACCTCCGGCCGAGGCGGCTTCCTCGTCGCCAGCCAGGAAAGCCATCGGATCGGTCGCGCCCGTTGTAAGCGCGGCGTCGTTGGCTTGAACTTGTCCGCCACCGCACCCGTTGCAAGGCGGGGCTAAGGCTCGAGCCCCCGGCCCCGTCTTGGCGGCCGGAGCGGGCGGCGCGCTGCTCATCGCGAGGCGGGCCACGGCGGTGGCGGAAGGGAAACTCCGGCGCAACCCCTACCTGGCGCGCCAAATGTCAGATTTCGGGTTCCGGCAGACCCTTGAGGTTAGAACACAGGGGTGCGCGCGGAATCTCGCCCTCTACCTACCTGCACCCCACCGCCTCGCTAGGATCTTAACTACAAAAGGAACAACACAAGAGACACAGGGTTTATACTAGTTCGGGCCACCATTGTGGTGTAATACCCTACTCTAGTTTGTGGTGTGGTGGATTGCCTCTTGGGCTGATGGTGATGAACAATACAAGGAAGAACAGCCTCGCGAGGGTCTGTTCTTGGCTGGTGCGATGAACTGCTAGGGGGAGTTCGGTCGCTTCTCTCTATCTCTGCTGATTCCGGATCTCCCCCCTACTATGGTGGCTAGCTCTACTTATATAGGCAGAGGCCCTGGGCCTCTTCCCAAATATGGAGCGGGAAGGGCGCCAAAAATTGGCCATTTTGAAGGGGAACATCTGGTACACTTATCCTGACTAAAGTTGGTCCTCGCTTTGTCAAAGGCTCTGGTGGTGGCCTTGGCTTGGGCTCCACAATGACCTCCTTCCTGCCGTTGGACTGGTCTTGGTCTTGTTGCACCGAAATGGACGCCTTTGCTTGATGCTCTCGCCTGCACTTGCTCCCTCTGCACCAAAGAGGAAAGGAGGACACTGAGCGGGCTGGCGCCCGCCTGGCGCCCTTGGTCGTCATGGCTTGCGTCACGGGCACCTCGTGAGGTACTCCGCCTTGATCTCTCCGCCTCCTCGCGAGCCAGCCTGACGAGGCCGTGCCTGAGAAAGCTCCCTGTCGTCCGCCCCGCGAGGCTTGGCCCCTTGTGAGGGTCTTGAGCTTGTGTTGGTGAAGATGGGCCGTGATGGGCCCCCCTTGGACCACGCCGCAGGCCGCAGGCAGGCAAGTCTGGGGACCCCCGTTCCCAGAATGCCGACAAACTTTACTTGGAGCTATATTTTTATTCACCACATGATATGTGTTTTGCTTGGAGCGTCATGTCATTTTCTTTTGTTTTGCTTGCTGTTTGAATAAAGTATAAAGATAAGAAATTCTTAAATTTTAGAGAGTCTTCACATAGTTGCATAATTATCCGACTACTCATTGATCTTCACTTATATCTTTCGGACTAGTTTGTTGTTTGCTCTAGTGCTTCACTTATATCTTTTAGAGCATGGTGGTAGTTTTATTTTGAAGAAATAGATGAAATCTCATGCTTCACTTAGATTATTTTGAGAGTCATAAATAGCATGGTAATGTGCTTAATCCTAATATGCTAGGTATTCAAGACTAGTAAAAACTTTCTTATGAGTGCGTTGAATACTAAGAGAAGTTTGATGCTTGATAATTGTTTTGAGATATGGAGGTGATAATATCAAAGTCATGCTAGTTGAGTAGTTGTGAATTTGAGAAATGCTTGTGTTGAAGTTTGCAAGTCCCGTAGCATGCACGTATGGTAAACCTTATGTAACAAATTTGAAACATGAGGTGTTATTTGATTGTCCTCCTTATGAGTGGCGGTCGGGGACGAGCGATGGTCTTTTCCTACCAATCTATCCCCCTAGGAGCATGTGCATAGTGCTTTGGTTTTTGATGGCTTGTAGATTTTTGCAATAAGTATATGAGTTCTTTATGACTAATGTTGAGTCCATGGATTATACGCACTCTCACCCTTCCATCATTGCTAGCCTCTTGATTGCAGTGCATTGCCCTTGCTCACGTTGAGAGTTGGTGCAAACTTCGCCGGTGCATCCAAACCCCGTGATATGATACGCTCTTTCACACATAAACCTCCTTATATCTTCCTCAAAACAGCCACGATACCTACCTATTATGGTATTTCCATAGCCAATCCGATATATATTGCCATGCAACTTTCCACCATTCCGTTCATCATGACACATTCATCATTGTCATATTGCTTAGCATGATCATGTAGTTGACATAGTATTTGTGGCAAAGCCACCGTTCATAATTCTTTCATACATGTCAGTCTTGATTCATTTCATATCCCGGTACACCACCAGAGGCATTCATATAGAGTCATACTTTGTTCTAGTATCGAGTTGTAATCATTGAGTTGTAAATAAATAGAAGTGTGATGATTATCATTTAATAGAGCATTGTCCCAAAAAAAGAGAAAGCCCAAAAAAAAGAGAAGGCCCAAAAGAGAAATAAAAAGGGGCAATGTTACTATCTCTTTTTCCACACTTGTGCTTCAAAGTAGCACCATGTTTTTCATATAGAGAGTTTCATATGTTGTCACTTTCATATACTAGTGCGAATTTTTCATTATAGAACTTGGCTTGTATATTCCAACGATGGGCCTCCTCAAGTGCCCTAGGTCTTCGTGAGCAAGCAAGTTGGATGCACACCCACTTAGTTTCTTCTGTTGAGCTTTCATACATTTATAGCTCTAGTGCATCCGTTGCATGGCAATCCCTACTCCTCGCATTAACATCAATCGATGGGCATCTCCATAGCTCATTGATTAGCCTCGTTGATGTGAGACTTTCTCCTTTTTTGTCTTCTCCACATAACCCCCATCATCATATTCTATTCCACCCATAGTGCTATGTCCATGGCTCGCGCTCATATATTGAGTGAAAGTTTATAGATTTGAGATTACTAAAGTATGAAACAATTGCTTGGCTTGTCATCGGGGTTGTGCATGATGAGAGCATTCTTGTGTGACGAAAATGGAGCATGACTAAACTATATGATTTTGTAGAGATGAACTTTCTTTGGCCATGTTATTTTGAGAAGGCATAATTGCTTAGTTAGTATGCTTAAAGTATTATTATTTTTATGTCAATATGAACTTTTGTCTTGAATCTTTCGGATCTGAATATTCACAATTAAGAAGAATTACAATGAAATTATGCCAACTAGCATTCCACATCAAAAATTATCTTTTTTTATCATTTACATACTCGAGGAATGACGGGAATTAAGCTTGGGGATGCTTGATACGTATCCAACGTATCTATAATTTTTAATTGCTCCATGCTATATTATCTACTGTTTTGGGCAATATTGGGCTTTATTTTCCACTTTTATATTACTTTTGGGACTAACCTATTAACCGGAGGCCCAAAGATGATATCTTTGTTTTTTTGCCTATTTCGGTATTTGAAGAAAAGGAATATCAAGCGAGTCAAAAGCGAACGAAATCAACTGGAGAAGTTATTTTTGGAAGGAAAGCTACCGGATGGACTTGGACCCCACGTCAAGGAAGGAACAAGGAAGCCACGAGGGTGGGGGCGCGCCCCGCCTGCCTCGTGGGGCCCTCGTGGCTCCCCTGACATGCTTCTTCCGCCTATATAACTCCACGTACCCTAAAAATTCTAGAACAGAGATTAGATCGGGAGTTCCGCCGCCGCAAAACCTCCAGAGCCACTAAAAACCAATCGGGACCTGTTAAAGCACCTGCCGGGCGGGGAACCTCACCTGTGGCCATCTTCATCATCCGGCGCTCTCCATGACGAGGAGGAGTAGTTCACCCTCGGGGCCGAGGGTATGTACCCGATAGCTATGTGTTTGATCTCTCTCTCTCTCTCGTGTTCTTGATTTGGCACGATCTTGATGTATCGCGAGCTTTGCTATTATAGTTGGATCTTATGTTTCTTCTCCCCCTCTACTCTCTTGTAATGGATTGAGTTTTCCCTTTAAAGTAATCTTATCGGATTGAGTCTTTAAAGACTTGAGAACACTTGATGTATGTCTTGCCGTGCATATCTGTGGTGACAATGGGATATCACGTGATTCACTTGATGTATGTTTTGGTGATCAACTTGCGGTTTCCGCCCATGAACCTATGCATAGGAGTTGGCACACGTTTTCGTCGTGATTCTCTGGTAGAAACTTTGGGGCGCTCTTTGAGGTTCTATGTGTTGGTTGAATAGATGAATCTGAGATTGTGTGATGCATATCGTATAATCATACCCACGGATACTTGAGGTGACATTGGAGTATCTAGGTGACATTAGGGTTTTGGTTGATTTGTATCTTAAGGTGTTATTCTAGTACGAACTCTATGGCTGTTTGTGACACTTATAGGAATAGCCCAACGGATTGATTGGAAAGAATAACTTTGAGGTGGTTTCGTACCCTACCATAATCTCTTCGTTTGTTCTCCGCTATTAGTGACTTTGGAGTGACTCTTTGTTGCATGTTGAGGGATAGTTATGTGATCCAAATATGTTATTATTGTTGATAGAACTTGCACTAGCGAAAGTATGAACCCTAGGCCTTGTTTCCTAGCATTACAATACCGTCTACGCTCACTTTTATCATTAGTTACCTTGCTGTTTTTATATTTTCAGATTACAAAAACCTATATCTACCATCCATATTGCACTTGTATCACTATCTCTTCGCCGAACTAGTGCACCTATACAATCTACCATTGTATTGGGTATGTTGGGGACACAAGAGACTCTTTGTTATTTGGTTGCAGGGTTGTTTGAGAGAGACCATCTTCATCCTACTCCTCGCACGGATTGATAAACCTTAGGTCATCCACTTGAGGGAAATTTGCTACTGTCCTACAAACCTCTGCACTTGGAGGCCCAACAACGTCTACAAGAAGAAGGTTGCATAGTAGACATCAGTACTCTGCCAGCTGGAACAATCATCACCTGGCCAGACTTCCAAGCTGCTTTTCGTGCCCGCTTCATTCCTCAGGGAGTCATGGACCGGAAGAAGCGTGAGTTCCGCAGCCTCACCCAGGGCAACAAACTTTTGGAAGCTTATCAGCGCGAGTTTCTGGACTTGTCCCGCTATGCTGAAGAGGACATTGCAACTGATGCCCGTAGACAGGAGAAGTTCCGTGACGGCCTTCAAGCTGACATCAAGCTCGCACTTCTAGTGCATAACTTTGCTGATTTCGCCACCTTAGTGAACAAAGCCATCAATGTCAAAACTGGTCTACAGGAATACCAGAGCTCTCATAGGCACAACCGTGACACGGGATCATCTTCGCCCCCGCCCTCACAGAAGCGTAGGATATGGATTCCCAACAGCATGTACCGGCCAACTGCACCTGCTCGAAGACAGTCCTATGCCGCACCTCGTCTTTTTCCTCCACCACCTAGGCAGCCAAGGCTTCCAGCACCACCACCCCGAGCTCCTGCTCCCGCTCCCAATAATGGTTTGTGCTTCAGGTGTGGTCAACAAGGACACCATGCTAGAGAATGCAACCAGAACCAGAATCAACTGGCCCTTCCAGCAACTGGCCATGGAAGCAACCAGCCCCGCAACAACAATGCCAAGTCTTATGGTTGTGTTCATGCCAACCACGTTGATCTCAATGAAGCTCAAGACCAGCCTGCTACTGTGATGGGTACACTCCTCATTAATTATGTACCTTCATCTGTTTTATTTGATTCAGGAGCATCGCATTCATTCATGTCAGAAGATTTTGCATACAAGCACGACGTTAAATGTGAGGAGACGAACACTTCGGTAGTGGTCAAAACCCCTGTGGGACAATGTCAAACCTCCATGGTTGGCATCGACGTCCCCGTGGAAATCGAAGGGCTGGAATTCTATGCCTCTCCCATTATCCTGAAGTCGTCTAACATCGACCTCATTTTGGGGATGGATTGGTTGAAAGTACATACTGCTTCTATAGTTTGCGCCACTAAGACCGTCCATCTGCTACACCCTTCAGATGAAATAGTTACTTACCAAGCTCATCTGGTGCAAAATGCCGATGCATGGCTTTATGTCTTGAATGCATTGAATGCTACACCACTCGTGTGCATTAAAAACATTCCCGTCGTTCGCGAATTCCAAGACGTCTTTCCTGAAGAACTTCCAGGGATTCCCCCTGCTAGAGTTGTCGAATTCATCATCGACTTAAAGCCAGGCACCACTCCTATAGACAAACGACCCTACAAGATGCCGCCGCATGAACTCATTGAGCTTAAGGAAGAAATCGACAAATCTCTTCGCAAAGGTTTCATCCACCCAAGTTGCTCTCCTTGGGGAGCACCTTCTCTCTTTGTCAAGAAAAAGGATGGAACAAACCGATTAGTACAAGACCACCATCCTATAAACCAAGCTACCATTCAGAATAAATATCCTCTTCCTCGGATCAATGATCTGTATGATCAGCTGGCTGGTTCATCAGTGTTCTCTAAACTCGACTTGAGGTTGGGTTACCACCAGATCCGTGTTCGTGAAGAGGATATCCGAAAGACCGCCTTCGTGACTCGATATGGTTCATACGAGTACACCATCATGTCTTTCGGCTTAACCAATGCTCCAGCCACCTTCTCTCATTTGATGAACTATATATTCATGGGTTACCTCGACAAGTTCATCGTAGTTTATCCGGATGATAACCTGGTATTTTCCAAGAACGAAGAAGAACATGCCGAATATCTTCGTCTTGTTCTGGAAAAGCTTAGAGAACATCAACTCTATGCCAAGTTCTCTAAGTGTGAATTCTGGCTACCCAAAGTAACCTATATTGGGCATGTCATCTCTAAGGATGGTATTGCCGTCAACCCTGAACGAGTCCAGGCTATTCTTGATTGGACTCCTCCCAAGAACGTTAAGCAAGTCAGCAGTTTTCTCGGACTACTTGACTATTGCCGTCGATTAAATCGAGAACTTCTCCAAGATCGCGAGGTCTCGACTAACTTTGTTGCATAAGGCGTCAAGTTCCAATGGATGCAGACAAATGTCGTGAAAGTTTCCAGGCACTCAAGGACAAGTTGACTTCTACTCCAGTGCTTGCTCCACCTGATACTAAGAAGGACTTCGTCATTTACTGCGACGCTTCCCGTCAAGGATTAGGCTGTGTCCTAATGCAAGACCGCAAAGTGATTGCTTATGCCTCTCGCCAATTGCGCCCTCACGAAGAGAACTACCCAGTTCACAACCTCGAACTTGCTGATGTCATTCATGCACTGAAGCAGTGGCGACATTACCTTCTCGGTAATCGTTGCGAGATCTTCACCGACCACCAAAGTCTGAAGTATCTATTTACTCAGCCAGACATGAACCTCCGTCAGCAGAGATGGATGGAGATTGTTGCAGACTTTGACTTGGGTATTTCCTATACACCAGGCAAGGCTAATGTAATGGCTGATGCCTTGAGCCGCAAGTCTTACTGCAACCACCTCTAGGTTCACAAAGTTCATCCCTCGCTTGTTGAAGAATTCAGAAAGTTGAACCTCCATATTGTTCCTCCTGGTGCATTCGCTCCCCCTCCTCCTGAGATCTGTAAGATGAACCTCCATGTTGTTACCCAGGGTTCTCTCAATACCCCGGTTGCTAAACCAGATCTCGTGGACATCATCAAAACGCTGCAGAAGTATGACTCTCAAGCCCACAGGATTAAGTGCTACCTCGCAGAAGGAAAGCCCCCATTCTTCACTATTGCTGAGGATGGCACCTTGTACTTCAAGGGCCGCCTAGTGGTGCCATGTTCAGAGGAAAACCTAGATATGACACAGGAGGTTATGAAAGAAGCTCATGATACGCCTCTGTCTATTCATCCCGGTAGCACCAAGATGTACCAAGACATTCGTCAGAGATTCTGGTGGTCTAATATGAAGCAAGACATTGCTTGTTATGTTGCCGAGTGTGAGGTTTGCCGTTGTATCAAAGCAGAACATCAAAGGCCTGCTGGAACTCTGCAACCTATCTCTATTCCTGAATGGAAATGGGACCATGTTGAAATGGACTTCGTCATTGGATTTCCCAAATCACAGAAAGGTAATGATGCTATTCATGTCGTCATTGACCGGCTTTCTCAGGTTGCACATTTTTTGGCGGTCAAAGAAACGATCACTGCTAGTCAGCTTGCAACCCTCTATATGTCCAGAATTGTTTCACTTCATGGTATTCCACCGTTATCGATTCGCACCGTGGCAGCTTATTCACTTCAAGATTACGGGCAAGTTTCCAAGAAGCTATCGAACTCATCGTCATTCAAGATTGCATTTCATCCTCGATGCAAGGGCAAGTTGAACGTGTCAACCAAGTTCTCAAGGACATGCTTCGAAGCTTGTGTTATTTCCTTCGGCAAGAAATGGGAGGAATCTCTCCCGTATGCTGAGTTTTCTTATATAATAGCTATCAAGCTAGTCTGAAGATGGCCCCTTCAAAGTGTTATATGGAAGAAAGTGTCGAACCCCACTGAACTGGTCAGAAACTAGAGAATGTCCACTCTTTGGTCCAGATATTATCCAACATGCCGAAGAACAAGTCCGCATTATTCGTGAGAATCTCAAGACTGCTCAGTCACGTCAGAAGAGTCAGTATGACCATCATCATAAAGACATGGTCTATCAACCTGGCGAAAAGGCCTATATTCGAGTTACACCAATGAAGGGTGCTCACTGCTTCAGGATCAAGGGCAAGCTAGCTCCTCGCTATATTGGCCCATTCACTATTCTGGAAAGGCGTGGAAAAGTGGCATATCAACTGGAGCTTCCGCCGAACCTGCAGGTTCACGATGTGTTCCACGTGTCATAGCTCTGCCGCTGCTTCAAGGACCCAATCTGAGCAGTGGATCATGAAGTGCTCGAATTGCAACAGGACCTCTCCTATAAAGAGCATCCAGTCCGCATTCTCGACCAAGCTGAATGCCGAACAAGTCAGAAGGCGATCAAGTTCCTCAAGGTCTAGTGGTCGCATCACTCTGAAGATGAAGCCAGTTGGGAGCGTGAGGACCGCCTGCATGATGAATACCCCGCACTGTTTCCCTCTACCTCCTAAAAATCTCGGGACGAGATTTCTTGTAGTGGAGGAGTTTTGTAACGCCCGGATAATTAAGCTACAGTGAAACTTTGCTAATGATGCCACCTCAGCCCCGTTACTGTTGCTAACCTTTCGTTAGTTCAAAACCGATTCAAAAATCAATTCAAAATATCGCAAACAACAAAAGTTTTCAAACATTGAAACAAAAATGTTCGGTGGGTGCCAAATATTGCACTGGTAATTATTGTGGAGAAAACATTTTTCTTTGAAAGTGCCTAAATATTTAAAAGTGAAATAAAACATAAAAGAAAATAAATAAAAAGAAAAAGTGAAAATAAAACCAAAGGAAAAGAACCTGTAGGACCTTGAAGTATGTCTAGAGGGGGGTGATTAGACTACTTGACCAATTAAAAACTTAAGATTTTCCCAATTTTAGACTTTGGCAGATTTTAGCTATCTTTGAACAAGTCAAGTAATCTTCACACAATTTAAGCAAGCATGCAAAGAGTATATAGGCAGCGGAAATTAAAGCATGCAACTTGCAAGAATGTAAAGGGAAGGGTTTGGAGAATTCAAACGCAATTGGAGACACGGATGTTTTTGTCGTGGTTCTGATACGTGGTGCTATCGTACATCCACGTTGATGGAGACTTCAACCCACGAAGGGTAGCAGTTCTTGTGAGTCCACGGAGGGCTCCACCCACGAAGGGTCCACGAAGAAGCAACCTTGTCTATCCCACCATGGTCGCCGCCCACGAAGGACTTGCCTCACTAGCGGTAGATCTTCACAGTAAGCGATCTCCTTGCCCTTACAAACTCCTTGGTTCAACTCCACAATCTTGTCGGAGGCTCCCAAGTGACAACTAGCCAATCTAGGAGACACCACTCGCCAAGAAGTAACAAATGGTGTGTTGATGATGAACTCCTTGCTCTTGTGCTTCAAATGATAGTCTCCCCAACACTCAACTCTCTCTCACAGGATTTCGATTTGGTGGAAAGAAGATTTGAGTGGAAAGCAACTTGGGGAAGGCTAGAGATCAAGATTCTTGTGGTTGGAATGGAATATCTTGTCCTCAACACATGAGTAGGTGGTTCTCTCTCAGAACTGGTAAGTTGGAAGTGTAGGTTTGTTCTGATGGCTCTCTCCACGAATGAAGAGGAGGTGGAGGGGTATAAATAGCCTCCACACAAAATCTAACCGTTACACACAATTTACCAAACTCGGTGGGACCGAATCATCAAACTCGATCGGACCGATTTAGTAAACCTAGTGATCGTTAGGGTTTTCGGTGGGACTGACATGCAACTCGGTAGGACCGATATGATTAGGGTTAGGGCATAACGTAATCTCGGTGAGACCGATTACACAAACTCGGTGAGACCGAATTTGGTAATTATCTAACTAGAGAGTTGGTCAGGTAAACTCGGTGGGATCGATTCGCTCTTTCTGTGAGACCGAAAAGTTACGAAAGGGAAACAGAGAGTTTACATTGCAATCTCGGTGGGACCGATCGCTCACTTCGGTTAGACCCGAAGCGTTCTGAAGGAAGCAGAGATATTACAATCCCATCTCGGTGAGACCGAGATCCCTATCGGTGAGACCGATTTGCCTAGGGTTTGTGGCGGTGGCTATGACATTTGAACTTCGGTGGCGCGGATAGAAAGAATCGGTAGGGCGAGTTTGACTTTAGGTTTAGGTCATATGTGGGTGTGAGAAAGTAGTGGAGGGTTTTGGAGCATATCACTAAGCACATGAAGCAAGAGGCTCATTAAGCAACACCTCATCCCTCCTTGATAGTATTGGCTTTTCCTATAGACTCAATGTGATCTTGGATCACTAAAATGTAAAATGTAGAGTCTTGAGCTTTTGAGCTTGAGCCAATCCTTTGTCCTTAATATTTTGAGGGATCCACTTTCATCATCCATGACATGCCATTCATTGAGCTTTCCTGGAATATTTGTCTTGGAATAGCATTAGCTCAATGAGCTACATGTTGTTATGAATTACCAAAACCACCTAGGGATAGTTGCACTTTCAATCTCCCCCTTTTTGGTAATTGACGACAACATATAGATCAAAGCTTCTACAAATGATAATAAGATTTGAAAAACATAAATAAGCTTTGAGAAGTATGTGATAAGAAAGAGTTCCCTAAATTTGTGCATATTTTAAGATTTGCTTTGGACTGCAAATGCACAAGGAATTAGGCTCATGGGTTACTCTTCCATGTCACATACATCTTGGTGGAGCGCTCAAAATAATAAAGATTGAATACATGCACTCATCACCAAGCACAATGAATGATCATATAAGGATAAGTAAGATAATTGCATATAACAAGCATAAGTGTAGCTTATGATCAAACACATGATCATCAATGTCTCACAGTAACAAAGATAGTATCTCAAGCAATCAAAAGCAAACAAAGTTCAACCAAGAAGACAAGAGAGAACAAAAACAGCAAATCTCTCTCTCGAAGCCTATGATCTATACATTTTTCTCCCCCTTTGGCAACAAGTTACCAAAAAGTTCCTAGAAAATGCATAGGACTATATCGTCTCTCAGGCTTGGTCTTCTGCTGGTGGCGTAGAGATGGCTCCTTGGCCGAAGACTTCAGTAGATGTGGAAGGAGCTAAAGGAGTTGGTCTTTGGAGCTGGTTCTTGTTGGAGGCTGGGCTGGGCTGATGAAGTAACTCTGGTGGTAGTGCTTGGCTCTGCAGCTGATCTCTGAGCTCGAGGCACTCTGGAAAATGCATCAATTGTTGTCCTGCCCTTCCTCTCATGCATGTCATCCTGTAGCTGCTCCACGGTGGCCGAATCTCAGTTACTTTGACATCAAGATCATAGAATTTTTGTTCCATGATTCTTTCCAGGCTCTCCTGGTTTTGAGTTAGGGTGGCCAACCCCTTCTCAATTCGCAGAGTTGATGCTATCAAGTAACCAAGCTGCTCCTGCTTGTTCTTCAAAAAGTACTCAGATGCCTCTGCTAGAGTTGGCATCTTGGCAGCCTTCTCTTTCCTTGCCTTCTCCTTCTTCTCTTGAGCTTGTACTGATGATGGTTCATTCTCAGTCATGACAACGTGATTGTCCTCACATTCAGGATAAAGAACCAAGTGGTCCATATCCAGCAGATACTTCCCTGTGCCCATCTTTGAGTTAATCAACTCCTAAACCTGTGGGGCATATCCACAGCTCCTCTTTTGGTCTGCTGCTGTCCTTTTGATAGTTTCAACCATGAGGCTCATGGCCTTGAATTTCTGGGGCACATCAAAAATGTGAAGCAAATTAATTGCATGCCCTCCGATCATGTTGTGGTCACCTGATTTGGGTAATAGAGTGTGCCTTAGGATCCAGTTGATCGTAGGCAGCCCTGACAGAAGAAAATGAATTGATCCAAACTTGAAAGTCTCAAGTGCATCATCTGGGATCTCCTTGTACATCTGTGACATTGAGTTGTGATCCATTTTCTTCTTGGCATAAATTTCCAAGTCATTTTCACTCTCCTTGGGGGCATTGATCAGACTTGCTCATTCCTCTATGGTTGATTGGTATCTTGTTCCTTTAGACATCCAAACTATCCTGCCACCTGGATAGAAATGTGCTGTGGAGTAGAATAGCATAATGAGCTTGTCATTCCAGTTTGTGAGCTTCTGCCCAACAAAATCTGCAACTCCACACGCACTGAAGCTGTCATACACTCCAGGATAGTGTTCTGCATTCTCCTGAATGTAGGTCCAATCGACCCACCTCATATCACAAACTATGGGCTTCTTATCCAATAAGATGGTCTCATAGAAGTCCTGCTGCTCCTTGGTGTGGAACACATAATCTCAGAGTCCTTCTTACGGTGGCATATGGATCTAACTCTCTTCATAGCCTCAACCCTAGATCTCTCCCGATCTTCATGTTCTCACCACAGGATGAGCATCATTGTGGTGCGGAATCTTGGGTTTGAGCTTCCTTAGGACCTTCCCTTCTTCATCTTCCTCGGCTGACAACATCCGGCATTGGGGCCTTGTTCTTCTCATTTCTTTGGTATACTCCTGGTATTCCTCTTTGGTGCACTCTTAGGCTTGGGGGCAGCTTTGGGCTTTAAAGTTGCAGCCCACGACTTTATGGCATCACCCATCGACTTTTTGTGCCTTGGGTGCTGGTTCAGCAACCTCTTCTTCTTCCTCTTCCTCCATCATAGAAGGCTTTCCAATCACTCTGTCCATGGTCTTCTTGACCCTTTCCTTCCTTTTCTTTTCTGCAACCACAGCAGGCTCTTTGGGTTGGGATTCCAAAGAAGCTTGAGTGGAGACTCTGGCTTTGGACATTGGTTGTCTACCTGCAGGCCTTTTGATCTTCATTCCTGGCTTTACTGCAGTTGAGCTATACTCCTTCTTGAGCACTTTCTTCTTTGAACTTGCCTCATCCTCAAGCTGCCACATAATCCTCATCCTCGAGACTCTGAGGTCTTCTTCTTCCTTGTCCTTGTGGCAGCCTTGGGCAGATTCTTTGGGAGTGCTTCCGCTCCCCTCATCTCGAGCTGCTAGAGGGACTAGTGCCCTCACTCATATGAATCTGCTCTTGACTTGTTACATTTGTCACTTTGGTGCGACATGCTGCACACACCGATCACCACATGAATAGTTATAGATGAGGTAGAGTGGATGAGCATCACAAAATGCAGAGATTTTTGCAAAAGAATGATTCAAAAAACTTAGTTTTAGTTTTCCACAGAAAGCATTTCGGATCTACCGATTTTCAAACTCGGTGATACCGAGTGAACTCGGTCAGACCGAGTCACAGTTCGGTGGCACCGAGACTACTAGGGTTTCACAAAGTTCTAAAATCGGTCACACCGATTTGTAATTCTCGGTCAAACCGAGACTTACTAGTGCAATGGCGTTAGCCAAATCGGTGGGACCGAGTTTTTCAACTCGGTGGGTCCGAGATGGTTTGGGCGGAAACCGAACCCTAAATTTTCGAACCACACCTATTCTAAGGATCGTTTTGACTGGATAGAAGTGTTTCAATCATGGCAAGATGCATTACGAACACAATGTGCTGAGAATCAGACGAGCATAGCACTGTGATCGAGTTCATACCCTAGTTCGGTGGTGAACCCGCTACGGCGGCAACGGTGGAGAAGAATTTCGTTGACGGCGGCGGAGACCAGCGACAGGAGGCGGCTGGCGATGAGGTTGACGATCCATAGACCTAGTAGGCAGAGCAAGCTATGCGCGGACGAGGAGCGTCGGAGAAAGTTTTCCAAAATTTGCCTGTGTGAATATGTAGCCCGACACTGTCGGTGTGACCGAGTGGAACAACTCAGTGGCACCGAGATGCATAACTATTACGATTCTGACAACTCGGTGTGACCGAAAAGTTCAAATCGGTTGCACCGAGATGAAAACCTAGATTGACTTAGTGATCTCGGTATGACCAAAATGGAGGAATCGGTCAGACCGAAAATCACAAAGAAGTTTTGGAAGTTTAAGTCTATGACGAATCGGGGACTCTGAGTGCTCCTCACACAGAGTGGTTCGAATCTGACTTGATCAAATTTTGTGATGTAGCATGAATAGAGTTTGAGACGAGAAAAGCATGGATAGCTAGAGAAGGTTCTTAGGCATTCTTGTCCATCCACTTGGCCAAAGAAAAAGAATCCAATCAATCAAAACAACAAGTGGATGTCCTCGAATGAGTAAAATATGCATCCAACATGCTCACACAATAAAATGACAAATGAAATATGTGACAAAGCATGCTCAACCAATTCTAGCATCTATCAAACAATTGGCGATGACTAGCTCATCTATATATGAGTATATTGACTTAGGAGTCAAATGAGAACATTTGATCATATGTCATACTCATCGTTTAAGCTCAAGTGGGGTTACCACTTTTACATAAAGCATTTATGTTTTCACATCATTAGAGTTGCTTTGGCTCAATTCTT
The DNA here is from genome assembly GCA_021605145.1 of Aegilops bicornis. Classification (NCBI taxonomy): domain Eukaryota; kingdom Viridiplantae; phylum Streptophyta; class Magnoliopsida; order Poales; family Poaceae; genus Aegilops; species Aegilops bicornis. Next base: position 375,623,528 of record CM038673.1, on the reverse strand, counting down.
AGAGTTAAGCTCCCCCTAGATGTGAGATCCCCCCTTAGAGGGTTGAACTAACCTTGGGTTTTGTCGATGATGACTTCATGTAGGTGTTGAAGATGTGGATGCTCAATGTTGATGTAGATCTTTTTGGAGCAAACCTTTGGTGTGAGTTGCACTTTCAATACCTACATGGGTTAGTCCCTCAAGGAACAAACAAGAATATCCATAGACATAGAGTGATGCACACACAAAATGATGTCCACGAAAACATTATGTTACCTTGTCCCTTGCCTTACCACCATGAGGGTTTGTGACACCTTGAACTAGTGCAAGATATGGAAGGTGGTTGCACTTGTCCTTGCCATAATGATATGAGTGAAAAATGTTGGCGGAGTCACCCTCAAGAACTCTCTAGTTCTTCTTCTTCGGGTCCACATCATCTTGATGGGAATCCTTGGTGTAGTAGTTGTGCTTGATGAAGTAGAAGTTGACGTAGTCTTTGGAACCCACTTGACCAAGGCCTTAGGTGCTTCTTCAAATGCATCAATCTCCTCTTGAAGCTTGTCCTTGCCTTTGTTCTTGTGGTCTTGTGGTGGAAGATCATCTTGTGCTTGTGTTCCCTTGAAGGAAGTGGGATCATACTTCTCTTGTTGAGGAACAAACTTCGTCTTGGGGTATTGATCTTCTTCCCACTCAACTCCATTGGCATTGAACTTTCGTTCAAAACCAACACCTTGATTCTTCCGGTGCCTTCCTTGCTTGCGTACAATTTCCTCAAATTGCTTACTCCCGGCAAGGCTTTTGTATACACCTTTCTCTATAATTCCCTTCAATAAGCTGTTTTCTTGCTCAAGTGTAACTTGGCTAAGAGAATCATTAGTGGAATCAAGAGAACTACTAGAAGCATCAATATTGGATTTAGCATTGTTATTGTTACTACTAGAAGAGGAATCTTTCTTGTTCTTGTTACTAGACTTGAATTGAGGCATGTAAGTAGATAAGAGTAAGCAGCTTGGCAATATAAGAAGAACTTTTCTTACGGAGATCATCATTGATCGCTTTTAGGAACTCGTGCTCTTGCTCAAGATTGAGCTTTTCAAAGCGTAACTTCTCATGATCCCTTAAAAGTTCTCGATGATCTTCGAAGATAGTTTCATGAGCTAACTTAAGAGTGTTTAGTTCTTTAGTTAGACGCTCAATCTTCTCCTTATCATTGTCATTCGTTTTATCTTGATTAGCATGATTAATTGACATTTCATCATAGTATTCATCACTAGAGTTGTCAACAAGTAAATCATCATCACCTAGAAAGTCATCTTCATCACTATAAAAATCCACGTACTCAGGGTGTGTTACCTTAGGACCTTTGGCCATGAAGCATCTACCAATTCCTTCATTTGGTGATTCAAATATGTCGTAGGAGTTGGTTGACACAAGTGCTAGACCGGCAACACCTTCATCTTGAGTGTATTCGGAGTCGGAGTGATAGCTTCTCTCGGAGTGATTGTCGGAGTCGGGCGGATACCCATTCACCAACATGAGCTTGATGTCTTCGTTTTGTGTAGCTCTTTGATGACTTGTCCTTCCTTTCCGAATCCTTGCTTCTCCGTGAGGGCCTTCGTTCATAACGATCATCTCCACTCCTTCTCTCTCTTGGTGGTGATTCTTCTCTTCTACTTCTTCTCTTGGGAGAATCTTCTCTTCTTTTGTAGGGTGTCGTACACTCATTGGAATAGTGTCCGGGTCTCCCACAATTGTAGCAATCGCGCTCTCGACTATAAGATCTTTTGTCATTGTAGGACCTTGACTTAGAGCTTATTTCTTTGCTTCTACTCTTGTAGAATTCGTTGAAGTTCTTCACCATTAAGCTCAGTTCTTAATTGAAGGTTTGTTTCTCACTTGATGATGTGGGGGCTTCACATGAGGCTTTGTAAGCACCACTTGACTTGTTGTGAAGTTCTTCCTTATCCTTGAGTGACATCTCATGAGCAACAATTCTTCCAATGACTTCCGTTGGCTTGAGATCTTTGTAATTTGGCATCATTTGGATCAATGTGCACACGGTATCATATTTTTCATCCAATGCTCTTAGGATCTTCTTGATGATGAATCTGTCGGTCATCTCTTCACTTCCTAAGCCGGCAATCTCATTTGTGATAAGAGCAAGCCTAGAGTACATTTCATAGACACCATCACCATCCATCATATTGAACTTGTCAAGTTGACTTTCGAGCACATCCAAATTGGATTCCTTGGCGGTCGGTACCTTCATGCATATCAATCAAAGTATCCCAAATTTCCTTTGCATTCTCAAGACGGCTGATTTTGTTGAATTCTTGGGCACAAGCCATTGAAGAGGATATCCTGCAACTTGAGCTTTGTATTACAGCATCTTCAACTCTTCCACGCTAGCTTCACGGTTCGGTTCTCTCCCATCAAAGAATTCACCTTGCAAACCAATACACACAATAGCCCAAACGACGGGGTTATGTCCGAGAATACGCATTTTCATCTTATGCTTCCAACTAGCATTAGTGCCATCAAAGTAAGGACCTCTACGGTGATAATTTCCTCGCTAGACGCCATACTCTCCTAGCTTGTGAAACCAAGGCTATGACCACCAAAAGCTATGGAAATTAAAGCAAATGGAGAACGTAGCTCTGATACCACTTGTAGGACCTTGAAGTATGTCTAGATGGGGGGTGATTAGACTACTTGACCAATTAAAAACTTAACCTTTTCCCAATTTTAGACTTTGGCAGATTTTAGCTATCTTTGAACAAGTCAAGTAATCTTCACACAATTTAAGCAAGCATGCAAAGAGTATAGGCAGCGGAAATTAAAGCATGCAACTTGCAAGAATGTAAAGGGAAGGGTTTGGAGAATTCAAACGCAATTGGAGACACAGATGTTTTTGTCATGGTTCCGATAGGTGGTGCTATCGTACATCCACGTTGATGGAGACTTCAACCCATGAAGGAGTAGCAGTTCTTGTGAGTCCACGGAGGGCTCCACCCACGAAGGGTCCACAAGGAAGCAACCTTGTCTATCCCACCATGGTAAATGCCCACGAAGGACTTGCCTCACTAGCGGTAGATCTTCACGAAGTAGGCGATCTCCTTGCCCTTACAAACTCCTTGGTTCAACTCCACAATCTTGTCGGAGGCTCCCAAGTGACAACTAGCCAATCTAGGAGACACCACTCGCCAAGAAGTAACAAATGGTGTGTTGATGATGAACTCCTTGCTCTTGTGCTTCAAATGATAGTCTCCCCAACACTCAACTCTCTCTCACGATTTCGATTTGGTGGAAAGAAGATTTGAGTGGAAAGCAACTTGGGGAAGGCTAGAGATCAAGATTCTTGTGGTTGGAATGGAATATCTTGTCCTCAACACATGAGTAGGTGGTTCTCTCTCAGAACTGGTAAGTTGGAAGTGTAGGTTTGTTCTGATGGCTCTGTCCATGAATGAAGAGGAGGTGGAGGGGTATAAATAGCCTCCACACAAAATCTAACCGTTACACACAATTTACCAAACTCGGTGGGACCGAATCATCAAACTCGATCGGACCGATTTAGTAAACCTAGTGATCGTTAGGGTTTTCGGTGGGACTGACATGCAACTCGGTAGGACCGATATGATTAGGGTTAGGGCATAACGTAATCTCGGTGAGACCGATTACACAAATTCGGTGAGACCGAATTTGGTAATTAGCTAACCAGAGAGTTGGTCAGGTAAACTCGGTGGGACAGATTCGCTCTTCTGTGAGACCGAAAAGTTACGGAAGGAAGCAGAGAGTTTACATTGCAATCTCGGTGGGACCAATCGCTCACTTCGGTTAGACCGAAGCGTTCTGAAGGGAAACAGAGATATTACAATCCCATCTCGGTGAGACCGAGATCCCTATCGGTGAGACCGATTTGCCTAGGGTTTGTGGCGATTGGCTATGACATTTGAACTTCGGTGGCGCCGGATAGAAAGAATCGGTAGGGCCGAGTTTGACTTTAGGTTTAGGTCATATGTGGGTGTGAGAAAGTAGTGGAGGGTTTTGGAGCATATCACTAAGCACATGAAGCAAGAGGCTCATTAAGCAACACCTCATCCCTCCTTGATAGTATTGGCTTTTCCTATAGACTCAATGTGATCTTGGATCACTAAAATGTAAAATGTAGAGTCTTGAGCTTTTGAGCTTGAGCCAATCCTTTGTCCTTAATATTTTGAGGATCCACTTTCATCATCCATGCCATGCCATTCATTGAGCTTTCCTGAAATATTTGTCTTGGAATAGCATTAGCTCAATGAGCTACATGTTGTTATGAATTACCAAAACCACCTAGGGATAGTTGCACTTTCAATCTCCCCCTTTTTGGTAATTGACGACAACATATAGATCAAAGCTTCTACAAATGATAATAAGATTTGAAAAACATCGTCGCTTTGAGAAGTATGTGATAAGAAAGAGCTCCCCTAAATTTGTGCATATTTTAAGATTTGCTTTGGACTGCAAATGCACAAGGAATTAGGCTCATGGGTTACTCTTCCATGTCACATACATCTTGGTGGAGCGCTCAAAATAATAAAGATTGAATACATGCACTCATCACCAAGCACAATGAATGATCATATAAGGATAAGTAAGATAATTTCATATAACAAGCATAAGTGTAGCTTATGATCAAACACATGATCATCAATGTCTCACAGGTAATAGCATAGTATCTCAAGCAATCAAAAGCAAACAAAGTTCAACCAAGAAGACAAGAGAGAACAAAAACAGCAAATCTCTCTCTCGAAGCCTATGATCTATACATTTTTCTCCCCCTTTGGCAACAAGTTACCAAAAAGTTCCTAGAAAATGCATAGGACTATATCGTCTCTCGGGCTTGGTCTTCTGCTGGTGGCGTAGAGATGGCTCCTTGGGCCGAACACTTGATAGATGTGGAAGGAGCTGAAGGAGTTAGTCTTTGGAGCTGGTTCTTGTTGGAGGCTGGAGCTGGAGCTGATGAAGTAACTCTGGTGACTGGCTCTGCAGCTGATCTCTGAGCTCGAGGCACTCTGGAAAATGCATCAGTTGTTGTCCTGCCCTTCCTCTCCTGCATGTCATCCTATAGCTGCTCCACGGTGGCCGAATCTCGATTACTTTGACATCAAGATCATAGAATTTTTGTTCCATGATTCTTTCCGGGCTCTCCTGGTTTTGAGTTAGGGTGGCCAACCCCTTCTCAATTCGCAGAGTTGATGCTATCAAGTAACCAAGCTGCTCTGCTTGTTCTTCAAAAGTACTCAGATGCCTCTGCTAGAGTTGGCATCTTGGCAGCCTTCTCTTTCCTTGCCTTCTCCTTCTTCTCTTGAGCTTGTACTGATGATGGTTCATTCTCAGTCATGACAACTTGATTGTCCTCAAATTCAGGATAAAGAACCAAGTGTTCCTTATCCAACAGATACTTCCCTGTGCCCATCTTTGAGTTAATCAACTCCTAAACATGTGGGGCATATCCACAGCTCCTCTTTTGGTCTGCTGCTGTCCTTTTGATAGTTTCAACTATGAGGCTCATGGCCTTGAATTTCTGGGGCACAACAAAAATGTGAAGCAAATTAATTGCATGCCCTCTGATCATGTTGTGGTCACCTGATTTGGGTAATAGAGTGTGCCTTAGGATCCAGTTGATCGTAGGCAGCCACAGCGAGAAGAAAATGAACTGATCCAAACTTGAAAGTCTCAAGTGCATCATCTGGGATCTCCTTGTACATCTGTGACATTGAGTTGTGATCCATTTTCTTCTTGGCATAAATGTCCAAGTCATTTTCACTCTCCTTGGGGGCATTGATCAGACTTGCTCATTCCTCTATGGTTGATTGGTATCTTGTTCCTTTAGACATCCAAACTATCCACCACTGGATAGAAATGTCTTTGTGGAGTAGAATAGCATAATGAGCTTGTCATTCCGGTTTGTGAGCTTCGCCCAACAAAATCTGCAACTCCACACGCCTTTGAAGGCTGTCATACACTCCGGGATAGTGTTACGCATTCTCCTGAATGTAGGTCCAGTCGACCCACCTCATATCACAAACTATGGGCTTCTTATCCAATAAGATGGTCTCATAGAAGTCCTGCTGCTCCTTGGTGTGGAACACCTGTAATCTCTGACAGTCCTTCTTCTGGTGGCATATGGATCTAAATCTCTTCATAGCCTCAACCCTAGATCTCTCCTGATCTTCATGTTCTCAGCCACAGGATGAGCATCATTGTGGTCTGGAATCTTGGGTTTGAGCTTCCTTAGGACCTGCCCTTCTTCATCTTCCTCAGCAGCAACATCTGGCATTGGGGCCTTGTTCTTCTCAGCTGCTGGTATACTCCTGGTATTCCTCTTTGGTGCAATCTTGGGCTTGGGGGTAGCTTTGGGCTATGAAGTTGCAGCCCCTGACTTTATGGCATCACCCATCAGCTTTTGTGCCTTGGGTGCTGGTTCAGCAACCTCTTCTTCTTCCTCTTCCTCCATCATAGAAGGCTTCCCAATCACTCTGGCCATGGTCTTCTTGACCCTTTCCTTCCTTTTCTTTCCTTCAAGAAGAAGAAGCTCTTTGGGTTGGGATTCCAAAGAAACTTGAGTGGAGACTCTGGCTTTGGACATTGGCTGTCTACCTGCAGGCCTTTTGATCTTCATTCCCGGCTTTACTGCAGTTGAGCTATACTCTTTCTTGAGCACTTTCTTCTTTGAAATTGCCTCATCCTCAACTGCCACATAATCCTCATCCTCAAACTCTAAGGTCTTCTTCTTCCTTGTCCTTGTGGCAGCCTTGGGCAGATTGCTGGGAGTGCTTCTGCTCCCCTCATCTGAGCTGCTAGAGGGACTAGTGCCCTCACTCATATGAATCTGCTCTTCTGACTTGTTCTGGCTGTCACATTGGTGCGACATGCTGCACACCTTGACTTGACCACTGTGAATAGTTATAGATGAGGTAGAGTGAATGAGCATCACAAAATGCAGAGATTTTTGCAAAAGAATGATTCAAAAAACTTAGTTTTAGTTTTCCACAGAAAGCATTTCGGATCTACCAATTTTCAAACTCGGTGATACCGAGGCAGTTTTGGAATCTAAACTAGTGAACTTCGGTCGCACCGAGTCACGATTCGATAACATCGAGACTACTAGGGTTTCACAAAGTTCTAAAATCGGTCACACCGATTTGTAATTCTCGGTCAGACCGAGACTTACTAGTGCAATGGCATTAGCCAAATCGGTGGGACCGAGTTTTTCTACTCGGTGGGTCCGAGATGGTTTCGGCGGAAACCTAACCCTAAATTTTTGAATCACACCTATTCAAAGGATCGTTTTGACTGGATAGAAGTGTTTCAATCATGGCAAGATGCATTACAAACACAATGTCTTTGAGAATCGAGACGAGGATAGCACTGTGATCGAGTTCATACCCTAGTTCGGCGGTGAACTCGCTACGGCGGCAACGGCGGAGAAGAATTCCGTTGACGGCGGCGGAGACCAGCAACAGGAGGCGGCTGGTGACGAGGTCGACGATCCGTAGACCTAGTAGGCAGAGCGAGCTATGCGCGGGCAAGGAGTTTCGGAAAAAGTTTTCCAAAATTTGCCCATGTGAATATATAGGCCGACATTGTCGGTGTGACCGAGTGGAACAACTCGGTGGCACCGAGATGCATAACTATTAACAATTACAGCAACTCGGTGTGACCAAAAAGTTCAAATCGGTTGCACCGAGATGAAAACCTAGATCGACTTAGTGATCTCGGTATGACCGAAATGGAGGAATCGGTTAGACCGAAAATCACAAAGAAATTTTGGAAGTTTAAGTCTATGACGAATCGGGGACTCTGAGTGCTCCTCACACAGAGTGGTTCGAATGTGACTTGATCAAATTTTGTGATGTAGCATGAATAGAGTTTGAGACGAGAAAAGCATAGATAGCTAGAGAAGGTTCTTAGGCATTCTTGTCCATCCACTTGGCCAAAGAAAAAGAAGCCAATCAATCAAAACAACAAGTGGATGTCCTCGAATGAGTAAAATATGCATCCAACATGCTTACACAATAAAATGACAAATGAAATATGTGAAAAAGCATGCTCAACCAATTCTAGCATCTATCAAACAATTGGCGATGACTAGGTCATCTATATATGAGTATATTGACTTAGGAGTCAAATGAGAACATTTGATCATAGGTCATACTCATCGTTTAAGCTCAAGTGGGTTTACCACTTTTACATAAAGCATTTATGTGTTCACATCATTAGAGTTGCTTTGACTCAATTCTTAGAGTTAAGCTCCCCCTAGATGTGAGATCCCCCTTAGAGGGATGAACTAACCTTGGGTTTTGTCGATGATGACTTCATGTAGGTGTTGAAGATGTGGATGCTCAATGTTGATGTAGATCTTTTTGGAGCAAACCTTTGTAGTGAGTTGCACTTTCAATACCTACATGGGTTAGTCCCTTAAGGAACATACAAGAATATCCATAGACATAGAGTGATGCACACACAAAATGATGTCCATGAAAACATTAGGTTACCTTGTCCCTTGCCTTACCAACATGAGGGTTTGTGACTCCTTGAACTAGTGCAAGATATGGAAGGTGGTTGCACTTGTCCTTGCCATAATGATATGAGTGAAAAATGTTGGCGGAGTCACCCTCAAGAACTCTCTAGTTGTTCTTCTTGGGATCCACATCATCTTGATGGGAATCCTTGGTGTAGTAGTTGTGTTTGATGAAGTAGAACTTGACGTAGTCTTGGGAACCCACTTGACCAAGGCCTTAGGTGCTTCTTCAAATGCATCAATCTCCTCTTGAAGCTTGTCATTGCCTTTGTTCTTGTGGTCTTGTGGTGGAAGATCATCTTGTGCTTGTGTTCCCTTGAAGGAAGTGGGATAATACTTCTCTTGTTGAGGAACAAACTTCATCTTGGGGTATTGATCTTCTTCCCACTCAACTCCATTGGCATTGAACTTTCATTCAAAACCAACACCTTGATTATTCCGGTGCCTTCCTTGCTTGCGTACAATTTCCTCAAATTGCTTACTCCCGGCAAGGCTTTTGTATACACCTTTCTCTATAATTCCCTTCAATAAGCTGTTTTCTTGCTCAAGTGTAACTTGGCTAAGAGAATCATTAGTGGAATCAAGAGAACTACTAGAAGCAACAATATTGGATTTAGCATTGTTATTGTTACTACTAGAAGAGGAATCTTTCTTGTTCTTGTTACTAGACTTGAATTGAGGCATGTAAGTAGATAAGAGTAAACGCTTGGCAATATAAGAAGAACTTTTCTTACGGAGATCATCATTTATCGCTTTTAGGAACTCATGCTCTTGCTCAAGATTGAGCTTTTCAAAGCGTAACTTCTCATGAGCCCTTAAAAGTTCTTGATGATCTTCGAAGATAGTTTCATGAGATAACTTAAGAGTGTTTAGTTCTTTAGTTAGATGCTCAATCTTCTCCTTATCATTGTCATTCGTTTCATCTTGATTAGCATGATTAATTGACATTGCGCTCTCGACTAGAAGATCTTTTGTCATTGTAGGACCTTGACTTAGATCTTCTTTCTTTGCTTCTACTATTGTAGAATTTATTGAAGTTCTTCACCATTAAGCTCAGTTCTTCATTGAAGGTTTGTTTCTCACTTGATGATGTGGGGGCTTCACATGAGGCTTTGTAAGCACCACTTGACTTGTTGTGAAGTTCCTCCTTATCCTTGAGTGACATCTCATGAGCAACAATTCTTCCAATGACTTCCGTTGGCTTAAGATCTTTGTAATTTGGCATCATTTGGATCAATGTGCACACTGTATAATATTTTCCATCCAATGCTCTTAGGATCTTCTTGATGATGAATCTGTCACTCATCTCTTCACTTCCTAAGCCGGCAATCTCATTTGTGATAAGAGCAAGCCTACAGTACATTTCAGCGACACCTTCACCATCCTTCATTTTGAACTTGTCAAGCTGACTTTGGAGCACATCCAACTTGGATTCCTTGGAGTCGGTACCTTCATGCATATCAATCGAGTATCCCAAATTTCCTTTGCATTCTCAAGGCGGCTGATTTTGTTGAATTCTTGAGGCACAAGCCATTGAAGAGGATATCCTGCAACTTGAGCATTGTATTGCAGCATCTTCAACTCTTCCGCGCTAGCTTCACGGATCGGTTCTCTCCCATTAAAGAATTCACCTTGCAAACCAATACACACAATAGCCCAAATGGCGGGGTTATGTCCGAGAATATGCATTTTCATCTTATGCTTCCAACTAGCAAAATTAGTGCCATCAAAGTAAGGACCTCTACGGTGATAATTTCCCTTGCTAGACGCCATACTCTCCTAGGTTGTGAAACCAAGGCTATGACCACCAAAAGCTATGGAAATCAAAGCAAATGGAGACCGTAGCTCTGATACCACTTGTAGGACCTTGATGTATGTCTAGAGGGGGTGATTAGACTACTTGACCAAATTAAAACTTATCCTTTTCCCAATTTTAGTCTTTGGCAGATTTTAGCTATCTTAGCACAAGTCAAGCAATCTTAACACAATTCAATTAAGCATGCAAAGAGTATATGATCAGCGGAAAGTAAAGCATGCAACTTGCAAGAATGTAAAGGGAAGGGTTTGGAGAAATCAAACGCAATTGGAGACACGGATGTTTTTGTCGTGGTTCCGATAGGTGGTGCTATCGTACATCCACGTTGATGGAGACTTCAACCCACGAAGGGTAGCAGTTCTTGTGAGTCCACGGAGGGCTCCACCCACGAAGGGTCCATGAAGAAGCAACCTTGTCTATCCCACCATGACCGTAAGCCCACGAAGGACTTGCCTCACTAGCGGTAGATCTTCACGAAGTAGGCGATCTCCTTGCCCTTACAAACTCCTTGGTTCAACTCCACAATCTTATCGGAGGCTCCCAAGTGACACCTAGCCAATCTAGGAGACACCACTCTCCAAGAAGTAACAAATGGTGTGTTGATGATGAACTCCTTGCTCTTGTGCTTCAAATGATAGTCTCCCCAACACTCAACTCTCTCTCACGGGATTTGGATTTGGTGGAAAGAATATTTGAGTGGAAAGCAACTTGGGGAAGGCTAGAGATCAAGATTCTTATGGTTGGAATGGAATATCTTGGCCTCAACACATGAGTAGGTGGTTCTCTCTCGAGGCTGGTAAGTTGGAAGTGTAGGTTTGTTACGATGGCTCTCTCCACGAATGAAGAGGAGGTGGAGGGTATAAATAGCCTCCACACAAAATCTAACGGTACACACAATTTACCAAACTCGATGGGACCGAATCATCAAACTCGGTCGGACCAATTTAGTAAACCTAGTGACCGTTAGGGTTTTGATTGGGGCCGACATGCAACTCGGTAGGACCGATATGATTAGGGTTAGGGCATAATGTAATCTCGATGAGACCGATTACACAAACTCGGTGAGACCGAATTTGGTAATTAGCTAACTAGAGAGTTGGTCAGGTAAACTCGGTGGGACCGATTCGCTCTTTCGGTGAGACAAAAAAGTTACGAAAGGGAAACACAGAGTTTACATTGCAATCTCAGTGGGACCGATCGCTCACTTCGGTTAGACCGAAACGTTACGAAGGGAAACAGAGAGATTACAATCCCATCTCGGTGAGACCGATTTGCCTAGGGTTTGTGGCAGTGGCTATGACATTTGAACTCGGTGGCGCCGGATAGAAAGAATCGGTAGGGCCGAGTTTGACTTTAGGTTTAGGTCATATGTGGGTGTGAGAAAGTAGTGGAGGGTTTTGGAGCATATCACTAAGCACATGAAGCAAGAGGCTCATTAAGAAACACCTCATCCCTCCTTGATAGTATTGGATTTTCCTATAGACTCAATGTGATCGAGGATCACTAAAATGTAAAATGTAGAGTCTTGAGGTTTTGAGCTTGAGCCAATCCTTTGTCCTTAATATTTTGAGGGATCCACTTTCATCATCCATGCCATGCCATTCATTGAGCTTTCCTCAAATATTTGTCTTGGAATAGCATTAGCTCAATGAGCTATATGTTGTTATGAATTACCAAAACCACCTAGGGATAGTTGCACTTTCAGAACCCCCCCCCCCACTGGACCAGTCGGCCCAGCTCACAGCCCAGACCGGCCCACCTGGCCCAGCTAGCCAACAGCCGGCCCGGCCCCCTGCCTCGTCTCCTTCCTGTTCCCCGACCGGGTGAACAGTGGCGTCCCGCCCGAGCGTCGCCGGCAGCGACCGGGAGGGGATAAGGCTGCCACGCCCCCGCCTCCTCGATCCCGCCTCCCACTCATCCCCACTCTCCCTCTCGGTGCCTGCGCCTCCACTCCCCTCAGATCCACCTCGCTGCTTCCCCTTCCCCACCGTGTCTGAATGCCGCCATGGACCCACCGCCGTGAAACGCGCGGCCACAACCTTCGCCTCGCCTCGCCGGCGTGTCTGCCGTCTCCGCCATCGTCTTCCTCGTCGACCAATGGCCGCAGCTGGAGCTCGGAGGCGCTGCTGCACGGTTCCCCTTCTTCCACATCTTCGGTCACCGCCGCTCTTCACCAACTCCGGCGACGCCCCTCTACTGCTACTAAACCGTTCACCAACCTCCACGTGTGCCGCTCGATGAGCTCCTCCACCTCCCGCCCCTCTCCGTTAGCTTCCTCACGCGCCGTAGCTAGTTTGCCACCGCGCCGTTTTCTGTCCGTCGCCGATGAGCCCAACGCGCACGCGCACACGCCTTCCCGTGCCCCCTAGCGCTGGATCCACTGACGCCCGAACTCCGGTGTCCGCTCCACCGCTCGCCACCGCAGACTCCGGCCGTTTCCAGCCAAGCCCCATCCACCGTTCGATGCGCCTCGACGCGCTCATCTGTTCGGTCCCAAACACGCATTGTTCGAACGCCCCGTAGCACGATCCCCGTCCGCGCTCGAACTGTCATCCGCCGCGCTCGTCACCGGCGTTGTTTCTGGCCACCTCCGCGCGTTCCGACGCCGTAGATAGACGCAGGGCACTCTCCTTGTTTGAACGCAAGAGACGGCGCTCGATTTGGTGCCCCGTAGGCGAATCCCGACGCTCGCCGGTGTTTGGCCGCTGCGCACGAGCTCGCCGGAGCTACTCCGGCTCCATTGGTAGCACACACAGGGCCACCCACAGGTCGCCTTGTGGGCCTAGGGGCTAGCGCCACGTTGACCGAGGTCAACTGCGCTGATGTGGCAGCTAATGCCACTGACATGCGGGCCCGCGTTGTTTAAAAAAATTATAAATAAATAAAATGCTAATTATTTCATTAATTAATTTAGTTAACTAAATAGTCACTGACTAATGGGGCCCACCCTCTATAATAGCTCTGTTAGTTTAAAACTAAACTCTGTTAAACCCACTGTGGCTGACAGGTGGGCCACACCTGTTAGTTTGACAAAGTCAACTGCGTTGTTGACTGCTGACGCAGTGATGACCTCATGCAGACGTCATATTTCCTTTTCAGGAAATTCCTATTAATTTAGATAAATTCAGAAAATGATTAAAACTTTAGAAAAACATAGAAAATAAACCGTAGCTCGGATGAAAATGTTTTCTACATGAAAGTTGCTCAGAACGACGAGACGAATCTGATGCGCGGCCCGTTCGTCCGCCGCACATCCCTAGCATAGCAAACACACAACTTTACCCCTTCGGTTCATCTGTCCGAAAAGGCGAAACACCGGGGATACTTTCCCGGATGTTTTCCCCCTTCGCCGGTATCCCCTACTACCACGTTTGGGCACCCCTAGCAATGCTCATTGCCATGTCATGCATCGTCATGCATTTGTTTGCATTATATTTATTGTTTCTTCCCCCTCTTGTCTTGCTAGACTCCGAGACCGACGTCGCTGCTACCCAGTTCGACTACTGTGTTGACGACCCCTCCTTGCGAGAGCAACCAGGCAAGCCCCCCCCCCTTGATCACTAGATATCGCCTATTCTTCTCTCTACTGCTTGCATTAGAGTAGTGTAGCATGCTACTGCTTTCCGTTGATCCTATCCTGATGCACAGCTTGTCCTTGCTACTACTGTTGTTACCTTTACCTGCAATCTTACATGCTTAGTATAGGATGCTAGTATTCCATCTGTGGCCCTACATTCTTGTCCGTCTGCCATGCTATACTATCAGGCCGTGATCACCCGGGAGGTGATCACGGGTATATACTTATATACATATTATATGCTACCTGTGGTGACTAAATTCGGGTCGGCTCGTAGAGTACCCGCGAGTGATTCACGGATTGGGACCGAAAGGACGTTTGTCCCGACGGCCCTCTGAGTGAACCTTTGTGGTGGAGCGACATGGCAGGTTGACACTACCTAGGAGAGAGGTGGGCCTGGCCCTGGTCGGCATCCGCGGTTACTTCAAAATAACACGCTTAACACGATCTTGGTATTTGATCTGAGTCTGGCCACTGGCCTATACGCACTAACCAACTACGCGGGAACAGTTATGGGCACTCGGCGTCGTGGTATCAGCCGAAGCCTTCGTAACGCCAGCGAGTGAGCGGCGTGCCCCGGATTGGACTGGAACGCCTGCTCTTGTATTAGGGAGGCTAGGTCTACTTCCGGCCGCGTACGCAACGTGCAGGTGTGCAATGGGCGATGGGCCCAGACCCCTGCGCGCATAGGTTTAGATCGGCGTGCTGAACTCTCTGTTGTGCCTAGGTGGGGCTGCGATGTGTTGATCTTCCGAGGCCGGGCATGGCCCAGGAAAGTGTGTCCGGCCAAATGGGATCGAGCGTGTTGGGTAATGTGGTGCACCCCTGTAGGGAAGTTTATCTATTCGAATAGCCGTGTCCCTCGGTAAAAGGACGACCCAGAGTTGTACCTTGTCCTTATGACAACTAGAACCGGATACTTAATAAAACACACCCTTCCAAGTGCCAGATACAACCCGGTGATCACTCTCTCACAGGTCGACGAGGAGAGGATCGTCGGGTAGGATTATGCAATGCGAAGATACTTGGTGAACTTACCATCTACTCTCTTCTACATGCTGCAAGATGGAGGATGCCAGAAGCGTAGTCTTCGATAGGACTAGCTATCCCCCTCTTATTCTGTCATTCTGCAGTTCAGTCCATCGATATTGCCCCTTTACACATATACCCATGCATAAGTAGTGTAGATCCTTGCTTGCGAGTACTTTGGATGAGTACTCACGGTTGCTTTTCTCCCCTTCCCCCCCCCCCCTTTCCTTTCTTCCTGGTTTTCGCAACCGGATCTTTGGAGCCAGGGCTGGCACGCCACCGTCGGCGATGACTCCTACTACTGGAGGTGCCTACTACTACATGCGGGCCCGGCGGCGACCAGGAGTAGTTTAGGAGGATCCCAGGCAGGAGGCATGCACCTCTTTTGATCTGTATCCCAGTTTGTGCTAGCCTTCTTAAGGCAAACTTGTTAACTTATGTCTGTACTCAGATATTGTTGCTTCCGCTGAGTCGTCTATGATCGAGCACTTGTATTCGAGCCCTCGAGGCCCCTAGCTTGTATTATGATGCTTGTATGACTTATTTATGTTTTTAGAGTTGTGTTGTGATATCCTCTCGTGAGTCCCTGATCTTGATCGTACACGTTTGCGTGCATGATTAGTGTACGATTGAATCGGGGGCGTCACACTGATGCAAGGCCATAAGAAGTTCTCGGTCATTAAGTACACGAGAACACTTCTGAGGCCTTTGGGCAACCGTACTGACAGTGGCTTCGGTGTTGGCACGATGGGGCACTCTCATATTGCCAGCCAGAGGACAAGTGGGAGTTGTAGCATTGGGGACAAGAATTCCCTCCATAGGGTGCGAGAAGCTTTGGTGTTCGGCATTGTGAAGATGTAGAGGCTTCTTGGCAGGCTCGGGGTAGATGGCTTCAATGGACAGATCAACCTCAGGCAAAAAGACAAGATGGTTGTGTGCTGAGGGCTGATAGTCAACGGAAGAATGGAGCTTGATCAGGCGCATCACCCATGGAGCATAAAACTTCAAGCCAAACAAATCAATCCCAGATGCAGCTAGTTGTCTGATGAAGAAATCCTGGGTATTGAATCTGATGCCATTGATGATATAAAATACCAAAGTCTTCATGGCTCCTTCAAGTTTGGCTTCAGAAGAATGTCCCTTGATTGGCCGTAGAGTACGCCTCAGAATATGATAAACTGTGCATGACAAGTACTCGAGGTCCTTGATGAAGAACTCTTTGGGGTATTCAGCATCTCACTCATATTTGGCTCAGGCCTCTGAAAAATACTCTGCAGTTCATTTCTGTGAAGCTGACAACCATGCTCGTACAACTCACCTGGAGTGGGCAGGGAAGTAAGCTCGATGATGTCTTGAGCTTTGTCTTCATGATGCACATCACCTGACATCCACTCAAGGATCCATGTCTTCGGATCCCTATTGTAGCCACGAATATGAAGTGTGGCATAGAACTGCAGCAGAAGCTCTTCATTCCAGTGCTCTTTGTCCGTTACAAATGGCAGAAGACCAACCTCTCTAAAGCAGTCAAGAGCTTCTTCAAGACAGGGCAGCCCAGCAATAGCTTCACAATCAAGACGCATATGTGGAAAGATTCGCTCTTGATTGTATAGGATGCAGGCGTAATAGCTGTGTTGTTGATGGCTCCAAAATCGATCGGAAGAGATCTTTGGCTTCGAGTATGGATTCTTGGCACTGTCAAAGAAGGTGTTGTGTGCTCTAAAGCTGTTCATGCTGAAAGAACCTGGTGTAGTCGCAGCACCTGGAAGCCTTGGTAGCCGTGGCTTGGGCTTTCGAACTTGTGGCCTCTGCTCCACATGGTAGTCATACTGTGGCCCGGGAGCTGTGGGAGGAACCAAAATGGGCCATCTCATTGTGACAAGCTAGCCATGATCATAGGCCTATTCAATTATGTGAGGCCTTGGAGGTGGAATAGTGGCTTCAGCATCCACATTGGCTTCAGGAACCACATGAGCTTCAGGCTCCACATTGTCTTCAGCCATGACAATGTCATTAGCTTCAGTAGCATTGTTTGTGGCAGCCTTAGTGGTTTCAACCTCCGTTTGTTCAATAACCGGAGGGTCGGGCACAATCACATTCTCCTCAAGAATGACTTGATCAGTAGCAGGGGGTGTGGCAACTCTTTCTTCTTCTCTTTCTCCTTGATATTCATCGGCTGATGCAGCCGGAATGTCTTCAGCGACTTTGGCTTCAGACTCAGAGACATTCGCAGTAGGGGTGGCTTCAGGAAACACTTGACGTGCAACTGAGCTTTGGTGCACTTCCCCTTTCGGAATGCTCGACATGGTGACCTGTGGCCTGGGACCTTTGCGAAGCATGCGAAATGCGGGTGACACCTTTGGTGAGGGAGTGGTCTGCACCATGTAGTTATCATCGTCAAGCACCGGAGTGGTGACTTGAGGTGGTAGTGTTCTGGGTGTCTCATCATGAATGGGGGTGTCTTGTTGTGGGCGCTCGGCCCATGAGTCATCCTAAGCAATTGGCGTCAATGGATGACCAATGCTGATTAGTTCACTGCTTGTTGGAGCACGCGATGATACCGACTAGGGCTCGAGTTGAGGAAGGACTTCATCATCATTAACATTGTCATCAGGGCCAATGTCTTCAGCTGTGATGGGGTCAACAGCTGGAACTTCTTCATCTCCAGGAGCCTTTGTGGAAGCAGGCTCATGAATGACAAGACAACGCTCTTGGTTGGTTGAGGCTGGAAGAGCAACTGAAATGGGTTCAACATTGAGGGGCTCAGAGGCGGCAGCACGCTCTTTCTTTGAAGACTTTTTCTTCAATTTCTTCTTCGATGGGGCATTATCAGAAGCATCCTTGTGCTAGCATTTCCTGGCTTCGGCTTCAGCTGCCCTTGTCTTCTTCAGCTCTGAAGCTGCTGAGGTGACCTTAGGCTTCGAGCCTGTCATGCTGGCAGGGAAGACATGTGAGGTTCTTCCTGCCTTTGTGCTTCAGTTTGGGCCACAGCAGACTTCTTCTTTTGCTTGGCAGCCATCCTGGGATCGATGCCAGGACGCCCAAGAGCTTTGCGCTTTTCAGCTTCATTGTGGGCTTGAACACATTTCTGTGCAAAGTACTTCATGCGCTCTCTTGATCCTTTAGCTTCATCACGCTTCTTGTGGAACTCTTCCTTGAGGTCATGCAGCATCTTCTTGAAGATTTGAACATCTGCCACGCTGAGCTTGGCCATTTTCTTCTTGAAGTGAGCCTTCTCATAGTCAATCTTGTTCTTGATTTCAACAATTTTATGAGCCAACGCCATTTCATTGGCAATGGCTCCGTGAAACGTGATGCTAATGTCCACGGGCAACTGAAAATCATCAATACTGATGCTTTGGTCATTGAACCACTCATCGATGAAGTTGTTCAGAATGTCAACATCAAAGAGGGGCAGATCGTTGAAGATCTCCGCCTCTTGCTTGCTCTTGATCCGCATCTCAAGGGCATCATCACCAAGATCTTCATCACTGGACAGATCAATGGTGTCATCCTCGTTGCGCAGAACGGCAGCAGGAGTCAGTTCATGCCCAGAAACCTTCTTGGGCTTCTTGGATTTCTTGGACTGCTCGGCCTTCTTGGAGACATGAGACAAATCTTCAGACTACACATTGGGTTCAGGAGGTGCAGTGGTCAACGCTTCACGGTCGAAGCTTTTGGTGTGGCAGAGGGCTTCGAAGCTTTTGACTTCTTCTTCTTCTGCTTCAGTGGTGCTGGTGCATCTTCAGAATCTGCGTCATCAGCAATTGATCCACCGTAGCCCTCTGAGCAGCGATGTGAGAGAGGAGGCCATCGAAGTTGTGGAAGGGGCCAATGACATTGGGATTTGCTTCATGTGTGTGTAGGATCGGAAGTATGTCTAGAGGGGGGGTGATTAGACTACTTGACCAAATAAAAACTTATCCTTTTCCCAATTTTAGTCTTTGGCAGATTTTAGCTATCTTAGCACAAGTCAAGCAATCTTAACACAATTCAAGTAAGCATGCAAAGAGTATATGAGCAGCGGAAAGTAAAGCATGCAACTTGCAAGAATGTAAAGGAAAGGGTTTGGAGAATTCAAACTAATTGGAGACACGGATGTTTTTGTCGTGGTCCCAATAGGTGGTGCTATCGTACATCCACGTTGATGGAGACTTACACCCACGAAGGGTAACATTGCGCAAGTCCACGGAGGGCTCCACCCATGAAGGGTCCACAAAGAAGCAACCTTGTCTATCCCACCATGGCCGTCGCCCACGAAGGACTTGCCTCACTAGCGGTAGATCTTCACGAAGTAGGCGATCTCCTTGCCCTTACAAACTCCTTGGTTCAACTCCACAATCTTGTCGGAGGCTCCCAAGTGACACCTAGCCAATCTAGGAGACACCACTCTCCAAGAAGTAACAAATGGTGTGTTGATGATGAACTCCTTGCTCTTGTGCTTCAAATGATAGTCTCCCCAACACTCAACTCTCTCTCACAGGATTTGGATTTGGTGGAAAGAACATTTGAGTGGAAAGCAACTTGGGGAAGGCTAGAGATCAAGATTCATATGGTAGGAATGGAATATCTTGGCCTCAACACATTAGTAGGTGGTTCCTTCTCAGAAACAGCAAGTTGGAAGTGTAGGTTTGTTCTGATGGCTCTCTCCATGAATGAACAGGAGGTGGAGGGGTATATATAGCATCCACACAAAATCCAACCGTTACACACAACTTGCCAAATTCGGTGGGACCGAATTGATAAACTCGGTCGGACCGATTCAGCAAATCTAGTGACCGTTAGGATTTTCGGTGGGACCGACATGCAACTCGGTAGGACTGATATGGTTAGGGTTAGGGCATAACGTAATCTCGGGGAGACCGATTTTGGTAATAAGCTAACCAGAGAGTTGGTCAGGTAAACTCGGTGGGATCGATTCGCTCTTTTCGGTGAGACCAAAATGTTATGAAAGGGAAACAGAAAGTTTACATTGCAATCTCGGTGGGACCGATAGCTCATCTCGGTAGGACCAAAACATTACGATGGGAAACAGAGAGATTACAATCCCATCTCGGTGAGACCGAGATCCCTATTGATGAGGCCGATTTGCCTAGGGTCTGTGGCAGTGGCTATGACATCTGAACTCAGTGGCGCCGGGTAGAAAGAATCGGTAGGGCCGAGTTTGACTTTGGGTTTAGGTCATATGTGGATATGAGAAAGTAGCTAAGGGTTTTGGAGCATATCACTAAGCACTATGGAGCAAGAAACTCATTAAGCAACACCTCATCCCTCCTTGATAGTATTGGCTTTTCCTATAGACTCAATGTGATCTTGGATCACTAAAATATAAAATGTAGAGTCTTGAGCTTTTGAGCTTGAGCCAATCCTTTTATCCTTAACATTTTGAGGGATCCACTTTTCTCATCCATGCCATGCCATCCATTGAGTTGTTCCTGAAATATTCATCTTGGAATGATGTTAGCTCAATGAGCTATATGTTGTTAGGAATTACCAAAACCACCTAGGGATAGTTGCAGTTTCAATCTCCCCCTTTTTGGTAATTAATGACAACATATAGATCAAAGCGTCGACAAACGATAATAAGAGTGTAAAACATTGTCGCTTTGAGAAGTATGTGATAAGCAAGAGCTCCCCCTAAATTTGTGCGTAGTTTAAGATTTGCTTTGGACTGCAAATGCACAAGGAGTTAGGCTCATGGGTAACTCTTCCATGTCACATACATCTTGGTGGAGCGCTCGAAATGATAATGATTAAATACATGCACTCATCACCAAGCACAATGAATGATCATATAGGGATAAAAAGGATAATGTCATCCAACAAGCATAATTGTAGCATATGATCAAACACATGATCATCCAGGTATCACACAGACATAATGTATCTCAAACAAGCAAATAAAGCTTAACCACCAAAGCAAGAGAGAACAAGAAGCAACACTCTCTCTCGAAGCCTATGATCTATACATTTTTCTCCCCCTTTGGCAACAAGTTACCAAAAAGTTCATAGAAAATGCATAGTACTAAATCGACTCTCAGGCTTGATCTTCAGGTGGTGGTGTAGACAGGACGCCAAGGACAAAAGCATCTGTTGATGTAGATGGAGCTGGTGGAGTAGGTGCTTTGGAGCTGGTGGCCTTGAAAGGCTGTAGCTAGTGCAGATGAAGTGGCTCTGGTATCTGTCACTGGCACTGCAGCTAATCTGTGAGCTCTAGGCACTCTGGCAAATGCATCTGTGGTTGACTTGCCCTTCCTCTCCTGCATGTCATCCTGAAGCTACTCAACAACAGACTGGATCTCAGTTACCTTTATGTCCATGTCATAGAACTTCTGCTCCATGATCCTCTCCAAGCTCTCCGGGTTTCGAGTCAAGGTGGCCAGCCCCTTCTCAATCCTTAGAGTGGATGCAATCAAGTAGCCAAGTTGATCTTGTTTGCTCTTCAGAAGGTACTGGGATGCCTCTTCCATTGTAGGCATCTTGGCAGCCTTCTCTGCCCTTGCCTTCTCCTTTTTAGCTTGTGCTTGCACTGAGGATGGTTCATCTTCATCCATAACCACTTGGTTATCCTCGAAGTCTGGATAGATAGGCATATGCTCCTTATCCATCAGGTATGTGCCTGTGCCCATCTTGGAGTTTATCAGCTCCTGGATGCGTGGGGGCATATCCACAACTTCTTTTACGGTCGTAATTGTCCTTTTGATAGTCTCAACTATAAGGCTCATGACATTGAACTTCGTGGCGCATCAAATATATGTAGCAAGTTTATTGCATGGCCTCACGATCATTCTGTGATCACCGGACTTAGGCAAGAGAGTGTGCCTAAGGATCCAATTGATTGTAGGCGGAACTGACGACAAGTGTTTCACCGATCCAAAGCTGGTGAGTCTCAAGATCTGCCTTGAGGAATCTCTTTGTACATTCGTGCCATTGTGTTATGATCCATCTTTTTCTTGGCATAGACATCCAAGTCATCCTCTTCCTCCTTAGGTGCATTGATCAGATTGGCCCATTCCTCAATAGTTGATTGGTACCTTGTACCTTCAGACATCCATACTATCCTTGCCACCGGATAGAAGTGGGTTGTGGAGTAGAATTGCATTATGAGCTCCTCATTCCACTTTGTGAGCTTCTGCCCAACAAAGTCTGCAACTCCACAAGCACTAAAACTATCGTACACACCAGGATAGTGTTCCTCATTCTCCTTTATGTAGGTCCAGTCGACCCACCTCATATTACACACTATTGGCTTCTTGTACAACAAGATTGTCTCATAGAAGTCATGTTGTTCCTTTGTGTGGAACACAGAATCAACAAAGCAGTCCTTCTTACGGTGGCATATGGATCTGACTCTCTCCATAGCCTCAACCCCGAGTCTCTCCCGATCTTCATGTTCTCAGCCACAGGATGAGCATCATTCTGATGCAGGAATCTTTGGCTTCAACTTTCTCGATTTGCTCTTCTTCTTCTTCTTCTTGACCTTGAGTCTAGAACCTTTGGGGCCTTGTTCTTCTCAAAGAGCAGATATGTTCCTGGTATTCCTCTTTGGTGCATTCTTTGGTTTGGAGGCAGCTTTGGGTGCTTCTTTGGGCTTTGATGATGCAGCCCCTGTCTTAATAGCATCACCCATAAGCTTCTGAGCCTTGGGTGCTGGTGCAGCAACCTCTTCTTCTTCCTCTTCTTCCATCATGGAAGGCTTTCCAATAACTCTGGCCATGGTCTTCTTGACCCTTTCCTTCATTTTCTTTCCTTCTGCAGCAGCCTCTTCGGGTTGGGATTCCAAAGATGCTTGAGTGGAGGCTCTGGCTTTAGACATGGGTTGTCTTCCTGCTGGCCTTTTGATCTTCAGGCCTGGCTTAACTGCAGCTGAGTTATACTCCTTCTTGAGCACCTTTTTCTTTGAAATGGCCTCATCCTCTACTGCCACATAATCTTCATCCTCAGATTCTGAGGTTCTCTTCTTCCTTGTCCTGGTAGCAGCTTTGGGCAAGTTGCTTGGGGTGCTTCGCTACCCTCATCTCGAGCTGCTAGAGGGACTAGTGCCCTCACTCATCTGAATCTGCTCCTCGACTTGTTACAGGTCACTCTGATCGGACATGTTGCAAACAACATTGCAGACCCTATGAATAGATATAGATGAGATAGAGTGGATGAGCATCACAAAATTCAGAGATTTTTGCAAAAGAATGAGTCAAAACTTAGTTTTAGTTTTCCACAGAAAGCATTTCGGATCAACCGATTTGCTAACTCGGTGATACCGAAGCAGCTTTTGGAACCTAAACTAGTGAACTCGGTAAGACCGAGTCACAGTTTGGTGGCACCGAGACTGCTAGGGTTTCACAAAGTCCTGAACTCGGTCGCACCGATTTGCAATTCTCGGTCAGACCGAGAACCACATGTGCAATGGCCTTAGCCGAATCGGTGGAACCGAGTTCTGCAACTCAGTGGGTCCGAGATGGTTTCGGCAGAAACCTAACCCTAAATTTTCAATTCAACTCTAATCTACGGAGTGTTTTGACTGGATAGAGTCGTTTCAATCGTGGCAAGAATCATGATGAACACAATGTGCTAGGAATCGGACGGGGATAGCACTGTGATCGAGTCCATACCCTAGATCGGCGATGAACTCGCTACGGCGGCAACGGTGGGGATGAATTCCGTTGACAGCGGCGGAGACTAGCGACAGGAGGCGGCTGGCGACGAGGAGGACGATCCGGAGGCCCTGGAGGCAGAGGGAGCTATGCGCGGGCGAAGGGGTTTGGAAAAAAATTCCAAATTTTTGCCCGTGAGTATATATAGCCCGACCCTGTCGGTGTGACCGAGTGTAACAACTCGGTTGCGCCGAGATGCATAATCGTTGTGATTCTGACAACTCGGTGTGACCGAAAAGTTCAAATCGGTTGCACCGAGATTGAAAACCTAGATCGACTTAGTGATCTCGGTATGACCGAAATGGAGGAATCGATTAGGACCGAAAAGCACAAAGAAGTTTTGGAAGTTTAAGTCTATGATGAATCGGGGACTCGAGTGCTCCTCACACGTAGTGGTTTGAATCGACTTGATCAAATTTTGTGATGTAGCATGAATAGAGTTTGAGACGAGAAGAGCATAGATAGCTAGAGAAGGTTCTTAGGCATTCTTGTCCATCCACTTGTCCAAAGAAAAAGAAACCAATCAATCAAAACCACAAGTGGATGTCCTCGAATGAGTAAAATATGCAACCAACATGCTCACACAATAAAATGACAAATGAAATATGTGACAAAGCATGAACAAACAATTCTAGCATCTATCAAACAATTGGCGATGACTAGGTCATCTATATATGAGTATATTGACTTAGGAGTCAAATGAGAACATTTGATCATAGGTCATACTCATCGTTTAAGCTCAAGTGGGGTTACCACTTTTACATAGTGCATCGTTGTGTTCACACCATTAGAGTTGCTTTAGCTCAATTCTTTCTGATAAAGCTCCCCCTAGATGTGAGATCCCCCCTTAGAGGGATGAACTAACCTTGGGTTTTGTCGATGATGACTTCATATAGGTGTTGAAGATGTGGATGCTCAATGTTGATGAAGATCATTTGGAGCAATCCTTTTGGAGTGAGTTGCACTTTCAATACCTAGCGGGTTAGTCCCACAAGGAACAAACAAGGATATCCATAGACATAGAGTGATGCACACATAAGATGATGTCTATGAAAACATTAGGTTACCTTGTCCCTTGTCTTACCAACAAGAGGGTTTGTGACTCCTTGAACTAGTGCAACATGTGGAAGTTGATTGCACTTTCGTTGTTGCCAAAATGATATGAGTGAAATATGTTGGCGGAGTCACCCTCAAGAACTCTCTAGTTCTTCTTCTTGGGATCCACATCATCTTGATGGGAATCCTTGGAGTTGTAGTCGTACTTGATGAAGTAGAACTTGTCGTAGTCTTGGGAACCCACTTGACCAAGGCCTTAGGAGCTTCTTCAAATGCATCAATCTCCTCTTGAAGCTTGTCCTTGCCTGTTTGCTTGTGGTCTTGTGGTGGAAGAGCATCTTGAGCTTGTGTCCCTTTGAAGGAAGTAGGATCATACTTCTCTTGTTGAGGAACAAACTTCGTCTTGGGATATTGATCTTCTTCCCACTCAACTCCATTGGCATTGAACTTTCGTTCAAAACCAACACCTTGATTCTTAGGTGCCTTCCTTGCTTGCGTACAATTTCCTTAAATTGCTTACTCCGGCAAGGCTCTTGTAAACACCTTTCTCTATAATTCCCTTCAATAAGCTATTTTCTTGCTCAAGTGTAACTTGGCTAAGAGAATCATTAGTGGAATCAAGAGAACTACTAGAGGCAACAACATTTGATTTAGCATGATTATTGTTACTACTAGAGGAAGAATCCTTCTTGTTTTTGTTAGTGGATTTGACTTGAGGCATGTAAGTAGATAAGAGTAAACGCTTGGCAATGTAAGAAGAACTTTTCTTACGAAGATCATCATTGATTGCCTTTAAGAACTCATGCTCTTGCTCAAGATTGAGCTTTTCAAAGCGTAACTTCTCATGAGTCCTTAAAAGTTCTCCATGATCTTCTAAGATAGTTTCATGAGCTAACTTAAGAGTGTTTAGTCCTTTAGTTAGACGCTCAATCTTCTCCTTATCATTGTCATTCATTTTATCTTGATTAGCATGATTAATTGACGTTTCATCATAGTATTCATCACTAGACTTGTCAACAAGTAAATCATCATCACCTAGCAAGTCATCTTCATCACTATTGAAATCAACATACTCGGGGTGTGTTACCTTCGGGCCTTTGGCCATGAATCATCTTCCAATTCCTTCATTTGGTGAATCAAATATGTCGTAGGAGTTGGTTGACACAAGTGCTAGACCGGCAACACCTTCATCTTGAGTATATTCGGAGTCGGAGTGATAACTTATCTCGGAGTGATTGTCGGAGTCGGAGCCGGATACCCATTCACCAACATGAGCTT
This sequence comes from Aegilops bicornis, assembly GCA_021605145.1. NCBI lineage: Eukaryota > Viridiplantae > Streptophyta > Magnoliopsida > Poales > Poaceae > Aegilops > Aegilops bicornis. The sequence continues at coordinate 375,597,582 of CM038673.1, read as the reverse complement.
GATGTCTTTGTTTTGTGTATCTCCTTGATGACTTGTCCTTCCTTTCCGAATCCTTGCTTCTCCGTGAGGGTCTTTGAGGGAGTCCTGGATTAGGGGGTGTCCGGATAGCCGAACTACCACAGTCGGCCGGACTCCTGGACTATGAAGATACAAGATTGAAGACTTCGTCCCGTGTCCGGATGGGACTTTCCTTCGCATGGAAGGCAAGCTTGGCGATACGGATATGTAGATCTCCTACCATTGTAACCGACTACATGTAACCCTAACCCTATCCGGTGTCTATATAAACCGGTGGGTTTTAGTCCGTAGGACGAACAACAATCATACCATAGGCTAGCTTCTAGGGTTTAGCCTCTATGATCTCGTGGTAGATCCACTCTTGTACTACCCATATCATCAATATTAATCAAGCGGGGAGTAGGGTTTTACCTCCATCGAGAGGGCCCGAACACAGGTAAAAACATCGTGTCCCTTGTCTCATGTTATCATCCGCCTAGGCGCACGATTCAGGACCCCTACCCAAGATCCGCCGGTTTGACACCGACATTGGTGCTTTCATTGAGAGTTCCTCTGTATGCGTCATCTTTAGGCCCGATGGCTCCTTCGATCATCAACAATGACGTGGTCCAGGGTGAGACTTTTCTCCCCGGATAGATCTTCGTATTCGGCGGCTTTGCACTGCGGGCCAATTCACTTGGCCATATGGAGCAGATCGAAAGCTATGCCCCTAGCCATCAGGTCAGGTTTGGGAGTTTGAACTACATGGCCGACATCCGCGGAGACTTGATCTTCGACGGATTCGAGCCACAGCCAAGCACGCCGCACTGTCTCGATGGGCACGATCTAGCTCTGCCGCCGAGCGATTGCCACAGAAGCCGCACCGGCGTCCGCTCCGACCCTTAGCTCGGATCCGACTCCCCAGATCGAGGACGAGTGTTTTGACAACGCCTCGGTGGGTTCGATCTCTATGACAATTGAGCCGAAATACATCCCTTTCCTTTGTGATGACCGTGTCTCCAAGGTGCCGGACTCCTCTCCGGACTCCGAACCCTCCGCGCCCCTGCCAATCGAATCCAATTGGGCGCCGGTTATGGAGTTCACTACCGCGGACATCTTTCAGCACTCGCCCTTTGGTGACATCCTGAATTCACTAAAGTCTCTCTCTTTATCAGCAGAGCCCTGGCCGGACTACGGTCATGAAGGTTGGGATGCGGACGACGAAGAAATTCAACGCCCACCCACCGCCCACTTTGTAGCCACTGTCGAAAGCTTAAACGACATGCTCGATTTCGACTCCGAAGACATCGACGGTATGGATGACGATGTAGGAGACAACCATGAACCAGCACCTATAGGATCTTTGGACAGCCACCTCATCCCACGATGTATACATGGTGGATACACCTAAAGGAAGTGACGACGAGGAACAACGGGACACTACAAAGGATAAATCCCTCGGCAGTCAAAGCGGCAACGTAAACGCCGCACCAAGTCCCGCCTCGACAAAGACGGTAGCTAAACAGACCCAGCCACATAGCAGGGCGAACCGGTGGACGACGAACATGCTATCGAGCAACCGTCCGAATAGGACAACTTGGATAAACAACCCGTCCTCGGCGAAGATAACAGTCCGGACGATCTCACGCCCGACAAATTGTTGGAGCAGAAGAACCTCCACAAAGGCTCATCGCCATCGCGCTGTAGCCTGAAAAAGCGAATCGGAAGCTCAAAACAGCGAAGATGCACTCGAGAATCAGATGGAGCAAAGTACTCAACACCGGGGAAATACGGCGGCGATCGCCAAACAAAGAGCTACCCAAGCGCTAATTACTGCCCGAATTCGATGAGGAGGCCGTAGAAACCCGCAATCAAAGAACAAAGAGGCCGCCGGTCGGATAGACGACCACATGGCAAACATGGAGGCGGCAAGCGGCGCCGCACACAAGCCGCACGCGATCCGCATAAGGATTCGCATCAAAAGGATGGCCCGATTAGGTCCATCTATGGGCCGAGAAAGCAAGCTCTTCCAAGCAATGCAACATGCCAAATATCCGAACATCACGGCACACCCAAATATAGGGGTGCCGCACACTGTGTTTCACCGATGAGGTCTTTGGATCACGAATTCCCGGTGATTCAAACCCGTAAACATAGAGGCATACGACGGAACAACAGACCACAGGTGCGGATTGAGGATTACATCCTCCACATACACATGGCTAGAGGAGATGATCTCCACGCCATAAAATACTTACCCCCAAGCTCAAAGGGCCAGCCCGGTATTGGCTCAAAAGCCTCCCTGAAAATACCATTGGAAGTTGGGAAGAGCTCGAGGATGCTTTTCGGGCAAATTTTCAAGGGACTTACGTCCGTCCTCCGGATCTGAGACGATTTAAGTCACATAACTCAACAACCCGGAGAGTCAGGCCACAAATTCTAGAACAGGTTCCTCATCAAAAAGAACCAAATAGTCGACTGTCCGGACGCCGAAGCCTTAGCAGCTTTCAAACACAACGTCCGAGACGAATGGCTCGCCAGACACCTCGGCCGGAGAAGCCGAGAACAATGGCTGCATTAACAAGCCTCATGACCCGCTTTTTTGCGAGGAGAGGATAGTTGGCTGGCAAGATGCGATACCAGCTGACCCAAGTACATCCAAGTCGGGGATGGAAATGGAAAACCACGACGCAGCAAGGACCAGCGCGGACAAAGGGAAACAGCCGAAGAGCACGGCGATCAACGCCGGATTCGTGCTCCGGCGGAATCATAAAAACTGCCCCTCAAGGACAACAGCGACGAGCTATCCAACCTAAACAAAATCTTGGACAAAATATGCCAAATCCACAGTACTCGGGAAGCCTACAAACCATACCCACGTAGATTATTGGGTCTTCAAGCGGTCCGCAAACTCAATGCGAACACAAGGGGCTCGACACACCAAGAGAGGACGATGACGAACCCCACAAGCAGAGCACCGGAAAACAAAAGAATTTCCCACAAAAAGTCAAAACAGTGAACTCACTTCAAGTGACAAAAGGAAAAAACAGAGCGGCGCCCATAGAAACACGCGCCGCACGGTCTATCCCAGCAGAGTCCCAACGATGGTTGTCAAAACCAATCACCTTCGATCATCAGGACTATTAGGAAGTATCCGAACACGGGATGGACTGCCTTGATATTAGATCCTATAATCGACGGACTCCAATTTACACAAGTCCTAATGGGACGGAGGTAGCGATCTAAACCTGCTATATCAGGACACAATCCGCAAAATGGGGATAGACCCAACCAAAATTCGCCATAGCAACACCTCCTTCAAAGGGGTAATGCCAGGCCTATATGCCCATTGTACAGGCTCCCTACTGCTAGAAGTTATGTTCGGGTCATCCGACAACTTCCGTCGCGAAAAGTTAACCTTCCACATCGCCCCATTCGAAAGTAGCTATCAAGCACTACTGGGACGTCAAGCTTTCGCCCGCTTTAACGCAATACCGCATTATGCATCTCTTACACTTAAAATGCCCGGTCCACGGCATCATCTCATTAAAAGGAGTATCAAGTGTTACTCGAAACGCGGAAGAACGTGAGGCGCCTTGACAGCCCCACACTAATCCGGCTCCGCTAATCAAAGCACTGAATAGGTCATTCGAACCCGGACATGGCTAGGCGAGTCGGCGTAAACATATAAAGGCCTACTAGCGGCATACCCCGTACAAGGGGCTGCGCATGTACAACAAGAGACAATAAAGCTCAATTTTATTCACATTTGAACCGTACTCTGTTTATTTAATATAAAGTACATTTTTCGCATGATCTTTTTTTCTTTTCAACTAAGTTCTTCTCTTTTACGAGATGAACACCGTGCTACACCCGTCGAGGATACGGCTAGCGGAGACACAGTAGACGCGTGCGATGAGGGACCCGTTGCAAGGATTCTTTTCAGATTAAGACCCTGCGTAAACCTTTTTCTTGTCTCTTGTTGATACACATCCCCGGTTTCTTGCTATAACCGAGGAGGAGGCTGGTGTTTTGGCATCGGCCGCACTGAATTTTTGCGTGCACGGACACCGGGCTTAAGGCATTATTTTGCCCGTTTTCATAAAGACCGAATACCTTAGGGAGTGTTCGGCGTCTCGAGTTAGGCCTTATATGCATCAGCTCGAATCATGTCTTTGGTCAAATGTTGGGTTTGCCGGCTCCCATGTTTTGGTACCTTACATTCCGTTATATCGGCTAAGGTAGCTGGGAGAACCACTGCGATTGTGCCCGGTTGAGCTGGGTTGAGCACCTCGATGGAGAAAGCTAAAAGCGACTGTCATGATATAGCGTGAGACTGGTCAACCACTCGATGACCCACCGGAATGTTTAGAATTCCCCGCATTAACGAAGACCGTTTCGGTCGAGCACATCTGGCGCCGAATTCAGGAGAGAGAGGTGCCCCTAGGGGCTATATAGTAGCCCCACCATCGAACTTCTATGGCTAAGTGAAAGTGATAAAGCATTATAGTCCGATTGCCTAGTTTGCTACGCTATCACCTCCTTTACAGGACCAAGACGTTGGATTAAGTGTGAAAATCGCCTTTTGCAAACACCCCACGGTATGTGTGTGTGAAATTTGACCGATCGCCATCTTTCAGGTTATATACACATATACATCAACAGCCGCACAGGAGGTGTTTTAATACTTGAACGCACAAGTATAAAAGGCTCTTATATTATATTGAAACATTGTTTTCACACATCATACATGTCATTAAAACATAATATCCTTAAGCACTGCGTCTCTATTAAACGAGCGCCTGCAGAACTTCCTCAAAATAGTGCTCGCAAGTACTAAACTTCGTCCGAATCTTGGGATGCAACGTCGGTGGCCTTCATCTCCATACAGTATGTCTTGACACGGGCAAGAGCCATCCGCGCACCCTCTATGCATGCCGACCGCTTCATTGCATCGATATGCGGCACCGCACCAAGGCTATCGCACCAAGCCAAAATAACTCTTGGCTCGGGCCTTTTCGGCCACAAATGAGTCACGATAGCCTTCATGGCAAGTCCGGACAACCTATTCAGCTCAGCCCATTCGGCCAAGCGATCGGTTAACGAAAGTGGGCGCTCGAACTATGGGCTGCGACCAAAAAAGCTCTTCCATTCCGTGATCCTTTTGACCTTGGAAGTGTTCGCCGCGTCTGCGGCACTTCGCCGCCAAGTCGAGATAAGCATCCTCCGCACTTTTACAGCTGGTCCAATTGAGCTTACTTAGGATCCGTGAATTTCCTCCGCATCGAGAAAAGGGCTTTCCGGCCGCAATATCTCCGGCCGACGTAGCTCCTCCTTCATAGCTCTCATTGCGAGGCGAGTATCCTTAGCCTCGGTGGCGGCCTTTTTCAAGTCCTCTTGTTTCGCTTAATCTTCTTTTTCAAGAAGCTTGCAGCGGTCGATAGCATTCTTCAATTTCACGGCCATCTCGGCCATTTCTTTCTTCTTGGCAAAGGAGCAGCCTGTTCGACTTTTAGCTCTGCGGCCGCCTTTAAGGCAACCGCATCACTTTTTCTGGCTTGCTCCTTGGCTCGGGCGAGCTCCATGAAAAGGCTCTCCATAGCAGCGGCACCATCTGCATTAAGCATACATGTTGTAAGGCATGAGCGTCAAGCCCCCTTACCAGGTGTCCGCGGATAAGTTGCATACCTTGTGACTCGTCAAGCCGCTTATTAACAAGCGTGATGTACGCATCCACCACGTCAAGTTGCCGCTTCAGTTCGGCAAATTCATCAGCCCGGCTAGCCACCGGACGCTTCGCCACCTACATCGGAAAAGCGCATATTATACCTGGGGTTATGATCCTCGGTGCGCCGTCATTTTTGACACCGCACCAAGTCTCATGGGCTACTATCTATACAGGGCGCATTTTATATGCAAAACTGTCAGAAGGTACATTATTTTGCGTACCTCAAAACCCGTCAGTAAACTTACGACGGCTTCATGCAATCCGCTTTCAGCGGATGAAATCCTTTCAATCACCGTACCCATTAACGTCACGGTGATCTTCCGAGATAGACGCTTCGCCCGAGCAGATCCTTGACTCCTCCGACCGTACACCCGTTGGTGCGGACTCGTCCGTGGCCTTTTTCAAGGCCGGACACGGAGGGCTTTGAGGCATCTGGCTGCTGCCTTACGGCTCCGCCCGGATTCGGAGAAGCCCTCCATAGCGACACCTCGTGGTCATCCACCTCGCATAACGGCAGGCAGGCGGAGGCGTTCGCTCTCCATCATCTCCGGACCAAGATCCTCTAAAGACGAGCTCTGCTTTGTGAAGGGCTGAGATTCGAACTACAAGGTAAACTTTCGGTTACCTTCGTAAATAAAGCAGGGATGTCTCTCTTTTAAACGCCCCCTTTACTTACGGCTTCTTTGGAGGGCTGATCTCCTTGGGAAATAGTGCGGTAGGGGCATCTCCCGCTAGAGGACCCTCTGGTGAAGATTTCGTCCCCCGCTTCGAGGCTTTGGTCTCCGGATCTTCAGAAGCGGTCCTCTTCCCCCCTTGGAGGGAGGGATTCTCGATCCCCCCTTTCTTGATAGCCTCCTTCACGGAGGTAGTAGTTCCCTTGTTCCCCCATTCGCCTTCTTCAAAGGGCACAACCTCTAGCATCTTGGTTAATACAGGATCCGGCGTGGTCTTAGGGAGGGGGGCCGGACACCTGATCAGTTTTGCTTTTGCTATCCACTCATGTTTAAACGACAGCTCTTTTAAGGGCAAGTTTATGATAAATATGCGGATAGCATGTCCGGGTACGGGACTACTTACCTGAGTATCCGGGCGATTGCAGCTCAGACCTGCGTCCTCGGTTAAGTCCGGACACATTCTTGTGATCCGAAGAACAGTTGGTACATCTCCACGGGCGTTACGCCCATAAAATGTTGGAGAGCTCGTGGTCCCTCCAGAATAAACTCCCACAGGCGGAGGGGGCGACGTTTGCAGGGCAAGGTGCGGCGAATTAGCATGACCTGTGCTACTACGACCAGATTGATCTTTCTCTCTCGGAGGTCTCGAATACGGCCCTGCAACAGAGGTACGTCCTCGGATGGTCCCCAGTCGAGCCCTTTATTGACCCATGACGCCTTGCAGTGGAGGACCCGAGCGGAAGGCAGGTGGCGCCGCCCATTTGGTGCCACTGGGAGCGGTGATATAAAACCACTCATGTTGCCATAAATTGAGCTCCTCTTGAAAAGAGCCCTCAGGCCATGGAGCGTCCGCACTCTTGCTTATAACAGCCCCTCCGCACTCTGCCTGATGCCCCTTGATCATCTTCGGCTCCACTTTGAAGGTCTTGAGCCACAATCCGAAGTGAGGGGTAATGCGGAGGAAGGCTTCACATACGACAATGAACGACGAGATGTGGAGGATGGACTCCAGATCCAAGTCATGTAATTCTAGCCCATAATAAAACATGAGCCCCCTCACAAAGGGGTCCATCGGGAAGCCTAAATCCCGAAGGAAGTGAGACACGAATACCACGCTCTCACCAGGCTCGGGAGTGGGAATAACTTGCCCTTGGGCAGGCAGCCTATGCGAAATTTCGCCGGTTAGATACCTGGCGTCTCTCAGCTTTAGCACATCTTCTTCCGTGACGGAGGAAGACATCCACCGACCGTGCATGTCGGAGTCGGACATCATTGAAGGTCCGAAGCGCCTAAATCTGGAGCTTTAGGTGTTGGAACTCGAGGCGAGGGGCGGATTCAATTGAGATTGAAAGAAAGGAGCGGGCCTTGGTCTCGTTATAAAGAGGTTGAATACCAAGAGCCCTCCCCGTGACCGTTCGGGACTCGCCTTCGATGGAGGAGGCGTGCCAACGGGCACGACTGGGTTACCCACGCCCGTATTGATGAGGATCCCAGAATAAAGGGGGCACGATCTCCGCTCTGATAAGACGTGCCGAAGAAACCACCTCGCTAAACGCTACCGAGGTGGGGACAGTAAAATGATTCGTATAAAGGCATGGCCGTGGTGTGATGTCACGCCGCGAAATACGTCAGCAGATCTGTGCAAAGGTTATTCTCTCTACGGTAGTATGTGGAACTTGTTTTGCAGAGTCGGACACTATCCTTGTGTTCAAAATCTTCTATGAAGTATTCGAAGTAGGAACCCGCCTTGCAATGCCAAAGACAATATGCGCGTCGGACTCGTCGTCATTGAAGCCTGGTTCAGGGGCTACTGAGGGAGTCCTGGATTAGGGGGTGTCCGGATAGTCGAACTATCACAGTCGGCCGGACTCTTGGATTATGAAGATACAAGATTGAAGACTTCGTCCCGTGTCCGGATGGGACTTTCCTTGGCGTGGAAGGCAAGCTTGGCGATACGGATATGTAGATCTCCTACCATTGTAACCGACTCTGTGTAACCCTAACCCTATCCGGTGTCTATATAAACCGGAGGGTTTTAGTCCGTAAAGGCGAACAACAATCATACCATAGGCTAGCTTCTAGGGTTTAGCCTCTCTCGATCTCGTGGTAGATCCACTCTTGTACTACCCATATCATCAATATTAATCAAGCGGGAGTAGGGTTTTACCTCCATCGAGAGGGCCCGAACACAGGTAAAAACATCGTGTCCCTTGTCTCCTGTTACCATCCGCCTAGACGCACAGTTCGGGACCCCCTACCCGAGATCCGCCGGTTTTGACACCGACAGTCTTCGTTCATAACGATCATCTCTACTCCTTCTCTCTCTTGGTGGTGATTCTTCTCTTCTACTTCTTATTTTTGGAGAATCTTCTCTTCTTTTGTAGGGTGTCGTACACTCATTGGAATAGTGTCCGGGTCTTCCACAATTGTAGCAATTACGCTCCTGACTCGAAGATCTTTTGTCATTGTAGGACCTTGACTTGGAGCTTCTCTCTTTGCTTCTACTCTTGTAGAATTTGTTGAAGTTCTTCACCATTAAGCTCAATTCTTCATTGAAGGTTTGTTTCTCACTTGATGATGTGGGGGCTTCACATGAGGCTTTGTAAGCACCACTTGACTTGTTGTGAAGTTCCTCCTTATCCTTGAGTGACATCTCATGAGCAACAATTCTTCCAATAACTTCCGTTGGCTTGAGATCTTTGTAATTGGGCATCATTTGGATCAATGTGCACACGATCATATTTTCCATCCAAAGCTCTTAGGATCTTCTTGATGATGAATTTGTCGGTCATCTCTTCACTTCCTAAGCAGGCAATCTCATTTGTGATAAGAGCAAGCCTAGAGTACATTTCAGCGACACCTTCACCATCCTTCATTTTGAACTTGTCAAGTTGACTTTGGAGCACATAGAACTTGGATTCCTTGACAGAGTCGGTACCTTCATGCATATCAATCAAAGTATCCCAAATTTCCTTTGCATTCTCAAGATGGCTGATTTTGTTGAATTCTTCGGGGCACAATCCGTTGAAGAGGATATTGCAAGCTTGAGCGTTGTATTGCAGCATCTTCAACTCTTCCGCACTAGCTTCACGGTTCGGTTCTCTCCCATCAAAGAATTCATCTTGCAAGCCAATACACACAATAGCCCAAGCAGCGGGGTTATGTCCAAGAATATGCATTTTCATCTTATGCTTCCAACTAGCAAAGTTAGTACCATCAAAGTAAGGACCTCTACGGTGATAATTTCCCTCGCTAGGCGCCATACTCTCCTACGTTGTGAAACCAAGGCTATGACCACCAAAAGCTATGGAAATCAAAGCAAATGGAGACCAAAGCTCTGATACCACTTGTAGGATCGAAAGTATGTCTAGAGGGGGGTGATTGGACTACTTGACCAAATTAAAACTTATCCTTTTCGAAATTTTAGTCTTTGGCAGATTTTAGCTATCTTAGCACAAGTCAAGCAATCTTAACACAATTCAAGTAAGCATGCAAAGAGTATATGAGCAGCGGAAAGTAAAGCATGCACCTTGCAAGAATGTAAAGGGAAGGGTTTGGAGAATTTAAACGCAATTGGATACACGGATGTTTTTGTCATGGTTCCGATAGGTGGTGCTATCGTACATCCACGTTGATGGAGACTTCAACCCACGAAGGAGTAGCAGTTCTTGTGAGTCCACGGAGGGATCCACCCACGAAGGGTCCATGAAGAAGCAACCTTGTCTATCCCACCATGGCCGTCGCCCACGAAGGACTTGCCTCACTAGCGGTAGATCTTCACGAAGTAGGCGATCTCCTTGCCCTTACAAACTCCTTGGTTCAACTCCACAATCTTGTCGGAGGCTCCCAAGTGACACCTAGCCAATCTAGGAGACACCACTCTCCAAGAAGTAACAAATGGTGTGTTGATGATGAACTCCTTGCTCTTGTGCTTCAAATGATAGTCTCCCCAACACTCAACTCTCTCTCACAGGATTTGGATTTGGTGGAATGAAGATTTTAGTGGAAAACAACTTGGGGAAGGCTAGAGATCAGGATTCATGTGGTAGGAATGGAATATCTTGGCCTCAACACATGAGTAGGTGGTTCCTTCTCAGAAACAGCAAGTTGGAAGTGTAGGTTTGTTCTGATGGCTCTCTCCATGAATGAAGAGGAGGTGGAGGGGTATATATAGCCTCCACACAAAATCCAACCGTTACACACAACTTGCCAAACTCGATAGGACCGAATTGATAAACTCGGTCGGACTGATTCAGCAAATCTAGTGACCGTTAGGATTTTCGGTGGGACCGACATGCAACTCGGTAGGACCGATATGGTTAGGGTTAGGGCATAATGTAATCTTGTTGAGACCGATTACACAAACTCGGTGAGACCGATTTTGGTAATAAGCTAACCAGAGAGTTGGTCAGGTAAACTCGGTGGGACCGATTCGCTCATTTCGGTGAGACGAAAATGTTACGAAAAGGAAAGCGAAAGTTTACATTGCAATCTCAGTGGGACCGATCGCTCATCTCGGTAGGACTGAAACATTACGAAGGGAAACAGAGAGATTACAATCCCATCTCGGTGAGACCGAGATCCCTATCAGTGAGACCGATTTGCCTAGGGTTTGTGGCAATGGCTATGACATCCGAACTTCGGTGGCGTCGGGTAGAAAGAATCGGTAGGGCCGAGTTTGACTTTGGGTTTAGGTCATGTGTGGATATGAGAAAGTAGCTGAGGGTTTCGGAGCATATCACTAAGCATTGTGGAGCAAGAAACTCATTAAGCAACACCTCATCCCTCCTTGATAGGATTGGCTTTTCCTATAGACTCAATGTGATCTTGGATCATTAAAATATAAAATGTAGAGTCTTGAGGTTTTGAGCTTGAGCCAATCCTTTTATCCTTAACATTTTGAGGGATCCACTTTTCTCATCCATGCCATGCCATCCATTGAGATTTTCCTGAAATATTCATCTTGGAATGATGTTAGCTCAATGATCTATATGTTGTTAGGAATTACCAAAACCACCTAGGGATAGTTGCACTTTCAGTGTGCCATCAGCCCTTGGAGCAGACGGACCAGGGTTGAAGTCGAGTCCGAATGCCTTCTTGTTCTTGGTAGCTGACTCCTTTGCAAACTGAAAATTACGCTTGAACAGATTGTCTTCGCGACACCATAGCCTTGATAATAGATCAGCATTCTCAGGCCGTGTTCCTCGGACCATGCAAGGGTAGAAGCCTTGGGCAGTAGCTTCAGGCTTCGACTTTGGCTGCAGATTCCTGTACAGAATATCTCCCCATGGGCGCTTGATAGCATTCTTCTCTGCATATTCAGGGGTTACAAAGTTATACTTGAACCACTGTTCAGCCCAGTATCTTCGAATCCATTGGATTCGTGTCTTGCGCTAGCCGTAACTTTCCTCCGGATCTGACTTGTACAATTCATACAGATCTAGAGGCAGATCTAGAGCTGTATCGCCTCTGTGTTGCCTGCCACCTTTCCTGACAGATTTTTCCGTGGCCATTATATTCAGACTGAATGGCTTCAGAGCAGTGAATGGCTTCCTTCTACTGGTCAGACAAGATCTGGCTTCAGGGGAGTGTATATGATGTTGTAAGAATTCTGCAAATGAATGCAGACTATGAGAACCAAGGGATTCTCCCACGGACATGCACCTGTGACAACATTAGAGATGCGAGAGAAGGGGAAGAGGTCATATGCTTTCTTAGAAGATTTTGAAGAAAAATCGGTTTGAAGACATTGACCTCATAGAGCGAAGTCATTCACTTATTTGAAGAGAATTGGTTCCAGATTTGTACGAATCCATGAATAAGTACAAGTGAGGAATCTAACTAGTTATGAAGCATAAGTGAATATTCTTAGCATGATATGAGATGCAGATAAGGACGGATCCATACTTGGAAGTGAAGAAACCACTTTTGGTTAAAGTGGATAGATTTGACGGATCGAAAAGGCAGTAAAAAGTGAGATTTAATTACCGCTGATGAACTGCTAGACGAGGCAGAGTTAGAAGCCGAGCAGTTCAATCTCCCACGCCCTAAATTGGCGGCGGCGGAGAGGACGAGGTCCATGGCCGGCGTGAGGACGGCGTCGAAGAAGTCGCGGCAACTAAGCGCTTCGTCTCCGGCATTGTCGCGAGCTAGCGGAGGTGCTAGGGTTTGAGCGAGGCGGCGAGGTGGAAGAAGAGATAATGACCGCGGTGAGTGTGTATTTATAAGGAAAGGGACTGCACAGCGTAATTACGCAGATGCCCCTGGCGGTTCACATCTGAAGGACACGTGGCCTGCATGCAACTTATTGGAAGTTGTTCCATGTTCCCACGCACGCCTGGATTGTCGGGTGGTCGTTCGGGCTTCTCCGGTATTCAGGCAAAAAGGATATGGCATTAAAAACAGGTTTAAATGTTTGTGTCTTTGTCTTCTGCTGACAAGGACTCAGAGAAGACAATTGACAGGTTTCAACAGAGTGCATATGACTTGGATAGATAGACTCTGAGGAAGAAGCACAGAAGAGGTTAGGGTCCGATCACATTCACTTAGATCAAGAAAAAATTCAAGTATGAAGACATAGCTATAAGTGAATGTTGTAGAGGACATAACACGAATATATATTTATATATCAGACCAACTCAACATTGCGAAGATAACCTCGAAGTCAAATTAATGTTGAAGACAAACCAAATGCGAAGACTATGCAATTATGACGCCAAAAGAAACACTTCAAAAAGATTTTGGTGGTGGCGTTACCCACCGTATAGGAAGTATTAGACCCACACACGGCGCATAATTATCGTGGCGCTCTGAAGTCAAATTCCACGTTAATATATTCACACTTAGAGTGTATGTGTTCATTGATTGAAGATATACGTTACATCGTGTGTTGCACATCTAAGTCATCAACATGCATAAGCGTTAGGATGTGTGTCCAATTACAGGACATTTGAGGATTCTAAGATATTTAGCTCACACCGCAACCTGCAAAACCTTTTCTCATCCAAGGGCTTTGTGAAGATATCTGCCAATTGCTCTTCTGTGTTGACGTGAATGATATCAATATCTTCCTTCATAACATGATCTCTGAGAAAGTGATGACGAATCTGAACGTGCTTTGTCTTCGAGTGCTGAACTAGGTTGTTGGCAATCTTGATGGCACTTTCATTGTCGCAGTAGAGTGGAACATGCTTCAGGTGGATGCCATAGTCCTTGAGAGTTTGCTTCATCCATAGAAGCTGAGTGCAGCAAGATCCAGCAGCAATGTATTCAGATTCAGCAATGGAGAGGGATACACAGTTCTGATTCTTTGAAGAGCAACAGACAAGAGATCATCCAAGAAAGTGACATGTGCCTGATGTGGACTTGCGATCAACCTTGTCACCAGCATAATCAGCATCTGAGAATCCAACTAGATCAAACTCTAAGCCCTTTGGATACCTTAATCCTAGTGTTGGGGTGTAAGCCAAATATCGAAGAATTAAACTTCACGGCTAAGTGATGCGGTTCCTTTAGTGCCGCTTGAATCGGGCACACATGCAAACGCTAAGCATTATATCTGGCCTAGATGCACATAAATAGAGTAAAGAACCAATCATGGAGCGGTATACCTTTTGATCTAACTCTTTACCATTGTCGTCGGGACCCAATTGACCTTTGGTTGGCATTGGCGTCGTGTATCCTTTGCAATCTTGCATTCCAAACTTCTTCAGGCAATCTTTGAGGTATTTCTCTTGTGATATGAAGATGTCGTTGCTCTGCTGACAAATTTGAAGACCGAGGAAGAATTTCAGCTCACCCATCATGGACATCTGATATTGCTCTTGCATCATATGTCCAAACTCGTCACTGTATTTATTGTCAGTGCAGCTGAAGATAATGTCATCCACATAGATTTGGCACACAAACAGTTCTCCATCATATGTCTTAGTGAAGAGAATGGGATCCAGGGAACCAGGTTTGAAGCCTTTGCTCTTCAGGAAGTCTTTGAGCGTGTCATACCAAGCACGAGGGGCTTGTTTGAGACCATACAGTGCCTTGTTGAGCTTGTATACCATGTCAGGATGCTTTGGGTCTTCAAAACCAGGTGGTTGTACAACATACACTTCTTCTTCAATCTTGCCATAAAGAAAGGCACTCTTCACATCCATTTGATACAGAAGGATGTTGTGATGGTTGGCATAGGCTAGCAGTATGCGAATGGCTTCAAGCCTAGCCACCGGAGCAAATGTTTCATCGAAGTCCATCCCTTCCACTTGAGTGTAACCTTGAGCAACTAGACGAGCCTTGTTTCTGACGACTTGGCCATGCTCATGTTGTTTGTTGTGATAGATCCATTTGGTGCCTATGATATTGTGCTTGCGAGGATCAGGACACGTTACTAGTTCCCAAACATTGTTTAGTTCAAATTGTTGAAGCTCTTCTTGCATAGCTTGAATCCATTCAGGTTCCATGAAGGCTTCAGCAACTTTATTGGGTTCAGAAATAGAGACAAATGCAAAGTGTCCATAGAAATTTTCTAGCCGTGTTGCTCTTGAATGAGTGAGTTGACCGGGTGCATTGATGCTTGATGTCTAGTACACAACCTTCTTCTTGTAGACGTTGTTGGGCCTCCAAGTGCAGAGGTTTGTAGGAAAGTAGCAAATTTCCCTCAAGTGGATGACCTCAGGTTTATCAATCCATGGGAGACGTAGGATGAAGATGGTCTCTCTCAAACAACCCTGCAACCAAATAACAAAGAGTCTATTGTGTCCCCAACACACCCAATACAATGGTAAATTTTATAGGTGCACTAGTTCGTTGAAGAGATGGTGATACAAGTGCAATATGGATGGTAGATATGGGTATTTGTAATCTGAAAATATCAAAAACGCAAGGTAGTAAGCGATAAAAGTGAGCGTAAACAGTATTGCAATGCTAGGAAAGAAGGCCTAGGGTTCATACTTTCACTAGTGCAAGTCCTCTCAACAAAAATAACATAACTGGATCATATAACTATCCCTCAACATGCAACAAAGAGTCACTAATAGCAGAGAACAAACGGAGAGATTATTGTAGGGTACGAAACCACCTCAAAGTTATCCTTTCTGATCGATCTATTCAAGAGTCCGTAGTAAAATAACACGAAACTATTCTTTCTGTCCGATCTATCCTAGAGTTCGTACTAGAATAACACATTAAGAAACAAATCAACCAAAACCCTAATGTCACCTAATACTCCAATGTCACCTCAAGTATCCGTGGGTATGATTATACGATATGCATCACACAATCTCAGATTCATCTATTCACGGGGTTTGGAAGCACTGGCGAAGTTTGCACCAACTCTCAAGATGAGAAAGGGCAATGCACGGTACCGAAGAGGCTAGCAATGATGGAAGGGTAAGAGTGTGTATAATCCATGGACTCAACATTAGTCATAAAGAACTCACATACTTATTGCAAAAATCTACAAGTCATCAAAACCAAGAACTACGCGCATACTCCTAGGGGGATAGATTGGTAAGAAAAGACCATCGCACGTCCCCGACCGCCACTCATAAGGAAGGCAATCAAAGAGCACCTCATGCTTCAAATTTGTCACACAACGGTTACCATACGTGCATGCTATGGGACTTGCAAACCTCAACACAAGTATTTCTCAATTTCACAATTACTCAACTAGCACGACTCTAATATCACCACCTTTATATCTCAAAACAATTATCAAGTATCAAACTTCTCATAGTATTTAATGCACTCTATATGAAAGTTTTTATTACACCCATCTTGGATGCCTATCATATTAGGACTAATTTTATAGCCAAAGCAAATTACCATGTTGTTCTAAAAGACTCTCAAAATGATATAAGTGAATCATGAGAGATCAATAATTTCTAAAAAATAAAACCACCACCGTGCTCTAAAAAGATATAAGTGAAGCACTAGAGCAAATGACAAACTACTCCAAAAGATATAAGTGAAGATCAATGAGTAGTCGAATAATTATGCAACTATGTGAAGACTATCTAACATTTAAGAATTTCATATCTTGGTATATTATTCAAACAGCAAGCAAAACAAAATAAAATAAAATGAGCTCTAAGCAAAACACATATCATGTGGTGAATAAAAATATTGCTCCAAGTAAAGTTACCGATAGACGAAGACGAAAGAGGGGATGCCATCCGGGGCATCCCCAAGCTTAGGCTCTTGGTTGTCCTTGAATATTACCTTGGCGTGCCTTGGGCATCCCCAAGCTTAAGCTCTTGCCACTCCTTATTCCATAGTCCATCGAATCTTTACCCAAAACTTGAAAACTTCACAACACAAAACTTAACAGAAAACTCGTAAGCCCCGTTAGTATAAGAAAATAAATCACCACTTAGGTACTGTTGTGAACTCATTCTAAATTTATATTGGTGTAATATCTTCTGTATTCCAACTTCTCTATGGTTCATACCCTCCGATACTACTCATAGATTCATCAAAATAAGCAAACAACACATAGAAAAAAGAATCTGTCAAAAACAGAACAGTCTGTAGTAATCTGTAACTCCCGAATACTTCTATAACTCCAAAAATCCTACAAAATTAGGAAAACCTGAGCAATTTGTGTACCAGTCCATAGCAAAAAGAATCAGATCAAAAGCACGTTTTTGTGAATTATCAAAACTAATTTACTTGGCGCAAAAGCATCCCCAAGCTTGTGGCTTTGCATATCATTAGCATCATGGGTATTCAAAGAATTCATACTAACAAAACTGAAATCATGCTCATCATTCACATATTTTATGCCAAGCATTCTATGTAATTCTTTTTCTAGTACTTGAGCAAAGTTTTTCTTCCCATCATTTGCATGAAAGACATTAAAAAGATGAAGCATATGAGGCACCCTTAATTACATTTTTTGTAGTTTTCTTTTTTAAACTAAACTAGTGATAAAACAAGAAACTAAAGGATTCAATTGCAAGATGTAAAGATATACCTTCAAGCACTCACCTTCCCAGCAACGGCGCCAGAAATGGCTAGTAGACGGGAGATCAAATATTGACTTGACTTGGCGCAAATCTCCCCGGCAACGGTGCCAGAAATTGCTTGATGTCAACTACACAACCTTCTTCTTGTAGACGTTGTTGAGCCTCCAGGTGCGGAGGTTTGTAGGACAGTAGCAAATTTCCCTCAAGTGGATGACCTAAGGTTTATCAATCCGTGGGAGACGTAGGATGAAGATGGTCTCTCTCAAATAGCCCTGCAACCAAATAACAAAGAGTCTCTTGTGTCCCCAACACACCAAATACAATGGTAAATTGTATAGGTCCACTAGTTCGGCGAAGAGATGGTGATACAAGTGTAATATGGATGGTAGATATGGGTATTTGTAATCTGAAATATATAAAAACAGCAAGGTAGCAAGCGATAAAAGTGAGCGTAAATGGTATTGCAATGCTAGGAAACAAGGCCTAGGGTTCATACTTTCACTAGTGCAAGTTCTCTCAACAATAACATAACTGGATCATATAACTATCCCTCAACATGCAACAAAGAGTCACTCCAAAGTCACTAATAGCGGAGAACAAACGAAGAGATTATTGTAGGGTAAGAAACCACCTCAAAGTTATCTTTTCTTATCGATCTATTCAAGAGTCCGTAGTAAAATAACACGAAGCTATTCTTTCTGTTCGATCTATCCTAGAGTTCATACTAGAATAACACCTTAAGACACAAATCAACAAAAACCCTAATGTCACCTAGATACTCCAATGTCACCTCAAGTATCCGTGGGTATGATTATATGTAGGATCGAAAGTATGTCTAGAGGGGGGTGATTAGACTACTTAACCAAATAAAAATCTAGCCTTTTCCCAATTTTAGTTCTTGGCAGATTTTAGCAACTTTAGAACAAGTCAAGCAATCTTAAAAAAATTCAAGCAAGCATGCAAAGAGTATATGAGCAGCAGAAAGTAAAGCATGCAACTTGCAAGAATGTAAAGGGAAGGGTTTGGAGGATTCAAACGCAATTCGGGACACGGATGTTTTTGTCGTGGTTTCGATAGGTGGTGCTATCATACATCCACGTTGATGGAGACTTCAACCCACGAAGGGTAACGGTTGCGCGAGTCCACGGAGGGCTCCACCCATGAAGGGTCCACGAAGAAGCAACCTTGTCTATCCCACCATGCTCGTCGCCCACGAAGGACTTGCCTCACTAGCGGTAGATCTTCATGAAGTAGGCGATCTCCTTGCCCTTACAAACTCCTTGGTTCAACTCCACAATCTTGTCGGAGGCTCCCAAGTGACAGCTAGCCAATCTAGGAGACACCACTCTCCAAGAAGTAACAAATGGTGTGTTGATGATGAACTCCTTGCTCTTGTGCTTCAAATGATAGTCTCCCCAACACTCAACTCTCTCTCTCAGGATTTGGATTTTGTGGAAAGAAGATTTGAGTGGAAAGCAACTTGGGGAAGGCTAGAGATCAAGATTTATGTGGTTGGAATGGAATATCTTGACCTCAACACAAGTGTAGGTGGTTCTCTCTCAGAAAATGTGTATTGGAAGTGTAGGCATGTTCTGATGGCTCTCTCCACAAATGAAGAGGAGGAGGTGGGGTGTATATAGCCTCCACACAAAACCTAACCGTTACACACAAGTTGCCAAACTCGGTGGGACCAAATTGTTAAACTCGGTCGGACCGATTCAGCAAATCTAGTGACTGTTAGGATTTTCGGTGGGACCGACATGCAACTCGGTAGGACCGATATGGTTAGGGTTAGGACATAACGTAATCTCGGTGAGACCGACTATACAAACTCGGTGAGACCGATTTTGGTAATAAGCTAACTAGAGAGTTGGTCAGGTAAAACTCGGTGGGACTGATTCGCTCATTTCGGTGAGACCAAAATGTTACAAAAGGGAAATAGAGAGTTTACATTACAATCTCGGTGGGACCGATCGCTCATCTCGGTGGGACCGAAATGTTACGATGGGAAACAAAGAGATTACAATCCCATCTCAGTGAGACCGAGATCCCTATCGGTGAGACTGATTTGCCTAGGGTTTGTGGCAGTGGCTATGACATCTGAACACGGTGGCGTCGGATAGAAAGAATCGATGGGGCCGAGTTTGACTTTTGGTTTAGGTCATATGTGGAAGTGAGAAAGTGGTTGAGGGCTTTGGAGCATATCACTAAGCACTTTGAGCAAGCAAGCCATTAAGCAACACCTCATCCCTCCTTGATAGTATCGGTTTTTCCTATAGACTCAATGTGATCTTGGATCACTAAAATAGAAAATGTAGAGTCTTGAGCTTTAAGCTTGAGCCAATCCCTTTGTCCTTAGCATTTTCAGGGGTCCACTTTTCTCATCCATGCCATGCCAATCATTGAGCTTTCCTAAAATATTAGTCTTGAAATAGTGTTAGCTGAATGAGCTATATGTTGTTAGGAATTACCAAAACCACCTAGGGATAGTTGCACTTTCATTATACGATATGCATCACACAATCTCAGATTCATCTATTCAACCAACACAAAGAACTTCAAAGAGTGCCCCAAAGTTTCTACCGGAGAGTCAAGACGAAAATGTGTGCCAACTCCTATGCATAAGTTCACAAGGTCACTGAACCCGCAAGTTGATCACCAAAACATACATCAAGTAGATCACGTGAATATCCCATTGTCACCACAGATAAGCACATGCAAGACATACATCAAGTGTTCTCAAATCCTTAAAGACTCAATCCGATAAGATAACTTCAAAGGGAATACTCAATCAATTACAAGAGAGTAGAGGGGAGAAACATCATAAGATCCAACTATAATAGAAGAGCTCGCGATACATCAAGATTGTGCCATATCAAGAACACGAGATAGAGAGATCAAACACACAGCTACTGGTACATACCCTCAGCCCCGAGGGTGAACTACTCCCTCCTCGTCATTGAGAGCGCCCGGATGATGAAGATGGGCACCGGTGAGGGATCCCCCCTCCGGGAGGGTGCCGGAACATGGTCCCAATTGGTTTTTGGTGGATACAGAGGCTTGCGGCGGCGGAACTCCAGATCTAGGTTATGTTCTGGAGGTTTCTGTATTTATAGGAGAGGTTGGCGTCGAGAACAAGTCAGGGGCCCCACAGGGAGTCCACGAGGCAGGGGGCACGCCCCAGGGGTGGGCGCGCCCTCCACCCTCGTGGGGCCCATGGGACTCCCCTCCGGTAACTCTTTGTTCCAGTATTTTTTATATTTTCCAGAAAAAATCTCTGTTGATTTTCAGTGCATTCCGAGAACTTTTATTTCTGCACAAAAACAACACCACGGTAGTTCTACTGAAAACAGCGTCAGTCCAGGTTAGTTCTAACCAAATCATACCAAAATCATGTAAAATATTATAAACATGGCATGAATACATCAAAAATTATAGATACGTTGGAGACGTATCAGCATCCCCAAGCTTAATTTCCTGCTCGTCCTCGAGTAGGTAAATGATAAAAATAGAATTTTTGATGTGGAATGCTACCTAACATATTTACCAATGTAATCTTCTCTATCGTGGCATGAATGTTTAGATCCAAAAGATTATAGACAAAAGTTTAATATTGACATAAAAATAATAATACTTCAAGTATGCTAACCAACAATTATGTCTTATCAAAATAACATAGCCAAAGAAAGCTTATCCCTACAAAATCATATAGTTTGGCCATGCTTCATTTTCGTCACACAAAATGCTACCATCATGCACAACCCCGAGGACAAGCCAAGCAATTGTTTCATACTTAGCCTTTTCAACTTTCACGCAATATATGAGCGCGGGCCATGGACATAGCACTATGGGTGGAATAGAATATGATGATGGAGGTTGTGTGAGAAGACAAAAAAGGAGAGAGTCTCACATTGACGCGGCTAATCAACAGGCTATGGAGATGCCCATAAATTGATGTCAATGCAAGGAGTAGGGATTGCCATGCAACAGATGCACTAGATCTATAAATATATGAAAGCTCAACAAAAAAAACTAAGTGGATGTGCATCCAACCAGCTTGCTCACGAAGACCTGGGTATTTTGAGGAAGCCCATCATTGGAATATACAAGCCAAGTTCTATAATGAAAAATTCCCACTAGTATATGAAAGTGACAAAATAAGAGACTCTCTATCATGAAGATCATGGTGCTACTTTGAAGCACAAGTGTGGAAAAAGGATAGTAACATTGCCCCTTCTCTCTTTTTCTCTCATTTTTCTTTATTTTTTTTATTTGGGCCTTCTCCCTTTTTTATGGCCTCTTTTTTTATTTGGGCTTCTTTGGCCTCTTTTATTTTATTTTATTTTCGTCCAGAGTCTCATCCCGACTTGTGGGGGAATCATAGTCTCCATCATCCTTTCCTCACATGGGACAATGCTCTAATAATGAAAATCATCACACTTTTATTTACTTACAACTCAAGAATTACAACTCGATACTTAGAACAAAATATGACTCTATGTGAATGCCTCCGTGATGTAAGGATGTGCTTTGAATCAAGAGTGACATGTATATAAAAAATATGAATGGTGGCTTTGCCACAAATACGATGTCAACTACATGATCATGCAAGGCAATATGACAATGATGAAGCGTGTCATCATAATTGGAGCGGCGGAAAGTTGCATGGTAATATATCTCAGAATGGCTATGGAAATGCCATAATACGTAGGTATGGTAGCTGTTTTGAGGAGATATTAGGAGGCTTATGTGTGATAGAGCGTATCATATCACGGGGTTTGGATGCACCGGCGAAGTTTGCACCAACTCTCGAGGTGATAAAGGGCAATGCACGATACTGAAGAGGCTAGCAATGATGGAAGGGTAAGAGTGCGTATAATCCATGGACTCAACATCAGTCATAAAGAACTCACATACTTATTGCAAAAATCTACAAGTCATCAAAACCAAGCACTACGCGCATGCTCCTAGGGGGTAGATTGGTAGGAAAAGACCATCACTCGTCCCGACCGCCACTCATAAGGAAGGCAATCAAAGAGCACCTCATGCTTCAAATTTGTCACACAATGGTTACCATACGTGCATGCTACTGGACTTGCAAACCTCAACACAAGTATTTCTCAATTTCACAATTACTCAACTAGCACGACTCTAATATCACCATCTTTATATCTCAAAACAATTATCAAGTATCAAACTTCTCATAGTATTTAATGCACTCTATATGAAAGTTTTTATTATACCCATCTTGGATGCCTATCATATTAGGACTAATTTCATAGCCAAAGTAAATTACCATGCTGTTCTAAAAGACTCTCAAAATGGTATAAGTGAATCATGAGAGATCAATAATTTCTATAAAATAAAACCACCACCGTGCTCTAAAAAGATATAAGTGAAGCACTAGAGCAAACGACAAACTACTCCAAAAGATATAAGTGAAGATCAATGAGTAGTCGAATAATTATGCAACTATGTGAAGACTCTCTAACATTTAAGAATTTCATATCTTGGTATATTATTCAAACAATAAGCAAAACAAAATAAAATAAAATGACGCTCCAAGGCAACACATATCATGTGGTGAATAAAAATATAGCTCCAAGTAAAGTTACTGATAGACGAAGACGAAAGAGGGGATGCCAGCCGGAGCATCCCCAAGCTTAGGCTCCTGGTTGTCCTTGAATATTACCATGGGGTGCCTTGGGCATCCCCAAGCTTAGGCTCTTGCCACTCCTTATTCCATAGTCCATCGAATCTTTACCCAAAACGTGAAAACTTCACAACACAAAACTTAACAGAAAACTCATAAGCCCCGTTAGTATAAGAAAATAAATCACCACTTAGTTACTGTTGTGAACTCATTCTAAATTTATATTGGTGCAATATCTTCTGTATTCCAACTTCTCTATGGTTCATACCCTCCGATACTACTCATAGATTCATCAAAATAAGCAAACAACACATAGAAAACAGAATCTGTCAAGAATAGAACAGTCTGTAGTAATCTGCAACTCCCGAATACTTCTGTAACTCCAAAAATCCTAGAAAATTAGGAAAACTTGAGCAATTTGTGTACCAATCCATAGAAAAAAGAATCAAATCAAAAGCACGTTTCTGTGAATTATCAAAACTAATTTACTTGGCGCAAAAGCATTCCCAAGCTTGTGGCTTTGCATATCATTAGCATCATGGGTATTCAAAGAATTCATACTAACAACATTGCAATCATGCTCATCATTCACATATTTTATGCCAAGCATTCTATGTAATTCTTATTCTAGTACTTGAGCACAATTTTCCTTCCCATCATTTTCACGAAAGACATTAAAAAGATGAAGCATATGAGGCACCCTTAATTCCATTTTTTTGTAGTTTTCTTTTATAAACTAAACTAGTGATAAAACAAGAAACTAAAGGATTGAATTGCAAGATCTAAAGATATACCTTCAAGCACTCACCTCCCCAGCAATGGCACCAGAAATGGCTAGTTGACGGGAGATCAAATATTGACTTGACTTGGCGCAAATCTCCCCGACAATGGCGCTAGAAATTGCTTGATGTCTACTACACAACCTTCTTCTTGTAGACGTTGTTGGGCCTCGAAGTGCGGAGGTTTGTAGGACAGTAGCAAATTTTCCTCAAGTGGATGACCTAAGGTTTATCAATCCGTGGGAGACGTAGGATGAAGATGGTCTCTCTCAAACAACCCTGCAACCAAATAACAAAGAGTCTCTTGTGTCCCCAACACACCCAATACAATGGTAAATTGGATAGGTCCACTAGTTCGGCGAAGAGATGGTGATACAAGTGTAATATGGATGGTAGATATGGGTATTTGTAATCTGAAAATATCAAAACAGCAAGGTAGCAAGCGATAAAAGTGAGCGTAAATGGTATTGCAATGCTAGGAAACAAGGCCTAGGGTTCATACTTTCACTAGTGCAAGTTCTCTCAAAAATAACATAACTGGATCATATAACTATCCCTCAACATGCAACAAAGAGTCACTCCAAAGTCACTAATAGCGGAGAACAAACAAAGAGATTATTGTAGGGTACGAAACCACCTCAAAGTTATCCTTTCTGATCGATCTATTCAAGAGTCTGTAGTAAAAATAACACGAAGCTATTCTTTTCGGTCGAGCTACCCTAGAGTTCATACTAGAATAACACCTTAAGACACAAATAAACCAAAACCCTAATGTCACCTAGATACTCCAATGTCACCTCAAGTATCCGTGGGTATGATTATACGATATGCATCACACAATCTCAGATTCATCTATTCAACCAACACAAAGAACTTCAAAGAGTGCCCCAAAGTTTCTACCGGAGAGTTAAGACAAAAACGTGTGCCAACCCCTATGCATAAGTTCACAAGGTCAGTGAACCCGCAAGTTGATCACCAAAACATACATCAAGTAGATCACGTGAATATCCCATTGTCACCACAGATAAGCACATGCAAGACATACATCAAGTGTTCTCAAATCCTTAAAGACTCAATCTGATAAGATAACTTCAAAGGGAAAACTCAATCCCTTACTAGAGAGTAGAGGGGGAGAAACATCATAAGATCCAACTATAATAGCAAAGCTCGCGATACATCAAGATTGTGCCATATCAAGAACACGAGAGAGAGATCAAACACATAGCTACTGGTACATACCCTCGGCCCCGAGGGTGAACTACTCCCTCCTCGTCATGGAGAGCGCCGGGATGATGAAGATGGCCACCGGTGAGGGATCCCCCCTCCAGCAGGGTGCCGGAACAGGGTCCTGATCGGTTTTTGGTGGCTACAGAGGCTTGCGGCGGCGGAACTCCCGGTCTAGGTTATGTTCTGTAGGATTCTGTATTTATAGGAGAGGTTGGTGTCGAGCACAAGTCAAAGGGCCCCACAGGGAGTCCACGAGGCAGGGGGCGTGCTCTAGGGGGGTGGGCGCACCCTCCACCCTCGTGGGGCCATGAGACTCCCCTCCAGTAACTCTTCGTTCCAGTATTTTTTATATTTTCCAAAAAAAATCTCTGTTGATTTTCAGCGCTTTCCATGAACTTTTATTTGTGCACAAGAACAACACTACGGTAGTTCTGCTAAAAACAGCGTCAGTCCGGGTTAATTCTAACCAAATCATACCAAAATCATGTAAAATATTATAAACATGGCATGAATACATAAAAAATTATAGATACGTTGGAGACGTATCAATGCTATCGATTATCTTCTCAATCTGTACTTCATTTGCAACACGAGGATGAACTAGACGAAGATTTTGTTCTTGCTGATCATTGTCTTCATTTTCAGCATTGACTTCAGGGTGAGCATTGTCTTCGGATTGATTAGGTGCAAAAATGATGATTTCTTCTTCAACCTGTGCCTCTGAGTGATGCCCAATGTATCAAGATAAGTGTCAAGGCCGGTGTTCTTGAATTCTGTGACGTTGTCACTTCTTTTGTGCTTGATCTTGATGCCATAGTTTGTCATGGCACGATTGGCGAATCTTCTGAAGACATCCTGCACTTCATTCTTATAGAGGATTATGTGCACCCATGTGTATCTCGAGTAATCATCAACAATGACAAAGCCATAGAGGCAAGTAGTGGTAGTAAGTGTAGAGTAGTGAGTAGGGCCGAATAAATCCATGTGAAGCAGCTCGAAGGGACGTGATGTCATCATGATTGTCTTCGAGGGATGCTTGGCCCTAGTCATCTTTCCAGCTTCGCAGGCACCACATAGATGATCCTTCTTGAACTTGACGCCCTCGATGCCTACGACATGCTTCTTCTTCGCGAGAGTGTACAAGTTCCTCATGCCGGCATGCCCTAGCCTCCGATGCCAGAGCCAGCACTCTAAAGCTTTTGCTAGAAGACATACTTCCAACTGTGGTCCTGCTGAGAAATCTACCATGTACAGGTCGTCTTTTCGATACCCTTCAAAGGCTAGAGATTTGTCAGATTCCATAAGCACAAGGCACCAATATTTTCCAAATATCACAATCATGTTCAGATCACAAAGCATTGAGACAGACATTAAGTTGAAACCAAGGGATTCAACAAGCATCACTTTATCCATGTGTTGATCCTTTGAGATTGCAACTCTACCTAGACCCAATACCTTGCTTTTACCAGTGTCAGCAAATGTGATGTGACTTTTGTCAGATGGACGTAGGGTTGAATCCATGATAAGACTTCGATCACCAGTCATGTGGTTAGTGCATCCACTGTCCATAATCCATTCTCAAGCCTTTGGTGTCATACCCTACATTGCATTTTGGGGGATAGGCTTCACCAAGGGTACTGTGCAGCATAAACATTTGACGAACAAGCGGATTATGAAAGTTCAGGTCTTGGTTAGGATAAATAGGATTTTGTCAAGGAATCCTAGGATGAAATACATAATAAGACCATTTGGGCATTTTATCTTGTGCCCCACAAGATGTTTTAGGTCCCCAGCATAAGCATCAGACGCCTTTGATTTCCGGCTGGAGACCTTTCCCTGTAAAAGAGAGTTAATTTTTCTTAACCACCCACATTTTCAGGGGTGGCTTAGAAGCAATGAGTCTAAGTGCAGCATATGGCTTCGGCTTTGGAGCCTGATACGTCTCCAACGTATCTATAATTTATGAAGGATTCATACTATTATATTACTCGTTTTGGATGTTTATGGGCTTTATTATACACTTTTATATTATTTTTGGGACTAACCTATTAACCGGAGGCCCAGCCCAAAATGATGTTTTCTTGACTATTTCAGTCTTTCAAAGAAAAGGAATATCAAACGGAGTCCAAACGGAATGAAACCTTCGGGAGAGTTATTTTTGGAACGAAAGAAATCCAGGAGACTTGGAGTCACGGAAGCTTCGAGGAAGCCACGAAGCAGGGAGGCGCGCCCTACCCCCTGGGCACGCCCCCCACCCTCATGGGCCCCTCGTGGCTCCCCTGACCGACTTCTTTCGCCTATATATATATATATATATATATATATATCCATATACCCAAAAAACAAACGGGAACACAATAGATCGGGGTTTCACGCATAAGACTCTGTAGCCACCAAAACCAATCGGGACCTGTTCAAGCACCTGCCGAGGGAGGAACCCTCACCGGTGGCCATCTTCATCATCCCGGTGCTCTCCATGACGAGGAGGGAGTAGTTCACCCTTGGGGCTGAGGGTATGTACCAGTAGCTATGTGTTTGATCTCTCTCTCTCTCTCTCGTGTTCTTGATTCGTCGTGATCTTGATGTATCGCGAGCTTTGCTGTTATAGTTGGATCTTATGATGTTTCTCCCCCTCTACTCTCTTGTAATGGATTGAGTTTTCCCTTTGAAGTTATCTTATCAGATTGAGTCTTTAAGGATTTGAGAACACTTGATGTATATCTTGCATGTGCTTATCTGTGGTGACAATGGGATATTCACGTGATCCACTTGATGTATGTTTTGGTGATCAACTTGCGGGTTCAGTGACCTTGTGAACTTATCCATAGGGGTTGGCACACATTTTCGTCTTGACTCTCCGGTAGAAACTTTGGGGTACTCTTTGAAGTTCTTTGTGTTGGTTGAATAGATGAATCTGAGATTGTGTGATGCATATCGTATAATCATACCCACGGATACTTGAGGTGACATTGGAGTATCTAGGTGACATTAGGGTTTTGGTTGATTTGTGTCTTAAGGTGTTATTCTAGTACGAACTCTGGGATAGATCAAACGGAAAGAATAGCTTCGTGTTATTTTACTACTGTAAGGGCATATTTATCCCTTAGGTGTTTTGGTGATTGATGACGATACTTTTGCGGACTAATCGTATGCCTTGAGTTTCTGAGATGCTTCATCACTAGGCACGAGACGATTCGGTGCCCCTCGGAGACTATCGAAGACGGCGTCGTTCTACGTTTCTCTTTGGTGGATTTGAGTCGTAGGAGAGCCGTACTATTAAGAGGGGGTCCGCGTCGGAAACGTTTGGGTGGAATCAACATGTACACTTGTCCTTCCTTTCCTTGCACTTTGGAGCATCTTCCCGTTGTCATAGTTGTGCATAATCCGACTCTTGTTGTTCTTGCGGTAGTACGCTCTAGGGAGCGGTAGTACCGCAAGCACCAATGATAATCTTCTTTGGGGAATCGCAGTAGTACCGCTCCCTGGAGCCTTAGTACCGCAACTCCTGTGCCTAGTGCTGCTCGATGCAGTGTAGTAGGCGCGGATGTAATTTTTACATCCGCGCCACACGGTAGTACCGACGCGTCTTCTTGTGATACCGCTGGTGGACCTGATAGTACCGCTCTCTTGGAGCCGTAGTACCGTGGCCCTCATGCCCTGTACCTTTGCGACACGGTAGTAGGAGCGTATGTAATTTTTTTACATCCGCCCCTCCACGGTAGTACCGCACCTCGTGCGCGGTAGTACCGCGTCGGGTTTTCGCACTGTTTCTTTTTCAGCGGAAATAGGCACTGATGTAGTTTATTTCATCCGTGCTCTTCGTAGGTTGTGGCTTACCTGCCTTGCGGTAGTACCGCAAGGGTGTGCGATAGTACCGCATGGCCGGTAATCTGCCTTCGATCGAGCCAGTCCCGACCTCTGCTTCTTTGCATAGTACCGTGGTCCTCCACGGTAGTATCAGCGTCACAGTAGTACCACGCTTTCGAGCTGATAGTACCGTGTGTCATGAGCTGAACTAGAGGATAACGGTTGGATCTTTTCCACGAGTATAAAAGGCGTGTCTCCTACCTCTAGTTGACTACCTCTTCCATCTCTAAGCTTCATTGTTGCTCCAAGCTCCATTTTGGCCCGATCTCTCTCCCTAGCCAATCAAACTTGTTGATTTGCTCGGGATTGGGTGACAAGGGCCCGATCTACACTTCCACCAAGAGACATTTGATTCCCCCCAGTTATCCCTTGCAGATCTTGTTACTCTTGGGTGTTTGAGCACCCTAGACGGTTGAGGTCACCGTGGAGCCATATTCCATTGTGGTGAAGCTTCGTGGTGTCGTTGGGAGCCTCCAATTAAGTTGTGGAGATTGCCCCAACCTTGTTTGTAAAGGTTCGGTTGCCGCCTTCAAGGGCACCAATAGTGGAATCACGGCTCTTGCATTGTGCGAGGGCGTGAGGAGATTACGGTGGCCCTAGTGGCTTCTTGGAGAGCATTGTGCCTCCACACCGCTCTAACGGAGACGTACTTCCCCTCAAAAGTAAGGAACTTCGGTAACACATCCTCGTCTCCACCGGCTCCACTCTTGGTTATCGTATCCCTTTACTTGTGCAAGCTTATTTGTGTTTCTATCTTTGCTTGCTCTTGTGCTTGTGTTGATTGCATCATATAGGTTGTTCACCTAATTGCACATCTAGACAACCTTTATTATTGCAAAGTTTAAATTGGTAAAGAAAAGCTTAAAAATTGTTAGTTGCCTATTCACCCCCTCTAGTCAACCATATCGATCCTTTCAATTGGTATCGAGCCTCGTCTCTTTTTAAGGACTTTCTGGTCCGAAGAGTATGGTTGACGTCGTAGATGATGTGGGGAGCACTCCGGTGTGAATCCGATATCATCTACGGAGATAAGTACCTCGATCTCGTGAGGAATTCAATGTGGCGTTGGACACATTGAAAACCTCCATGACGACCGAGGTCGAGGACATGTTTAAGGAATTCCTAGAAGGGCTTAAACTTTCCACACTTGCAAGTGAAAGTGGGTGATCCCGCCAACACGGGAGCGGATGCTAACTCCGATAAGGGGGAAGCTACTAGTGAGAAAGCCCCATCGTCTAGTGGTAAGAATGGCACCGGCATCTTCGCCCATGTGCAACCTCCTCCTGTTATTGTGGACCGATTCCTTCCACTCATTTGAATCATGCCGGTCCACCACCTAAGATTGATAAAAAGGAGGATTTTGATTCTTGGGTTTATCGTTTTAAGCGTCATTTAAATCATGTGAACACTAACCTTTGGAGAATCATTGAAGAAGGTTTATATCCGCATGATCCGAGAAACTTCTCTCCTAGAGAAGTCGTGGACCATCAATTCAATGAGAATGCTCTCTTCATCATCCAAGAAGCAATCCTTCCCGAAGACCTCCCTCACCTTCGGCCCTACTCCCTTGCCAAAGATGCTTGGCTCAAGGTGGTTTCCCTTTATCGAGAAAGCGCAAGCATTCAACGTTCCAATTATGAAGTGGTGCAAGATGAAGCCAATGAGTTTGCAATGAAAGAA
The DNA here is from genome assembly GCA_021605145.1 of Aegilops bicornis. Taxonomy (NCBI): domain Eukaryota; kingdom Viridiplantae; phylum Streptophyta; class Magnoliopsida; order Poales; family Poaceae; genus Aegilops; species Aegilops bicornis. The sequence goes on along the minus strand of CM038673.1, from coordinate 375,567,019 downwards.
GAAGAAGAACCTCGTGAGCTCTATCAGAGAGTAACCAAGCTTGTAGTCTCCCTCCGGGATCATGGAAGTAAGGACAGGATGACAACTGGATCAAGCGCAAATTCCTCAAGGCAATGATGCCCTACCACAAAGCCATGTCCTCCGTCATCCGTCAACGGCCGGATTTCCACACCCTGTCCTCAAGTGATGTGTTGGATGAGTTTGTGGCTATGAGCATATTGGACAAGACCGCCAACAATGCGGTGCTTCGCTCCCAAAGAGCAAAGAAGCCCAACCTCGCTTTGAAGGCCAAGATTTGTGTCGAAGAAGATGGAGAGGAGGAAGAAGAAGAGAGCAACCTCGAAGATCTGAAATGACTATCATGAACACATGGCCCTTGCTTCAAGGCAATTTTGGAGCAAGAAGAACTCAAGGCCCAACTTCAACAAGAGCAACTCAAGTGGCGCAAAGGGCAAGCAACGAGTGAGGACTTGCTTCAATTGTGGCAATGTGAGTCACTTTGTTGCGGAGTGCCCATATGAGAAGAGGGAAGACAATGGTGGCAAGCTCATCCGTAAGGACAAGGCCAAGTCCTTCCCCAACAAGAGCAACTTCACCAAGAAGGCTCCTCACAAAGCTTTGGTGGTTCAAGAAGAGTACAATGAGGATGATGATGATGATGAAGATGGTGAGTCGGTTGCCATGGCCTCCGTTGCCATTACAGCGACTCCTCGAGTGTCTCTCTTGATTCACCCAATGAAAGCATCATCGCCAAGTGCCTCATGGCTAAAGCCACCAATAAGGTAACCCCAACATCAAAACTACCATCATCAATCATTCTTCTTTGTGGATTGCATTGATGAACATGAGGACTAATGTGGAGGAGAATGAGTTTGAGACCTTTATGGGTAAACTCAAGGGAAAATCCAAGAAGCACGCCGTTGCTCTCTTGGAACAACTTGGTGAAGCCAATGTCATGATCGAGGCTCATGAAGAAACCATCTCTAAGATGGAAGGGCATAGTCGTGACTATGCCGATGAGATTCGGATCTTTCCAATGCTCTTGAGGAAGAGCGTGGTCTTCGTTTGGCTCTTGAGGAGTCATACAACGATGATCATGCTAAATTAAAGAAAGACCTTGATCATGCTCTTGTTGTGTCTCGTGTGCTTAGCTCAGAAGGCAAAGCTTGGAGTTGATCTTGCTAGACTCAACGAGGAGTTTGACATTCTCGACAAGGCTCACAAAGTCTTGAAGGGTGCTCATGCTAGTCTCAAAGAGTCTCATGATCAACTCCAAGTGAAACTAACCAAGGAGAAAGCCACCTTTCCTCATATGGTATTGATTGATAATGAAAATGCTACTAACCCTTGTTGTGAGCATGTGCATCTTGTTGAGGAGAATGCTAAGTTGAAGGAGCAACTTGAAAAAGGCCTTGTCACATGCATACAACGTGAGAAGAACCTTAACGACCTTTTGAGTAATCAAAAGGAAGTTGTAACCAAGGAGGGATTGGGTTCGCGCCCAAGCCCAAGAGCAAGAAGAAGAATGACAAGACCAAGCAACCTCCTCCTCTCAAGCAAACTTTTGTGAGGGAGGGAGAGGGTGCTTCCAAGAAGAATAAGAACCATGCAAAGGGTGGCAATGCCAAGAAGGACAACGCCATCCCCTCGAACATAGCCGGCGACTTTAACCCCTCATATGTGTTGTGTCGTGCTAGTGATGGGCATGTCTATGCTAAATTTGTTGGTTCTTCTTATGAGTACATTGAATGGTCTATTTGGGTTCCTAAGACCCTCGTTACTAACATCAAAGGACCCATTACTAAATGGGTACCTAAAACCAAGCATTGATTTCTTGTAGGTGTTTGCTTCCGGTGGGGGATCATGGTTGCTCGATAGTGGAGCAACAAATCATATGATCAGGAGCAAGGACTTGGTGGTGGACGTGCAAAAGATCCCATCTATGCCCACCAATGTCGAGTGGGGTGATGCCTCACATTCTAAGGTATTGGGTCTTGGCAAGGTTGTCATTTCTCATGATCTAACGATCGAGAAAGTCATGCTTGTTGAGTCCCTTGCATACAATTTGCTTTCCGTTCGTCAACTTGCACTCATGGGCTTTGCCACCTTCTTTAACATTGATACCGTGGCCCTCTTGTGGAGCAAGACTCTTAAAGTAGCCTTTGTTGGGCATGTCGAGAATGGTCTTTATGTGATAAACTTTTCGAAGCGACCCACTAAGACCGCGACATGCCTAATGGCTAAAGTTGACGTGGGATGGCTTTGGCATCGCCGTTTAGCCCACGTCAATATGAGATCTTTGCAAAGTCTTCTCAAGGGGGACCATGTCTGTGGACTAACAAATGTTAGTTTGCCAAAGATCGTGCTTGCGATTGCTTGTATCGAAGGAAAGCTTAATGAACGGCTCACCCTCCCACGACTATCATCTACTCGAAGAGACCCTTGGAGCTCCTGCACATGGACCTCTTTGGACCTCCATCCTTTGATAGTCTTGGGGGTAGAAAGTATTGCTCGGTGATTGTGGATGATTATTCAAGATGCACTTGGGTATACTTCTTCAAGAGGAAGAGTGAGACTCAACAAACTGTCATCGACTTTGCAAATGAAGCTCAATGTCAACATAATGCAAAGATCTTGACAATAAGAAGTGACAACGGCACCGAGTTCAAGAACTACACCTTGGATGAGTTTCTTAGTGATGAGGGGATCAAGCATCAATACTCTGCACCATATACCCCTCAGCAAAATGGTGTTGCAGAGAGGAAGAACCGGACGTTGATGGATGCGGCAAGAACCATGATGGCGGAGTTCAAGTCTCCATACAACTTTTGGGCCAAAGCCATCAACACCGCATGTCATGCATCCAATCGGCTCTATCTCCGCAAAGGCTTGAACAAGACTCCTTATGAGATACTCACCGCAACAAGCCCAATCTCAAGTACTTCCGTGTTCGGGTGTAAGTGTTTCATTCTCAAGAAAGGTGTTTGTTTGTCTAAATTTGAAGCTAGAGCTCATGAGGGCATATTTGTTGGTTATGCTACAAACTCTCATGCTTACCGTGTCCTTAATAAATCCACGGGACTTATTGAGGAGACGTGTAACATGGAGTTTGATGAGAATAACGGCTCCCAAGTGGAGCAAAGTGGCACTTGTGATGTAGGTGATGAAATTCCTCCTCAAGCCATAAGAAGAATGGGTGTTGGTTTTATCCTACCCGTTGAGGAACCCCTTGTGGCGAAGGAGAAGGACAATGCTCCACTCAAGTGGAGCCATCACCAACTCAAGGCCCACACACTTAGAAGAACAAAGTGAAGGCCCTCAACCTCATGAACAAGACCAAGGGCAAGATCATGCTCAAGACGATGGTGACACACCAAATGATGCCCAAGGTCAAGTTATCTTCCCCAAGCATGCTCAAGATCAAGAACATGTTCAATACGGCGCTCAAGATGATCAAGTGACCCCTCCTCATCTCACCTCCGAGGAAGAATTAGAGCGTCGTGCCGCCAAGATTGCATCCAAACTTACCACCAAAGGCCATCTCATGGAGAATGTGGTTGGAAGCCTAAGAAAAGGGGTCTATGAGGCGCTCGAAGACTCGGATTGTCTCAATGCCATGCATGAAGAACTCAACAATTTCGAGTACAACAAGGTGTGGAGATTGTTGCCAAGGCCATCGGGGAACCACAACGTCATTGGAACCAAGTGGATCTTCAAGAACAAGCAAGATGCTCATGGGGACATCATTCGCAACAAGGCAAGATTGGTAGCACAAGGCTACTCCCAAGTCGAGGGTATCTACTACGGTGAAACCTTTGCTCCCGTTGCTCGCCTTGAATCCATTCGTTTGTTGATTGCTTATGCTGCCCATCACAACTTTAAGATGCAACAAAAGGATGTGAAAAGTTCTTTTATTAATGGTCCAATTAATGAGTTGGTCTATGTCAAGCAACCCCGGGTTCGAGGACCCCTACTTCCCGGATCATGTGTATCAACTCGATAAGGCACTCTATGGCCTTAAACAAGCCCCCGCGTCGTGGTATGACCACCTTACCGAAGTTGTTACAAGATCGTGGATTTGAAGTGGGGCAAATCGATCCCACTCTTTTTACTAAGAAGGTCAATGGGGAGTTGTTTGTATGCCAACTATATGTTGATGATATTATCTTTGGTTCCCCTAACAAAGCTTTCAATGAGGAATTTGCCGCTCTCATGACCTCCAAGTTCAAGATGTCCTCTATGGGAGAGTTGAAGTTCTTCCTTGGTTTCGATATCAAACAAAGAAGAGAAGGAACCTTCATCAACCAAGCCAAATACACTCAAGACATGCTCAAAAGATTCAAGCTAAGTGATGTCAAGCCGGCTACTACACCAATGCCTACCAAGTGCCAACTTGACATTGATCCCAATGGTAAAGCGGTGGATCAAAAGGTATATCGCTCCATGATTGGCTCCTTGCTTTACCTTTGTGCATCTAGACCGGATATCATGTTGAGTGTGGGAATGTGTGCACGGTTTCAAGTCAAGATCAAGGAAAGCCACTATGTGGCGGTCAAGCGAATCTTTCGATATTTGGCTCATACCCCAAACTTTGGCTTATGGTACCCAAGAGGGGCAAACTTCAAGCTTGAAGGATTTACGGATTTTGATTGGGGGGGAAGACAAAGTGGATAGGAAGTCCACTTCCGGAGGGTGCCAATTTCTTGGTTGCTCTTTGGTAAGTTGGTCTTCCAAGAAGCAAAGTTGTGTGTCTCTCTCGTCCACCGAAGCGGAATATGTGGCGGCCGGTAGTTGTTGTGCTCAACTCCTATGGATGAGGCAAACTTTAAAGGAGTATGGTGTCATTTGTGACAAAGTGCCTCTTTGGTGTGATAATGAAAGTGCCATCAAGATTTCTCTCAACCCGGTGCAACACTTCAAGACGAAGCACATTGAGATTCGGTATCACTTCATCCGAGATCACATTAGGCGAGGGAGATCGAGCTCAAGTATGTCAACACTCATGATAACCTTGCAGATATTTTCACGAAGCCCTTGGATGAAGCAAGATTTCATGAGTTAAGGCATGAGCTAAATATCATTGATTTGAGCAATGTGACTTGAACCCATGCACCCCCACCACACTCAACTTGTTGTCTAGTTTAGGTGTAGGCACGGACATAGGGGAGTGTTGTTCTCTCAATGAACTCTCCTCCCCTATCATGCATAAATAGATCAACTCTATCACATTAGCCATTTTTATGGTACTTGTGCTTCAAAGACGAGTTTTGGTCATGGGCCCAAGGATAATTCTTCGCGGTGCCATACCATCTAACTCAAACATAGGTGGCTTCGGCCACCGCCCTCTCCTTTTGAGAGGTTGTGTCGCTTGCTGTTCTCTTGTTGTCTTTCTGCCTCTGGTTTGTGCGTGTGCTTGTGGCTTCTTTTGCGTGAAAAGTTTCCGTGCAAAGACCTTTCTCTTGTGTTGAAACCGGCGGTGTCTTGAGCTCACGGTACTACCGTGGCCGGCTACGGTACTACCGCGACCAACCACGGTACTACCGTGTGTGGGAGCACGGCATTATCGCTTCCACGCGCAGTAATTTTTATCGCCGCCCGGTGAGCGGTACTACCGCTTGATGCGGTACTTCCGCCCGAGCAGTACTACCGATGACTTGCGGTACTACCGCGCCCGACTTGGGCGTGGGGATAAGGGCAGGCGGGGAGTTCTAACTCCCCATACCCATTCGTAGTTCCTCCCACGTCGTCTCTCTCTCTCTCTCACGCTCAAGATAGGAGCCGGCGTTAAATGTGGGATCTCCTCCTCCGGCTGCCCTCCCGTGATTCCGTCTAGTGGGATCCTTCCCCACCACGTGCTCTTGCTATGGACCCAGGTTTTTCCCCAATCTTTCCTTGTTTTATTGAGTTCTTTGCCTCTAGGTTTTTGGGGGAGACTTGTGTGTTCTAGAGATTCGTAGGCTTTCTCTTTGCAAGAATAGGATGAAGGAGAGTAGCTTTGCGTAGGAATTATACTTGTTTTGTTGTCTTGCGCTAGATTTGATCACCGTAGCACTACCGTTGTTTCGCGGGTCTTTTCAGATTCAAACTGTCGTTTGGATCTGACGCGATGCGGTACTACCGCCCGTCAGGCTGTACTAGCTTGCGGTACTACCGCCCCTCTGGCGCGATACTACTGCGCACAACTGCGACACTAAAATTTTACTATCGCTCCAACCACGGTACTACCGTGATCTCGCACGGTACTACCGCGACTTGGAGCAGTACTAATATTTTAGTACCGCAGGCACTGGCAGTACTACCGTGGCTCACATCTATCGCTAGCCAACCTTCACGTATATTTCCTATGTGTTTCTTGTGCTTTGTCAGTGGTCTTTGCATTGATCCTCTTCGCTCGTTGGTGTTTTGCGTGTGTGTCTCGGTGGTGGCTCTCGCCGTTCCAATCCCAGTCGTGACACGGCTCCAAGCGTCTCGCAACCCGTGGCCTTGCAGGAGGATCCTCTGCCCCCAAGCGCAATGTCAAGACTTCAGCTAGCAAGTACAAGGAGCCCGCCAAGGGCATGGATGAGATGCCACAATCTGACTACGCCCGTCTCAGGCAGCTTCACCCGTACGTGACCCCTCGTTCCTCTGTCAGGGGTTGTGAGCTATTTTGGAACAAGCAACAAACCAACATCTATCTGGATGTCATCAAGAACAAGCAGAATACCTATGTGGATGTGAAATGGATTGACATGCATCACTTGAGGAAGGACAAGTTCCGTGCCTACTTTGGAGAGGCTCTGGACTTAGTGGAGCAGTTTGGCATTGAGCATGTGATATCCTTTCACCTTGACTATGACCCTGAGCTTATCTGTCAGTTCTTTGCCTTAGTATACTTTCACACTGATGAAGAGAGGAGGATGACCTGGATGTCCAATGGTCGTAAGTCGATCAAGCTACGGAAGGAGTTCATGGATTTGCTCCGGTGCACGATGGCCGGGCTCGACACTCCGGTGGGTGTTCGCCCCATGCCAACTCTGATTCTGCCAACAAGGACAAGCTTGCACCATACTATGTTGAGAAGACGCTCCCAAGTGGCAAGATAGGGTTGGTGCTCAACTCTTTCTCGGATATCATGTATCGCATCTTCCGCAACTCATTGTTCCCTCGCATTGGTGACAAGGACAAGGTTCATGCCTATATGGTGGATATGATGCTCATCTGCGAGGAGGCTCATTTGTCTCGAGACTCGACCACTTGATGTCTCACACATCATGTGGTGTGAGCTTCGGTTTCTTGTGTTCAACCGCAAAGTGCCTATCTATGGGCCCTATCTGCTTCTCACGATCTCAAGACTTGGGAGAAGATGTTCCCTGGTGAGGAGTTCCTTGCCCCGACTGGATTCGCCATGATCCCATCTGTCTGCTTGTCAAACCCAACTGGGCCAACACTACTACTGCGTGCGAGGCGTCTCGCTAGGGTTGTTGCCGATGAGGAGGATCTTTGGCGCCGAGAATGTTGCCGAGGGCCATGTCGCTAGGCCTTCCCAGAGCTCCTCTATGCCTTCATGGGCCAAGAAGTCAAGGACAAGACGAAGACTCTTTTCGCATGCAAGCCAAGGGGCAGTACAAGACTCACGTGGCGTCCAAGGAGAGTCGTCATGGACAGGAAGATCTTGCAGCTATATGGTGAGGATGTGTCAGCGGGTGCGAGGAGCGCATCACTCCAGAGGCCGAGTGGATGGAGAAGCAAGGCTACAGGTGGACTAATTCTGAGGAGGACGTCGAGGAGTCCATCCCTGCTGCCGAGGAGTCCGACGGAGAGGGTTGGGATGAGTTCCCTGCTGCTTGAGCCACCGCTTGTGTGTAGGTGTCCTCTCTGCCTTTTTGGCGTCTCGATGCCAAAGGGGAGAGTGTAGGGATTCTTGAGTCGTGTGTCGTGTTCGTGTTTGGTGTGTTTATTGCTTTCTCGGTTGAACTTCGTTTGAACCTCGTTTTAGTTGCTTTTCCTTCATATGGTGTAAGACATATGCACTCTATCTATCTTAGCGAGCTTGTGTTATATTGTGCTATGTTTTGCTTAGATGTTAATCTTCGTGCCTTTGTCTCTAAAATATAGGGGGAGTGGTTATCCTAGGATGTGTGTTATGCAGTCCAAAGCATTCATCCAGGGTGCACACATCTAGGGGGAGCCCGTCTATATTTTGGAGAGGAGGGGTTTGCCCTTGCTCAATATTATCGTATCTTTGTGCCAATCCCGTATTGTCATCAATCCACCAAAAAGGGGGAGATTGTAAGGGCATATTTATCCCTTAGGTGTTTTGGTGATTGATGACGATACTTTTGTGGACTAATCGTATGCCTTGAGTTTCTCAGATGCTTCATCACTAGGCATGAGACGATTCGGTGCCCCTCGGAGACTATCAAAGACGGCGTCGTTCTACGTTTCTCTTTGGTGGATTTGAGTCGTAGGAGAGCCGTACTATTAAGAGGGGGTCCGCATTGGAAAGGTTTGGGTGGAATCAACACGTACACTTGTCCTTCCTTTCCTTGCACTTTGGAGCATCTTCCCGTTGTCATAGTTGTGCATAATCCAACGGCTACTGCTGTTCTTGCGGTAGTACTGCTCTAGGGAGCGGTAGTATCATAAGCACCAGCGATAGTACCGCTGGGGGTCACGGTAGTACCGCTCCCCTGGAGCCTTAGTACCGCAACTCTCAGGACTAGTGCTGCTCCGGTACGGTAGTAGGCGCGGATGTAATTTTTTACATCCGCGCCCACACGGTAGTACCGCACGTCTTGCACGGTAGTACCGCGGGTGGACACGGTAGTACCGCTCTCTTGGAGCCGTAGTACCGTGGCCCTCATGCCCTGTACCGTTGTGCCGCGGTAGTAGGAGCGGATGTAATTTTTTTACATCCGCGCCTCCACGGTAGTACTGCACCTCGTGCGCGGTAGTACCGCGTCGGGTTTTCGCACTGTTTCTTTTTCAGCGGAAGTAGGCACGGATGTAGTTTATTTCATCCGTGCTCTTCGTGAGTATGTGGCTTACACCTTGCGGTAGTACCGCAAGGGTGTGCGGTAGTACCGCCTGAGCGGTAATCTTCTTTCGGTCGGGCCATCCTAGCCTCTGCTGCTGCCGCGGTAGTACCGTGGTCCTCCATGGTAGTACCGCGTGGCCGCGCGGTAGTACCGCGCTTTCGGAGCGGTAGTACCGTGTGTCGCGGGCTGAACTAGAGGATAACGGTTGGATCTTTTCCACGAGTATAAAAGGCGTGTCTCCTACCTCTAGTTGACTACCTCTTCCATCTCTAAGCTCCATTGTTGCTCCAAGCTCCATTTTGGCCCGATCTCTCTCCCTAGCCAATCAAACTTGTTGATTTGCTCGGGATTGGGTGACAAGGGCCCGATCTACACTTCCACCAAGAGACATTTGATTCCCCCACTTATCCCTTGCGGATCTTGTTACTCTTGGGTGTTTGAGCACCCTAGACGGTTGAGGTCACCGTGGAGCCATATTCCATTGTGGTGAAGCTTCGTGGTGTCATTGGGAGCCTCCAATTAAGTTGTGGAGTTTGCCCCAACCTTGTTTGTAAAGGTTCGGTTGCCGCCTTCAAGGGCACCAATAGTGGAATCACGGCTCTTGCATTGTGCGAGGGCGTGAGGAGATTACGGTGGCCCTAGTGGCTTCTTAGGGAGCATTGTGCCTCCACACCGCTCTAACGGAGACGTACTTCCCCTCAAAAGGAAGGAACTTCGGTAACACATCCTCGTCTCCACCGGCTCCACTCTTGGTTATCTTATCCCTTTTCTTGTGTAAGCTTATTTGTGTTTCCATCTTTGCTTGCTCTTGTGCTTGTGTTGATTGCATCATATAGGTTGTTCACCTAGTTGCACATATAGACAACCTTTATTATTGCAAAGTTAAATTGTTAAAGAAAAGCTTAAAATTATTAGTTGCCTATTCACCCCCCCCCCCTCTAGTCAACCATATCGATCCTTTCAACTACAGACTCTTGAATAGATTGATCAGAAAGGATAACTTTGAGGTGGTTTCATACCCTACAATAATCTCTTCATTTGTTCTCCGCTATTAGTGACTTTGGAGTGACTCTTTGTTGCATGTTGAGGGATAGTTATATGATCCAATTATCTTATTATTGCTGAGAGAACTTGCACTAGTGAAAGTATGAACCCTAGGCCTTGTTTCCAAGCATTGCATTACCATTTACGCTCACTTTTACTACTAGTTACCTTGCTGTTTTTATATTTTCAGATTACAAAAACCTATATCTACCATCCATATTGCACGTGTATCACCATCTCTTCTCCGAACTAGTGCACCTATACAATTTACCATTGTATTGGGTGTGTTGGGGACACAAAAGACTCTTTGTTAATTGGTTGCAGGGTTGCTTGAGAGAGACCATCTTCAACCTACGCCTCTCACGGATTGATAAACCTTAGGTCATCCACTTGAGGGAAATTTGCTACTGTCCTACAAACCTCTGCACTTGGAGGCCCAACAACGTCTACAAGAAGAAGGTTGCGTAGTAGACATCAAGCTCTTTTCCGGCGTCGTTGCCGGGGAGGTGAGTGCTTGAAGGTATATCTTTAGATCTTGCAGTCAAATCTTTTAGTTTCTTGTTTTATCACTAGTTTAGTTTATAAAATAAAACTACAAAAAAATGGAATTGAGGGTGCCTCATATGCTTCATCTTTTTAATATCTTTCATGAAAATAAGGATTCCGATAATTGTGCCAAAATGTTAGAAGAAGAATGCATTAGAATGTTTGGCACTAAATATTTGAATGATGAGCATGATTGCAATGTTGTTAGTATGAATTCTTTGAATATCCATAGTACTAATGATGATTGCACTAGTCATGATGAAAATGTCTCTTATAAGCATGTCAACTTTTGTGGAGTGCATAGAGTTTGCAAGTACACACCAAATAGGGAAGATAGATTTTGCACGAGGCATAAGTATTTATAAACTAAATGGTTGCAAGAAAGGCCAGATGCTTGTGCTGAAAATTTAAAATTTCTTTGCCATCCTTGTGAACTTTGCAATGAACATGGTCATTTAAAGCTCCAATGCTATTTGTTTCATGATCAAATCGTTTCCAAAAATTGTGATAAATTGATTACCCTTGAGCATCATAAAGAGCTTAGTCTTCTTTTGGGGTATGAAGAAATGAAACGTATAACTGAGGGTATTCCAAAATTTAATCTTGATAGATTTCTTGATTTTGATCTAGAGAAAATTTATATGTATTGTGCGGTGAATTGCATTGAAAATCCTTATATTGCCAATTACATAAAGACAAGAAAACAAATAGAAGATGAAGAGAATACTAATGAAAGGGAAGAGACTTCCCAATATCCTCCTATTATTTCTTATGATGAATCAGGTAACGAGGGGGAGCCTTCTATTCAACCAATCTCATTAATAGGGAGCTCAAAAGAGAGGGTTAAACCCACACATGATGTGAAGAAGAAAAAGAAAAGACGGAGAAGCAAAGGTAGAAAGGTATCCCTCCCAAATGATGTTGCTCCTACTATTCATTGTGATGATGATAATTGCTATACTATTGGTGCTATCCAAACTATTAATGATGAGAGTGATTATGCTTATGATATGAAAAGGCCCAAGCTTGGGGATGCTCTGTTTGATGAGAATGACATGTTTGAGAATTTATTTGCTGCAATTAATGTTTGTCCCAAGCTTGGGGATGCTATGTTTAATGAAGATGATATTTTTAGCCTTCCAAGTTTTGATGAGCAAATTTATTATGATGATAGCATGCCTCCTATTTATGATGGTTATATTGATGAAAGTGGGTTTGGAAGAGTGTCAACTTTAGGAAGTAATGATCCCACTATTTTGGAGGGTTTTGAATCTTATTGTGATAATTATGAAAGTGGATTTGGAGAGGCCATTACTTTATTTAGTAATGATTCAACTATCTTGGAAGAGGTTTCAATTGATTATGATGAGAACAAAGTTGCTACTTATGATGATTATTGTGATGATACTTATGCTATAAAGAGTAGTGATGATTATATTTATAGAACTTGTCATGACTATGATCACCCTTTTTCTGAACACTACTCTTTTAACGTGGAAACAATTTATAGTATTCGAGTTTCTTATGATACTCCCACTACTATTCATGAGAGGAAATTTGCTTATGTAGAGAGTAGTAAATTTTCTATGATTATAGATCATGAAAAGAATGCTTTAGGTGCTGGTTATATTGCTGAATTAATTCATGATGCTACTGAAAATTATTATGAGGGAGGAATATATGCTTGTAGGAATTGCAATAATATCAAGTTTCCTCTCTATGTGCTGAAAATCTTGAAGTTATGCTTGTTTTACCTTCCTATGCTAGTTGATTATTGTTCCCATAAGTTGTTTGCTCACAAAATCCCTATGCATAGGGAGTGGGTTAGACTTAAATGTGCTAGTCATATTCTTCATGATGCTCTCTTTGTGTTTCAATTCTTATCATTTATGCGAGCATCATTGAAATCATCATGCCTAGCTAGGGGCGTTAAATGTTAGCGCTTGTTGGGAGGCAACCGAATTTTATTTTTGTTTCTTTGCCTTTTGGTTCTGTTTAACAATAAATAAATCACCTAGCCTTTGGTTAGATGTGGTTTTATGTTTTAATTAGTGTTTGTGCCAAATAATACCTATAGGATCTTCTTGGATGATAATTATTTGATCTTGCTGAAAAAGACATAAACTTTCTGCTCATGAAAACAATTGTTAAAAATCACCAGAAAATGATAAAATACTGATTCCAATTGAATTAGATCAATAATAAAATTATCTAGGTCTCCCTATTTTGGAAGATTTTTATTAGTTCCATAATTATATGTTTGATACAGATTACTACACACTGTTCTGTTTTTGACAGATTCTGTTTTCTATGTGTTGTTTGCTTATTTTGATGAATCTATGAGTAGTATCGGAGGGTATGAACCATAGAGAAGTTGGAATACAGTAGATATTACACCAATATGAATTTAGAATGAGTTCACAACAGTAACTAAGCGGTGATTTATTTTCTTATACTAACGGAGCTTACAAGTTTTCTGTTAAGTTTTGTGTTGTGAAGTTTTCAAGTTTTGGGTAAAGATTCGATGGACTATGGAATAAGGAGTGGCAAGAGCCTAAGCTTGGGGATTCCCAAGGCATCCCAAGGTAATATTCAAGGACAACCAAGAGCCTAAGCTTGGGGATGCCCCGGATGGCATCCCCTCTTTCGTCTTTGTTCATCGGTAACTTTACTTGGAGCTATATTTTTATTCACCACATGATATGTGTTTTGCTTGGAACGTCATTTTATTTTCTTTTGTTTTGCTTGCTGTATGAATAAAATACCAAGATCTGAAATTCTTAAATGAGAAAGAGTCTTCACATAGCTACATAATTATTTGACTACTCATTGATCTTCACTTATATCTTTTTGGAGTAGTTTGTCATTTACTCATGTGCTTCACTTATATCCTATGAGTAAATGGTTGAATGACTTGAATGTCATAAATCTGAAATTATATATGTTTCATATGCATTTCCCATGGGGAGTAATGCCTTCACATATAAGTAGAGGTGGTAAATTTATTGAAGGTTAGCAAACATTGTATTGGTCACTTGAACAATTCATGAAAAAATATTGAAGGAAGAGAGATTTCACATATAAATATACTATCTTGGAAATCTTCTATGATTGTGATCCCCATTAATTATTTTCAAACCTGAGCAAATTAGTTGAAGTTGGACAAGGAAGACAACATAATGAGTTATGCTTGGGCATATTTGTATAGAAGTTATATTGTTATGGATCCTCTAACATGTGGTGCTTGCTATTTAGAATCCTTTGCTAGCCAAAATATTTGTACTAAGCGGTAATACTGCTTGTGCATCCAAATTCCTTGAACCAAGGTTCTTCCATGAGTGTCCATCATATCTACCTATATGTGGTATTTTCCTGCCGTTCAACGTAAATTTGCATGTGCCAAACTCTAAACCTTCAAATAATAATCTGTTTTGTATGCCCGAATCGCTCATGTAGCGACTAGGGGCTGTCAGTATCTTCCATGCTAGGTGGGTTATTCTCACGATGAGTGGACTCCGCTCATCATTCACGAGAAAATGGTTGGTAACTGGGATGCCCAAATCAGATGATCAAAATATCAAAAACAAATTCGCAAATAATTTAAACAAACTCCCCCAGGATTGTTGAAAGTTGGACGACACCCGTTGTTCCGGACAAGCCGTGGAGTGTGATTGTTGGGGAGGGGGAGTAAAATCTTTACCTTTTTGTTTGGGAACCGCCTATAATGTATCTAGTATGGAAGATATTGGGAACTCTTGGTCGTTATGTTGACAATGAAAGCATACCTCTCAAAATTATTTTCATCTCTGTTTTAGCTTCGAGCTCTGGCACCTCTGCAAATCCCTGCTTCCCTCTGTGAAGGGTCTATCTTTTACTTCTATGCAAGAGTCAGTAGTATTCCTTCTCATTCCAACCTACTCTTTTGTTGGCAAGCATCATGTGATGGGGAAAGATCTAAGCATATATGGACATTCAAATATATTTGATCATGAATTATTATTGTTGACAATTATCTATATGATAAATAAGTTGGGAGGCGAAACATTAAGCCCCTATCTTTCTCTGTGTTCGATGGATGCTATTTGTTCTAAAAATATGCTTTGAGTGGTAGCAATCATGGAAGACTATATGATAGTTGAGTATGTGGGATTTGCTAAATCAAAGCCCTTACATAGACCCTTCCCGAAAATAAGATGAATTGCAATTGTTTGATGACTGAGAATTGTTTGTTAGTTTTCAAGAAAGTTTATGATCTATGCTTTAACATGTGAATAGCTTGTTACTTGATCATGAGAAGCTTTATGATATGAGCTACTGTTATGACATATAATGATGCTAGAAAAGGTGATTGAAATTATCATTGATCAAACTTGTGCACCTCTTTGGCATTCACAGTTCATAAATTATTTCTTTTATCATTTACCTACTCGAGGACGAGCAGGAATTAAGCTTGGGGATGCTGATACGTCTCCAACATATCTATAATTTATGAAGTATTCATGCTATTATATTACCCGTTTTGGATGTTTATGGGCTTTATTATACACTTTTATATTATTTTTAGGACTAACCTATTAACCGGAGGCCCAGCCCAAAATGTTGTTTTCTTGCCTATTTCAGTGTTTCGAAGAAAAGGAATATCAAATGGAGTCCAAACGGAATGAAACCTTCGGGAGAGTTATTTTTGGAACGGAAGCAATCCAGGAGACTTGGAGTAGACGTCAGGGAAGCTTCGAGGAAGCCACGAAGCAGGGAGGCGCGCCCTACCCCCCTGGGTGCGCCCCCACCCTCGTGGGCCCCTCGTGGCTCCCCTGGCCGACTTCTTTCGCCTATATATATCCATATACCCTAAAAACATCCGGGAACACAATATATCGGGAGTTCCGCCGCCGCAAGCCTCTGTAGACACCAAAAACCAATCGGGACCCTGTTCTGGCACCCTGTCGGAGGGAGGAACCCTCACCGGTGGCCATCTTCATCATCCCGGCGCTCTCCATGATGAGGAGGGAGTAGTTCACCCTCGAGGCTGAGGGTATGTACCAGTAGCTATGTGTTTGATCTCTCTCTCTCTCTCTCGTGTTCTTGATTCGGCACGATCTTGATGTATCGTGAGCTTTGCTGTTATAGTTGGATCTTATGATGTTTCTCCCCCTCTACTCTCTTGTAATGGATTGAGTTTTCCCTTTGAAGTTATCTTATCGGATTGAGTCTTCAAGGATTTGAGAACACTTGATGTATATCTTGCATGTGCTTATCTGTGGTGACAATGGGATATTCACGTGATCCACTTGATGTATGTTTTGGTGATCAACTTGCGGGTTCAAAGGACCTTGTGAACTTATGCATAGGGGTTGGCACACGTTTTCGTCTTGACTCTCCGATAGAAACTTTGGGGCACTCTTTGAAGTTCTTTGTGTTGGTTGAATAGATGAATCTGAGATTGTGTGATGCATATCGTATAATCATACCCATAGATACTTGAGGTGACATCGGAGTATCTAGGTGACATTAGGGTTTTGGTTGATTTGTGTCTTAAGGTGTTATTCTAGTACGAACTCTAGGATAGATTGAACGGAAAGAATAGCTTCGTGTTATTTTACTACCGACTCTTGAATAGATTGATTAGAAAGGATAACTTTGAGGTGGTTTCGTACCCTACAATAATCCCTTCGTTTGTTCTCCGCTACTAGTGACTTTGGAGTGACTCTTTGTTGCATGTTGAGGGATAGTTATATGATCCAATTATGTTATTATTGTTGAGAGAAATTGCACTAGTGAAAGTATGAACCCTAGGCCTTGTTTCCTAGCATTGCAATACCGTTTACGTTCACTTATACTACTAGTTACCTTGCTGTTCTTATATTTTCAGATTACAAAAACCTATATCTACCATCCATATTGCACTTGTACCACCATATCTTCGCCGAGCTAGTGCACCTATACAATTTACCATTGTATTGGGTGTGTTGGGGACACAAGAGACTCTTTGTTATTTGGTTGCATGGTTGCTTGAGAGAGACCATCTTCAACCTACACCTCCCACGGATTGATAAACCTTAGGTCATCCACTTGAGGGAAATTTGCTATTGTCCTACAAACCTCTGCACTTGGAGGCCCAACAACGTCTACAAGAAGAAGGTTGCGTAGTAGACATCAGAGCCCTAGCAAATAGCCTTGCAGGAGGTGAATAATACTCATAAGAATAAGCAGAAAAGTTCTTGGTCTTATGAACATAGCGTGTTTGATGAAACACACTCATATTCATAGGCCTGAGTATGGTTTCCCTGCAAAACATTGGCGTTAGGGTGACTCTGGTGAGTCCTTTGTTTGTATGAAGCCTTTGGACCTAATGAAACCTTTGGTCTGGGGTTTGTCTTCTTCCCAGGTAGTGTCATGATGACATTCATAGGAAGATTCTCAAGACAACTTTTGGGCACCCGAATCTTCTTCAACGATGGTCCATTCCTGCAGTTAGTACCAATATACCTGGCAAACACTTCGCCATTTTGATTCTTAACAGTTTATAGTTTGCATCAAAGCATTCATCAATGATAATCGGGTTAGCACAAGTGAAGCCAGATAAGGTAGATGGATCCACTGAAGGTCCCTTTGCAGCAACCCATGTGGTTTCGTGGTACTGCTCAGGTTTCCAGTAAGAACCATCAACATTTATTTTCCTATCGAACCCAACACCCTCTTTCCTAGGGTTTCGGTTCAGAATCTGTTTCTTGAGGACATCACATAGTGTATGACTAGATCACTGATGGCGCGCATTGTGCACCTGTCTATTTGTACAACTAAATGATAGGAATTTTTGTAAATATATTATCACATGAAACATATTAAATTTGCATAAACATAACCATAAATTAGTCTGTAATATGAGGAAATCTCATATACACACGGTAAAATCATGCTTCACATATTCAAATTGGCTGGGTATAAAATATATACAACAATTTAGATTGTAAATACAAGTAATCAGTACTACCAAGACAAAATAAGCAATAAGCCATAGATTGTAACATGGTGCATTTTCAAACTCTTCACAGGCCTCTACTAAAGGGTCACCATATTCAGAAATAAAGAATTAGGTGAGAGCCTAAAGGGCCACCATGTTCGGAAACAAAGAACTGAGTGGGCCTGATGCACCTGGCCATTTCTCACGGAGTTCATCACATTCATGTGATAAGAGTGCTAACAAGGATTATAATTTGTTATAATTATCAAATAAAAATATCCTCCATAATATGGATATGTACTAATCATATAATTCAGTTTTGTTTGCTTGTTTTATTAAAGACCAGTCAGGCGGTAAGAAAGTGACAGACCGACAATTCCATTCGATACATGAAAAGCCTTACCAAGACATCAGCATGGAAAAGGGTGTCGCTAGACTTGTATGAATCAAATATAATCCAAATTGAAATGTCGACCAATCAGCAACCAGGCTGTGGCATGACAACATAACTGATATAGAAAGTAACATCTTGTCTCTTGTGTAAGAGAAAAACAAAGAGTATTAGAACGAAAGTGAACTGGAATAAATTCGAAGATGTGTAATAGGTCAGTACACGTAGCATGCAACCCGTGCGTCCATGCATTAGTGTACTGAAATTAATTCCAGCAAAGAGTCAATCAAATACTTTTTATTGAAATGAAACTTGAATCCTCTTCAACAACTTCATTTGGCAACTACCAAACTTTCTGCAATAATGTTGAATAAGTTTGAGCATAACAGTCTATATCCTGATTGGCACCCTCGCTTCTTGTATATACCTCGGAACTGTAGTAAGCAACATGAGTATTTATGAGGACCAGCAGAACCAAAGGGAATGGACTTTTGTGTTCTTGAGGCTAGCTTATAAGGTTCGATCGTGTTAAATGGAGCGATTGCCGTGGCATCACATGGTAAAACTTAGATTCCGAGTCTGCACTCCAGTAATAGCAGAGACACTCGTGAATTAGAAAGCAAAAAATTGTACCTAAGTTATAATCTTAATGTAGTACTATTACTGCTCATAACTGGAAAAGAGCCGATTTAGAGAAAGACAATCTACAGGATGCGCAAAATAAAATTTGGATGTTGACATATATTGCAACAAAATTCAAGACATTCATAGACTCTAGTATATTGTACTTGATTTGCTAGATCAAATATATATAGCAACTAGTTTGCTTTCACGCACTTAATCAGCTATTTATGGAACATGGAAATAAAAACTGTAGGAAATGAGAAAAATGGTAAGTACTAAATGTTTCCAGTTGTGGGACTCCAGAATCATGTATTTACGTTGGAACTAAGTTGGTGCTCGAATGCTATCTTAGTGTCTATCTGAAACTCAATATATGATACACATAGAAGACTTCTGAGTTATAATATGGAAGGAATTGTTGAATTAGAAATTAGAATTACGTAAAGTAGTCGATACCTAGAGATTTATAACATAAAAAATTGTACATGTAACGGATTTATGATTAGATGGTTTGAATGTTTTCTCCATGCTCGCATAGGCCTCCTACACTAAAAGTAGATAAGTCAAAATACTATTACATGTGTCGCCTATTAGGTCCCACATTCAAACGAACTGAAGTCATTAAAAATCTAGCAAAATTACATTGTAATCTCCTTTGCGACGATTCCCAAAGCAACACACATGCATACTGGGAGATGAGGTCTGGCGACACACTGATACAACAAGGCAATACACTGCCGAAGTAAAGAACAGTGGAACTTATTTCAAGCCTAATTGGATGGAACAAAAAGGACAAACACATAGAACATTGAGAATTCTACCAAAAATATGATGAAAACTTTTCCTTGGTATAAATTTAATCATAATAAATTTGAATCTACGAAAGAAACTTGGAGGAATTAAATAGTAATATAAACTATGAAATTACCATTGAAGTGAGCAAAGGAATGAATTTGATTTGGGAGATTTCAAGTCGCATACCTGTATAGAGTAAAATGCTCGGATGACACAACAATTACGAGAAAAATGATTCATGTAATCCTGCAACAAGAATTCAATACAGGCCGACAAAGAACACTATCGTCCACTTGTATCAAAGATTGAAGTATGCTTCATGAAATAAAACTCGAAGCAGGCAACTTCTTGTGTGTAGCACCAAAACATGATCATTATTAAGAAACCCGTCCTGCCTTTTCTAGTTGGTCGCTTCCACACAAGAAAACTGAATAGAACATTAATAAATACAAGTGCAGAACAAAACTATGAGGATGGTAGCATCATGTTACTAAAACTAAACAGAGGAAACCATCCTTATATTTTGTACAACCAATTAACTATATTAATAAAATGGCGCCATTGCAAAATTGTGGGAAAGATACCGTACATGAACATTAGTTTCCTCCAGAAATATTTCCTTTACTTCGTAGCACAAAGTTTGAACCTGCAAATTTCTCCATTAGTATAGGAGAGAAGTCACAGATTCAATGAAAATATTGTATGCTTTTCAAAACAAAATAAAAATGAAATATTGTACGGACGCGAGTGCAAGACAATGAGAAACACAGTTTTGGAAAATTGTACGAATGTGATTGTATGGTCACCTTGGGAGGAGGGTTTGACATCAACGTCCATAGGAGAAGGTGTCATGTCCTGCAGATAAGTGCCCCAAATCCCTTGATGCTTATGGCACGTTTGTCCTGGTTGTGCACCTACAAGGGGCTCCAGAGCCACAAGGCCAGTGGCATAGGATCTTCCTAGAGGGATGGATGGCAGGGGTGGTCGTGTTCCACCTTGAAGGACGGCTCCGAGCACACCGTCGTGGTAGGTAAATCAGCGGAGAAGGTGCCACCGTTTCACCATGCGCGCTGGCGCTAGCGGTCAAGAACGAGTGAGGGGGGCCGCTGGTCGAGGTCAAAGTTGTGGTTGGCGGCGCTGCTGGGAAGGATCCGTGCAGCCGCCTAGATTGGGAGGAGAGGAGAGAGGTCGGGGAGAGGAGGAGGTCGAGGAGAGGGGTTGTGCGAGCCTGCGCATCGATCCGCTTCGTGTGAGGAGAGGAGACTCAGTACAGCCCATTGGGCCCAATTTAACACGTAAACGTCCAAAAAGCTACGAGCAAATGCCCGATGAGTGTGGGATCGATATTAGCGAATGAAACGAGATTAGGCGCGATTCACACCTAATCTGAAGGCCAAAAGTGCTTAATTTGATGATCGGACGGCAGGAAACGTTGATGGCCTAAGAGGGCTGGAAAAGTGTGCAGTTTTAATGTATCTAAATGTCCTTTGAGACTTTTGTACATTCCTGTCTCAAGCAATGTCTTCAACCTGGCATTCTCATCAAAAATAGTAGTGGTATCCTAAGCAGAGGGGTAGTTACCACATCAGCAGTTGAAGATATTGCAATAGTAGCAGCAGTAGAACATTCAGCAACAAAGACAACATTATCACGCTCAAGACATTTTAGACATGGTGGTTCAAATCCTTCCTGAGTGAAACTGATCTATTGAACGCGGAGTGACTTGTTCTCTTTTTGAAGATCTTCATGAGACGCTCTCGGGTTCTCAAGTTCTTGCTTCCTTTGAAGATAATCATAGGAAAGCTTCTCATAAGTAGCTGATAGAGTTTCATGATGACTTTCAAGTTCCTCGTACTTAACATGAAGATTTTTTATGTCTTCAATTAAGGACTGAGATTGGGTCATTTTCGCGTCCAACAGGTCATCGCATTTTTCTAGCAAGTTTTGAATATGTTCCATAGCATTCTCCTATTCAGTTGCAATTTTAGCAAGTGTTTTGTAGCTAGGTTTGGATTCACATTTGGAGTCATCTTCACTTGATGTTTGAAAGTAATCATCGCGTGAGTTTACCTTGGCACCACGTGCCATGAAGCAGTAGGTGGGAGCAGAGTCATCCTCATCATTAGCATCAGCGTTAGTGACGGGGCCATTGTCTTCAGTGTTGAAGATGGACTTGGCGACATATGCTGAAGCTAAAGCCAGGCTTGCCACGGCTGAATCAGATTCCTCTTCAGACTCCACCTCAGCCTCCTCAGAAGCAGACTCCTCTTCTGAATCCATCTCCTTGCCAACAAATGCACGAGACTTGCTAGATGAGCTCCTGTTGTGTGATGAAGACTTCGACGAAGACTTGGAAGAAGACTTTGAGGATTTCTTCTTCTTCTTGTCATCAGAATCATATTCCTTGCTCTTCTTCTTCTTCTTGGTCTCATTGTCCCACTATGGACATTCAGAGATATAGTGACCAGGTTTCTTGCATTTGTGGCATGTTCTCTTCTTGTGATCACGAGTGGAAGCTTCATCATTTCTAGAGATGGATCTTTAAGACTTTCTGAAGCCTTTGTTCTTGGTGAACTTCTGGAACTTCTTCACAAGCATAGCAAGCTCCTTTCCAATGTCTTCAGGATCCTCAGAACTGCAGTCAGATTCTTCTTCAGATGAGGAAACAACCTTTGCCTTGAAAGCATGAGTTCAGCCATAGTTGGGACCATAGATATCTCTTTTCTCAGATAACTGGAACTCGTGTGTGTTGAGCCTCTCAAGTATGTCAGACGGATCGAGAGTCTTTGAAGTCAGGGCATTCTTGAATCATCGGGGCCAGGGTGTCGAATGAGTTGTCAAGTGATCTTAGGAGCTTCTTGACGATTTTGTGCTTGGTGATCTCAGTGGCGTCGAGTGCACGAAGCTCATTTGTGATATCAGTGAGGCGATCAAACGTGAGCCGGACATTCTCATTATCGTTTCTCTTGAAGTGGTTGAAGAGGTTGCAAAGAACATCAATACTTGAGTCTCTCTGGGTTGAGACGCATTCGTTGACCTTGGATAGCCAGTCCTAGACTAGATTCGCAGTTTCTAGAGCATTCACACGGCCATACTGTCCTTTGGTCAGATGACCACAAATGATGTTCTTGGCAGTCGAATCCAGTTGAATGAACCTCTTGACATCAACAGCGGTGACACCTTCACCGACCTTGGGAACGCCATTCTTGACGACATACCAGAGGTCGACGTCAATGGCTTCAAGATGCATGCGCATCTTATTCTTCCAGTAGGGGTAATCAGTGCCATCGAAGACAGGGCACGCAGCGGAGACCTTGATTATCCCTGCAGTCGACATAGCTAAAACTCCAGGTGGTTAAATCAATCACACGTAACAAGGGATCACCTTGCTCTGATACTAATTGAAAGTGCTAGTTATCGACTAGAGGGGGGTGAATAGGCGATTTTTATGAAAGTCTTCAAAACACGGGGGCTTTGAAGACAAACAGTAGAAATGAACCTATTTCTATGCAGCGGAAGGTAGACTACACTAGCCAAGCCATAGTCAAGTAAGCAATGAAGTGAAAGCACGAAGACTATCAGCAGCTAGGTAGTATGGATCAGGATGGAAGATAGTATGAGGCCAAACAGCAAACAGTCTGCATATAGTGAAGCCAATCAGATCATGCAAGCAGGCAATGACTTCACGAAGAGGAACTGTAAAGTAAAGAGATAGGAAGGATAGAACTAGTTGCTTGGAGAGGACACAGATTTGGTAGACCAGTTGCAGTTGTTGTGACAACTGTACGTCTGGTTAGGGAGGCTGAGATTCAACTCAGAAGACTGCCTCTTCACCTTATTCCCCTTGAGCTAAGAACACACAGTCCTCGCCCAATCACTCTGGTAAGTCTTCAAGGTAGACTTCCAAACCTTCACAGACTTCGTTCACTAGCAATCCACAATGGCTCTTGGATGCTCAGAACGCGACGCCTAACTGGCTGGAGGATTCACAATCCTCAAGTGTATCAAGTCTTCAGATCACGGGGACAGAAAGACTTCAGTGATGCCTAACACTCTTTGGCTCTGGGTGTTTTGGGCTTTGTCCTCGCAAGGATCTCTCTCTCAAATGCTTCAGAGGTGGGTTGCTCTCAAATGACAAAAGCCGTGCACTAACTCTGAGCAACCACCAATTTATGGTGTAGGGGGTGGGCTATTTATAGCTAGGAGGCAACCCAACCTGATTTGTCTGAAATGACCCTAGGTCACTAAGGAGCTGACATGTGTCCAACGGTCAGATTTCAAACACACGCGACAACTTGACTTGGGCTACAAGTAAAGATGACTCATCCAGGTCTGGATAAGATTTGCTCTCATTGTCTTCGCTCGAAGACATAGGATTTGGTTGAGCATCACGTCAGTCACTCTGACTTTGTTCACTTGGACCCCACTTAACAGTACGGTGGTCCCTATGACTCAACAAAGAAGAAAAGGAAACTACAAAACAACTCTGTCTTCGCACTCCATAGTCTTCATGTGAATGTCTTCTCATGTCATAATCTTCAGTGTGAATATCTTCACAGACCACCATTGTCTTCAATGTCTTCACACATTTTTAGGGGTCATCTCTGGTAGGTAAACTGAATCAATAAGGGACTACTACTTGTGTTATCCTGTAATTCTCACAAACACAGTAGTCCCTCAACCAAGTTTGTCGTCAATACTCCAAAACCAACTAAGGGTGGCACTAGATGCACTTACACTGAGGCATAGGGAATGACTTTCATTCTCTCTCTATTTTCTGCCGTGGTCGGGTTTTGAGTCTTACTCAACTTCACACCTTGCAACACAGGCAAGAACCCTTTCTTTGACTGATCCATTTTGAACTTCTTCGAAATCTTGTCAAGGTATGTGCTTTGTGAAAGTCCTATTAAGCGTCTCGGTCTATGCCTATAGATCTTGATGCCCAATATATAAGTAGCTTCACCGAGGTCTTTCGTTGAAAAATGCTTATTCAAGTATCCTTTTATGCTATTCAGAAATTCTATATCATTTCCAATCAATAATATGTCATCCACATATAATATCAGAAATGCTAGAGAGCTCCCACTCACTTTCTTGTAAATACAAAGCTTCACCATAAGTCTCAGATAAAACCATATGCTTTGATCACCTCATCAAAGCGCATATTCCAACTCTGAGATGCTTGCACCAGTCCATAGATGGATCGCTGGAGCTTGCACACTTTGTTAGCACCTTTAGGATCGACAAAAACTTCTGGTTGCATCATATACAATTCTTCTTTAATATCCATTAATGAATGTAGCTTTTGACATCCATTTGCCACATTTCATAATTATAAAATGCGGCAATTGCTAACATGATTCGGATGGACTTAAGCATAGCTACGGGTGAGAAAGTATCATCATAGTCAACCTCTTGAACTTGTCAAAAACACTTTTGTGACAAGTCAAGCTTTGTATATAGTGATATTACCATCAGCGTCCGTCTTCCTCTTGAAAATCCATTTATTCTCAATGGCTTGCTGATCATTGGGCAAATCCACCAAATTCCACACTTTGTTCTCATACATGGGTTGAAAGAACATGCAGTGCCCCCATGTTTGGTTTTGGTAATTGATGACAATCTCTATGGACTAATGGTTGCCTTGAGCTATATTTGAAGGTTTTGTCCATAGGCTTTTCTTGGAGTCCATTTGTTGGTTTCAAGGAGAGTTTGTGATGACCACGGTGCTATTAAGGAATTATCCAAAGACAAAGGTTTGTCATGTGAGTGTTGAGCTTATTGCAAGTATGTCTTGAAGAAGAAGATTGTGTGATCATTCATGTCCACCTTCAAGACATCATCCAAATGAAGAGAGTTGGAAAGATCCAACACACAAAGCGCACAAGATGTACCGAGGGATCTAGTGATCCCATGGTATGGTAAGCATTGTCCATTACGCTTTGTGTGCTAACCCATGGTCTTCGCGAGAGTTCTTTGTGGGGTTAGGTTGCGGTGTGCAAGTTTAAGTGATGCATCACGAAGAGATCAAGTGCTTGAAGCTTGCCGTCCATTGTGGTGACAATGGACTTGTGAAGATGTGCCTAAGAGTGGCTCACCCATAGTGGACTATGGGGGAGCAATCATCTAGTCTTCATCGAGCCAACGCAATCAAGAAAGGTGGTCCAACTTGAGGGAGTCAAGATCGTCTTCATCTAGCTCAAGTGGACCATGTGCAAGGCAAATTTTTGCCCTTGATAGGTTTTCTATTTTACCGGTCTCGTGGTGGTAGTTGGGAGACCGAGTTATAGGATCATTTGCCGTAATATCAAGGGGGGCTCTCAAGTTGGTAGCTTGATCTTATCGCTAGTAGAGAGCTCAAACCATTGCATTCTTGCATCATGTTTCTTGGTTCTTCCTTGGTTATCTTTGTGAGTCTTAGAGCTTATGGTCATGTTGATGACAAGCTTGAGTTCATCGAAAACGGAGTTCGCATGCGTCTTCTATGATGTTTTCGGTGTTGGAGGTTTTACCGGTCTTATCCGATGAAGGGTTCTCACCATTTTCTTATGGGACTTTTCTCATTTTCTTATTCTTGATATTTCTATCAAGATTTTGTTAGCCCATGTCGTTAGCTTTCCAACAAACTTGGTTTCGTTGAATTCGGAGTCCGTTTGCAAAAGTTGTGGCTGTGTTGGTAAAGGCTGCGGTACTACCGCGACTAGAGCGGATGTAATTTTTACTACCGCTCGGAGCAAGATTACTCATGCTCGTGAGCGGTAGTACCGCTCCGGACCAAAATCTCGTGTTTTGCTCAGCGGAAGTAGGCACATAAGTATTTTTTAGTACCGCTCGCAAGCAGTAGTACCGCTACCATTTGCGGTAGTACCGTGAGGTCGAGTGGTAGTACCATGAGGACGAGCGGTAGTACCGCTCCGGCGATTCTACTGGCCTTTTGCCTCCTCGCTATTATTTTTCAAAGGGGTACTACCGCCCTAGCGGTAGTACCGCTCTGTGCGGGCTGTGAGCATAACGGTTGGATTTTTTTCCCACCTATAAAAGGGGGTCTTCTTCCCCATTGAACCTTATCCTTTGAGCTCGTGTTCTTCCCCCATTGTTGACCTTCTTCGAGCTTGCTAACTCTCAATCCCTCCATGGATTCTTGCTAGTTTTTTAGGGAAAAGATAGAGGAGATCTAGATCCACATTTCCACCAATCACTTTCTCCTCTAAGTGAGGGGAACCCCTTGGATCTAGATCTTGGAGTTCTTCGTGTTCTTCTTTCGTTCTTCCTCTCATTTTCCTCCCAAGCATTAGTTGCTTTGGTGGGATTTGGGAGAGAAGGACTTGGGCACTTCGTGTGCCCTTTCCATTGCATTTGGTGCGTCGGTTTGAGTTCTCCACGGTGATACGTGGAAGTGAAGTTTGAGAAGCTTATTACTCTTGGGTGTTTGGGCACCCTAGAGCTTGTTCCTCTTGGGTGCCTTGGCGCCCTAGACGGTTGGTGGTGTTTGGAGCTCAATCATTATGGTGTAAAGCTCCGGGCAAGCGTAGGGGTCTCCAATTAGGTTGTGGAGATCGCCCCGAGCAATTTGACGGGTACCGGTGACTGCCCCCAAGGGTTGCCAAAGTGTACGGGTTCGGTGACCGCCCCCAAGGGTTGCCATTTATGCAGGTTCGGTGACCGCCCTCAAGGGTCCCTTAGTGGAATCATGACATCTTGCATTGTGCGAGGGCGTGAGGAGATTACAGTGGCCCTAGTGGCTTCTTGGGGAGCATTGTGCCTCCACACCGCTCCAAACGGTGATTAGCATCCGCAAGGGTGTGAAATTCGGGATACATAAATCGTCTCCGCGTGCCTCGGTTATCTCTTACCCGAGCCCTTTACTTATGCACTTTACTTTGTGATAGCCATATTGTTCTTTGTCATATATCTTGCTATCACATAGTTGATTATCCTGCTTAGCATAAGTTGTTGGTGCACATAGGTGAGCCTAGTTGTTTTAGGTTTTGTGCTTGACAAATTAACCGCTGGGTTTATTCCGCATTTTTTCAAGCCTAAACCGTAATTATTTTAAAGCGCCTATCCCCCCCCCTCTAGGCGACATCCACGATCTTTCAATTGGTATCAGAGCCTCGTCTCTCTTTGTTGGGCTTAACCGCCTAGAGAGTAAAGATGTCGACTAGGGGATTAGGATTCTCGGATACTCTTAGTTTCGATGGCACAAATTTTGATGTTTGGGTAATTCGCATGCTTAATCTCTTTTGGGTCATGGACCCAAATTTGGAGCGAATTGTAGATATGGGTTTTTCTCCTCCAAAGGATCCCCAAAGATTATCTTTAGAGGATGAGAAAAACTCTTATCTCAATGCTCAAGCTTCTACTGTGCTTTTGATGCTTTGAGCAATGTAGTTATATTTCAACTCATGCCATTCCGGGATGCCCATGAGTTCTGGACGAAGCTTCAAGATAAATATGGTGTGTCCAAGATTTGTAGGGATGATTGTTCTCCCTCCACCTCCGGCCGTATAGTCTTCTCAACTTATTCTACTTCACCTACATGTGGTTTGCCACAAGGTAATGATATGGTGAGTAGTGTCGGTCATTGCAATGATGATAGTGTGCTTTTTGTGGATGATTCTTCATCACTATATTATTGCAATGCTCCGTCTTTGGGCTTTAGCACTTCGAGCACTCCAAATGTTTCACTTGCTTGTGTTGATAGTCCTTGCATATCATGTAGAAATTGCTTGACTAAATCTCATGATGATATGCTTGCTATATCTTGTTGCCATGATAAAAATGCATGTATTTCCTCGAGTTGTTGTGCTAACAATGTAGATGAAACCCAACACTCCATGGAACAAGATGTGGTCTTGAATGGTGCTTCAAGGGATCCTATATCATCATCTATTGCATTTTGCCTTATGGCCAAGGCTTCAAAGGTATCTCCCACTTTGAATCCCAATATATCTTGTGATGATATTGATGATGGCAAGAGTGATGATGATGTTGATTATGATGAATAGAGTGATGATGTTGCCTCCTTAAAAATTAAGGAAATGATTTTTAAAGCTCTTCTTAAGAATAAAATTGCTCGTTCCAACTTCATGGAAATCATGTCTATTGCTATTGAGGACAAGAAATATATTGATGAGTTGGAATCTCGTCTTGAGGAGCATGAGGTCACCATTGATAAAATGGAAGGTCATGAGCGTGATTACGCTAATGAGATTGCGGACCTCTCTCAAGCTCTTGAACTTGAACAAACCACCAAGGAATCTCTTGAGGAGACTTTTGCTCTAGAATTATCTAGAGTGAGGGAATCTCGTGATAGAGCTCTTGAGGTGGCCAATGATTTTGAAACTACAAATGAGGAGCTTGAAGTTGTGCATGCTAAACTCCTTGAGGACTTTGAGCACCTCAAAAATGGCTCAAGGGTCATTAAGAGTGAGCTCATCAAACTCACTGAGTCTCATGCTCAACTTAAAGCTTCATATTCAAAAGAGCTTGCCAAGTTGTCTTCTCCTCTTGTTGCTAATGATGATGCTTGTGCTACTAACTCTATCTCTTGTGAAGCATCCATATTGAAGGAGAATGTTGAGCTAAGGGCTCAACTTGAGTTGCTATCTAGCAATTATGGGATGTTGGAAGAAAATCATGTAAGGCTCACAAGCTCTCATGATGATCTTCTAGTATCCCATAATGTGATAAAGATAGCTCATGAGGCCATGCTTGCTAAGGTAACATCTAGTGAGCCTCATGTGGATACTAGCACTACTTCTAGTCAAAATGCTATATTGATATGTGCTAGTCCTTGTAATTCATCTACTCACAATGTTGGTACATCTTGTGATGAATTGCTTTCCTTGCCTTGTTGCTCTACGATGAAGCTTATACTTCCTCTAGTACTTGTGTTGAGACTAACCATGTAGAGGAAATCAAAGAGCTCAAGGCCCAAGTCACTTCTTTGATGGAAGACTTGGAAAAGTGTCATGAAGGGAAGGTCACACTCAACAATATATTGAGTGTGCAAAAATCCCCCAATGACAAAGGTGGACTTGGATTAAACTCCAACAAGAAGAAGAAGTCCAAGATCAAAAACAAGAAGGGCCAAAAACAAGTCAAGAGTTCAGCCAAGATTGTTTGCTTCAAGTGCAAAATTGAAGGGCATCATGTTAGATCTTGCCCATTGAAGAAGAAGGCCATTAGTGACAAGCAACAAGGGAAGCGGCTACAAGTGCATTCTCATGCTCAACCTCAAGTTGAAGAAAGGCCTCTTCCCAAGAAGACTCAAGCTAATGCTTCTCAAGTTGAGAAATCAAGTGAGAAGAAAGTGAAGAGTAGACGTTGGTACCTATGTCGTGAGAAAGGTCACCTCGCTTCTTCATGCACAAGTGGTAACTTATCCAACCCAATTATTATTGATGATGTCTATTCTCTTGGGAAGGATAAGGTTGGCAATGTGGTTGCCAAGTTTGTTGGTACTCAAAGTGGTTTGAAGCAAAGAACCATTTGGGTAGCCAAGCCTATTGTGACTAACCTCTTAGGACCCAACTTGGTTGGGGACCAACTAGCTCAAACTTGATCAATAGGTGTTGTTGGATGGCATTGGAGACTTGGCTACTTTATGAAGAATTAAGGGGACTTCATCATTCTAATTGTCTCAAGCCAAGTTATTCGGATTATCAAGTTTCTATCTTATATCCAATGTTCCTCCATGCGGTAACTCATGCTTAAAGTGTCTACATTGAAAGTTACTTGCCCCTATGCATGTTTTGGTTTTGTTCCTTGCATGTGTTTGTATATGTTGTGCTTCCAACTTGCTTATCTTGAGCAATCAAGTATGTGTGTGTCATGCGTTGAGCCTTTTGCATCTTGTCTATTTCTTAGTTGGCTCTTGTGAGAGATTAATGGAATATCCCATTATGGGGGAGTGATGTGCTTTGTACACCTCACAATCCTATAAATGTGTGTACATGAGGAATACCATCTAGTATTGATATTACAAGATTATCTAGTCGCTATGTGGTATGTCTTCTCATGAGAAATTCAAATTCTTAATAGTCCATTAATTATCTCTTGTTGGATCCTTTTAATTGCCTCTTGTCTATCTTTAATTGGTATCACATTATGCGGGAGTAATATGCTATGTGTGTATTACTAGCCTAGAAAATGTGTACATTTGAGATATTGTCACCTAGAATTGATATTGTAAATTATCTTGTTCCTAGGTGGCATGATAGCTCTGCAAGTTGCAATTTGCTTGTGTTTGGTGTGAAGATGTTGTCGGTTATCCTTGCTATCTACCACCGGGAATTATTTCCAAATACTTCTTGTCTTTTGACAATTGGTACTCACTTATGTGTGGTAGAATTTATTGATCTTTTTTCTTTGGCTTTTATTTTTTATTTTGCCTTTTCTCTTGTCAAGGTTTGTGTCAACTCCCATTGCCTTACGTGCCACTTGAGGATCTTGTTGTTTTCTTGATCTTGTCTAGTGTTTTCCTTGATATAGTGAATGTGGTGATCCTACCTTGTGCATTTGTATTCAAATGCAAATTCTCTATAATGCACAACTCGTGGGGGAGCTATCCTATTCTCTATAAAATACTCATCTTGTGATCCTTATCAAGTGTGTGTTTGTGGAAGGCAAGTCGTTTCTTTTTGGTACTTTGTGCCATCATGAAACTTTGTAGAGGGCTTGGGTTGTTTGGAACCATTCTCTCTTTTGGGAGTTTGACATCGTTCTTTTTGAGTGTATCAATGGATATCTCATTCCTTGATGTATCTTTTTGGATATCCTCCAAGTGATGATTTATTCATTTGGTATATTTTCTTCGCTTGGTATTTCTTTGTCTTTTGGTCTCGATTCTTGAAAGTCTTGAGCATGCATATTTACTTCTTGTAGTTTCTTTGGCATGCTTTCTTTCTTTGACCCAATTTATAGGGGAAACTCGAATTGGATGAGATGTGCATGAAATTCATTTTCATATCTATATGCACATATTTATGTGGAGTTTGTCCTATGCATTGGTGTTTCTAACCATTTGGTCCCGATGAGTTTGGGTACCGTTTAGTTTGTGTTGTTCTTATAGGAACATTTGGAGATGCATTGGATGCTCGGCTCACTCACAAGGAAGGTGTTGTCACCATGTGCATATTGGAGTCAAGCTAGGATGATCAATGAACTACCATCTACCTTCATTTGGTATCTACTACATCCTTCCAATGGTATCTCGGTAACAAGTATCATCATCTACTTCATGCACACATTTCTTGCATCAACCTTGTGTGGGTTGTATCATGGCATGTAATTCATTTTTTGTGATACTTGTTTCCTTTGTCAAAGCATCTCAACGATGATCTCATGTTGCTAGTTGTGATGTCTTTGATGGTTGTGTGGTAGGAATTCATTTATATACAATAAGACCATATCTAGCCATGTGCTATGCTTCCAAGTAAATATCTTATTGGTATATGTATGACTTCCTTGTGGATATCTTGTTCCTGCATGTTGTAACTATATCGGGTGTACATCCTTCTTTGTAGACATATATCATCATGATTTCGTCTACCTAGAACCTTATACACTTGAGAGAAGTTGCATATCTAGATGATATCCTTTCTTTCACGTCCACCTTGTCTTTCTTATGTTATTTATTTGGTGGCTCCGTGAAAGCTTTTGCCTTGAGTGCGTGTCCTCTAATGTTGCATCTTGATGCACTCTTGTGTGGTGAAGATTATTTTCCTCATGCTTATCTTTACGAGGCTTTTGCCATCTTAATTGGCATCCCTCGTCTTGATGAGGCTTTCATCTTATATCTTCACCACGGGTTGTCACAAGCATAAGTTCTTTATATGCTTATTAGTAAGCTTGTGAACCCATTTGCTAGTTGTGTGTGGGAATGATAGGCCTTGCACCGTGTGCCTCATTCTTTCAAGACTATGTTGATGCTGAATGCTCATCCTAATTTTAGTCTTTCAAGTGCTTCACCATGACTCACACACATCATTTTGGTTGAGCCTATTCTTAAGTTGCCTCTTTTACATGTTGCTCAACCATGTGCTTGTTGCAAGCGCTAGGCTTTGTTTCCTATATGCTCACTTGCACTGGATGTGAGTTCCTATTGATTTTGGGGGAGCTATGATCCTATTTTGTGCACTTTGTATTCAAATGCAAAAATTCTTATGTGTGCACAAATCATGGGGAGCTTCTCTAGTTTCTTTAGAACAACCCTTTGCGCTTATCATAATATGTTTATTCTTGTGGCATGTAGGATCATTGGTCTAGTTGGTTCAATTGACTTCCGTTGATTGCTTGCTTCAATTGGTATCTTCTGATTGCTTGTGTCTCTCTTTGTTATGTCTTTGTGGCATATCATTCTTTTGCAATCTTTGGGCCTCAATATAGTTTGTTTTCCTCCTAGCATTTACCGTTGGATACGTGTATTGCATTCCTCTGTCTTGTTGAGAGATACACAATTTATGGAGGAACACTTTTTATTTTGGCCTTCTAAGCTTTTCACCCATTTTGGCAATCGATGCCAATGGGGGAGGAGTTTCAGAGAGTTTTGTGGAGAAGTCTTCTGAGTTTTCTCCTTGCTTTGGTTTTAGTTCCTAAGCATTTGGCATTTGCATCTCATTCTCATGCATCATTGGTTGTTGCATTGCATGGTGATGCATAATTCCTTGTATAAACTCTCTTAAAAGTGATTGTCATCAATTACCAAAATGGGGGAGATTGAAAGAACATGCGGTGCCCCCATGTTTGGTTTTGGTAATTGATGACAATCTCTATGGACTAATGGTTGCCTTGAGCTATATTTGAAGGTTTTGTCCATAGGCTTTTCTTGGAGTCCATTTGTTGGTTTCAAGGAGAGTTTGTGATGACCACGGTGCTATTAAGGAATTATCCAAATACAAAGGTTTGTCATGTGAGTGTTGAGCTTATTGCAAGTATGTCTTGAAGAAGAAGATTGTGTGATCATTCATGTCCACCTTCAAGACATCATCCAAATGAATAGAGTTGGAAAGATTCAACACACAAAGCGCACAAGATGTACCGAGGGATCTAGTGATCCCATGGTATGGTAAGCATTGTCCATTACGCTTTGTGTGCTAACCCATGGTCTTCGTGAGAGTTCTTTGTGGGGTTAGGTTGCGATGTGCAAGTTCAAGTGATGCATCACGAAGAGATCAAGTGCTTGAAGCTTGCCGTACATTGTGGTGACAATGGACTTGTGAAGATGTGCCTAAGAGTGGCTCACCCATAGTGGACTATGGGGGAGCAATCATCTAGTCTTCATCAAGCCAACGCAATCAAGAAAGGTGGTCCAACTTGAGGGAGTCAAGATTGTCTTCATCTAGCTCAAGTGGACCATGTGCAAGGCAAAGGTTTGCCCTTGATAGGTTTTCTATTTTACCGGTCTCGTGGTGGTAGTTGGGATACCGAGTTATAGGATCGTTTGTCGTACTATCAATGGGGGGCTCTCAAGTTGGTAGCTTGATCGTATCGTTAGTAGAGAGATCAAACCATTGCATTCTTGCATCATGTTTCTTGGTTCTTGCTTGGTTATCTTTGTGAGTCTTAGAGCTTATGGTCATGTTGATGACAAGCTTGAGTTCATCGAAAACGGAGTTCGCATGCGTCTTCTATGATGTTTTCGGTGTTGGAGGTTTTACTGGTCTTATCCGATAAAGGGTTCTCACCATTTTCTTATGTGACTTTTATCATTTGCTTATTCTTGATATTTCTATCAAGATTTTGTTAGCCCATGTCGTTAGCTTTCCAACAAACTTGGTTTCGTTGAATTCGGAGTCCGTTTGCAAAAGTTGTGGTTGTTTTGGTAAAGGTCAGCGGTACTACCGCGACTAGAGCGGATGTAATTTTTTACTATCGCTCCAGAGCCGTACTACCATGGCTCTGAGCGGTAGTACCACTCGAGCAGTACTACCGCGGCTCCTAAGCGGTAGTACCGCTCGGACCAAAATCTCGTGTTTTGCTCAAATGGAAGTAGGCACAAAAGTATTTTTTTAGTACCGCCAAGCAAAGAGCACCGCTACCATTTGGCGGTAGTACCGTGAGGTCGAGCGGTAGTACTGCGTGAGGACGAGCGGTAGTACCACTCCGGCGGTTCTCTTGGCCTTTGCCTCCTCGCTGTTGTTTTTCAAAGGGTACTACCTCCCTAGCGGTAGTACCGCTCCTTGAGCGGTAGTACCGCTCTGTATGGCTGTGAGCATAACGGTTGGATTTTTCCCCACCTATAAAAGGGTCTTCTTCCCCATTGAACCTTATCCTTTGAGCTCGTGTTCTTCCCCATTGTTGACCTTCTTCGAGCTTGCTAACTCTCAATCCCTCCATGGATTCTTGCTAGTTTTTGAGGGAAAAGAGGGGAGATCTAGATCCACATTTCCACCAATCACTTTCTCCTCTAAGTGAGGGGAACCCCTTGGATCTAGATCTTGGAGTTCTTCGTGTTCTTCTTTCGTTCTTCCTCTCATTTTCCTCCCAAGCATTAGTTGCTTTGGTGGGATTTGGGAGAGAAGGACTTGGGCACTCCGTGTGCCCTTGCCATTGCATTTGGTGCATCGGTTTGAGTTCTCCACGGTGATACGTGGAAGTGAAGTTTGAGAAGCTTATTACTCTTGGGTGTTTGGGCACCCTAGAGCTTGTTCCTCTTGGGTGCCTTGGCGCCCTAGACGGTTGGTGGTGTTCGGAGCTCAATCATTGTGGTGTAAAGCTCCGGCAAGCGCCGGGTCTCCAATTAGGTTGTGGAGATCGCCTGAGCAATTTGACGGCACCGTGACCGCCCCAAGGGTTGCCAAAGTGTACGGGTTCAAGGACCGCCCCAAGGGTTGTCATTTGTACGGGTTCGGTGACCGCCCTCAAGGGTCGCTTAGTGGAATCACGGCATCTTGCATTGTGCGAGGGTGTGAGGAGATTACAGTGGCCCTAGTGGCTTCTTGGGGAGCATTGTGCCTCCAGACCGCTCCAAACGGAGATTAGCATCCGCAAGGGTGTGAACTTCGGGATACATCGTCGTCTCCGCGTGCCTCGGTTATCTCTTACCGAGCCCTTTACTTATGCACTTTACTTTGTGATAGCCATATTGTTCTTTGTCATATATCTTGCTATCACATAGTTGATTATCTTGCTTAGCATAAGTTGTTGGTGCACATAGGTGAGCCTAGTTGTTTTAGGTTTTGTGCTTGACAAATTAACCGCTAGGTTTATTCCGCATTTGTTCAAGCCTAAACCGTAATTATTTTAAAGCGCCTATTCCCCCCCCCCCTCTAGGCGACATCCACGATCTTTCATGGGTCCTATCTCAGATTTTAAGTCCTCAAGCCATTTATCGTAATCTGGGCTCATCATAGCTTCTTCATAGTTCGTAGGTTTGCCATGGTCTAATAACATGACTTCCAGGACAGGATTACCGTACAACTCTAGTGCAGAATGTGCTCTGTTCGACCTACGAAGTCCAGTAGTAACTTGATCCGAAGTTTCATGATCATCATCATTAGCTTCCTCTCTAGTTGGTGTAGGCATCACGGGAACGGATTTCTCTGATGTGCTACTCTCCAATTCGAGAGAAGGTACAATTACCTCATCAACTTCTACTTTCCTCCCACTTACTTCTTTCGAGAGAAAACTCCTTCTCTAGAAAGGACCCATTCTTAGCAAGAAAGATCTTGCCTTTGGATCTGTGGTAGAAGGTGTGCCCAATAGTTTCTTTAGGGTATCCTATGAAGACGCACTTCTCCGATTTAGGTTCGAGCTTATCAGGCTCAAGCTTTTTGACATAAGCATCGCATCCCCAAACTTTAAGAAACAACAGCTTAGGTTTCTTGCCAAACCATAGTTCATACGGTGTCGTCTCAACGGATTTAGACGGTGCCCTATTTAATGTGAATACGGCTGTCTCTAATGCATAACCCAAAACGATAGTGGTAAATCGGTAAGAGACATCATAGAACACGCCATATCCAATAAATTATGGTTACGACGTTCGAACACACCATTACGTTGTGGTGTTCTAGGTGGCGTGAGTTGTGAAACAATTCCACATTGTTTTAAATGAAGGCCAAACTCGTAACTCAAATATTTGCCTCCGCGACCAGATCACAGAAACTTTATTTTCTTGTCATGATGATTCTCCACTTTCACTCTGAAGTTCTTTGAACTTTTCAAATGTTTCATACTTGTGTTTCATCAAGTAGATATACCCTTACCTACTCAAATCATCTGTGAAGGTCAAAAAATAACAATACCCGATGCGTGCTTCAACACTCAATGGACCGCATACATAGGTATGTATTATTTCCAATAAGTCATTAGCTCTCTCCATTGTTCGAGAGAACGGAGTTTTAGTCATCTTGCGCATGAGGCATGGTTCGCAAGTATCAAATGATTCATAATCAAGTGATTCCAAAATCCCATCTGCATGGAGTTTCTTCATGCGCTTTACACCAATATGACCTAAACGGCAGTGCCACAAATATGTTGCACTATCATTATCAACTTTGCATCTTTTGGCATCAATATTATGAATACGTGTATCACTACGATCGAGATTCAATAAACAATTCACATTGGGTGTATGACCATAGAAGGTTTTATTCTTGTAAATAGAACAACAATTATTCTTTGACTTAAATGAATAACCTATTGCAATAAACATGATCAAATCATATTCATGCTCAACGCAAACACCAAATAACATTTATTTAGGTTCAACACTAATCCCGAAGGTAGAGGAAGTGTGCTATGGTGACCGTATCAACCTTGGAATCACTTCCAACACACATCGTCACCTCGCCCTTAGCTAATCTCTGTTTATTCTGCAATTCCTGTTTCGAGTTACTAATCTTAGCAATTGAACCGGTATCAAATACCGAGGGTCTACTATTAATACTAGTAAGGTACACATCGATAACATGTATACCAAATATACCTTTGTTCACTTTGACATCTTTCTTATCCGCCAAGCATTTGGGGCAGTTCCGTTTCCAGTGACCATTTCCTTTACAGTAGAGGCACTCAGTTTCAGGCTTGGGTCCAGCTTTGGGCTTCTTCATGGGAGCGGCAACTTGCTTGCCATTCTTCTTAAAGTTCCCTATCATTCCCTTGCCCTGTTTCTTGAAACTAGTGGTCTTGTTAAACATCAACACTTGCTGATCTTTCTCATCCCTTGCATGTTATAGTTCATAAGTTCTAGTAGCTTGGTGATAGTGACTAGAGAACTTTGTCAATCACTATCTTATCTGGAAGATTAACTCCCAATTGATTCAAGCGACTATAGTACCCAGACATTCTGAGCACATGCTCATTGGTTGAGCTATTCTCCTCCATCTTGTAGGCAAAGTACTTGTCAGAGGTCTCATACCTCTCGACGTGGGCATGAGTCTGAATTACCAATTTCAGCTCTTGGAACATCACATATGCTCCGTGGCGTTTAGAACGTTTTTGAAGTCCCGGTTCTAAGCCGTAAAGCATGGCACACTAAACTATTAAGTAGTCATCATATCGAGCTTGCCAAACATTCATAACGTCTGCATCTGCTCCTGCAATAGGGCTGTCACCTAGCGGTGCATCAAGGACATAATTCTTCTATGCAGCAATGAGGATAATCCTCAGATCACGGACCCAGTCAGCATCATTGCTACTATCATCTTTCAACTTAGTTTTCTCTAGGAGTATATCAAAAATAAGTGAGCTAAACCGCGAGCTATTGAGCTACAACATAGATATGCAAATACTATCACGACTAAGTTCATGATAAATTAAGTTCAATTAATCAAATTACTAATGAATTCGCACTTAAATCAACATCCCTCAAGTTGTCCAAGTGACACGTGATCCAAATCAACTAAACCATGTCCGATCATCACGTGAGATGGAGTAGTCTTCAATGGTGAACATCTTCATGTTGATCATATCTACTATATGACTCATGTTCGACCTTTCGGTCTCCAGTGTTCCAAGACCATGTGTGTACATGCTAGGCTCGTCAAGTTTAACCCAAGTATTCTGCATGTGCAAAACTGTCTTACACCCGTTGTATGTGAACGTAGTGTCTATCACACCGATCATCACGTGGTGTCTCGAAACGACGAACTGTAGCAATGGTGCATACTCAGGGAGAACACTTTTATCTTGAAATTAAGTGAAGGGGGTCATCTTATAATGTTGCCGCTGTTCTAAGCAAAATAAGATGCATAAAGGATAAACATCACATGCAACCAAAATACATGACATGATATGGCCATCATCATCTTGTGCTTTTGATCTCCATCTCCAAAGCATCGTCATGATCTCCATCGTCACCGCCTCGACACCTTGATCTCCATCGCAGTGTCATGGTCGTCTCGCCAACTATTGGTTCTACAACTATCGCTAACGCATAGTGATAAAGTAAAGCAATTACATGGCATTTGCATTTCATACAATAAAGAGACAACATAAGGCTCCTGTTGGTTGCCGATAAATTACAAAACATGATCATCTCATACAACAACGTATATCACATCATGTCTTGACCATATCACATCACAACATGCCCTGCAAAAACAAGTTCGACGTCCTCTACTTTGTTGTTGCAAGTTTTACGTGGCTGCTATGGGCTTCTAGCAAGAACCGTTCTTACCTATGCAAAAACCACAACGGTGTTTCATCAAGTTTGCTGTTTTAACCTTCTTCAAGGACCGACCGTAGTCAAATTCAATTCAACTAGAGTAGGAGAAACAGACACCCACCAGCCACCTTTATGCAAAACTAGTTACATGTCAGTCGGTGGAGCCGGTCTCATGTGTGTGGATATGTAAGGTTGGTCCGGGCCGCTTCATCACACAATACCGCCGAATCAAAATAAGACGTTGGTGGTAAGCAGTATGACTATCACCGCCCACAACTCTTTGTGTTCTACACGTGCATATCATCTACACATAGACCTGGCTCATGATGCCACTGTTGGGGAACGATGCATGTTAAAACAAAAAAAATCTACGCACATGCAATGATCTATCCATGGAGATACATAGAAACGAGGGGGGGGGGAGCATGTCTACATACCATCGTAGACCGTAAACGGAAGCGTTTCACAATGCGGTTGATGTAGTCAAACTTTCTCCGTGCTCCAACCAATCTAGTACCGAACGCACGGCACCTCCGCGTTCTGGACGCGTTCAGCTTGGTGACGTCCTCCGCCTTCTTGATCTAGCAAGACGACGGGGTAGTAGATGAGTTCTGGCAGCACAACGGCGTGGTGACGGTGATGGTGAAGTGATCTCCGCAAGGCTTCGCCTAAGCACTACGCAAATATTACCGGGGGTGTAAACTATGGAGGGGGGCGCCGCACAAGGCTAGGCAATTGTCTGGGGTGTGCTAGGCGCCCCCTCCCATATATATATATATATATATATATATATATATATATATATATATATATATAGGTGGGAGGGAGGGAGGAGCAACCAAAGGAGGCACCCAAGTAGGAGGAATCCTACTTGGGGTCCCTCCAAAGCCGCGCCATCTCTTTCCTTATACTGGAGTGCGGGGAAAGGCAGGGAAGGGTGGCGCACCCCCCTTTCCTTTCTCCCATGAGATGGAAAGGCAGGAGGGGCTAGTGACGGTGTCCTGGACTAGGGGGTATTTACCACGTCATCTCCCGATCTGTTAGATTGGGCCGAGGACCCCCATGGCCGTATACTCATGGGCCAGTTCGGACAGCTGCCACATACAAGGAAGATTCCACAAGACTTGGCGATCAAGACAAGGACTCCTCCCGCCCGGCGTATTCGGCTAGGACTCTTGTTATCCTAGGTCTCTGGTGCATTATATAAACCGAGGCCAGGCTAGTCGATAGAGGATATATAACGACAATCATACCATAGGCTAACTTCTAGGGTAGATCAACTCTTGTAATACTCGTATCATCAAGATCAATCAAGCAGGAAGTAGGGTATTACCTCCATCGAGAGGGCCCGAACCTGGGTAAACATCGTGTCCCCCGCCTCCTGTTACCATTTGCCTTAGACGCACAGTTTGGGACCCCCTACCCGAGATCCGCCGGTTTTGACACCGACATCGGTGCTTTCATTGAGAGTTCCACTGTGTGATCGGCAAAAGGATCAATGGCTCGCCCGCAGGTCAACTGCGACGCCGACATCTTCGTCGCCGGCTCGACCGGTCACC
Organism: Aegilops bicornis; assembly: GCA_021605145.1. Classification (NCBI taxonomy): domain Eukaryota; kingdom Viridiplantae; phylum Streptophyta; class Magnoliopsida; order Poales; family Poaceae; genus Aegilops; species Aegilops bicornis. The sequence continues at coordinate 375,526,464 of CM038673.1, read as the reverse complement.
TTAGCTCGACCGAGGACCGCGCTCCATCTCCGATCATCATGTTTGGACGGGGGCCTTCATCAACATCAACTCCGATCTCTATCATGATCATAGAGGAATCATCCATGGAGCTCGAGGGCTCAATGTCAACATTGCCCTCGAGCGGCCGTGCTGTTTTTCTGGACATCGAACTTTGTATCCGTCGTCACCGCCTCCTCGAGCATCAGTTTGACGATTGCTTTGGTGGAATAGTGCGGAATTACGTCTAAAACAGCCATGCAAAATTTCGTCGAGTTCCGATGGAGGAATCTCTGACAATCTATGATATACCGGAGCCCTGTCAAAGCTGGACGGGAATCTGGACGAGTTTAGGGCGTGGTCTCCAGAGCCCAGCTCGGAGGTCCTTTGAAAGATCCAACCGTTCATCTACTGCGGAATTCTCATATCTACCACCCCTCCAAATTTCAGCTCGATCCGACGGTTCAAACTCCGGGAACCTTCCGATGAGTGGACCAATTTTCGGATCTGTTTTCTGCGCGAATACGGATCCGACCCGAATTCATGTTTCTTTGTGAACGTGATATTGGACAACCTTTATAGAGGAATTCTCTTCTAGGGTATTGTGCGTCGTTTTTAAACACGTGCCCGTAAAATTTTAAGCCTCCCCTAAGGTCATCTTCATCATCATGTTGGTGTCAAACCAGTCCGGCAATATTGCTCCAAGACTGCCGACCTGCGCTAGACACGTCGTCGCTTTGTTGAGCCGAGCTCAACTTCTTTATATCATCGTCTCAGCAAGCCGAACAAGAGTTCGGCATCGCGAAGGATAAATCATCACCAACATCGCCGTCCCACGGATTACACGGAGCGGGCACACCGGCTTCGCCGCACGGTCACTTCATCAAGCCGGCATTGACCATGTCACGACCTGCATCGGCAGGCACCGCTGTTTCTTCAAGCCGGTGTCCATCATGCTGACCTACTTCGACTCATCGGCTGACATCAAGGCTTCGACATCTCGGCTGGACCGGGAGCTTCGCCATCTCTTCATCAACCTACTCCGGAGACTTCGGCGTCACTATCCGACCAGCTCTGTCACGTTAGCTGGACCGAGGGCTTTGCCTCGGCGAACCAACCTTTGCCAGCATCGCCATGCCGTCGCTTTATCACCCATCAGGCAATGGGTGTGCGGATCGAGTCCCAATTTTGGGAATCACCTTTCTTCGGATTTGCTACAACAAATAAACCAGGTGCTATTAATCCTAGTATTTTTTGCTTGTTTGGGTTCATTTTTCCCAAGGTATTATTACTCCGGGTTGTCCATCATATGTACACAGGTCTATAAAATGGTGGTCGCATTAACGACGGTAGCATGGTGGTTCGGTCAGTTTTCGTACATAGTCCGGCGAACGCCGCATCCGGAACTCGGACCGACCTATGAATTCAGGATTTGCCACGCCTTTACCGCATCACGCGACGCCTGCGCCGACATTGACTTGATTGCGGGCCATATTTCTTTTATTACTCAGTTTGCATAAATTATTTATTATGCAACGATTTTTTTTAAAATTATTATTATTACTATTATCTCCGGTTTGCACTATTTTTTGTGCACAGGAAAATGATCCGGGTTGGGTAGTATCGTCAACTCGGCGTACTGACATACCACGTCACCTCGGCTAGACGAGGGGCTTCGTCAACACTTCATTACCCCATGTCGGGGACTTCGGCATCACTCTGCCGGCCTGCATTAACCATGCTATGTCACCACTTCGGAGTGCCGAGCTCTTTGCTCCGCCACCTTGGGAACGGTTTGGGGGATGGAACCTTGTCCCGCGTCAAGCTCGGACCGCGTCATCAATACCGAACACATTAACCAGCTAAGTTGCCTTCATGCTCAAAGTTGTAAATTTTTAACTCGTGTTCGGTTCGACCAAGCATTATACCTTTTTGGAAAAAAAAGTTGCTTGTAAAAAATCTCATTGTCAAAACTTTGTTTGTGACACACAAATTCAAATACCCAGTTCACTTGGGGGCTTCCTTCATGAAGCCTTTCCTCTTGCATATGATTATACTTGTACGGCTTCGTTCCTTGTTCGTGTATTACGCCACAATATGCACCATGTTGACTTAAGCGATTTGCAAGCTGGGTTGCCTCGCTCCTGTGTTTACCCCTACGTTCCCGATTGTTCGGCTAGGGAGTAAAGGGAGCACTTCTGCGATTGTCACAATCGGGTCATCCGAGCCGGACCTCAGACTGGGTGAAGCCGAAAGCTAGCGCTTTTATTGTTTTCAATTATGGTCGGCACACAACGGAACTCATGAGTACAAAAAATCTATTGCACAAGTCTCATAGTAGCAATGAGCAACCGAAGAAAGGTATCGGTGGGGGTACTATTTTCTTCGAAGATGCTTCTTACACTTCGTCGATAATATAGCATAAGTTCCCTGGCGCTTTTGTCTGCAGACCTTATGGCCTGATTGCACTGGTTATCGGAAACACCGCCGATATTCTCTACAGGTGGAGTACATAACACTTTTTCGCCCTTGATCAAGAGGGAGAAGCCGACGGTCGGTCAAGACGCGTTTAAAGTTCGGGTGAACACAGATATGATATAAGTACTTCGGTACATAGAATCATTATACATAAAATTCTTTTACCCAAGTCACTTGGGGGCTCTTAAATTTATATGAGCCGTTTTATAACAAGTGTTCTTCTTATTAGTAGTTGCAAAGTTTTTTTATTGTTATTATTTATCATTCCTTTTTTCGACACAAGTATGTGGTAGCTGAGGAGCCTAATTTCTCTCTCAAAGCCGCTAGAGTTTAGTTTGCTAAACTGGCCTAATGAGAAGTACTCTGCCTTCGGGATAGGAGGTTGAAGCCGTAGGCTGACCCGTTTGAAGTCTTGAGATAGGATGTGTCATATTAAAGCACGACAGAAGCACTTTTTTTTCTAAAGTCCAATTTTCGGATTGGCACTGAGCACTTGATCTAGTTCGGACATTAAACTTTTGAATAAGTTTTTTGGCTTTTCGAGCCTATGGCACTTTTAAACTATTTGTGTGTTTCCAGCATTAGTCTCATAGTGCAACGCCAGACACCTTTAGAGATTCGGCAAAAACACTCTCGGATATTGCCATATATGCATCGGTTTCGAATTATGTCTTCCGTCAATAGTTGGGTTGCTCGGCTCCTGTGCTTGCCTCCTACGTTCCGCTTTGTTCGGCTAGGTGTGCAAAGGGAGAACAACTGTGATTGTGCTTCCAGCTCGCATGGTTAATCACCTCAGTGGAGAAAGCCGGAAAATGACTGTCAGAATAGGCGTAAACTGGTCAGCGATCCGATGACTATGTTAAATAACGGGCCATTCATAACATTGGTCGAAGTGTTTACGGTTTGACCTCGGATGTCACCGAACACTAACCGGGGGCTCATAGCTAGCTTCCCCAGTTTAAAGCTCATATGACTAAGCAAAAGTTATAAACCCTGCATATCTGATTGCCTCGTTTCCGCTAACACAACCGCCTTCGGGCACTGAGACGTCGGCTAAGGGTTGTTTTGTTATTGTGGAAACACCTTGTGTAGTATCTACCAAGGGTAGAGGCCGACGATGGGCCACTTTCAACTGATAAACGGTCGCAATGGAGTCAAAATAATGATGTAAAGTACTTGGATACATAGAATCATTACACATAATCTATGATTTTACTCTGGATATCGATCCTTAATTCGGCCACCCGTGCCCACATTAAGGCTCGGGGGGTACTGGGCTTTGCGCTCATTATTTACAAATATTAAAGGGGCACATCGATCCCCTGATTTGGTGTTGCCACCCGACCAGTGTCTCGGGGGCTACTGCATTGCCTATTCAATGCAAAAAATTCAAAGGGCTCAGTGTTCGGCTTGATCGAACTATGGGAAAGCGCGTCTTCGGACAATAATAAGTACCATCTCGACCTATCTGGCATCAAGCTAATATATCACGGCGACTTCTCACGACCCTCTCTCAGGGGCCCGTTCGCCAATCACTATTATCTCTAATATATTACACTGCGTTTTTATTCCTATGTATGCTGCCGAGCTAGGAGTTGATCCTCAGGCCGATTTTGCGCATCAACCTGAGTCTCAGGGGCTACTGGGAACAACGGTTTTATGCTTGCCTTCAGGTGCATCTTGGGTTTTAGACTGATACACACCTCGAGGGCTACTGGATATACATTAGCAGAGAATAAACTGCACCAGTTAAAAATATTCACAAAAAATCAGCCCGCGGTCGGGGTGGTGCACCACCTTGGAAGCAGTCCGGCATAAAGCTCGAGCACTAGCGGGCTAGCTCCATAGACGGCATTTCCGGCATTAAGCTTGGCTAAGCTCCTTCAACTTTTTTGGACCAAGATGATCTACGACTTCTTGGATATAGTCCGGCGTTGGAGCTTGGGCATGGTCCGGCGTTGGAGCTCGGATACATTTCGGCGTTGGAGCTCGGAAGCAGTCCGGCATTGGTGCTCGGCTGCAAAAGATACCTTGAATGCAGTCCGGCGTTAGAGCTCGGACGCAAGAGGACACTGCCTCCCGGGAACAACTTCAAACCCGAGGTGTGGCATAAAAATAACAAGGCATTGATAAAGGCCGGAAACTTAAGGGGCTCCACGGATACCCGACGTATAAACTCTTCGGATTCACTTTGGCGATCCTCAAGATCGAAGATGAGAAGATTTGTTGAACCAGTTTTCAAGACCGACGACCGAAGATGAAGAACAGTTCGGAAGAATCGAGGAGCGTCCCTAACTTTAAGACCGGTTCAGGGGCTCTTGACGGTGTCCCGGACTAGGGGTACTTACCACGTCATCTCCGATCTGTTAGATTGGGCCGAGGACCCCATGGTCAGATACTCATGGGCGATTCGGACAAATTGTCGCATACAAGGAAGATTCCACAAGACTTGGCGATCAAGACAATGACTCCTCCCCACCGGTGTATTCGGCTAGGAATCTTGTTATCATAGGCCTCTGGTGCGTTATATAAACCGAGGCCAGGCTAGTCGTAGAGGATATATAACGACAATCATACCATAGGCTAGCTTCTAGGGTTTAGCCTCTACGATCTCGTGGTAGATCAACTCTTGTAATACTCGTATCATCAAGATCAATCAAGTAGGAAGTAGGGTATTACCTCCATCGAGAGGGCCCGAACCTGGGTAAACATCGTGTCCCCCACCTCCTGTTACCATCTGCCTTAGACGCACAGTTCGGGACCCCCTACCCGAGATCCGTCGGTTTTGACACTGACAGCTAGCCCTCCCCCTTTTCCTTCCCTAGGGCTGGCCAAACAAGGGCGGAGGCGCACCATCCCCCTTCTGGGCCGGTCTGTCCCCTCCTTTGGCCCATAACTTGCCGAGGGGGGGGGGGGGGAGAGGGGCCGGAACCCCTTCCGGTGACCCGATTCCTTCCCGGTACACCCGGAAACACTTCCGGTGTCCAAATACCATCATCCTATATATCAATCTTTACCTCTCGACCATTTCGAGACTCCTCGTCAGGTCTGTGATCTCATTCGGGACTCCGAACAACATTCGGTCACCAAAACATATAACTCATATAACATTATATCGTCAACGAACGTTAAGCGTGCGGACCTTACGGGTTCAAGAACTATATAGACATGACCGAGACACCTCTCCGGTCAATAACCAATAGCGGAACCTGGATGCCCATATTGGCTCCTACATATTCTACAAAGATCTTTATCGGTCGAGCCGTTATGACAACATACGTAATTCCCTTTGTCCATCGGTATGTTACTTGCCCGAGATTCGATCGTCGGTATCTTAATACCTAGTTCAATCTCGTTACTGGCAAGTCTCTTTACTCGTTCCGTAATACATCACCTTGTGACTAACTCCTTAGTCATTTGCTTGCAAGCTTATGATGTGTATTACTGAGAGGGCCCAGAGATACCTCTCCGATACTCGGAGTGACAAATCCTAATCTCGATCTATGCCAACTCAACAAACACCTTTGGAGATACCTGTAGAGCATATTTATGATTACCCAGTTATGTTGTGATGTTTGATAGCACACAAGGTATTTCTCCGGTATCTGGGAGTTGCATAATCTCATAGTCGAAGGAATGTGTATTTGAGATGAAGAAAACAATAGCAATAAACTGAACGATCAATATGCTAAGCTAATGTATGGGTCTTGTCCATCACATCATTCTCCTAATGATGTGATCCCGTTATCAAATGACAATACATGTCTATGGTTAGGAAACCTTAACCATCTTTGATCAACGAGCTAGTCTAGTAGAGGCTCACTAGGGACGCAATATGTGTTTATGTAGTCACATATGTATTTAAGTTTCCGACCAATACAATTCTATCATGAATAATAAACTATTATCATGAATAAGGAAATATAAAATAACAACTTTATTATTGCTTCTAGGGCATATTTCCTTCACCGAGCTCGGGGTGAACAGTAAAATCAGAAGAAAAAAATCCGATTCTTTTGTGGCAAACGTTGATAAATATTTGAGTGCTTGTAAAATTCCATAATGAAATGACATTTGTGGAAGTCATGGCAGAAAAAAAAACTTCAAAATGCTTTTGAAAATAGCATTTTTAGAGCATCGTTTTTTTGCCACGACTTCTACAAATGTCATTTCACGATAAAACTTTGCAAGCATTAAAAAAAATTGTCAATATTTGCCACAAACAAAATTCAGCAAATTTTGAATTGTTTTTCATTTTTTTTATTTTACTATTCCCGAGCTCATTTGGGCTGGAGCTAATAAATTTCGTGTCCAAGCTTCTCTCCCTTTTCCGGCCTCATGTTCATCTCAAACTTTGTATTTTTCGTTATGTTCATGTATGGAAAGAGGATTAGCCCCGTTCAAAATAATAATACTATGTTGAATTAAAATCGTGAATTGTAAAATATTTGATGCCCCCCTCCTCCAAGAGAACCATGCACAATAAGTGTTGAAACAACAATATATTATTGTTTTTCTTATGGAAGGAGAATGAAGAACATAAAGCTGCTATAACCTCATTGTCTTTTTGTTGCAAAAATAATCCAGATCTATTATCAAAGTTCACCGGAAGCACAAAGCACCTCAAACACAATAAAAATCACATCAAGATTCCAAGACCACTGAACAACCACTATCGCCGCCAAAACGAGTCACCGACGCGCCGTTGTCGTCGCTCCCCTACCGGAGGCTGCTTGACCTTGTCGATGATAGTTGGGAAATCTTCGTTTACGTGCCCCTAAGGACCAGCGCCCTGGAGCCGCAGTCGTCGCCATTGAACCGTTGAATAAATCTACAGCACAAGACATCAAATCTTGCCACCTAATGAGAAACCCTGACCTCGTTGTCCCAAGAAGAAGGTAGGAATCTACGTCAGAGCTCCGTCGACTATGTTCATATGGACAAACCGAGGAGGATCGGAGCCTGAAAGACAAACTCGACGAAGAAGCATTGCCATCCGTCTGAGCGCCGCACATGTGAGGACTAAAAAACTGTAACCTAAACTACTAACTTGAGCGAAGGCACCGGGATTCCCCTCTTCGCCATCGACCACTAGAGCGACAGGCAGAGGGGACACGAATCCACGGGCTCGTCGGCGAAGCCTAAAGGGGAGAGTTTGCCCTAGCCGCCAAGGGACAGGGAAGGAAAAATTAAACATGTTTGTAACTTCATAGTTCATGCACCATATCTGTAACTACTTTTTGCTTCTAAAAAGTGTAACTACTTTGTATTTAATGTATGCTTGTTTTATACTGTCTGATCTGAGACTACTCCCTCCTCTCATGTCGTGTGTGTGAAAGCAGCAGCGAAGCTACGTGCAGTTCTGGGGGTGCCACTGCCCCCTAGCCGTAGGCCGTAGTCTAATTAGTGAAGGGAAAAATTTATAGAGGGTTAAATTAAGGAGTGTTTAGTCATTTAGCCCCCCAAAGATGCATATTTTTTGTTTGCCGCCCCCACCCCCGAGATCTTCCGCTAACTCCGCCACTGCGTGAAAGGATCCATATTCGCATATGCAAGACATGGTATACCACGTGTGGAGGCACGAAGACATGAAGTTTACTCGAATTAATGTTGTCACACACTTTTTTATATTATTGTTGCTTAAGGTAGTAAGTGATTTCATTTAATCATCTACACCAATAGGTTCACGAATCTATATAACCAACATATGTGATACGAGGTGGCTTTCGTTGTGCTCACACTTCCGAAAATCAAATTATGAATCTAGCATGATTAAATAACACTCATAATCAACATTTTGTGTCTAAAATCCAGCCATGATGAGATCACATGTTGGCAAATTGCTCGGAACAAGTTACCATGTTTACACATTATGGAAAACTAAGAAAGGAAATAACTCCAATTCAACTATTCAATGCAAAACAACCATATCGCAATATACCATTAGTCAAGTCATACCGATTTTGTTGTTTTCTATAATCAATGTCAAACCATACTCACAGGAGCACCGAGTCACCAAATATCATAAATACCGTAAGAGTGCAACAATTAAAGCACTTAAAAGAAATACTTCCAGGCATTTTTCTGTTGTTAATGGTCGTAACCGAATTCATCCACCATATACTTTGGATAAATATTTCATTTTAGGAGCGAACAACAATGCCGGGAAGAAGCAAGAGAAGTTACTCCGCAGTTTGCTGTAAACAAAAGCATCACGGTTAACCTCGCAACAAATGATTGGATTGCAAACCTTGTCTCTGTAAAAAAATATAAGACGTTTTAAATTCGCAGACGGAGTAAGAAGTATTTACATGTAATAACACATTTCATTTCGAAATTATTCAGAAAAACATTTGGAAAACACAAGGCATGGGATTTTATCCGAAGCTCTAGCTCATCGACCCTGAATACCGTCGGCCCCGGACACGTGCACGCGCGACCCCCGCCACGATCACGGCCGTCCAAGGTTGCCCGCTCCCCATCCAACGGCCAGGCGCCACCAGGGTTTTGCCGCGGGGGTACAAATAGCCTTCTCCCCCCTCCGCCGCCGCCTCCTCCCTCTCCTCTCTCGCCACGCCGCAGTTGGGAGCCAGGCCCCCAACTCTTATCAAACCCTAAACCAAAAAATACCTCAAAAAAATCCGCAAAATCACGAAAAAAAATCTACCCTTCGATCGGTGATGGCGGCGCAGGCGGCGAGCTCGGCGTCGGAGGGCGGCTCCCCGGCCGCGGCGGCCGCTGCGGCGGCGGCGGCGGCGTCGTCGTTCCCGGCGACATCGCTGTACGTGGGCGACCTCGACGTGAGCGTGCAGGACGCGCAGCTCTTCGACGTCTTCGCGCAGATCGGCGGCGTCGTGTCCGTGCGCGTCTGCAGGGACGTCACCTCGCGGAAGTCGCTCGGATACGCCTACGTCAACTACAACACCCCGGCCGACGGTGAGCCGGCCCTCCCCCTTTACCCACGTCGGCGATTAGCGCTTTTTGCACTGCTAGGTTACCTGTCGAATTAGCCTTTTTCGCGCTCATTGCATGAAGCTGTCGGATTTGTTTTTGTTTCGATGCGGTTGCGTTCGTTGGTGGTTTCGGTTAGGTAGTTCAGGCGGTGGCTGAGGCAGTTAGGGATTTGGCGGTTGGTGGTTCACAGCTTATAACACGGTGTCACTTGATTTGGAAGTTTGGACTCTGGTCGACATTTTTTGCTGAACTACGTATAAATGTGCTCCTTTTCCTCTTTTGGGATTTTATCCTGACCTCTCAGCTAGTTGGTGTCCACGATCCTGGGATTATTTAATTATATTTGTGGATCGTACGTACATTAGAATCAAAAGTTAAATAAGGTGCTGTGCTAGCTTGGCGGCCAGCATATAGGTTTCTTTAGTTCCTCGTCCTTGGAACAAGGCTCTGCAGCGCGAAGGGCTGGTTGTGGATGAAGGGTGAGGGAGAAAGGGTGGATGGTGAAGGGCGAGGAAGAAGAGTGAGAAAAGTGTGTGAGCGAGCGGGAGAGCTGCAGGATGAGATCCCTGCATGTAGTGGTGCCGGCGGCAAAGTCTTGTTGCTGCACCAGGGTTTTGAGGCGGTTTTGGCTTTTAGTTCATGGTGGCTGGTTTGTTTGCCAATTTTGTCTTCCTCTGATGTAGTTACTGATTCGCGGTCGATGAACAGTTACAAAAATTGTTATTCACGTGTTTGGATAGTTCGGACTGTAGTTTATGAATGCGACCAATAGGACTATAGTTGATTTTGATCCTACTGTTTTTGCGGTTTTGCTGTTTTATCCCAGGCATGTGGTGTCTACAATCCTGGGGTGCGTTTACTAAAGTAACACAAATACATTTATTTAAGCTCGTACTATGTTTACTGAATGCTTGTGTTTGGTAGCTTTGCTCCTGCGAAGATGATATTTAAAGCTAGGTAACTGTTTGTGGAATAATAGCTGATCTTTCCTTGAGAAGTTTCTACATTTGATCAAATGTTTCCATGGTTCACTCTCTCCTTGATATATATATATATATATTGCCTTCTAGAACCACTTCCATGCATATTTTCTTGTTGTATATCTGCAAGGCCTTTTAGTGGTTTCATACTGATTTTGAAATAACTTGCAGCTGCACGGGCTCTTGAAATGCTCAACTTCACTCCTATCAATGGGAGGCCTATCAGGATAATGTATTCTAACCGTGACCCCAGCTTGCGCAAGAGTGGCACAGCAAATATATTTATTAAGGTGCGTGCAATATTTAGTATGCAATTATTGACTCTTATTGTTGTGGCGCTACTATATTTATCTAACCTGTTATCTCGTCCTTCCATCTTCTGCAGAATCTTGACAAGTCAATTGACAACAAAGCTTTGTATGACACATTTTGTGTGTTTGGAAACATTCTTTCATGTAAAGTTGCAACAGATCCTGCTGGGGAATCAAAGGGCTATGGCTTCGTTCAGTATGAGCGGGATGAGGCTGCTCATGCTGCTATCGAGAAACTGAATGGGATGCTTATGAATGACAAGAAGGTGTATGTTGGGCCTTTTGTTCGTAAGCAGGAGAGAGATAACTCTCCCGGCAATGTCAAGTTCAATAATGTCTATGTTAAGAACCTAGCTGAGACTACCACTGAAGATGACTTGAAGGAAATCTTTGGGAAGTTTGGAGCAATAACAAGTGTTGTTGTAATGCGGATGGGGATGGAAGATCCAAATGTTTTGGATTTGTGAATTTCGAAAGTCCAGATGAAGCTGCTCTGGCTGTTCAAGATTTGAATGGCAAGAAATTTAGTGACAAGGAATGGTATGTTGGAAGAGCGCAGAAAAAGTCAGAAAGGGAGATGGAATTGAAAGAGAAGTTTGAAAAGAACCTTCAAGAGGCAGCGGATAAGTATCAAAACACCAACTTGTATCTGAAGAACTTGGATGATACTGTTGACGATGAAAAGTTGCGAGAACTTTTTGCTGAGTTCGGAACTATTACTTCCTGCAAGGTTTGTTTAAATTCTCAGCTGCTGATCTATACATGATGCTATGCTTCCCACATATGCTACTAATTGAAACTCTTTGTCACAGGTTATGCGTGATTCAAAGCGGCGCTAGCAGAGGTTCGGGATTTGTCGCTTTTAAATCTGCTGATGATGCTTCCCGAGCTGTAAGCTTGAGCTGTACTTGTGTAAATAAGTATGATTTAGTTTGTGCTTCTGATTATTTTTGGTTCCTAAAGTTATTTATTCTTTCTTACAATGTCCCATGTTAGCTTGCTGAAATGAACAACAAGATGGTTGGCAATAAACCACTTTATGTTGCACTCGCACAGCGCAAGGAAGACAGGAAAGCTAGGCTGCAGGTAAGAACTTCTGTGAGTGAAATTGTATTTTATATGACTGATGTTCCTGATATATACGCTTGTATAGTATTTGCTCACTTAGTTTTTCAGCAAAACCTACTGAGATGAACACCTAGACAATCTGATGGCACTTATTATTCAATTTGTGGACCTAGTGCTTTCTCATGATACTTAAGTTCAGTATTACCAGCTAAATGTTCCATCATGTGCATTTTTAAGTCTGTTTTGACTGTCAACATTTGATAGAGTTGTGGTGCTTTTTGAAAACTTTCTTCGCTCACATGGTTTCCAAGCAATTTATTTGGTTATTCATGGTGCTTTTCTGCTGTAGTTCAATTTTCTGTCACTAACTGTTGTTCGTTGCAGGCACAGTTTTCACAAATGCGTCCTGTTCCAATGGCTCAAACTGTTGGTCCTCGTATGCAAATGTTACCTCCTGGTGTTCCAGTTGGTCAGCAAATGTTCTATGGCCAGCCACCAGCGTTTATTAACCCACAGGTGAGTTTAGTAAAAAAAATCTGATTGTCTATAACATTATCATGTTGTTAGCTTGCTAGATTTGAATTTCCTTATTTAATATCAGGCATATATTTGTACAATCACTCTGGATTGACAAAGTGTGGTCTTCTTGTAGCCTGGATTTGGCTTCCAGCAACCTTTCATGCCCGGAATGAGGCCAGGTGGTGCTCCGATGCCAAACTTTATGATGCCTATGGTTCAGCAAGGACAGCAACCACAACGCCCAGCTGGTAGGCGAGCTGGTGCTGGCGGAATGCCGCAATCCATGCAGATGGGTCAGCAGCAGGTAACCTGCAGATATTGCTTCATTTCTCTTTAATATGCCATATTTTCCTAGGGGGGGTTTTGAGCCATTTGACAATCAGTCTTGTTTTAGAGGCCCTAAAATCTAACTACATTGCAGATGATGGGTAGGGGTGGTGGTCGTGGTTACCGCTATCCGACCGGGCGTGGCATGCCTGATCCTGCTATGCATGGTGTTGGGGGTGTGATGACATCCCCATATGAGATGGGAGGGATGCCTATGAGAGATGCGGGTGCGTCACAGCCAGTTCCAATTGGGGCATTGGCTTCTGCACTTGCCAATTCACCCCCAGAGACGCAAAGAATGGTACGTTGACGAGGCTCTCTATGTATTGTATTGTTTTGTTAGGAAAGATGTGTTTGTTGAGCTTGACCTTGTTTTGTTTGTTGCTGCAGATGCTTGGCGAGAACTTGTACCCTCTTGTTGATCAGCTGGAGCACGACCAGGCTGCCAAGGTGACCGGCATGCTTCTGGAGATGGACCAGACCGAGGTGCTTCACCTGCTTGAGTCGCCAGACGCTCTCAAGGCCAAGGTTGCCGAAGCCATGGAGGTTCTCCGCAGCGCTCAGCAGCACACCAACCAGTCCCCTGAGCAGCAGCTGGCTTCCCTCTCGCTGAATGACGGCCTCATCTCTTCCTAAGCTCTACGGCGACAATTTTTGCACCATATCAAACTTATCTAGACTGGAAATGACTTGGTTTATTATTGGAGACTTAGCTTTTGCCAGTAGTTGAACTAGTAGTCTTTTAGGCTTCCCATGGATTGGCTATTTTATTTTGCATGGATTGGTTGTTTTGTTTAAGTTGTCGTCAGCTTGTCACTGAATTTATCTTGCTTTCTCGTTCGTGGTTGTTTCTATCTCTGTGAGCACTGTTTGGTTTGTGCCTATGATATGATGTTATCTTACCTCACGAGTAAAGAGAGCAACTCTAACCGAGGCAGAGTTGCCGGACTACAAAACTTGTAAGCAGGGCGCTAAATATATTTAGAGGCTGAGGCAACAGGTAAATTTAAGAAGAATTCCTTATCCGTCCTTGCTCGGTTCGGTTGTGGAGCGAAGCCGACTCGCCTCGTCATCATCAATTTGGTAGCCTTACAATAAACAGACGCTTTGGCGGAACGAAAACCCTGACTCGCTCTGTCGGTTGTTGCAATGGCAGGCGGAGGCAGAGGAAACGGCGGCGGCTGGAGCTCCCTGCCGGCGGAGCTTATCCAGGAAGTATCGGACCGTCTGCAGGCCGACGTAGACCAAATCCACGTCCACCGCCCCGCTCGCAGCCTGCCGTCCGTGGATCGTCGCTGCCCACGCCCGCCACCGCAACCCTGTTAGCGCCGTCAACCCTGTCTGCGACCACTCCTTCTGGCTGCTTCGCGGTGGAAAAAGGAGTCAGAAATCACATATCTGACATGAGGCAGAAATGAAATCATAAACTGACCTGCTCAACGAAAAATTTCACTTTCCTGACCCTTTGGTGTGGCGCCCGACAGCTGGGCGCCAGACCTCTGATCTGCGCCTTCCTTCAAGGTCAGACGTCTCCGCCAACATGGCAGCCTGGACCATTATGCCCCAGACAAAGATCAGCTTAAGACTTAGGCGCCACACCAGAATGTGTGCCTATCTCTTGCGCTGACATCTGGTTCCACTTGGCTGGCCCCCACTCTCTCCCTCCCACCCCCACTCCACACACCCCTACCCCACCAAAACCCTTGCGGCCCTCCTCTCTTCCCTCTCCCCTATCAAATCTTTCTCAAATCTTGCAAATCCGGAGTGTTTGGACCGTGGATTTCAAGCCAACCTCCCTTAAGGTAATCTCCTCCGATCCCCTCGTTTTCATCCATAGGAATTGTCACATTTGCTCAAATCTTGCTAGTTTAGGGGAAACCCTTGTTTTTGCTTGGATTTGCAAATTTGTGTTGAATGATGTTATATTTCTTTGCTAAATTGGGTTGTTTAGGCTTCCATAGTATGCTAGGGTTAGGGTTATGTGTGTTTGATGTTGGTGTTAGGGTTATGTTATGGTTAGGGTTGTGGTAATTGTTATGTGGGGTTAGGGTTATTAATTCATATATATGTTAGGGCATATGTGTGCAAATATTTTTCTTAAGTATTTACTTGATATATGTGTGTTTTTATTATTGTAGGGATGGGGAGAACATGTGTTTATGTTCATCATGTGGATAAAGAGGCCTTTTGAAAGGCAATGTTGAGACGGACCGGATGAGCTTGACATGGTGTTTGAGAGTAGTCCTAGCTATGCGGAGCTCTTGGAACAAGTGAGGAAAGATTTGAATTGGATTGACCCAAGTGGCGTTGTTGAGTTCGAGGGAAGGCATAATGTTGGTTTTGGAATGCACATCCGTTGGAAGACAATGCGTGTGAACTCCGAGCAACGTTGGGTTGCATACAAGGAGACGGTTGCTTAGAATCTCTAGACAAGGCTCTTGAGTTATTTGCCTCGAAGAAGGTTGAGTCTACTTTGAATGTAGATTTGAACCGGAACCCTCTCCCGTTGGTTGCTAGCACTCCCCCACCCATGAACCAAGATCAAATGAGTGAACCTCAATTCACGCAACAAGATTGGCCAACAATGAGCCCGACTCCAAACAACCAAAATGAAGGTTTTGAAGAGGAGAATGACGAGTACGAGGAGGATGGCAACGAAGTTGACCTCCATGACAACAATGTGGGTGATCTCGACCAATATCATGTGCAAGAGACAATGGACCAATCCATCCCTTTTTCCCGTGCATATGCATCGGACTCGGATGATGATGGTCCCGATGAAGAAGTTGATGAGGATGGGTTCACGCCGAAGGAGGCCGAAGCATTCAAGAAGGTATTCGGGCGGGATCACAAGACATCGTTGTTCAAGGATCTTAGTCTCGCGGATGAAGCCGTTGTGGATGGTGGCAAATGCATATCTCTTGGAGCTAGGCCAAGTTCTCACCGTGATTTGGAAGACGGCAAGAACGGGATATATCCCGGTTGTGAGTTTCAATCCTTCTTGGAATTGAAGATGTGGCTCGACAACTACTCGGTTACACATTATCGTCCACATAAAGTGGCCAACTCGGACGTGAATGTGCGTTACACGGTCAAATGTGAAGTGCCAACATGTCCATGGATTGTGCGTGCAAGGCCATGGAAAGGAGGTCCCACTTGGCGCATAGTGAGTTGTCTACCAACTCACATGTGCCTAAGACAAGAGGGCGGATGGCAAGCTTGTGTACCAACAACACGCATAACTCACATCCGAAGTTCATCGCTTATGTGCTTTCCAACCAAGTATCCACACTTCCAACAATGAGCATCAAGAGTGTCATTGACCTTGTGAAAGCCATCTTTCATTACAAGGTGAAGTACGGCAAGGCATGGAAGGCGAAGCGGGCCGCATTCAAGATGTTGTATGGCAATTGGGAGGAAGCATACAACCGACTCCCTAGGTTGTTGTTAGCTATGGCCGCCACAAACCCGGGCATGGTTCACGTGGTTGAGCCTCATGGGCACCAAACATTGATTCATAACGGGAGGACCGTGCGAGTATTTGGCCGTGCATTTTGGGCCTTTGAGCAATGCGTGAGGGCTTTTGAGCATTGTCGGCCCGTCATCGCCATTGATGGCACGTTCTTGACCGGACAATACAAGGGCACTTTATTGGTTGCAATAGCAAGTGATGCCAATAACCGGTGTTGCCTTTGGCTTTCGCTTTGGTTGAGGTGGAGAACAATGATAAGCTGGGAGTGGTTCTTGCGTCGATTGAGAACAAGGGTATTACCTGCTGAAGGGAAATTTGTGTCATATCGGATCGCCATCCCGGAATTCTAAATGCGGTGGTGGTTGACATTCCTGGACATACAAAGTTGCATCATCGATGGTGCATGAGGCACTTTTGTGCAAACTTCTATAGGGCATGTGGTATCAAGGAGTTGGCCGATGATCTTCGAGGATTGTTGTCTCGCTTTCACCAACAAGCGGTTTGCCGCATTGTTCAATGCATTGCTCGGACACAAGAAACTTGACCCCGGTCGGGAGTTTCTCAATAGGAACATTGCCGAAAGGAATATGTGGGCACGTGCTTTCGATGAAGATGGCGGAGGTACGGTCAAATGACAAGCAATATGGCGAATGCTTCAATAAGGTCTTTGAAGGGTGTACGTGCATTACCCGTGACGGCAATAGTGCAATACACATTTGACAAGATGAATGCATACTTTTAAAGTACTCAATGGAGACCGATAAGCAGATTGTCTTTGGTGAGAACAAGGATAAGCACAAGTACAATTTCCCACCAAAGGTTGAAGAATGGTTGGAATTTCAATCACGAAAAGGCAGACTACGAAGAAGCTGTACTATATGGCGACAACGAGTGGAAGTATGAGGTGAAAGAGCAGGAGGAACCACAAACGATGGCCGCCAACACGGAGGCCGGGCTTTCAAGGTCTCCCTAACACGGTGTGATTGCAGCTGCATGAGGCCGTCTTTGCTTCATCTCCCATGCTCGCACTTGTTAAATGCATCCCGGGTTAGGAATGTGGACGTCAATCACCCTCTTACCGTGAGGGAGTCCGAGTTCTCAATCATGACGGTAAAGAATACATGGACTCCACGGTTCCAACCATACTTGGACCAATCACAATGGCCGGAGTATCATGGAGTTCAACTATGGCGGACCGGAATTGAAGATCGTTAGGCGGGGAAGGCGTAAGACAAAGCGTCTTAGAGGTGACATGGATGGATGGGGCCGTGGTGGCGGTGGAGAATACGGCACCGCCAATTCCAAGAGCCTCGTGAGCAATCCCGTTGTGGGGGCTGCGGTAATGGGGGACACAACACAAGAACTTGTCCCAAACCAAGAAAGAGATCAAAGAAAAATGGTGCAAGCACAAGCCAAACAAATGATAGCCAACCAAGTGAATCAAGGGGTAGCCAACCAAGTCAAACAAGTGGTGGAGTGCCAAACCACTCAAATCAAACAAGCCAACGAGGAACTAGGCAACAAAGAGGGAGTCATCTTGGTCTTAGAAGAGGCCGTGGTGGTGGTCTTGGCCGTGGTGGTGGTCTTGGCCGTGGTGATGGTCTTGGCCGTGGTGGTGGTAGAGGCCGTGGTGAACTCGTCGGCATGAAATTTGTGTTTGTTCAAATTGTTGTGATGCTGCATTCATTGTAAGTATTGTGGATGTGATGCAAGCCAACTGTGGCTCTCTGGATGGTCATGGAAGTAGTGCAGCGCCTAAGGTCGTATTGCACTATACTGATCTGGCCTTAAGTGTTAGGCGCCACCACGATCTGATCTGGCGCCTAACGGTTAAGCGCTGATCTTTCTCTATAAGCAAAAGCTATGACAGAGATGCCGCTTGGCATCCTGCAGCAAAGACTCACATAATAAAAGTAATCAGTAAACACAAATACCATATCATTTAAGACAATTCAACATTACTTCAACACTAGTAAGAGTTCATCCACATATAACATAACCTCATAAGTTCATCAACATATCATTTAAGACAATTCAAGATGACTTCAGTTCGCAAACACAAATACCACACTAGTAAGAGTTCACCAACATATAACATAACCTCACAAGTTCATCAACCTAATTAAACGGCTACACTTAACATGAACAAGCACTAATTCCTTCCGCGTGTTCACGGTGGCACGCTGAGCAAGCTTCTTCTTCTTAGGAGCACGAGGCTCCTCTTCGTGCACTTCCTCCTCCCTCCGCCTCCGCCTCCTCCTCCGCCTCATCATCCAAGCTAGCCATCCATGAGGTCCCTACGACCACCTTTGGGTTGCCTCTGTTGTCATAGTCGTTGGGCGTGTACCGTGTCTGCAGGCTGCCTAGGCTTCAACACATATGCGGACCGAGCTTGAGCGTCCGCCAAAGTCATGTCATCATCAAGCTCATCGCCTATCACACAACGAAACAATATGGTGAAGGCCGGTGTCGTAATCAAGTGAGAATCACATCTAAAGGATTAGTCATACCTCTTGGGTGATCCCACCTCATCATCCATATAAGCATATGAGGAACTCACATCGTCCCCCTCATGGTGAGATGCGGGTCCGATGGTGTACCAGACCTAGAGGCGAGATGGTTCATCATATTCGGGATCACGGCAACCGAGAAGGTTCGATAACCGCCTTAACTTCTTGGCTCGACGCTGTAACATGAACAAGTGTGTAAGATATCAAACTTCGCAACATAGACCGCCTCTCATAGTGATTGCGATATGTACCTTAAGGAATGCTCGTAGTGAACCATCATCATTGCCAGTTCCAACCGGTGTCTTCTCCAGAATAGACTGGCTCTCATCGGTGCTTTCTTGATCTCGGTCTTGCTGCGGATGAGAAAGAATGAATCGTTAGCCATTCAAACATGTGTAATACGATCAACGGGAAAGTAAAGAGGGGAACACTTTACC
Organism: Aegilops bicornis; assembly: GCA_021605145.1. Taxonomy (NCBI): domain Eukaryota; kingdom Viridiplantae; phylum Streptophyta; class Magnoliopsida; order Poales; family Poaceae; genus Aegilops; species Aegilops bicornis. Next base: position 375,507,411 of record CM038673.1, on the reverse strand, counting down.
ACATAGTTAATCACCGGAACGAGGGACTCCTTGCCCTTGCACGACATCTCTGTTGTACTTCCCTTTGCTAGATCCTCAAAGTTTACGGGTTCTTCAAGAATATCCTCATTATATGCCGTGGGCATATCTCAACTCGAGTATTTCCAATAAACCATCGTGCGTAGTTATCAAAAGCAATTGGGTTGTGCTCACGAAGCGGGCGCGTAAAGTCTCTGAGCTTGCTCCACACAAAGCTGGAAGCGGGTAACATCTGTGAGAATGATGCTTGTCCCAGTCCTTTATCTTCCGTTGCCTTCTCTGTCCAACTGCGTGGTATAAAACCAAACATTAGCACAATCAAAAGGAGTCCCGATGATTAGACAATACGCAGACATGCTCTCTTACCTATGAAGTGCTTTATCCGTGTCCACCCATTCCGGCGGGTGAGGCCGGAAAAGACCAAATCGACGATACACGCGATGCGGCAAATGAAACTCAACCGCCCGATTGCATATCAATGGGCACCGCATAAGCCGTAGATCCTTATCCTGCAAGCACATCGGGTTGAGGCGGAACTCCGCGTGTACCCCAAGCTCTCACCAGCGCCATATGGCTGCCATTCCACCTATGAAACAGGCAACAATGCAAATTTGATGACTATTTTCAAGCAAGCATGAGAAAGGACTAAAGTAATGACCTCCTTACACCTTTCCGAGCGTAATCGTGTCCAACTCGGCAATGTACTTTTGGTACATGAGATTGACATCGTTCGTCATCTCGGAAACGATATCCCACTTGTAAGCCCACGTGGGGCGCCGTAATTCGTCATGTTCATCTGCATACCAAGGATCAAACCTGACGCTCTTCGGGCGTCCAACAGTGACGCTCGACTCCATACGTAAAGTAGAAGCAGATTACCACCAATGCTCGCTCTAGGTGTGATCCTGCAACACACATCGTCCGACTACATATGAAAGAAAAACAATGTTAACTTGACAAAGCAAGCTTGCATTGCTAATGAAATGAGTTGATCACAAAAGCGGACCAACTACACAGCCGGTACAAGTAGGCAAGAGTCGCTGAACTCCCGGCTCCATTTGCTATCGAAGGCGGTCAACGCCTTGACCACATCCATGGAGCGTTCTTGCCGGTGGAGTCGAGAAACAAAGTCCTCGACACAATGTACCACATATACACACGAGCATGTGTCCGGATCACATCATCGGTGGCATCCGGAGGGCACGCGTCGCAAAGTTATTTTGAATCCACGTGAAAGCAGCTCCGGTGCTTTCCTTTCCCTCTTCTTCTTCTCTTCTCCCTCCTCTACATCATCCTCGGCCTCGGTAGGAGCCATACCGATAAGAGCAATCATTCTGCTCGCGCCACCCATCGAATCGGTGCTCATACGAGAGGCCTCCCGTCGATAGCAAGCCCGGTGATCAACGAGACATCCTCGGCGTCACGGTCATCTCCCGGTCCGAAGATGGAAATCAGGTCTCGGCCTCCACCGATCAACAAGAGCGGACACCGGTGGAAGCGTTGATTCGGCGTGGACCGGTGACCAACAGAATCCACGGGAGTAGTCCTGCACGCTTGATGTACGGTGTGTACCGCTCATCGTAAGGCATGGCAGACCAGAGACCCGTGATACCGAATCTTCAGAGGTTCAAGCTTCGCAAAAAACAAGTAATGACAAATCTTAGGGCATGTAAATTTCAACTAAAGGCAAATTTGCAAAATATTTAGATTACTCATTATTACCTTATCCTTCTCGCGCATCATGTAGGCCCGGTGTTGCACGTCGTGACATCGTCCGAAGCCAAACCATCCTTACAATTTCAAACAATAAACATATAAGAGTTCATCTTCATCTCAAATATCGGTATACACTAAACATATAACATGTGTTCAACTACAAGAATCTCAACATCTCCTTCTCACACAATGAATATGTCATATAACATGTGTTCAAATAAACTAAACATCTAATGTTTCAAATAAACTCAACATCTAATATATATCTAAACAAACTTCTCATATATGTCTACAAAAATCAACATCTCATAGTTATCTATAAAAATAGGCATCTCATACATATCTAAAAAACTAAACAATATAGGCTTTCACCAACAAGAATCATATATTGTGAACTAATAAATAACACTACGGTACTACCAATATGAATACACATCCTAAATCGAGCAAACCAAACAAATCAAGGGTTCCATCAAATCTTGGACAAATCTCTAGAATGGCAACAATTTTACGGAGCAAAAGAAAGAGAAGGGAAGAGTTTACCTAGTAGGATGGATTGGGGATCGAATCCACGGATCAAATCTTACGATCCGAGAGGGATGTGTGGGGGGTTAGATGGGGCGCCATTGCCGCCGCTTCTCCTGTCCGAGAGGGAGAGATGAAGAACTGCACTGGTCGGGCTGGGTCGGCAGCAGAAGTCACCGTCAGCCCAAGGGCTAAGCGCCGACGTCAAAGTGTGGCGCCTAGCACTTAGGCGCCGACAAAAGCGTGCGCAAGAATCGGGTCCCGATCTTTGCCATTGCCGCGTGACGTCGACGCCGAAGGAAGGGCGCTAGATCAGAGGGTGCGCGCCAGCTGTCGGGCGCCACACCAAAGAGTCAGGAAAGTGAAATTTTTCGTTGAGCAGGTCAATTTGTGATTTCATTTCTGCCTCAGGTCAGATATGTGATTTCTGCCGAAAAAGGATGCACTCCCTGGCCCCGGCCGGCCTCCCCTACTGCTGCGGCACGCCCCGCGGCTGGCTCGCCCTAACGGACGACCTGCGATCCCCCACCAGCAGGCTAATCCTCTGGGAGCCCCTCTCCCAAGCCAAGATTCCTCTGCCGCCTTTGACAGCCGTCGCCCAACTATTCCTCTCCGGCGGGCTGGATGGCGATCGCGAGCAAGAAAATCCCGGGCGCACAGATCGGGCACATGCCCTTCTTTTGGCGCCCTGGAGACGCGGCCTGGATCACACTGCCCGGGTACCCTAGCCGGATCGACGGCGCAGCCTTCCACCAAGGCAGGCTCTACATCTCCGACATGAGCATGAGACTCAGCATCTTCGATCTCCAGCAGCATCCTCCCAAGCGTCTGCGGCTTATCTCCCTCTACACTCCTCTGCGAATGCGGTATCCAAGCCGCTTACCCGGCCCCGGGGATCCGGTGCCTCACGTGGTGGCATGCGACGACCGGCTGTTGCTCGTCATGGTGTATCGTGGACAAGGACGCCCCGGCCCCGTGATCCTTGTAGAGGTGCACCGCCCGGATTGGGCCGCCGACCGCCTCGACATCCAGGGGGAGAAGGTGACGGATCTCGGCGACTGCTCGCTCTTCTTGGGCCGGGGTGACGGCCTCGCGCTCTCTGCAAAAGACTTCCCTGCCATTAGGAAAAATCGTGTCTATTTTGTGGAGCACGACACAAGAAAGCATGAGCAATGGGTTATTGTGTTTGATTTGGAGTCAAACGCTTTGGAACGAATTCCTCACCCACAAGAGCACATGGAGGGCGGCGGCAAAAACAGTGGTTGGTTAGGCTATTCGTGGTTCTGCCCTAGAAGGTCCTTTGTCGAGGCCCTATGATGTATAATACTCCCTCCATTCCATACTGTAGTGTGCCTATATTTTTGGAGATTCAACTTTGACAATAATACATAAATCGTTTTACTGATTTTTGTATGGTCAAAGTTAAATCTCCAAAAGCGTGGGCGCACTACATTATAAAATAGAGGGAGTATCTCATTCAACTATTTAATTATGGCAGCAACAAGGTTTGGATGAATTTATTTATTTTGTGGTCATTAACAGGCTCGGTTGATCTGGAAGTAAAGAAGGAGGGATTTTCATATTAGAGTGACCTCATCTATAAATTGCAAAATAAGAGGTGTTGTCGACCTGACAATTATGAGCTGCCCTACTCCTCCAACGAATCATAAATTGAAGCATGAACCCTGATAGATTCCACGTTTTGTATGGAATTGTTAGGCTGATTCGCTATATCTCTCTCACAAGTTCTGAATGCTATCTCTCACAAGTTGACTTAAAATTGTTTAACTGTCTTTGTGTGAACAATACTGTGTTAACTGAACTTAACTGAAGTGAGTAGCAAATGTTCGATTCAGTCCTGGTTTGTTTCATCTGGAACAATTCTGGTAGCAACTATGAAACAGATGCAATCTGAAATGTAGCAGCTGTTTAAATAAACACTAAACAGTAATCTGCATATGTTTGGTTCTGTTTAAGGATTGTTTTTTAGTAACTTCAAACTGAATTTAATCCTGGAGCCAAAACACTGTGTTTGCTGGAGTAGTTGCCACTGCATCAAAACCACATGACATATGGTGGTGAGGTTTGGAATAAACTATCTCATCTGGCTACTGTTCTTGTACATGCTCTGTCCTCTTGCTGCTGTTTTTATACATGCTTTCCTTCCAATATGTAGTGAGAATATATTGTGACATTCTTCAGGATTCAGGCTTCTGATATCAGAAATGGAACCCTTTCCTTCCAATCAGTTGAGCCTCATCGATGTTTGTCATTCAGTTCTGATGGTACTAGTAAGTTTGCTATTGGTGGTGAGGTATCAGGCCATTCCACCTTGCCTTTTCTTTTTCTTCATGCACTTTTTCTGTAGGGTAAGTTAATGTAAATTCAAGGATAATTTATGACATGTTGTAATCTGCTGAACTTTTAATTTGGAGTACACAGGATTTTGGATACTGTCAACAATATAGAGCATGAAATGTTCACTTTTTTGCTCTCTAAATTGCGTGTCATTATTTTGTTTGCACCTGTTCTTATATGGTGAAACTTCACTTGTTCTTATATGGATGAAACTTCAATTGTTCTATAGGAGAGTAGTAAACATTTGGTGCATCTGCATAATCTGTTGGATGCCAAATGGACTTCTGCCCATTAATTCATACTCCTATTTCTGCCCATGGATTTATTGTCATTCTCTGTCAGGTCATCTAAGGCCTTGATAGACCAAATTCTGAGATTCAAATAAATTCAAAGGCCTTGACTAAATTATTCAGATTAATGCAAATAAATTAAAATAATTTCAATAAATTAAAATAATTCCAAATAAATTCAAACCTGAACATTTTCAGAATCTGAACATTTTTAGTTAGTGGCTCAAAACTGTTCCACTAGAGGAGTAGACATTTAACTTAATCAATTTACCATCTAAACAAATACTCCTATTAATTCCACTAGAGGACTAGGCATTTAACATAAGGTAGTCTCATTTTAATTTAACTGTGTCTATTTTAGTTGCTATAGCCCGTTAGAGTAACTTTTCATTTCTGAAACTTTCAGCCTCAAATTGCAGATCTCCTGGTGCATCCCTTGAACAACAAAACTTGCAAAAGGCTGGGAGGTCTGAACTCTAGCCTATCCATTTTGTGACATTTTGGTGACTATGCAAAACGTACTAATCAACTCTTATTGCTTTTTTGTCGAGGGCCATCTTGAAGCATCTGTGCAATTCAGCTGGAGGACCATAGATGATGATCAGGTGAGGGTCCACAATCTATGCCGTAATAATTCCAATTGCCAAAATCCTTGTATGATTAAATGTTTCCGAAGTTAACATGGTTGAATGTTTCCAAAATTAAAATGATCGAATGTTTCCAAAATTAACAAAATCCTGATTGAATGTTTTCAAAATTAACAAAATCTTTCCATTTCCTGATTGAATGTTTCCAAATTAATATTTCCAATTTTGCAGGAGTACGTACCTAGCAGAGCAGCAGAGGCGGGACAAAGGAGGCCGGCCAGAGGCGGGGCGAGTTCGTGTGGTCAAAGTAGAAAGACCAGCTGCAGGTGGTCGAGGCAGCAACAGTAGGTGTCGGCGGCGGGGGCAGCAACAGTAGTAGGCGTCGGCGGCGAGGAAGGAGCCGGCAGGGAAGGACTACCTCATCAGTAGAGCCGGCGGGGAAGGAGAGACTGGGACGGCGATTGGAGTCTCTCAACAGCAAAGACGGGGCACGGGGAAGGATCGCAGGCAGAATCACGGAGGTTGGCGGCAGTGCAGGTGCAGGTGGTTGGCGTCGCAGTGGCTGGTCGCGCGCCGGACACCACATCTCCAACGGGACTCGCAAACCGGACACTCCATCCGTCCACGGACCAGAAAGACCAGTCCATGAACATGAATACAGAAGGTGGTCATCCATACATTTTTTTTGAACTTCGGTCATCCATACATTTCAAGCCGGGTTTGAATAAATCGGACGAATCACATGATCGGATGATTTTCTTACAAACCAGACGAAATTCATTACAATTCAGACAATTTTTCATTTATAAAATGGGGACCGGAGCTAAACCTAGCCTACGACGGCGTCCATTGTCCAAGTCCTTGTTGTTCCCTTCTGGCAATCACCGGCTCATCTCACATTCTCACCGTCTTCACGAGTGGCGGCGATAAGACCAATGAAGTGAAGTTGCGGTCATCGGCGAGGAAGAGTAAAACATGAGACGGACCGACCAACTTGGGAAACTGCCTCGCCGCCTCTGGTGCCTTACTCATCCTCGTCGGAGTCCGTGACCTATTCGTCACCGATGGAAGTGGAAGGGTCGACACTCTCATCGTCCCATCGGCTCGACCAAACAATGTTTGGTGGCGCGTAGGACACAGAGCTCGCAACATTCTTGTCGCAGAGAGTTATTGTATGCTTTCTTCCCTCCCCTCCCCTCTCCTCCAACCTATATATACTAGAGGTCCGGGCAATTTATCTACACAAAAGTTTTGGAGCCTCCTTTAGTTCTATAGTTCTAGTTCTAATTGGTCCTAGTTGATCTAATTAAAGCTAGACCTAGATCCTCTAATCCTGATAATTAGAAGTCTAGTGTGGTTCTAATCTCCCCCCTCTAATTCTTTGACGATGATTAGCTCTGGACGGTGAAGCGCTGTCCGATCGTGAAGATCGTATGCTTGCAACCTGTATAGAGGTCGTGCTTTCGGTCTTTCATTCGAAGGATCGTTCATCGACAGTTTGAGGGACTCCAAGTACGATATACACCAACTCGTCATCTTCTTCTACAACTCGGAGTTGGTAACGATTCGATCTAAACTGTTATTACATCTTCAGTGTTCCTGGTTGATCATAGGGAAAATTTCATTTCTTACCACGTTTTGGGGACTTAGTTCTCAATGTTATCAGCGCGTATGCCCCGCAAGTAGGCCACAATGAGAACACCAAGAGGGAGTTCTGGGAAGGCCTGGAAGACATGGTTAGGAGTGTACCGATTGGCGAGAAGCTCTTCATAGGAGGAGACCTCAATGGCCATGTAGGTACATCTAACACATGTTTTGAAGGGGCGCATGGGGGCTTTGGCTATGGCATCAAGAACCAAGAAGGCGAAGATGTCTTAAGCTTTGCTCTAGCCTACGACATGATTGTAGCTAACACCCTCTTTAGAAAGAGAGAATCACATCCGGTGACTTTTAGTAGTGGCCAACACTCTAGCCAGATTGATTTCATCCTCTCAAGAAGAGACGATAGACGTGCGTGCTTTCAATTGTAAGGTGATACACGGAGAGAGTGTTGTACCTCAAAGATAACCTGGTGGTTCTTGACTTACGCTTCGGATTCGTGTCCGATTGGGATAAGCGTGCCAAAGTCACTAGAACGAAGTGGTGGAAGCTCAAGGGGAGGTAGCTCAGGCGTTCAAGGAGAGGGTCATTAAGGAGGGCCCTTGGGAGGAAGGAGGGGATGCGGACAATGTGTGGATGAAGATGGCGACTTGCATTCGTAAGGTAGCCTCGGAGGAGTTTGGAGTGTCCAAGGGAAGGAGAAGCGAAGATAAGGATACCTGGTGGTGGAATGATGATGTCCAGAAGGCGATTAAAGAGAAGAAAGATTGCTACAGATGCCTATACCTGGACAGGAGTGCGGATAACATAGAGAAGTACAAGATGGCGAAGAAGGCTGCAAAGCGAGTTGTCAGTGAAGCAAGAGGTCAGGCATATGAGGACCTCGGCCAATGGTTAGGCTCGAAGGAAGGCAAAAGGGACATCTATAAGATGGCCAAGATACGAGAGAGGAAGACGAGGGATATTGGTCAAGTCAAATGCATCAAGGACGGAGCAGACCAACTCTTGGTGAAGGACGAGGAGATTAAGCATAGATGGCGGGAGTACTTCGACAAGCTGTTCAATGGGGAGAATGAGAGTTCTACCATTGAACTGGACGACTCCTTTGATGAGACCAACATGTGTTTTGTGCGGCGAATCCAGGAGTTTGAGGTCAAGGAGGCTTTAAAATGGATGAAAGGAGGCAAGGCGATGGACCCTGACTGTATCCCCATTGAGGTGTGGAAAGGCCTCGGGGGCATAGCGATAGTATGGCTAACCAAGCTTTTCAACCTCATTTTTCAGGCAAACAAGATGCCAGAAGAATGGAGACGGAGTATATTAGTACCAATCTTCAAGAACAAGGGGGATGTTCAAAGTTGTACTAATTACCGTGGAATTAAGTCGATGAGCCATACAATGAAGCTATGGGAGAGAGTCATTGAGCACCGCTTAAGAAGAATGACAAGCGTGACCAAACATCAGTTTGGTTTCATGCCTGGGAGGTCGACCATGGAAGCCATTTTCTTGGTATGACAACTTATGGAAAGATACATGGAGCAAAAGAAGGACTTGCATATGGTGTTCATTGACTTGGAGAAGGCCTATGATAAGATACCGAGGAATGTCATATAGTGGGCCTTAGAGAAACACAAAGTCCCAGCAAAGTACATTACCCTCATCAAGGACATGTACGATAATGTTGTGACAAGTGTTCAAACAAGTGATGTCGACACTGATGACTTCTCGATTAAGATAGGACTACATCAGGGGTCAGCTTTGAGGCCTTATCTTTTTGCCTTGGTGATGGATGAGGTCACAAGGGATATACAAGGAGATATCCCATGGTGTATGCTCTTTGCGGATGATGCGGTGCTAGTTGAGATAGTCGGACGGGGGTAAACAGGAAGTTAGAGTTATGGAGAAAAACCTTGGAATCGAGCTAGTTGAGATAGTCGGACGGGGGTAAACAGGAAGTTAGAGTTATGGAGAAAAACCTTGGAATCGAAAGGGTTTAGGCTTAGTAGAACTAAAACCGAGTACATGATGTGCGGTTTCAGTACTACTAGGTGTGAGGAGGAGGAGGTTAGACTTGAGGGGGTGGTACCTCAGAAGGACACCTTTCGATATTTGGGGTCAATGCTACAGGAGGATGGGGGTATTGATGAAGATGTGAACCATCGAATCAAAACCGGATGGATGAAGTGGCGCCAAGCTTCTGGCATTCTCTGTGACAAGAGAGTGCCACAAAAGCTAAAAGGCAAGTTCTACAGGACGGTTGTTCGACCCGCAATGTTGTATGGTGCTGAGTGTTGGCCAACTAAAAGGCGACATGTTCAACAATTAGGTGTGGCGGAGATGCGTATGTTGAGATGGATGTGTGGCCACACGAGGAAGGATAGAGTCTGAAATGATGATATACGAGATAGAGTTGGGGTAGCAACGATTGAAGAGATGGTTTGGATATATACAGCGCAGGCCTACAAAAGCTCCAGTGCATAGCGGGCGGCTAAAGCGTGCGAAGAATGTCAAGAGAGGCCGGGGTAGACCGAATTTGACATGGGAGGAGTCCGTTAAGAGAGACCTGAAGGATTGGAGTATCACCAGAGAACTAGCTATGGACAAGGGTGCGTGGAAGCTTGCTATCCATGTGCCAGAGTCATGAGTTGGTCGCGAGATCTTATGGGTTTCACCTCTAGCCTACCCCAACTTGTTTGGGACTAAAGGCTTTGTTGTGTTGTGTTGTGTGTTGTGTTTCCCAACAACCTAGACCCCAGATCGAGTTTGTCCGGCTTGAATGGGTTGATCGGGAGAGGACGAAACTGTTATGGCGCTCATTTTTAAATTGCTTGTAGGGGTTTGTATGACCGTCGCGACCAACTCAACGTCTTCTTTGTCAAGGCTTATTCACTTGGTAACCATGGCTTATGAGGTTCTGGTTACCAATGTTCCTTGCCTTCATACTATACCCCCAATTTGACTACGAATGGGCTTCAGGCATTTTGACGGGATTATACCTAAGGGGTAAGCCCAAGTACACATTTGGCCCAGCCCAAGGCCTATGCCAGCCAAGAATACGGTCTAGAAGATAATGGGCCGAGAGGCTATACATGAGGCCCATTGGTGCTACAGCCCGAAGCATCATATACCAGAAGGGGTGCCCGCCAAAGGACCAAGTACCTACAATTAGGCCGCCTCCTCCTGACAGACGAGACTCAACAGTCGATCAGCAGGAGGATCGGAGCAGGTGGATGGCCACAGTTGGTTGCATCGTAGGACTCCATGAACCACATGATTCCATCAATACCTTCGTTACCCAACGATAGAGTAGTCCAGTTAAATACGAAAATTACCAATTAATGGCAACGAATAGACGATCGTGACAATGAACATCAATAGCATTAATACCATCCCGTTATGATAACCCTCCTAGCGCACTTTATATAAGCCGGGAAAATGGCATCAGGCTAAGGGTTGAACTCTCACACATTGTAATCTACACCAAGATAAAAGAACAACACATGATTAGGGTATTTCCTCCACCGTGAGGGCCTAAACCCATATAAACCCTTGAGCATTCTCCCATCCGTATAGTTCGATAGATATGATTGCCTCTGCATACATAATCCTATAGTATTTTTTTGGATTATGTCCATGACAGTTGGCGCCCACCATGCGGAAAGCATCTATCGACATCACGGTGCAGATAGTTTCTTTATCGACTCCTGCCGACAACATCCATTTTAGTGTCCTTGAGTTCACCATTGATGGGTCGGTGTGGTATCCCTATGCTTTGTTGTTTAGTGCTGACCTGCCAGCACACGGGAGCATCCATTCACCAAGCCGATGACTCGAGTGTTTTGAGCCTCCAACTCTCGGCTTCGCAGATGGTCGGCTAGATCAGCGTCAAGAAGAAGCGCCGGGCAAGCCTCATCCTCGCTTCATCGTCTCATGAGCCAGCTCGTTGGGATGATGGACACCGACTCTCCGATCCCTCTGCTGAAGTCTCGACTCGGGGAGGAAGATAGTCATGAGTCCTAGGGATTTGTAGCATAAGTTTTCATGGCTGGCACACCGGCCCCATAGTCTAATCTTCATGGCGCTGCACCATTCAACCCATCTCCCGCAGTCAGAAATGCTAGGATGAGTAACGGGCAACGTGGCGGTCCAAAACTCACTCACGAAGAGCGGGAGGCCGCTAAGCAGGTACGCAACACCCCAATTTATAGGTATTCACCGGCTAACAAAGCCCTGGAGGCGGCACGCCAGACCAATTTGGTTGAGTGGGCACGTCCAGTGCAAGTCGAGCAGAATCTGATCGTGCGAGAGCAAGCGTTGGCGGACAACCATCGGCAATATCGACAGTCGGCCTGATCGATCATTCGGCGTGGGCATGGCATCAACAACAACTTCGTAGTCGGAGGTCCTAGCGATCTCCGAGTCCTTCGCGTCCTGATAGAAAACATCTAGGCGGTGACCAGATTGGTAGAAGTGATCCAACAACCAGGAGATGGAGTTGTCTCTGAGGGCATTCAACAGCTCTCAAATTCCTTGAAGGTTACGGACACGCAGAACACACTGATTTCTTAGTCTCGCGACAGACTAGCTTCTCGTAGTCGACACTACAAAACGTAGACTATTTTTTGACAACCCACTTGTGTCACGTAAAACCGATTTTTGTCACAGAAAAATGTAATAGTGACGGTTTTCGGTTGTCACTCGCACCGTCACCCAAGCACCATCAAAGAAAATAAATTCTTGATGGAACCACTTTTTCTATCACGGAAGAGCGTGCCTTAGGTGAGGAACTCAAATTTCTCATTGAGGTCCATTTTCGGTGATGGTCCGGACTGTCACCTATGATAGACCAATCTGTCACCTAAGATCTTTTTCGGTGACGATAACCCGTCATTAGTAATCGGTCCATGGGTTTAACCAATCAATGATTCTGACAAATGGGGCGAGCAGTTGCTGATGTGACTACTTCCATGTTGGTCTCACGACAGTTTCATTGTCGACATTTCCGTCAGTAATAAGTAGGGCGTCTGTTTTGACCAGTTAATGGCACTGATATATGGGGCTAGAGGATGATGACGTGGTTGCTTACATATGGGACCAGGCATCATATTTTGTGACGCTGACCGACACCAACAGTTACGATGTTGGCGTTTGACCAGTCAATGATTCTTACATTTGGGCCGAATGAGGTGTTCACGTGGATGTTGGCAAGTGATATTTCTCCAACGTATCTATAATTTTGATTGTTCCATGTTATTATAGTATCAATCTTGGATGTGTTATATGCAATTTTATATCATTTTTTGGGACTAACCTATTAACTTAGTGCCAAGTGCCACTTGTTGTTTTTGCGTGTTTTGGGTTTTCTAGGAAATCAGACCAAACGAAGTCCAAATGCCACGAAACTTTTTGATGATTTTTTTCCGGACAACTGAGACCCTAGAAGCTTCGGGAGGAGAACGACGAGAAACGAGGAGACGGAAAGGCACTTGGGCGCACCCAGGGGGTTGATACGTCCATTTTGCATCATGTTTTCCTACTGTTATTTATAATGTTTTTATGCATAATAACACTTTATGGAGTAATTCTAATGTCTTTTCTCTCATAATATGCAAGGTTTACACAAAGAGAGAGAATACCGGCAGCTGGAATTCTGGACCTGAAAAAGCTATGAGCTGAAATTTTACGAAGAATTATTTTGAAATATATAATAAATATTGGAGAAAAGAACTACCAGAGGGGGCTGCTAGGTGCCCACAAGACACCAGGGTGCGCCAGCCCCTCCAGGCGCGCCCTGGTGAGTGGTGGGCAGCCTGGCCCACCTCAGGTGCCCATCTTCTGCTATATAAGGTCTTTTGACTTAGAAAAAAAATTAGGAGAGGACTTTCAGGATGGAGCGCCGCCGTCTTGAGGCGGAACTTGGGCAGGAGCACTTTTGCCCTTCGGCAGAGCGATTCCACTGGGGGCACTTCCCTCCCGGAGGGGGAAATCGAAGCCATCATCATCACCAACAACCTTCTTATCTTTGGGAGGCCAATCTTGATCAACATCTTCAACAACACCATCTCATCTCAAAACCCTAGTTCATCTCTTTTGTTCAATCTTTATACCGGAACCTCAGATTGGTAAGTGTGGGTGACTAGTAGTGTTGATTATATCTTGTAGTTGATGCTATATGGTTTATTTGGTGGAAGATTATATGTTCACATCCATTATGATATTTACTACCCCTCTATTCTTGAGCATGAATATTATTTGTGAGTTGTTACTTTTGTTCTTGAGGCCACGGGAGAAGTCATGTTGCAAGTCATCATGTGAATTTGATATTCGTTCGATATTTTGATGGTATGTATGTTGTGATTCCCTTAGTGGTGTTATGTGAACGCCGACTACATGACACCTCACCATCTTTGGGCCTAAGGGAATGCATTGTGAAGTAGTTATTAGATGATGGGTTGCTAGAGTGACAGAAGCTTAAACCCTAGTTTGTGCGCTATTTCGTAAGGGACTAATTTGGATTCATATGTTTAATGCTATGGTTACATTTTATCTTAATACTTTTCATGATCATATAGTTGACATAGTATTTGTGGCTCAGACACCGTTCATCATTTTTTTATACATGTTATGTTAGATCATTGCACATCCTGGTACACCGCCAGATGCATTCATATAGAGTCATATTTTTTCCTAGTATCGAGTTATAAATAAATAGAAGTGTGAATATCATCACTATTTATTATTAGAGCATTGTCCCAGTGAGGAAATATAAAGAAGGCCAAAAAGAGTCTAGAAAAAGAGAGGCAAAAAAGACCCCAACAAAAAATGAGAGAAAAAGAGAGAAGGGGCAATGTTACTATCCTTTTACACACTTGTTTTCAAAGTAGTACCATGTTTTTCATATAGAGAGTCTCCTATGTAGTAACTTTCATATAACTAGTGGGAATTTTTCATTATAGAACTTGGCTTCTATACTCCAATGATGAGATTCCTCAAATGCCCGAGGTCTTCTAGAGTAAGCAAGTTGGATGCTGATGTCTACTACGCAACCTTCTTCTTGTAGACGTTGTTGGGCCTCCAAGTGCAGAGGTTTGTAGGACGGTAGAAAATTTCCCTCAAGTGAATGACCTAAGGTTTATCAATCCGTGGGAGGCATAGGATGAAGATGGTCTCTCTCAAGAAACCCTACAACCAAATAACAAAGAGTCTCTTGTGTCCCCAACACACCCAATACAATGGTAAATTGTATAGGTGCACTAGTTCGGCGAAGAGATGGTGATACAAGTGCAATATGGATGATAGATATGAGTATCTGTAATCTAAAAATATAAAAACAGCAAGGTAGCAAGCGATAAAAGTGAGCTTAAACGGTATTGCAATGCCAGGAAACAAGGCCTAGGGTTCATACTTTCACTAGTGCAAGTTCTCTCAACAACAATAACATAATTGGATCATATAACTATCCCTCAACATGCAATAAAGAGTCACTCCAAAGTCACTAATAGCGGAGAACAAACGAAGAGATTATTGTATGGTGCGAAACCACCTCAAAGTTATTCTTTCGGATCGACCTTTCAAGAATTCGTACTAGAATAACACCTTAAGACACATATCAAGCAAAACCCTAAAATCACCTAGATACTCCAACGTCATCTCAAGTATCCATGGGTATGATTATACGATATGCATCAGACAATCTCAGATTCATCTATTCAAACCAACACAAAGTACTTCAAAGAGTGCCCCAAAGTTTCCACCGGAGAATCAAGACGAAAACGTGTACCAACCCCTATGCATAAGTTCACGAGGTCATGGAACCCACAAGTTGATCACCAAAACATACATCAAGTAGATCATGTGATATCCCATTGTCACCACAGATAAGCACATGCAAGACATACATGAAGTGTTCTCAAATCCTTAAAGACTCAATCCGATAAGATAACTTCAAAGGAAAAACTCAATCCATTACAAGAAATTAGAGGGGGAGAAACATCATAAGATCCAACTATAATAGCAAAGCTCACGATACATCAAGATTGTACCACCTCAAGAACACGAGAGAGAGAGAGATCAAAAACATAGCTACTAGTACATACCCTCAGCCCCGAGGGTGAACTACTCCCTCCTCATCATGGAGAGCGCCGGGATGATGAAGATGGCCACCGCAGAGGGATTCCCCCCTCCGGCAGGGTGCCGAAACGGGTATAGATTGGTTTTCGGTGGCTACAGAGTCTTGCGGCGGCGGAACTCCCGATCTAGGTTATGTTCTGGGGGTTTCTGTATATATAAGATGTTTTGGCATTGGGAACAAGTCAGGGGGGTCTCCGGGCTATCCACGAGGTACCCTGGGCGCGCCTCCCAGCCTCGTGGGCAGCCCGAGACTCTTCTGGCCCAACTCTTTTACTCCATGGCCTTCTTCTGGTCCAAAAATAAGCTCCGTCAAGTTTCAGGTCAATTGGACTCCGTTTGGTTTTCCTTTTTTGCAAAACTCAAAAACAAGGAAAAACAGAAACTGACACTGGGCTCTAGGTTAATAGGTTAGTCCCAAAAATCATATAAAATAGCATATAAATGCATATAAAACATCCTACATGGATAATATAATAGCATGGAACAATAAAAAATTATAGATACGTTGGAGACGTATCAGATGCACACCCACTTAGTTTTCTTTTTGAGCTTTCATACACTTATAGCTCTTAGTGCATCCGTTGCATGGCAATCCCTACTACTTGCATTGACATCTCCATAGCCCGTTGATTAGCCTTGTTGATGTGAGACTTTCTCCTTTTTTGTCTTCTCCATATTAAACTCTACCACCATACTCTATTCCACCCATAGTGCTATATATATCCACGAATAGCGCTCATGTATTGTGTGCGGGTTGAAAAAGTTGAAGCGCGTTAAAAAGTATGAACCAATTGCTCGGCTTGTCATCGGAGTTGTGCATGATAAATACTTTGTGTTAAGAAGATGGAGCATGACAAATGTCGGAGTAATGGGCCACGGGTAGGCTAACTCGAAGCCCAGAACCTTTCAAGACATCAGGGCTGACTGCGCCCCTCAAGACGCCAAGATGAAGAGCCGTCTTCTGGAGGCCGGCTGGAGGAACAGCCGGCTGCCCACGAATGGCCGAGTCCTAGAGGCGAGGTAAAGACAAGCCGACTCCTACCTGGAGGCTTCTAGAGAAGCCGGCCCCGAGGAGTCGGCCCGCGACAACAGCAAAGCCCATGCCCTCATCGGCGGGGACGGGACGGGGAATGGCTACAGTGTAGCCCATCCCTCTACTTCTCTGTGGATCGCCGTGGCCAGTCGTTGTACCGCGGAGACCTCCGCCCGGCGCTGCAAGTTGCCATGCCATCCTCGACATCATCACAAGCAAAGTGAGTCCTCGCCCCACGCCGGCTCTGTCAGATGGCCCAAGGACGATGGGCCCCACCATCAATGAGAGTCCGTAAGACGACGAGAGCCCTACCGCAGACTCCGAGGGAGGTCTGCCCCTAGGAGCCGCCCGCCTTCCACGGGACCCATGCGCCATTAACCAGACGAGATAGGAGTGGCTACAGAATCGCCGCCAAAGCGGTGAGCTGTAGCCATGACCTCGACCAAGCTCAAGGCTATTAGAGACACGGCAACAGTGATCAGATGGCGACCAGACCCGGGAGCGGCGGGTACGGCCTGTCGGCCCCTCAACCAGTCGGCGGGGCCCACCAGTCGGCGGAGAAGCCGGCGACCGAAGAGGCTGATGGTCGGGCCCTACACCCGGCCGGATTACCAATGTACCCACAGAGGGTAGGCCTATAAACTCTCCCCAGGCACCCATGCAAAGGGTTCTGAACCTGATAGAACTAGACCAGATCATAGAGGAAAGAGAGAGCTAGCCTTGCCTTCTCCTACCTCTAGCATACAGCTCAAGGAGCACCTCTGTATTCACTTGTGCCTTAGTGATCATGCGGAGACCCCGCAGAGCAGGACTAGGGGTGTTATCTCCTAGGAGAGCCCGAACACAGGTAAAGTACGCCGGCGTTCGTGTCTCACGCCTCATCCCGCTTCCGGCACCGCACGTTCTACTCGCTCCCACCATGATAAGCCATCCTTTGGCATATGTCGCACCCAACCCCCGACATTTGGCGCCCACCATGGGGCGAGGTGCACCGTCGTCCGGAGACCTGTTCTGGACGGGAACCGTTTTCCTCCCTGGCGAGCGCAGCCAGCCCGACACGCCAGATGGAGTCTGCGCAGACGCGCTGCATGGCGCGGAAGTCGCCTGCGCGGCAAGTTGCCTCGCTGATATCGTTGGCGAGGTCCACCTCTCCGGCGAGCACGCGTCCGACATGGGCACAGACGTCCCTGAGAGCCTCCTCGTGGGCCTCCTCGATCAACTCCACGCTACCGCCGAGCCACCGTGGACTCGAGTCTGTAGGCTCCACCAACCCGATGTTGGTTGACTCCGACACCGCGTCGCTCGACGCGTTCCCCACCAACATGGTGGTCTACGACGAGCCGCTCCCTCGCGCGGAGAGCGGCGGAAGCACCGTCACGGAGGTGCTAGTCATCGGTCACGGCGAGCACTCTGGCGGAGGTGCTCGCGACCTCTCGGCGCGGGCGCCGCAAGACTTGACGGCGCCCATCCTGTAAGACGCCCGCCGAGACGCCGGAGGCACGCCGCATCCAGCTCGTCGAAGGCGCCAAGAAGCCGGCCAGCATGAGACGCTGTCGGAAGCCTACCATGAGATGGACCGCCAGGCGGCATGCCGGCCCGGCCCTAAGCCGTCTTGGGTCCAACAGCATGGCGTGGCCATCGCCAACCTGTTCGGGCAGATTGCCCCGTCTACGCCACGCGTGCAGAAAACATCTGAGCCGCCCAGGCGACAGCAGAAGAGCTGGACAAGTTTGAGGGCGAAGAACGTCGCCAGATGGCGGAACGCGTCCAGCGGCTGCCGAGCAGCACGAGGCTGGCTGCCGCACCGAGGCGCCACACCGGCAAAACGACGATCTGCCTCCCCGCCGAGATCAAGGCGCGACCTCTCGGACGCCGACCGGGCGGCGTCTGGGAAGAAGAGACAAGGAGCCGCTGCCACCGCAGCCGGACTTCGTGTCACCATAGAGCGCGACCAAGACGGCCGCCCAAGAGTAGTGGAACGGCGGGATGATCGGCCCGCCTCCTCCCTCCCAGGAAAGGCGCGTCTCCCGCCGCCGTTGATCACCCGACGCCGGGCGCTGCCTTGGCCGAGAGGAGTCGGAGAGAACGATGCCGCCACCGGATCGACCGCCTCCATCGGTCCCCGGCGCTAGAAGAAGAAGATGAGTTGGGTCCGCCGTGCTTCGCCCTCAGATTCGAGACGAGCCCTTCCCAAAAGGGTTCACGCTCCCAAGAGACACGCCCAAATACACCGCTCCGTGAAGCCGGAGGAATGGTTGGTCGACTACTCCACGTACCGCCAAGATAGCAAACGGCAACAAAGCGCGTTCTTGTGAAATACGTTCGCTCATGCTCCAAGGCACAACCGGACATGGCTGAACGATGCGAAGCCCCGCAAAGATCAACAAATGGGTCGACTTCACCGACGCCTTCATCCGCAACTTCACCAAAGACGCATAAGCGGCCGCCCAAGCCCCGCCAAACTCTCCTTGTGCGCAGGGCCCCAACGAGTCTACTCGCGACTACCTCACGCTACCGGGCCGAGCTCCGCAACTCTTATGGCGTGCGCACGAGGTGCAGGCCATCGAGTACTTCACCGCCGAGTGCAGAGAAGGCACCCTCCTCAAGCACTGACTCCTCTGCGATGAGCCGGCGACCCTCGACGAGTTGCTGATCATAGCAGACAAATATGCCACGACCGACTCCTCCATGAAGGCGGAGATCCTAGTAGATGCGTCTGGCAAAGTGGCCCCCGAACCCCGGCTGGTGACACCAGTCGGCGCCAACAACAAAGCGACCACAAGCGCAAGGCCACGCAGCCAACTTCCACCAGCCGGCAGGTGGCGACAGTTGAAGACCAGCAGCCGGAAGGGCAGCCTCCGCCCAAGCGCCAGAAGGGCGGCAAGCCCAATTGGCTGCCGGCTTTCTCTTATGAGCAGACTATGGATGCACCCTGCAAATTCCATAGTGGTGCGAAGCCGTCCAACCACACCACCCGGAAGTGCCACCGCTCACCAGATCGCCAAGGAGACGGCCTCTTGCCTCCCCGCCGCTCGGCGGCCGCCTCCTCCTCCGCCCAAAGAGCCGGGCGTTCAGACCAGCCGAGCCATACAAGATGAGTATCCGTAAGAGCATGGAGCCTATGTCGTGTTCACCAACAGTGGCCGATGATCGACGCAAAGAAAGCGGCCGCAAAGAACAAGAAGTGAATGCGGTAGCATCAGAGACCCCAGAGTTCATGCATTGGTCCGAGAAGCCCATCAGCTGGAGTAGAGCTGGCCACCCAGAGGTGATGCCCAATCCCGGCTCCTATGCCCTGGTTTTGGATGCCACCTTTGCTACAGATAGGCGAGCCGCCCGTTTCTCCCGAGTTCTGATAGATGGCGGCAGCACCATCAACATCCTGTACAAAGACACCATGGAGAAGTTAGGAATCAAGCAAAGGCAGCTTCAGTCCAGCCGGACTGTTTTCCATGGCATAGTTCCTGGCCTTTCCTGCTCACCAATCGACAAGATCCAGATAGACGTCCTCTTTGGGGACAACAATCACTTCCGACGAGAGCCAGTCTGGTTTGAAGTGGTGGACCTTGAGAGCCCATACCATGCGTTACTTGGCCGGCCTGCTCTGGCGAAGTTCATGGCGGTCCCCTACTATGACTACCTCAAAATGAAGATGCCGAGTTCCAAGGGGATTCTGACCATAGCCGGCGACTACAAGAAGTCGTCCGCCTGCGCAGCTGAGAGCAGTCGGTTGGCCGAGTCCCTCGTGATCGTAGCTGAGAAGCGGCTCCTTGACCGGGTCGTGGCGATGGCAGGTAAGCAGCCGGGGATGTCGCCCGATCCCAAGGAGTCGGAAGCTGAGGGCTCGTTCAAGCCGGCCGAAGAGACGAAGAAGATACCCTTGGACCCGGAGCACCCGGAGAGGTACCCCGTCGTAGGTACAAACCTCGACAGCAAATAGGAAGGCGAGCTCATTGATTTCCTCTGTGAGAATTGGGACATCTTTGCATGGTCCCCCAAAGACATGCCGGGTGTCCCGACGGATTTCGCCGAGCACAAGTTACATGTCCGGCCCGATGCCAAACCAGTCAGGCAGCCATTGCACCGCCTGTCAGAAGAGAAGAGAAGAGTCGTTGGAGAAGAGATAGCCCGTTGGGCAGCCGGCTTCATCATGGAAGTGTTCTTTCCGAGTGGCTGCCAACCCAGGTCCTCGTCTTTGAAGAAAAACAAGCAAAGGGCGCATGTGTATTGATTATACCAGCCTCAACAAAGCTTGCCCCAAAGACCCCTTTGCGTTACCAAGAATCGACCAAGTGATAGACTCCATAGCCGGATGCGAGCTGTTGAGTTTTTTGGATGCATATTCAGGATATCATCAGGTCAAGCTGAACCCGGCCGACAGACTGAAGATCGCCTTCATCACACCATTTGGAGCCTTCTACTACTTGACCATGACGTTCGGCTTGAGGAATGCCGGCGCCATGTTTCAACGTTGCATGCAGAAGTGCCTCCTCAAGCAACTCGGCAGAAACGCCCATGTTTACATGGACGATGTGGTGGTGAAGACGGAGAAGCGTGGAACGCTGCTGGAAGACCTCAAGGAGACCTTTGAGAACCTGCGCCGACTTCAAATCAAGCTCAACCCAGAGAAGTGCGTCTTTGGAGTACCAGCCGCCAGCTTCTTGGATTCTGGTCTCGAGCAGCGGCATAGAGTGCAACCACAGCGGAAGATCAAGGCCATCGAGAGGATGGAAGTGCCCACCCGATCTTTGGATGTGTAGATGTTCACTGGCTGTTTGGCATCCATCAGCCGATTCATCAGTCGGCTCGGCGAGAAGGCTCTTCCCCTGTACCAGCTCATGAAGAAAACCACTTTTTTCGAGTGGAACGACAAGGCGAATGAAGCTTTTCTCCAGCTCAAAAAGATGTTGACTACTCCACCTGTCCTGGCGGCTCCGACTCTGAAGGAGCCCATGCTCCTCTACATCACCGCCACCAGCCGAGTGGTTAGCACAGTCATCGTGGTAGAGCGCAAGGAGGAAGGCAAGGCACTACCAGTCTAGAGACCGGTATATTATTTGAGTGAAGTACTGTCGACCTCCAAGCAAAACTACCCCCACTACCAGAAGATGTGCTACGGCGTGCACTTTGCCGCCAAGAAATTGAAGCTGTATTTTCAAGAGCACCCAATCATCGTGGTCTGCACAGCTCCATCGCCGAGATCATTGGAAGCCGAGATGCTTCGGCCGAGTGGCCAAATGGGCAATAGATTTGGCCCCCTACCCCATCTACTACCAGCCTCGCACCGCCATCAAGTCAAAAGTGCTGGCCGACTTCTCGCCGACCGGGCCGAGACCTGACTGCCGGCCAAATACCGACTCCACCCATTGGCGGATGCATTTTGATGGTTCCAAGATGCGCACCGATTTGGGAGCCTGCATCGTCCTCACCACTCCCAAAGGCGACAAGCTCAAATATGTGTTGCAAATCCATTTTGCCGCCTCCAACAACGTCGCCGAATACGAGGCACTCATTCACGGGCTCCGGCTTGCCAAAGAGCTCGGCATTAGCCGGATCCTGTGCTATGGTGACTCTGACTTGGTGGTCCAACAGTCGTCAGGCAACTGGGACGCCAAAGATACAAACATGGCGAGCTACCGCTTCCTCGTATAGCAACTCAGTGGATATTTTGAAGGGTGCGAGTTTCTCCATGTGCCAAGAAGCGACAACGAGCAAGCAGACGCCTTGGCAAAAATCGGCTCCACCCGTCAAGCAATACCGACCGGCGTCGCCCTTCAATGCCTCCTCAAGCCGTCTGTCAAGCCATCGCTAAAATCAGATTCTATCTTCGTGTCGGCTCCTCCTGAAGCAGTCGGATCCGACTTGAGAGCTCCGGCCGGCACGGAATTTACAGCGGCGGCCCGGGTCGTGGTGGCGATCGCCCGGGACTTCAGAACCCGGCCCGGGGACTGCAGCGGCCAGCCCGGGGACTTCAGAGCTCGGCCCGGGGACTTCATCGACCCAGCAAGCGGCTTCCGACTCCAACCCGCCGCCTCCCGGCCCAACCGCCCTCGTCCAAGTTGCAGTCCTGACAGTCGCAGAAGTCGCATCACCTTTGTGGGCTTGAGCAAGGAACTACTCAGATTCGCACCCTGATGTTTATTGGAAGGAAAAGCCAGAAAGCAAAGAGGTTTGGTTTACGTATGGTGGAAGGTTACATTTTCCAGTTGGTAGGACACCTTATATGTATCAAAATCGATATCAAAATCAAAAAGATGAAAGATGTACAATCCAATTTCTCGATTCAATAGAAGCCCAAAGAGGTGCATATGGTACCCAAATAAGAATAGGATAGAT